>OY365822.1:12532600-13028439 GCA_959347315.1 Bimastos eiseni | reverse complement strand
AAGCAGAGGTGGAAGATAAATGGGTGAAGGAAGATGAGGCATAGAGGTGGAGAAAGCAGGAAGAGGAAAACGGGTGAGGAACAGGAAGAGGAGAGGAAGGATGTAGGAAAAGGAAGAAGCGGAAAGAGAGGAAGTGGAAGAAAGGGAGAAACGGAATAAGAGGAATCGAGGATGAAGTTGAGAGAAGTGGTGGGAAGAATAAAAGGGAAGTAGCGGCGGTGGGTGGAAAGCGGAAAACGGAAAGATACAAGAGGAGGACTAAACCTAGGTGAAGAATGTGCAAACAGGAAGTACAGTGGGGTATACCAATGCGTTTAAGACGAAGGGTGGAAAGGGGGTTATTAGAGAAAGACACACAACGAGATAGGAGGACAAACAGACCCATCCATCGATCCATCCATCCATCTATTCATCCATCCGTTCGTCCGTCCGTCCATCCATCCATCCATCCATCCAATCCTACCCACCCTAACCCACCCAATCCCACCCAATCCCAACCATCCATCCATCCATCCATCCATCCATTGATCTATCTATCTATTCAGCCATCCATCCATTCATCTATCTATTCATTAATCCATCCACCTATCAATCAATCAATCGATAAACACATGTATCCTATGGTATCGGCCTATTTGACTGTCTGGGTTCAGCGACGAAAATAGCGTGATAATATTAATTATGGTGTGTTGCTGCTGCTGCTGATGATGATGATGATGACGGTGACGATGACGATGCTGCTGCTGCCGCTGATGATGATGATGATGATGATGGTGATGGTGATGGTGATGGTGATGTTTACAGACCACGACTCTGTTTAGATAAGAAGACAGCTCTATTGTTACAGGGCCTTTGGAGTCCTTGGACTGCTTTTTAAACGCGCCACATGAGCATCGATATAATAATGATATGCATAGATACATGACGCTCTGACGATAACAGCGTTCTTCTTGTTGTATCTTCGCCATAGGTCTGGTTCCAGAATCGTCGTTCTAAGGAGAGGCGTATGAAGCAGTTGAGTGTGTTGGGTGCCCGGCGTCAGTTCTTCCGCAGCCCACGTAGGTTGAGACTCTTCCGTCCAGGAGACGAACTCTTAGACGGATCACATGAACACATGGTCGCGGCAGCTGCTGCGTTCGGATACTTCACAGGTCCAACAGCAGGTCAGTACCAACACCATCAGTACCAGCAGCATCACCACGACCAACACACCCACCACTACCAGCAACACCATCGTCGTCGTCATCATCATTATCATCATCATCATTATCATCAGCACAAATAATCATCATCGTCTTCACCACCATCACCACTACCACCACCTCCAGCAGCGTCGATGTCATCATCATCACCATCATCATCATCGTCATCGTCATCATCGTCGTCGTCGTCACCATCATCGTCATAATTTCCTTCTACTGACGTATAAATGTCTCAAGAAGGTGAAATGTCATGACTATAAACTGATGTCAACACAGTTCAAAGTGTGTCAATATTTATTTCTTTTGCAACACACGAGACCAACCAATATGGAATTAAACGATGACAGTTCACCTCATCAAAACGACTATTTTCCAGAGTTTACAGTTTCGCACCGCACGTGCTCAATGCGCACCCATCTTAGTGCACGCCTATCTGGCCAGCCGCTCGCGGACACAGGGCCCGATCGCTGACCCGGCAGCCAAACACCTGTTAAGTCCAGCATTCACACCAAGGCCTCATCCCCACGTACATACGCACACTTACACAAGACACGCTCAAAGTCATCATCATACTCATCATGATTATCATTGTCGTCGTCATCATCGTCATCGTCATTGTCATCATCATCATCAGCAGCATCATCATCAACTATAACAAATGTGGTAAGCAAATACCTTACTGAGTGCTGATTCTATTCCGCAGATGGAGGAGATTTCTTTCCCGGCTATGGACCAACGATCTACGGGGGCCCAGACTTCTATCCGGCACCCGGACTCGATCCATCGCATTCCGGCCCATCTGGCTCAGCAGGCGGACTCCCATTCCTGCCACCGCCTCCATCATCGGGAATCGGGGGACACCAGGCGCAGGGTGTGCCCCAAGGGTCGCACCTGTCTCAGCACTTACACGAACATCTTCATCACGGTTAGCATGCACCCTCCTACTTAACTAATTACACGCTCAAGAATTACGCAATAATCCATTGATTCCCTCCTTAATTTGTTTGTAGTCCTTGCTCTATTCCTTTCTTCCTTACTTAATTCCTTACTTCCGTCTTTCTTTCCTTTCTTCATTTTTTCCTTCCTTCCATCCTTCCTGGCTTTCTTCCTTCCTTCCTTTCTTTCTTCCTATTTTCCTTCATTCTCTCATTCCTTCCTTCCTTCCTTCCTTCCTTCCTTCCTTCCTTCCTTCCTTCCTTCCTTCCTATGTATGTGTGTTTGTGTGTATGTATGTATGTAATACTATGTATGTATGTATGAATGTATGAATGTATGTATGTATGTATGTATGTATGTATGAATGTATGAATGTATGTATGTATGTGTGTATGTATGTATATATGTATGCATGTATGCATGTATGTATGTAATACTAGGTATGTATGTATGAATGTATGAATGTATGTATGTATGTATGTATGTGTGTGTATGTATGTATGTATGTATGCATGTATGATTGTATGTGTGTATGTATGTATATATGTATGCATGTATGCATGTATGTATGTAATACTATGTATGTATGTATGTATGAATGTATGAATGTATGTATGTATGTATGTATGTATGTATGTATGTATGTATGTATGTATGTATGTATGTATGTATGTATGTATGTATGTATGTATGTGTGTGTATGTATGTGTGTATGTGTGTATGTATGTATGTATGTATGTATGTATGCATGTATGATTGTATGTGTGTATGTATGTATATATGTATGCATGTATGCATGTATGTATGTAATACTATGTATGTATGTATGTATGAATGTATGAATGTATGTATGTATGTATGTATGTATGTATGTATGTATGTATGAATGTATGTATGTATGTATGTATGTATGTATGTATGTATGTATGTATGTATGTATGTATGCATGTATGATTGTATGTGTGTATGTATGTATATATGTATGCATGTATGCATGTATGTATGTAATACTATGTATGCATGTATGCATGTATGTATGTAATACTATGTATGTATGTATGTATGTATGTATGTATGTATGTATGTATGTATGTATGTATGTATGTATGTATGTATGTATGTATGTATGTATGTATGTAGGTATGTATGTATGTATGTATGTATGTATGTTACAGTACATGTACGTATGTTTCTTTGAATGTATGCGTGTGTGGCTATGGTCTGGTTGTGAATAACTATTTGATACTTTCTCTGTGTGTAAGATATCTGTTGATCCTCGGATGTTCAGTGTTTTGTAAGAGTATCCTCTCCTCCTAGAATTTTCTGTTTTCAAATAATTAAGCACATTTAATTGGAAATTATTCCTGGATTGGAGTCTTGGAAAGATGAAAACAGCTCGTCTGTTTTGCATGCATATCTGTCCTTCTCGCCGTCTCTACGTACACCCCTGTATGTCTGCGTCTCTTACCTGCCAATTATGTGTGTGGTGCGTTTTCTTAGAAGTCTCTGCCTTCCTGCCTTCCTGCCTTTCTACCTTCCATCATGCATGTCTTAATACGTAACTGCTTTTTGATCTGTCTGCTGTGTTTGTCTATCTGTGTTTCTCAGTACGTCTGAACGTCTGTTTGTCTAGCTGTCTACCTGTCTTCCTATCTGCTTCACCGCCTTTCTATCCATCAAACTGTCTTCCTGCTTGCAAAGCTGTCTGTCTCGCTGTCTTCCTTCCTGTCTGCCTATATCTCTATCTGTCTGTCTGTCTACCTGTCAGCCTGTCTGTCAGTCTGTCAATGCACCAGTCTGCTTGTCTTTCTGTTTGCCTGTTTTCCTGCCTGTCTGCCAATCTATCTGTCTACCGATAGGCAGACAGATGTCTGTGTGCCTGTCTGTCCGCCTATCTCTGTGTCTGCGTGTCTGTTCTATCCGGCTGTCACGCTGATGTTCAGACTGATGCATTGACAGGAACAGACGGGTTCGTCCGTCAGTCTCCTTGCTGTCCGCTGCTCTCACCATCCTCCTCCCTCCCTCTCTCCCTCCCTCTCTCCCTCCCTCTCTCCTTCCCTCTTTCCCTCCCTCCCTCTCTGCCCCTTCTTCTGTCTGCCTACCTCACTCGACCCCCGTCCATCAATCGAACGGGTTGTTATGACCCGTGCGACGCCAAGAGTCACGTGCCATGGAACGCCTTCAGGGATCGAATGGAACCTCCCCATAGGAACGAGGAATACAGACGACGGAACGACTGCTGGAAAGGCTCCTCCAACGTCTCCCTCATTCCATTCCTTCCCTTGCCTCCCCACCTCGACTTCTTTCCACAATCGTCTTCGTCGTCCATCTTATTCTTATTCCATCCCCTCATAAATCCGCATCCTAATCCCATCTCTTCCAGACTCCCTCTCTTCCAAGCTCCATGATCGCCTCCGCACCTCCCTATTTCCATCAACTACTCACCCGAATCCTCTTTAACTCCCTCTCAACGTAGCTCCATCCTTTCATCATTCCATCTATTCCTATAGCTCCATCTCTTCCTAGCTCCATAGTATCTCTTCCTAACTCAATTCCTTCCCATGTTTATCCATTCCACTTCCACCCATACCTAACAAGACTGCATTCTACGATACCTCCAGTTAGAGACTATTTAGTGTCTATAGGTCAAATATGCTCAACAGCAGAGATTGGTAACTAATCGATTAGTTACCCAATTCGACAAACAATTAATTCTTATTATAACCGATTATCTACAAGATTTTAAAAATCTAATTATAAGCAATTAGTAATCTAAATAGTCGTGCCCATTTCAGCTCAACAGTAATTACCTCGTGCCTATAGTACCAGTTCTGGTGCGCCTGTGCTGGGCTGTTAGCGCTTCTGGGTAGATATCCACGTGGGAGCTATATGAATGAACAGATTAAAAGATTATCACGAACATTGATGTAGTTCCCGTTCAAATGCCGATAGAAAGACGTCCGTGTCGCACCGTAGCTGAGTTCCCGTTCAGTTGCTAATATTGACAAATGGTCTTGCATTTCTTCAACCATTTACCACGTGACCCTAAACGCTTAGGGGGTCAAGCTGGCGCCGTGGGGAGCGTTTGAGGGGTGTGGACAGGTGTGAATGTGTGAATCGACGCGGGAGAGAAACTGGGAAGGGGATTACTATGAGGAAGGGGTGTCGGACAGCTGGGGGGATGTAGTGATGTAAGCATGCCAGCGTATGGGAGTAGAGGCTCGAAGAAAGGGAGCTGGGCCTGTGAGAAGGAAAGGAAGGATTAAGGGAAGAATTGCACGATGGAAGAGTGTGGATTGAGAGATGAAGGAACGGAGGAAAGAAAAGGAAAAAGGAAAGGAAAGGCGGAGTGATGGAAGTAGGGATGCGAAAGAGGAACCGTGAAGGAAGAATGAGGAAAGAGTTTGGGAGAAGGGGTTGAGAGTGAGTGAGCAACTCAGAGATGGGTGTAGTGGAGAGATGGACGAGAGGTGGAGGTGGAAAGGCGCGAGTAATGAAGTGGGAGCCAGGAAGAAGGAAAAAGGGGAAAGAGAGAGGGAGGGCGAAAGAAATGAAAGAGAGAAGGAGAGATGGAATGATGCGTAAGAGAAACAGATTGGAAGGATGGAAGGCAGGAAATGGAGGGAAAAGGAGAGAGGGATGGATTGAGTGGGGATGGAATGAAAAATGGTAGAGAAAGAACAGACGAGGAAGAGGAACGGGTGGGCGATGGGTAGGAGGAGGAGGGGTGGAGTGGCTGAAGGAGGGGCGAAGATACGGAAGAAAGGAAGGGTGGAGGTATCGGAGCGAATGGAGTACTATTGTCGCTTCCTGGGATGAGAGCGGAACAGCTGGCCAGTGTTTTGATCGGCCCATGTCAACCGCCGGTCGCCCTCCCTCGGCCTCTTTCGACCTCCTTCGGTCTCCTTCGGCCTTCATCGCCGTCGCTCGGCGTTGTCCGGTGAACGCCCCACACGCAAATGTTATCATATGTCTATCCGCGAGTAGGAGCGAGAACACCCCGGCGCCAGTCGTCACACTGTCTGTCTGTTTACTCTTATGTGTACCTGTCCGTCTGGTCACTGTGTGCATGCATACGTTTGTATGAATGTATATATGTATGTATGTATGTATGTATGTATGTATGTATGTATGTATGTATATATGTATGCATGTATGTATATATATATATATGTATGTATGTATGTATGTGTGTATGTATGTATGTGTGTATGTATGTATGTATGTATGTATGCATGTATATATGTATATATGTATGTATGTATGTATGTTCATGTATGTATGTGTGTATGAATCTTGTGTATGTGTGAAATTCTATGAATGCATGTATTTAAAGCGTATGCAATTATGTATGTATCACATTTATATGTCTGCATGCGTTCTGTTTATGCATACATGGATGTAGGTAGGTAGGTAGGTATGCGCATTGTTTTCATCCACATTTACAGGTCACATTGTTTTATCTCGGTTCCTCCGAAGCGACCATTAACGTTCATAATTAAAGTGGCGCCATAGAAGTAATGCAATTAATACAGAGGGCAGTAGACCAAACTATCCTCTGAGAATTCTGTTTTGATGCTATAAAGAAATTTCTTCTTTCAATTACAACTTCAATCACAATCGCAGTTACGATGACGTCTTCAGTTGTTGACGTTTTTTTGTTTACAGATCGTCTGCGGGAGGGTGTCTACCTGACTCAACGGCACCAATCTCAGGCAGAGGGACTCGACCTACCGACGGCACAGCCATCTCCCAACGACGCTCATCTCCAGCCTGGATCAGGGCCCCAGGCGCAACCATCATTCCAGCCCCTTCTCCAGCACCAGGACTTCTACGGGGTCGGGGGCCACCTGTCCCTCCAGCCAGGGCCTACCCAAGACCAAGTGCAGTCCTTCGATCGACACCACCCATCGCAGACTAATGCCCATAAGCACGGCCAAGTCGCCGTGGCCACCTGGTGATGGCCCTCGAGGGGATGGATGTCGAGACTGTGTTGCTGGGACGCAAGGGGTTTAAGCGATGGAGGAATGAATGAAGGAAGGGTTGAAGTTAACGGGAAAACAATGGAAGGTGCTGGAAAGACGGGGAAAAGAAAGAACACTGGTTGGAAAAGGGAAATGAAAGTATGGAAGAGATTTAGACAAAAGTAAAGAAAGAAAAGGGAAAGACATAAGGAAATGAATTGCATTGGGAAAACATGAACGAATTGAAAATGAATGAAGGAGGAAAAATTTAAAGAGGAAAAGTATCTGAAGAGAAAGAAAGAGCAGAAGAAGAAGATGAAATTAAACGATGACCATCGTCAGTTTTTAAATTGCATTTTACACACAAGTGGAGACAGTTTCAAAATGGAATCCATTTAACTCTAAAATACTATTCGTGTAACTTCTTACTATGTCATTGTTTCGTAATTTCAGTAATTGCACCGATAGAATTATTTCTATTTGAGGTGCTATTACTAAGAATTTTATTTTATATTTTGTTTATTTTTTACTGTGGCTGTCATTAATTCCTAAATTTGTCAATCGATCAATCGTTCATCCATCCATCCATCCATCCATCCATCCATCCATCCATCCATCCATCCATCCATCCATCCATCCATCCATCCATCCATCCATCCATCCATCCATCCATCCATCCATCCATCCATCCATCCATCCATCCATCCATCCATCCATCCATCCATCCATCCATCCATCCATCCATCCATCCATCCATCCATCCATCCATCCATCCATCCATCCATCCATCCATCCATCCATCCATCCATCCATCCATCCATCCATCCATCCATCCATCCATCCATCCATCCATCCATCCATCCATCCATCCATCCATCCATCCATCCATCCATCCATCCATCCATCCATCCATCCATCCATCCATCCATCCATCCATCCATCCATCCATCCATCCATCCATCCATCCATCCATCCATCCATCCATCCATCCATCCATCCATCCATCCAACCATCCATCCATCCATTCATCCATCCAACCACCCATCCATCCATCCACACACTCGTTTTATCCATCCCTATATATCTTGTAATCCATGCTCATCCGTCCACCTATCCATCAAAACCTATTTTTTCAATTATTCGTCTATTCATAATATTCGTTCATTCACTCATTCATTCGTCAGTGTATCACTTCTTTCACTTGTTGATTCACTTACTCACTTGTTCGATCACTCACTACAGCACTGGCTAAGTCGCTTCCTCATTCACTCACTCCCCATTCACTCATTCACTCACTCCCCCATTCACTCACTCCCCATTCGCTCATTCACTATCTTCCAATTAACTCATTCACTACTCCCCATTCACTCACTTTTCCCATTCACACATTCACTCACTTCCCATTCACTTCCCCATTCACTTCCTCGGTCGCTCACACGCTCGCACGCTCAATCCCTCTCTCACTTACTCGCTCGTTGGCTCATTCACTCAATCACTCTCTCCGTCGCTCATTTACTCGATATTTCCGTTAATTGCCTAACTTAATCAGACGCCCATTGCTTAACGAGTCTCAATGGTCGTAGTGTACAGATGGCGAAGACTTTCAACGACAGGTCATATATCAATCAACCGTGATAAATGAATCGTTGTGTATCAGAACACTATACAAACTCTGTGAACATACTTCTCAATGAAGTATCAAGAAAATATTTCGCTAATTAACGTTAAAAATTGCCGCTAGAACTGTGTCGACGTTTCGATAATTAAATTGTCTTGAAAACTGATCTTCATTGGTTGGTGTTTTTTGCTCAGGACATAAATAACTTGGTTTTAAGAGGCAGTTAATCAGAGTTTGCGAAAATCGATTCAACATCAATTTTAAGAAGTTTACCTCAAATTTCCTCATCTTGTCATATTATACTATATCACTCAGGAATAACCTCAAATTACCATATCATACCTCGACGTATACCTCTTCTTAACATATCACACCTCGCCATCTCTCATATTACCATATCCTAAGACCACGCATTATCTCCTATTACCATGTCAAACCTCGTTTTATCTCATCAAGTATACCCTGTCGTATACGTCAAATTATTGCCACAGGATGTTACCATATCCTACATCGGCTTACCTCGTCTTAGCATATCATACCAAGCCTTGCCTCGTCATATCACACGTACGCCTCCTTGACTTACCTAATGAGTAATAGCTATATCCTAAGACACTCGCCAGGCCGTTAGTTTGTCATACCCTATACCATTTATGGCCTAATTATCTGGCCAAATATGTCTTAATAGATGTCGTAAGATATCATAAGATATCTTAATATGATGGAACGCGGTATCATAGCGGTGTGCTCTGTGCCTTGCATCCGAAGGGTCGCAGGTTCACACCCACGTCACGTCACTGCGTAGCGACCTTGGACTAGTTGCTCACCTATATCATATACCTCACCTGTCTTCCCCCTAATAGACCGTACCATACCTCAACCAATTATCACGCTTTATTCTCGTCTTTCCTTACCTTCTTCGGGATATCTACCCTACTCGTTTCAATCGTTCGTAATGATATTTAACCCCATTATATATGCTAGGGGAAAAACCGTCTCTGAGTAGATATCCAAAAGGGGCGCTATATAAATGTCCTATTACATTACAGTTCCTGAGCTTGCCTTACCTATAGTCTTAGCGTCATCTTTTATACTGTGAAAGAAATTCTTCGGGGATATGTAAAAAGAAACAAATTGTGATTGGTCGACTTAATTACCCCTCATCCCTCAAATCGATTGCCATTGATACGGCCAAGACATCAAAGAGCCGTCAACTCAGGTGCGTCAGCAGGTGAAAGAGGCACCCGCTCACAGGTGATGTTGACGAGAGCGCCGGATACACCCCGGTCTGTGTAGTCAACGCTAGGTTTGTTGATAGAGCGGTTTACCGGGCAGCTCGATATATACGGAGTCTCTATAGCACTGGTAGCAGACGGTGTCTTCTGAGGCAGGGAAAGAGAGGATGGATGAATGGACCGAGGGATAGGGAGAAGGAAGGAGGAAGGAATTGAGGGGGAGGTAGAGAGCGGGAGAACAATGGAAGGCATTTCTCTTCTGCCTCGTCAAAGACGTGATGAGTGGTTTAAAAAGTATTGCACGCGGTTTTTTGTTCAACGCTGGGTTCAGCGAACTCGGGGCGAGACGCTATGACGATTGTGGATTGGTTGCAGCGCCTGCCTTGCTACGTGGAGGGTAAAGGGTATGGGCAACAGACAGTTACTATACCGAGTAACTCAGTCGCTTAGCCCCGTTCAGTGCTGCCTATAGTGATCTTAAATTATCTTATCTTACCTTACCGTAAATTACTTTACTTTGCATAACAATACTTTACGTGCATACCCAGGGGGTATACATTTTACAGTCTACACAGTAAACAAACCTCGGAGTAAATGCTTCGTCCAAGAACTACAGCGGATGTTATATAATTAAAAAGCAGTTATTATTTGCAGTTAAGTCAATCTGTTCTATTCAACATTTTCAATGTTTGCGCCATTAACTTGGTTCAATCTATAATTCATCCTTGAATAATATTAGTCCGTCAGTCAGTCAAATGGGGGGCGGGGTATTGCTAGCCTAGACGTGGCTGAGATGTCCCTGCGTATGCCTCATCTTAGTTACCCTATCTTGCCTTGTCTATTTCCCTGCAGGAATGACTTTCACATTGTGAAAATTTAGAGAAATGTTGGCGAATTAAGTGTCTTCTTTTCGTCGAATGCTTGTCTGCCTGCTTGCCGATTTACTAGTCTGTCTGTCTGCCTGCATGTCTGTCCGTCCGTTTGTATGCTTGCCGGTCTGTTTGCCTGTTTGTCTTTCCGTCTGTCTGTCTGTTTGCCTGCCTGTCTGTCTTCCTGTCTCTTTACCTCTTGTCACGCATTCGTTCTATAATCTCAATATGTCCATCATCTTACAACGTTCAATGTATCACTGTTAGCGCGTTTTCACACTGGTCTCTTTCTCTCTGTGTCTATCTCTGACTATCTCCTCGCCTGTCTGTCTCTGTCTGTCACTCTGTCTCTGCATTGGCCTATCTATTTGTCTGTCTGTCTCCGTCTCTGTCTCTATCTCTGTCTCTGTCTCTCTCTGTCTCTGTCTCTATCTCTGTCTCTGTCTGTCTGTCTCTCTATTTCTCTTCGACAGATGCATCCAATTTCTCTGTCTCCTTTACCTCTTCTATTCTTGACTGTCTGTTTGTTTCTATGTCCACCTATCTCTTTCTACCTCGCTTTCTCTCTCTTCCTCTCTCCTATTCTCGCCTTCTTTCCAATCTTCCCGTCTTCTTCCTATACCCCTCTAAAACTTTCTCCGTGCCCTGGGCATCAAATGATCACCCTCTTGCGATCACAAGCGTCTATCTTAGGGCGGACGATTAAGGGTAAAGGGTGAGGAGCAAGAGTATTCGTAGACCGTAGCAAAACCCAGATTGACCCGGCATTCAAAGTCCCTTTTCCAAATCCCGTGTGTTCAGCGGAGGGTGACATTCCCTCATGATGCAACCCCCGAGGGTTAGAGCGGTACGGGGACGAGGGCTCAGCGTCTATAAGCACCCCGATCATGATTTTGCTTTGATCTGGCCGGCAGGGTAATGATGATGCAATTAGCCCCGCGGACCATACGAAGGGGTGTGACGGGGAGAGGTTGGAACGGACCCAGAGGTGAGTGTGGACGACGCCCGTGGCTAACCCCTTGGAAAAGCACGATGGTCATTTGAAGCGAAGACACGCATTGCTTGAAAATCAGGGATTCATCTTAAAGTGTAGTCGTTGTTATACAATTAGGGAGACATCGACGGCGATACACGCTACAGATGCAATCAGTATATACTCACAGTGCGAACGCACATACCTCTTGACCTGCCTCTCTCCTACTCTCTCTGTCTCTGTCTCTGTCTGTCTCTGTCTCTGTCTATTTCTCTGTCTCTGTCTCTCTCTCTGTCTCTCTCTGTCTCTGTCTGTTCTCTGTCTGTCTGTCTTTCTGTCTGTCTGTCTCTCTCTCTCTTTCTCTCTCTCTCTCTTCAACAGGTGCATCAAATTTCTCTGTCTCCTTTACCTCTTCTATTCTTTTCTGTCTGTCTGTCTGTTTCTCTGTCCAGTTCCCTCTCTTTCTACCTCGCTTTCTGTCTCTTTCTCTCTCGACCTGCAGTCTCATACTCTCTGAAATTCCAGGGGTGCACAAAAACCAAGATTTCTCAAAATCAAAAGTTGGTTTCCTGTTTTGTTTTTTATTTGGTTATTGGTTTTTAGTTTTCCTTTGGATTTTATCACAACAGTTTTAAAAAGCATCAAACACAACGTGAAAAGAGCTCCAACTCGTCTTAAAAATAAATTTAGTTTGAGTTCAGACTGAATAACACACAATTAGTAATATAATATAACATTAGTAAATTGAATAAAAAGATTTTTCTTTAAAAGTGACATTTTCGTATCTTTTGTTTTTTTTGTAACAAAACCAAAAGATCAAATAACCAAAAACAAACATGTGTGCGGCCCTGTAAAAGCCTGAAACCGCTCATTAGTGTATGCTGCACCAGCTAATTGGAAAGGACTAACAAAAACACATTGAGTCAGTTTGCTCAATTCAAAATTTCGCCTCTAAATATTACCTTGCCTTTTCTTCCACTCCCAAAGACACATTGAGTCAGTTTGCGTAATTCAAAATTTCGCCTCTAAATATTACCTTGCCTTCTCTTCCACTCCAAAAGACAAATTGAGTCAGTTTGCTCAATTCAACATTTCGCCTCTAAATATTACCTTGCCTTCTCTTCCACTCCAAAAGACCCCATTGAGTCAGTTTGCTTAATTCAAAATCTCGCCTCTAAATATTACCTAGCCTTCTCTTCCACTTCATTTACAACTGAAAACCGAATTCTTCAAAGTGTCATATCCAGACGCTTTTCCTGCGCCATCATATTGACTACCCTCATCACCGATTACCTCTGTAGCACCATGCTGTCTCCTCGCCTTGACCTCCTGGGATTTCGGCCTGGCACCTGACGAAATGAGACATGGCATACCTGCTGGTATACCTGTATCTGATCTAAGACGGGGCTTGGTCTTGGACGAAATATCTGGTCTCAAGCGAGGCATGGTTGAAATGAGACGTGGTCTTGTATGAGGTATAGTTTTAGCGGAGGCATTTTGTCTTGGAAGAGGTATGGTCTGACACGAGGTATGGTCTCCGATGAAATTCGTTTTAGAAGCGATATGGTCTTACACGAGGTGTGGTCTCCGATGACATTGGTTTTATAAGAGATATGATCTTACACAAGGTATGGTCTCCGATGACATTGGTTTCAGAAGAGGTATGGTCTTTCACAAGTATGGTCTCCGACGAGGCGTCGGTATAGTTAATCCAGGTGTGCAAAGCGGCGCCTTTGTCTTCGACGGCAGGTGCGAGAAGCGGCCTCTGGTGACTGTGCCAGCGAAAGAACAATGGCATCGCAGACAACAGGGAACGAAGAACAACACGATCGTGGAAGCTGAGCGCTATCTTCCATTGCAAGTCAGATGTATAGCTCCCTTCCAAGCAGTCTCTCCCTCTTCCTGCTTCCCAGTTTCTGTATCCCTTGGTGACCCTTTAAATCCCCTTCTTTCCAGAATCCTTGAAAGATCGACTTATTCTAACACGCCTCCCTCTTTGAACCTCCCCACTACTTACTTCTTCATAGAGGGATAGACAGAGACATACAGGCAGAGGCAGAGATAGGAAGGAACAGAGAGAAAGAGAGAAAGACAGACTCTATACTCCACTGTATACCTGCGTCCGCTTTATCCTCCTCACTCCGTCTTTTCTTGCATCTGTCGTGTAGAGAGTATAGAGAATACCAGTAAAAGGAAGGGAGGGAGAGAGGGAACGGGGTAGGAAAGTGAAAGAGACAGAGACAGAGACGAAGACAGAGACAGAGACAGAGACAGAGACAGAGACAGAGACAGAGACGGAGATGGAGTCGGAGACAGAGACCGAGACGGAGAGGGAGAGAGAAAGGCAGATGAAGACAGAGACAGAGACAGAGAGGGAGACAGAGACGGAGACGGAGACGGAGACGGAGACCGAGACCGAGACGGAGAGGGGGATGAAGACAGAGACAGATACAGAGATATAGACAGCGACAGAGACGAAGAGGAAGGACTGGAGGTAGGACAAATAAAGAGGCAGAGGAGGAGAGAGATCGGAGTTTTAATTCTATGCATGAAGAGCGACATTTAACAGTTAGATAACAATGTATTATTAAGATAGACGTCAATTTTAATATATTATATTTTGCATGCTTATTAGCTTATGCTAGATTAAGCTGAGAAAACCCTGAATCCGTATTATATATATTTATTAAATTATATCATCAATTATAATGCACACAATAGATATATGTCTGATGCATATATATATATGCATATATATATGTACATATATGTATATATGTATATATGTATATATATATATATTTATATATTATATATATATAGACATAAAGGCTCTTCCTGTTTTCAATGCGTAAACAGCGGGTAAAGATGAGTGAAGCGTGGTTGGCATTATGGCGTCGGTGGCCATTCGGAAATAGAAAGGCGACCATATTCGTCACCGGATTATCCATAAAGCTGTGCGGCGGTCAGAGCTCATTTCCGGCGCTTCCGGTCAATGTTTGACGCCATTCCAGTCGCAAAATATCCCCTCAGCAACGGTTTCCTGGGTGACGCTATCAAAGCGTCCGGGTGACGGAAGAATTTTGGGTCATCCGGGTCTTTCTGGGAGATCAGGAGTGACGATTGCGTCACTTCCGGTGCCACTTAAAGGCGCTATATGAACTTCCGGTTCAAATATTTGCTCTGCGCATGACCTCTTCATAGTCGTCTCCTTTGTCACGTTCGTCGTTGTCAACCTGGCCGTCGCCTTAATTATAAGTTAATTAATTGATTAGTTGATTAATTAGTAACTTCAATCACGTGGTCATTAAAAGAGAAGGCACCTTCCGATGTCCCCCCAAAATCAGATGTGTTGCGTCATGTCCTATAGGTTGTCCAGAAATGATATATAATTTATTCCGAACAACAGTTTTATTTCTTTACTGACTGAACATTGCAATGACCTTGCAATGATAATTTGATCATTTTATGCCAACGACAATACACACCTTTTTCTCCCAAGATTTGCTTCTTTATGTCAGTTAGCAATCTAACAAATGCTTTAACGTTGTGGAATTTTATCTTACATCTGAGAAATTGTTAATTCGATTTTCTCAATTTTTCTCAACTAAAACGCATAGCAAAAGCATTTGCTATAATATATTATTATAGCTAACTAGTTTCTAAGAACATCTGACGAACTAAACCACATCACAAGTGATGAAGGAAATCGTTTGAATCTTAGGGTCTTCGTAATCGTAATCGTAATCATAGCTGTAAACGCGAACCTTCTAAAGCGCCACTCGAAACCCAAGCACGGATCACCAGCTTATTCACGTATTCAGTAGCTGTCAAAATGGGTGGCGTGACATTTCTTCAATTTATTTAGATGCAGTCTAACGACGCTGTGCCAGAACAATGATGATTAGCGTCGTCCTCCTTCCTTATCCAGGCTTGGGACTGGCACTGTCAGGGTGCAAACAGTGGCGTAGTTCTTCTCCAATTTCACTGCCTGAAGCCTAATATATAGAGATCGACCTCCAAAGTACGGGTTCAAACATCCACTCCTGAATAAACTGATTGTAGGCTACAACATAGTCTATGGGAAGGCGAGACGGCGTGGGAGAGGAAGGTCAGTGATCTACATGTGCCGAGGCAAAGAAAATGATGTCGTCAATTCTTCACACTCTTGGTTGCCTTGAGGGACTGCTCCTCTTCTCAGCCTACTACGGGAATTTTTTCAAGGATATCAACTCGGTAGGTTCGCTATGGAGGTCTTTTGAATATTGCAAGTGCTGCCTCTAGCGAATAACATTTAGCTAAGATGAAAGCGATCAGGATAATAATAATACTGGGCCCGCCACCTAGCGATTGACTACATGGCATTCAGAAAAGCATTGCATCTATTATCACGTAGCGAGTTTAGTAGAATAAATGGATTCTTCAGTAATATTGCTGTGGGCTGCTAATGAATGAATTAATGAATTAATGAATGGATGAATGAATGAATGGACGAATGAATGGATGAATGGATGAATGAAAAATGTATGAATGGATGAATGGATGAATTGACGAACGGAAGAATTAATGAATGATTGAATGGATGAATGGATGGATGGATGAATGAATGAATGGATTAAATGGATGAATGAATGAATGAATAATTGAATGAATGAATGAACGAATAATTGAATGATTGAACGAATTTGCGAATGAACTAATTGACGAATTAATGCATGAGTGAACGAACGAATCGTCTAGCCAGCCGGTCAAGTAAGTGAGTCAGTCAGCCAGTCAGAAGCACATTTTTAGTTATCTGTCCATAGATATGCTGGTTCACCTAATAATAATTTCAATAATGTTGAAACAATAGAACTAGTCAAATGCATATCCTCCACTGTTCGCACTCTGTTAGCGCCAGTCTCAAGCGTGAATAAAGGTGGAGGGCGACGCTGATGATGCATGTTATCACAGTGTCGTTAGACTGAAATTTCTACCAATACAATCCCGTTAAATCCAGAATAAATCAGATTAATAAAGTTCAACCTAGCTTGATCCAGTACAAACCAGAACATTCCATTTTAGTTCAGAACAATTGAGTCATTCTACCCATTGTCGAGTCTCTCAAAAACGATCAAGTCAAATCCTGGTTAATTCCAGTCTAGTCCAGCTCAATCCGGTTCGATCCAGTCCATTAAAATCCAATCCCAAATCAGTGGAGGTCAAATGCCCACAAATCCGTAGCAGGAATTATTAACGTGCATGACCTCTGGCTGTAAAACCTTGCGTCCACCCTAATAAAGCGAAAGGACATCGGATATAGACAGTGTCCATCGATCGATAGCCACACAAATAGGAGCTCCAGTCGAATTCCAAAGGTCAATCCAAGGTCACGCAAGCTGTCTTTGGTTGTTCTCTCTCTGTCGGTCTATATATATATATATATATATATATATATATATATCACTGTCTTTGTACGTTTGTCTGTGTACCTGCCTCTTTCTGCCTGTCTATTCTTCTGTATGTCTGTCTGAGAGAAAGAGAGAATTACTGACACATGTAACCTCGGTATATATATATATTAAGGAGGAGGGCGTCGTTGATTTTATATATATATATACATATATATATACCGAGGTTACTATATACTCAATATATATACTATATACTCAAGGAATCATATTATACAGTAGCATGTATATTCTCTCTCTCTCTCTCTCTTTCTCTCTCACACACACACACACCAACACCTACACCCACACGCATACACCCACACATTCAAACAACCTACCCTCAAGCACATTATGTATATACCTAGCTGTCAACCCTCTTTTTAGCTACATAACTAACTCATAGGACCTACATAAAAGCGCTTATATGTCGCTTCGAACTCATAATACGTGGTTTATGACGAGCGAAAGCTCCCTTTAGGGATTGCGATGCTGCTATGGTATGTATTGGAAATTTCGTGCTGACCGGCGGAGAGGGCTCGCTGTAATGGTGCACCACTGATCAATAAATAGCTGGCAGGCGAACATACCAACGAGGTTGCACCTCCGCCATCTTCGTGCTCACGCGCCGGACACGACCCGCTCTCACCCTATCTGCGACCAGCGGAAGACGGAGTTAAGAGTTCGGAGGATTGAATATATTTTCTGCAGCGTGAACGAGAGGTGGAATTGATATATGGTAGAAGAGGGTTTGGAAACGGTCAACAGAAATATCTTTCCAGCTAATGCAAAGCTTTTCTGTTTTCTTGTGTGCGTCTGACGGATCGAGTTCAAAGTTCATGATTTAGTTGTATTCGTTATTGTCGTCATCAGTATTGTTGCCATCAGTATTGTATGTTACTACGAATATCGGTTGCTTATCATTATTATTATTATTATTATTATTATTAGTAGTAGTAGTAGTAGTAGTAGTAGTAGTAGTAGTAGTAGTAGTAGTAGTAGTAGTAGTAGTAGTAGATGTAGTAGTAGTAGTAGTAGTAGTAGGTGGAGTAGCAGTAGTAGTAGTGGTAGTAGTAGTAGTAGTAGTAGTAGTAGTATTATCATTATCATTATTGTCATTAGTGTTATGATAATTATTATTTAAGCAATTACAACCCTTGTTAATATGGTCTGAAATTTCCCCCAACGAAGTTCTTTCGACGTATTCTGTTGGCATACCATATGCTCTACGTAAAAATATCCGTAAGGATGCGACCGATAATAATCGGGTATTACTGGCGTAGACGACATTCCCAAGAGCCTCGGTTAATATCACGCATAAGCCGTGTGAGAGTGGGCCTACCCGTGGGCTGCGAACGGCTGTTGTTCACACTGTAAGACGCTTTTCTAAGCAAGATGCAGGAAGGCTGAATGCTCGTAAAACAGGGTTTCTCTAATGCGCTTAGTTGTTTGTACAGATACCGTATACGCTTTATTCATCTCGCTAAGACTTCAACCATACTGTAATTTAGCTTACGCAGAACTCTCTGGCCATTTCTAGCAACGGTCCGAGCAGAGGTCGCAGTAAGGCCGCTCCTAGTTTGTTTTCCACTACAAGCGCTGCTGCTGAACTTCTCCCTCCACGGTGACACTTTCGGGCACCGTGAAGGGTGTCCGAAAGTGACACCGTAACTGCTCTTCCCAGGGGCCAGGAATTTCTCTCGGCGGTCCTGGATGTTGTCGTTGTTGCTGATGTTGTCGTTGCTGATGTTGTCGTTGCTGATGTTGTCGTTGCTGCTGATGTTTTCGTTGTTGCTGATGTTGTTGTTGCTTTTGCTAGCTTTGCCAGTGATGAGCGCGTGCTCTGACGATGACGATGAAACGGCGACGATGACGATGTAACAATAACGATGATGATGTCGACAGCGACAAGGGCGATTAAAAGCGACATCGACGTAAAACACAATGACGACGACGATTATGACGATGATGACGATGATGACAACGCTTTTGTCTGCGATGGTTCGTTTGATGTTCTTATCGATGGGCAGTTCGTCCACTTAATCGGACGATGACCCCCTCTGCTCGACCCTCGGCCCCGCATGGGACGACCTGACAAGCTGGAATTAATTAATTCGGGCGCCCAGTGATGTATGGGCAGCCAAGGAGGCAGAATAATATTGGTCTCATACAGAGAGAACCTTGACAGGCAATCGGACACGTTGCTGTGTCGGTACGTCTCTTTGTGCGCCTGCCCACGCCTGTTTGTATGTCTGGATGTCTGTCTGTTGGTATGCCTGCATGTGCCTGTGTGTATGTCTGGATTCTTGTTTGAGGCATAATGTGCGTTTTGCATGAATGTCTTTATGATATAGGCTGTGTAGGCCTACTGATGGTGTGTGTGTCCTTGTGGACCCTTATTTATTACCGTACGTCTGCTTAGAGCTCTGTGTGCTTGTGTGTGTATGTGTGTGTGTATGTATGTGTGTGTGTATGTGTGTGTATGTGTGTGTGTGCGTGTGTGTATGTGTGTGTGTGTGTATGTGTGTGTATGTGTGTGTGTATGTATGTGTGTGTGCTTGTGTGTGTATGTGTGTGTGTATGTGTGTGTGTGTGTGTGTGTGTATGTGTGTGTATGTGTGTGCGTGTGTGTATGTGTGTGTATGTGTGTGTATGTGTGTGCGTGTGTGTATGTGTGTGTGTGTGTATGTGTGTGTGTCTGTGTCTATATGTGTTGGCATACATGTATGGAGTGACTGTGTTTCTATATCTACCTCTGTGTTTGTGTATGTGTGGACCTGTCTGTGTTCTTCGTGTCTTCCTTTCCATCTGTCTGTGTCTGTGTCTGTCTATTTCTGACAGATATAGCATTGCAGTGGATCTGTGTGTTTTACTGTCTGCCTATCTCTTCGTTTCTCTACCTTTGTCTCTATGTCCGCCTGTCTATCTGCTTACCTAACTACCTGCTTGCCTGTGCCTGTCTGTCTGTCTATCTGTTTGTCTGTCTGTCTGTCTCTCTGTTTGTCTGTCTGTCTGTCTCTCTGTCTGTATTTATTCCACAAATGAACGAAAAACAAGTTAACCAGATTCTTCAGATAATATCACATCCAGGGTTCGTTTGAGAAATCATTTGTGATAGGTCCCACAATGGTTGCTGCAATCAATGTTATGACCATGGTTGTTAGAAGACGGGTTGCACCATCGCACTTTTTATAGCAAGGCAGAAGACTGTCTTCGCCTATTTAAGTCCACGTTCTGTAACAGCCGGACTTCTAAATACCGCGAAGAGGCGTCATGTCTATATTAACCTGCTTGGCGGGTTCACGACCCGACTGGCCAATCAGTGAGGCATGCTTTCCCCACACGCCATCAATTCGTTCGTCTTCCATCGCGATCTTCGTGAAAATGCGCTACATAAACTCGCATAAATGACGTCGGAAGCGGGCAGCCAATCAGAAGCTTACTAGCCGGCGGGCATGTGACCGAGTTTCGGGCCGACCGCGAATGGCTGGGTGTGGTGAGACGACGTAACTCCACAAAAGTAGGTCCGCACTTTGTTGCTGCTGATAATTAGTATTAGCATGGAACTGCAAGATTCTGTAGAAAAAGCCTCTTTCAGGCATGCGTGACCTATGCCGCGGGTTTTCTCCCATCTAGTAAATTTCAAAGCATATGAGCGATAATTTCAGCTACTGATCTTTCCTCGCATGAGACAAATATTGCGCTTGCAAGCTTGAAATGTAATAACAAACGGCCGATGACTTTACTGACTGGTTACGATTTCCTGTATCTTCTACTGCGCATGTCAGTGAAGTTGACATTCTGGAAGCCGATGACCTACTTGCATATTATGGACATTTTGCGGTGTTATTTCGTCCGATCTAGTGTATATTGAAAACAATGGTCAATGGATAGTAGACCTAATGCGACATTCAATCTTCTGCTCATTCGAACTAAATATTTATATGGCGCTCTTCTGAAGGCGTTGCCAGCCCAGTCAACTCAGCAAACATTTGCTGATATAATGTAATGGATGGGTCAGTGATGAATATTCCATTTTAACAAAACTAACGTCTATACGATGATCTATGGTTGATGGAATTTCAATTGACTTCCCGTCCTGGCAAAAGGTGCTTCTTGAATTATACTCCATTTACCCCCATACCGAGATCTGGTACGATAAGGCCACTGAACGTATACAATGTCGGCAGGAATCTTAAGAGGAGAGGGAGAAGGCAGGCCATCTACGCAACTGTGCAAAACAACTGTAATTTGATGTTTTGATTTTTATAGTTAGTTCACAGGTGCACACACGCCTAGACAGAACAATTGCAGCTAAAATTTAATAAAGAGCAACTCCTTAGACAAGGATCGAACCCGTAGTCTCGAGTTACAGGCCCACCACTCTAACCAATCGGCCACCGTGCCACGCATCACATGCAAAAGTTATTTGAAGACTGTGATAGCCATAACCAAATGTCTGGCAAAATGGTGATCGCAATTGCACATACATAATAATTAATGAATTGACCAACGTATACTTTCTAATACGTAATACTTAATGCATAAAGAAAACGAAATGATGCCTTTATTCAAAGTATTAACAAATGGTCCTGGTCTAAAAGCTTTGGGCAGATATTCCCTAATTTAGCGTTTCCTAATCTTTTTAGCCGTGGAACCCCTTTGATATTAAATTCCCCACGTCCAAACTGAACATATTCTGTTGTAATTACAAACGCTTGAGAATGCAGACAATTGTTGGCTTAGACTTTGAGTGGATTAATATCAACACAAATAATGACATTATGAATTCTCTTTCATATAATACCATAAACAGATCTTAAGCAAAACTCCTCCTATGAAAAATGCATACACACTAACAGTTTTCAGTTTCGGAAACGCTGCATAATCTGTGAAAATCTACAGTTTGTCAGTAAGAATCTCTTTAATCCGCTGATACAGAATTCCATACAAGCGACTGAAATCATCCTCCTGGAATCATCTCTCCCTCTGTATCTATCTGCCTCCGATGATATATCTCTCTGTATTATGGCACTCTCAATCTGTCTCTAATTTCAGGTTTATTAGTCTAGTGATATTTCACACTATTCGTCAGGTAGTACATGTATTAACTAATAACTGCATTCCTGCATTGGCTTCCTGTCCGACAGCGCATTGAGTACAGGGCTGTCTCTATGGTCTAGCGATACGAAATTGGTTTTTCACCAACCTTTGTCAGCCGGTATTGAGTGCCCTGTGCACTCCCAGGGTCGCACCTTGGAGTGCACAGGGCACTCCCAGGTGCGGTCCTCCCATCGTTCTGCTGACAGTGGGGTTCTGGTGGCCCCGTTTCCCCGTATATCCTACCGTAGGGCTCTCAGTTCCTCGGATAGGGGGAGCTACGATCCTCGATTAAGCAGCACCGAGCCTTCTCGTTTGTTGGCCCCATTTGGAATGGACTTCCGCTAGCGCTGCGCATGCTCTCTAGGAACAATCTGCCGGCCTTCTATTGTACCCTCAAGTCATTTTTTTTGCCTGGCTGAGAGTGCCTCTAAGTATGTTCATTGAAGGGGTGCTATATAAATTTTCTAAATGAATGAATGAGTGAACGAATATCAGCCATGCAAAACCCTGCATTCTTTATGGTAGTCCCCGAGGTCCGGAATGGCGTTCGTTGGTATAGCATACACCTGCTGATCTCTAACCATGTACTGAAGCGTTTTCTTTCATTTAAAATCTTACCTTTTTCCAGGCTGGAGTTGGGAGCACTTCTGACTTTTGATTTCTGACAGCTACATCAATGGCCGCCATATAAATTTTGTAATGAATCGCACACGCATTTTCTTCTACACGTCAAAAGTTCCCTTATTCGCCGGAGCATAAGAACGCCTCTAAATATCCGAACGAACATAAGTCAAACGCCGCTCTAAGATAGGGCCAATTTTAACCGGGTTGAGAAAGCTTACCACACCCGAATTTCTTGCGATGCCATTTGACGCATTGAGTCCGCACTTGGCCGAAGAGATAGGCGAGGATTTAGTTAGAATGCGAAGCCATACTACAGAAAGCCCTGCCGAGAAATACATGCATATAATATATATATACAGGCAGTCTTAAATATACATGCATATATTTATACATATGCACACCCATGTGTACGCACGAAAAGGATTTAAACACGGCGCATTCACACGCACATATATATATATATTTATATATATATGATAATATATATATATATTCACATGGATTTAAGGAACTGCTTTAGCGTGCGTAGGGAGCGTTGGTGTTGTCTTGCGTCGTTCTCTACAAATGATTCGCGCCATTTCGTTGCGTCTGTCGTTTCGTCGTCTGCTTTGATGTGATGGCGGGAGACTAGGAGCCTTTGCTCGGGTAAGTATATTGCTGGGCGTGTATACGGGGGACTGGTGGGAACGGTATGATGCGCATTGTTGTCCGATTTGTTGGAGAGGGAAGGTGAGTGGGTTGGACCCTTGCTTCTGCTGCAGGGGCATTGATATATGGAGCGGAATTCTTCAGAAATCTAGAAATCGGACCATGACGATGCGGCGGTGATCCTAGGGATGGGTGAGGAGAGGAGGAGGAAAGGAGGAAGAGGAGGAGGAGGAGAAGAAGGAGGAGGAGTAGGAAGAAGAAGACGAAGAGGGGAGGAAGAGGAGGAGTAGCAGGAATAGGAGGTGGAAGAGAAATAGGATTAGGAGGAAGACGAAGACGAAGACGAAGCGCAGGAAGAGGAGGAAGAGGACAAAGAGGACGAAGAGGATAAGGAGGAAGAGGAGGAAGAAAAAGAGGAGGAATAGGAGGAGTGGTAGATGGGGTCGGTGTTTGATGCTTTGTACTTGGACGATTATTTTATATCCAGGTGGGCTTACAGGCAGGATGGATGGGTGGGGCTGGAATCGGCGTGTTAGGGGTTTGACTCTTTCAAACCCATACATAAATATCATTTTCCGAAAAAAGCATTTAACTTTTCACATCTAACCCCGTATTTTGCAGCCACGTGCCGAAATGGAAGCCCACAAATGAAAGCCCCAACGTTGATACCCGTCTCCGCATATAGGGTAGGAAGACTAGGAGGCAGACACACACGGACAAATAAACAGACAGGTAAGCTACACACACGCATAGCTGTTAGCTACACATTTGTTCACTGTGTTTGGAAATAAAGCACCCTTAATGACAATATGAAAATAAATAGTAAATATTCGTAGATTTTTTTAGACTCCAAAATTATATTTATCCACAAATTTGTAATTTATGAACGTCCTGGTTAACAGAAGTACGTCACAGTTACGCTTTTAAATTACAAAGTTATTGCCATTGAGTAATTTTATCAGCTGATCATTGATGCTTCCATTGGCCAATGACGCACACCTCTTAAAACTTGTGTTGAGGCCTAAGGCGAACACTTTGATCACATCTTGCAGTATCATATTATTCAATTACAATAGTTAATATGATCTGAATTCATGTCGGTTTATCGACAAGATTTAAACACAGTTGACAATTCTGTAGACGAATTTTAGGCGTCCTTAAAACTCGAATGTTGATGCAATTTACGTCATTATGACGTCACTCATTATTTTATTATGCAGTACTAGAGAAATCTGTCAGGGTCAAAACGGTTTTGGAATTTTGAAAATCGACGAATATTTACTATTTATTTTGTCACTATAATGAGGGGGGTCCCCTTTTTTTACGTACACAGTGTATAGACAGTCAGACAAAACCGTGCAGGCAGAGAAAGACACGCATACACATACACATACACATGCAGATCGTTGCCATGGATACCCTCACACACATCGCGTTGTTTATGACCCCAATTATCGCCCCAAATCCCCAGCCACACATCTAACCCCCTTCACGTAAAGACCTGACTGCGACCCTCTGACGTTTCTCTTCGTATTTTTCTGTGGATATTAGCAATTATAATTCTTATTCACCGTTCTCCGTCTAATTTCTCGGCAAATACTGCGCCTCCTTGCGGAGCTCCTATATTTACCCTCTGCGCCCCTAGTGTTCCATATATAAAGGACGCGGTCGAAGGGTGTCCATCATTTACCCCGCCATCCGAATAATGCCCCACCATATCTGCGAACGAAAAAGACGATCACAGAACGCCGCAACTTTCTTGGGTTCGTCAATTGTGTCATCAAAGTGTAATGTAACGATAGCCACGCGGTGTGATGTAATATTTTATAAGGCAGCGTGCCTTTGAGTTGTTCTTTAAAGGCGCTATATCAATTGCTAGACACATTGCACGAGAAGCAATGTAATATGAATGTTATGCAATAGCATGCTAAGTAGAGTAAATATCAAATGCAATGTATTGTGATGCTAAAAGCATTGTAATGCAAATTATACATGTTTGTGCTGTAATGAAATGTAAGGAGATGGAAGTGGATGATCCAATGCGATGTCTAGTGAGATATAATAAGCACGTGATGCAAAGCGATGTGACGTCCCTTCCTCCAGTACGGTATACGCATGTAACGTAAACAAACAGTCAGTACTTGTAATCTGCATTCATAAATCGATGATCATATATAGTCTATCATAAATTGATGATCATAGATCGAAGATCATAAATCGATGATAATAGATTGAAGATCATAAATCGATGCTTAGCTATATTTCAAGCCCAGTGCACTCTGTTCGTGCACAACTAGCCCGCGTATCACCTAATTTATGCACCGCCATCCAAAGGACATCGTCGGGTCGATCAGGCATTGTTCCCGACTGATCCATTATATTGCATTATGAACCCTTCTTCATTATATTCTATCTGTTCTGTGATTTCATTCTGTTCCATTCAATTCTATTCAATTCCGGTAACTTTTTATCATTAGCCTCGTCGGTGTACCAAAAATACCGTATACGCCAGCGCCAGTCCGTCTTAAATTGTGCCGCCAGAGTTGGTGCCAGACTTCCCAAGTTCTCACACATCTCGGCCTATATGAGGGACCTCCACTGGGTTACCAGTGGAGGACAGAATCGTCTTCAAGATCGACCTCATGGTGTCGCTGGCTGGTGCCGCCCCGGATACATGTGCGACCTGTGTATTCCAGTTGCCAGCCAGTCGGGTCGTCAGTCTCTGCGTTCTGCGTCTCATGGGGACCTGGTGGTTCTGCGCTCTCGCACCGCCATGCGGGCAGGCCGCGCCTTTTCGTGCGTTGGACCGTTATGTTGGAACTCCTTGCCGTTACCAATTCGGAGTCTCCCACTGTGTGTAGCACAGGAGATATTTTCTGGATTATTGAAGACGCATATATTTCAGAACTGTTAGGTAGCTTCGGTAAGCGCCCTCATGAGGTTCTTGTAGGGCGTTATAGAAATGTTCATATACATACATACATACATACATACATATATATATACATACATACATACATACATACATACATACATATATACGTACGTACGTACATACGTACGTACGCACGTACATATGTACGTGCGTACACGCACGCACGCATACATAAATTAACAATGATGACGATGACGACGATAATGATGATGATGACGATTTTGATAATAATGATGATGATGATAATAATGATGATAATGATGATGATTTCAATAACCTCAACTAACTCGATCGAGAACCGCACAGACAATGCATGGTCTAGTACAGCAGACTGTAGGAGAGCCTTGGCAGTAACTCTTTGGAAGTAGAATCATTCTAAGGGAGCCAAGCGGGCGATTGAAAGTGAGTCCAGCTCCGAATTGAGAGCCAAAACGGACGTCACTTCCGCCTTCCGTACATTACACAGAGGCGTTGGTCACGTGGTAGTCAATACCGAAGATATGTCACTTCGGGTTGGCGTCTTCTCGCGTCGCTTGGGCAAACGGAAACGCGTCAGATTCTCACCTTTCCGTCTGAGAATATAGTCTCGGTATATGTCACGTGACGTCCGGTCAAGTGCTCACTGTTGTCACATATGTACAGCCTGTGGAATTTCAAACCTAATGACCTTAACGAAGCCTAGGTCTACGTCATATCAAACTTACCCATGCAGTCCATGTTTGACGCCAAACTCCAATTAACCTCTTTCTCTTATTACCTATTGTCAGCTAGTAAAATACCACGCAACTAAGTCATGTGTCGCTACAGAACATAAAGTACCATACCAATCTATAATTTTGCGTGAAATTATAGCAGATGATAATAATATCGCATCATGTGATATCGTATCTCATCATATATGATATTGTATCACAGCTATATAAGATATATCACGCATAGGAGCAGATATGACATCATTGCATCATATCATATTATGATGTCACAGCAATTTATGTATGATGTCACATGAGTGCATCACATTAAGCCTATATGCCATCATATTGAAAGCGTCATATCATACCAAACCTACCTACACTCTTGATTTTGCAGCGCAGGTGGAGTGAGGAGGACTCCGCGAATGGCGAGCCTCACCTTTCCACCACGGAAGACATGGCACTACCACCTGCACACCGTTGTTCCCTCTGGCACCACCTCTATCACAACCATCACCAGATGACCGCAGACTTTCTGCTCGCCCACCTGCACGGCACCGCGGTCTCCCAGCGCCTTCTCGTCGCCCTACTCCTTCTGCCCCTTGTGCTCTACCTGCTCCTGAACCCCGCCGAGGCTAAGGTCTTCGCGATCAAGATGAGCCAGAGGGTGGTAACGACCCAGTACGGGAAACTCAAGGGTATACTCATCAGCCTACCGGACCCCGGACTGCCCCAGGTCGAGGCCTATCTTGGCATCGAGTACGCTTCCCTATTGAGCGGTGACTTGCGGTTCATGCCCCCTACGAGTCCTGTGGAGAAGTGGGATGGGGTGAAGTCGGCCATCAAGTTCAGGCCCGTCTGTCCGCAGAGGTTGCCCGACGTGGAGGAGCTGGAGAGGAGGATGTCAGCCGAGAGGGTTGATCACCTGAGGAGGGTGAGGGCGTTCCTTGAAAGACAACAGGAGGAGTGCCTCAACCTTAACGTCTACGTACCCATTGCTACGACTCGCGCTACAGGTAACGGCATCTTCCTCCTATCAATCAATCAATCAATCAATCAATCAGTCAATCAATCAATCAAAGATATTTGATATAGCGCCCCTTCAAGATATCTACTCAGAGGCGCTCCCAGCCTAACCCTCGGCAGAAAAAGACAGTTTTAAGAGAGGCGTAAAATGAAGATGAGAAGAAGTTCTTAGATAGGAGACGGAGCTCTATTATGGGAAGTCCATTCCAGATGGTATGTCCCACGACCTAGAAAGCCCAATTTTTCATTATGGAAGTGCGTGCAAAAGGGACGATCAGGTCGTCATGATTCATGAACTGCAGAGCGAAGTGGGTTCGACCACTACTGGCAGTGATAGGGTGACATAGCTCCTGCAAATGAGCAGGTGCAGTACCGCCAAGACAGCGCCAAACTAAGGCAGATATCCAAAATAAGATGCGCTGGGGTAGAGACAACCGGTCCAGGACTTACCGCATGTACTCGGATACCTGACATGATCTGACGAATACAGGTAACCAATGCGGGTGGAAAATTGCAATTATAGTTACCGTACAATGAGCAATTTTTGCATTCAGGGTTGACTATGACTATGATTAAAAGACTTCTATAGCGCCGCCACAATGATGCACAAGCCATCAACCGACGGTGCAACAAAACAAATCCAAAATCAGGTCAAATCCAAGGTCAGTCCTAAAAGACAGAAAGACATATCTAAGGAGGATAGGCAAGGGTAAATAAAAATGTTTTAAGTCCAGATCGAAAAGAAACTAAGGACTCAGCGGCTCAAACAGCGTGTGGTAACGGTTGAGGTTAAATCGGACAGGGGTGAATCGGACAGAGGTGAATCGGATAGGGGTGAATCGGGTATAGGTGAATTGGGTAGGGGTGAATCGGGTAGGGGTGAATCGGGTATAGGTGAATTGGGTAGGGGTGAATCGGGTAGGGGTGAATCGGACAGGGGTGAATCGGACAGAGGTGAATCGGACAGGGGTGAATCGGACAGGGGTGAATCGGGTATAGGTGAATCGGGTAGGGGTGAATCGGACAGGGGTGAATCGGACAGGGGTGAATCGGATAGGGGTGAATCGGACAGGGGTGAATCGGACAGGGGTGAATCGGACAGGGGTGAATCGGATAGGGGTGAATCGGGTATAGGTGAATCGGGTAGGGGTGAATCGGACAGGGGTGAATCGGACAGGGGTGAATCGGACAGGGGTGAATCGGATAGGGGTGAATCGGGTATAGGTGAATTGGGTAGGGGTGAATCGGGTAGGGGTGAATCGGGTATAGGTGAATCGGGTAGGGGTGAATCGGACAGGGGTGAATCGGACAGGGGTGAATCGGACAGGGGTGAATCGGATAGGGGTGAATCGGGTATAGGTGAATCGGGTATAGGTGAATCGGGTATAGGTGAATCGGGTAGGGGTGAATCGGATAGGGGTGAATCGGATAGGGGTGAATCGGACAGAGGTGAATCGGATAGGGGTGAATCGGACAGAGGTGAATCGGATAGGGGTGAATCGGGTATAGGTGAATTGGGTAGGGGTGAATCGGGTAGGGGTGAATCGGGTATAGGTGAATTGGGTAGGGGTGAATCGGGTAGGGGTGAATCGGACAGGGGTGAATCGGACAGGGGTGAATCGGACAGGGGTGAATCGGACAGGGGTGAATCGGGTATAGGTGAATCGGGTAGGGGTGAATCGGACAGGGGTGAATCGGACAGGGGTGAATCGGATAGGGGTGAATCGGGTATAGGTGAATCGGGTAGGGGTGAATCGGACAGGGGTGAATCGGACAGGGGTGAATCGGACAGGGGTGAATCGGATAGGGGTGAATCGGGTATAGGTGAATTGGGTAGGGGTGAATCGGGTAGGGGTGAATCGGGTATAGGTGAATCGGGTAGGGGTGAATCGGACAGGGGTGAATCGGACAGGGGTGAATCGGACAGGGGTGAATCGGATAGGGGTGAATCGGGTATAGGTGAATCGGGTATAGGTGAATCGGGTATAGGTGAATCGGGTAGGGGTGAATCGGATAGGGGTGAATCGGATAGGGGTGAATCGGGTATAGGTGAATCGGGTAGGGGTGAATCGGATAGAGGTGAATCGGACAGGGGTGAATCGGATAGGGGTGAATCGGGTATAGGTGAATCGGGTAGGGGTGAATCGGATAGAGGTGAATCGGATAGGGGTGAATCGGGTATAGGTGAATCGGGTATAGGTGAATCGGGTAGGGGTGAATCGGATAGGGGTGAATCGGATAGGGGTGAATCGGATAGGGGTGAAATGCGCTATGTAGTTTCTTGTTCACGCACACGAGCGCACTACACACACGCACACACACTCACACGCACGCGAGCGGATGAACGGACGGTCGGACTAACAAACCGACAAGGGTGAAAATTCGCTATGTAGTTTCTTGGTCACACGCGCACACACACACACACACATACACACACACTCACACGCACACACACACACATACACACACACTCACACTCACACGCACACACACTCACACGCACACACACACATACACACACACTCACACGCACACACACACACATACACACACACTCACACGCACACACACACATACACACACACACAAGCGGACGGACGGACTAACAGACCGATTAACCTGACCTTGCCGTAACTGACGGCTTCAATGATTTCCTCTGTCCATATCTTTAATTTCAGTAGCTTACTTATGTATGGATGAGCCTCCTTTCCACGGCATTCCTTAGATCAGCATACCTAATATTATTCAATCTATACCACCTTTAGAGCAGGTAAAAAGGATCACTTGCCCAGTTGCACTGCAAGACTTAAAGCAATGCAATCGGTTTGAAATAAACACCTTGATCGTGGAATACGTAGGAGTTGCTCGCATGGCTTTCGTTACTACAAGGGGAGGGGGTTAGGTCCCACAGAGGAGACGCAAGTGAAAATAATATAATTCCGATAGAATGATAAGCTCTAAAGCCGTATTAGCCCTTATAGAAGGAATGTCTGTGTGTGTGTGTGTGTGTGTGTGTGCTTCTGTGTCCATATGTCTGTGTTTGTGTGTGCCTGTGTGCTTGTATGTGTTTTTATACGTGTGTGTTTTTGTGTGTGTGTGTTTGCATGTGTGTGTCTGTGCTTTTGAGTGTGCTTGTGTGTTTGTCTGTGTGTGTGTTTGTGTATGTGTGCTCGTGCGTGTGCCTGTGTGTGATGTACGATTGCACGTATTGCAATTGTGCGTGACCTCGTCTACCTGGTTGTTTGCCTTGCTAAGTGTGTCTGTCCTCCATCTGTCAGTGACCATTACTAGTCTGCAAGCAATGCAATCTGGGAATTGGCAGAGGACAAGCTAAGTATACGTTCAATTCAGCCCCGTCAGCCCCTCAGTAGTTCCCCCCCGTCTACTCTGTCTCTCTGTCTGCGTCTCTAACCTCTCTTGCCACCTTTCCTCCCTCTCTGCATGCCTTTCCCGCTCTCAACACACAATCCGCACCTATAATACCTGGATGTTTAGTTTGAACTCCACCACTGTTTGCACTCTGGCAATGCCAGTCTCAAGCCTGGATAATGGAGGAGGGCTGATGGTCGATATTATCACACAGTTAAACTAGGACGTTTAATTACTTATACGCGATAACGCGTTTGTTATAATATGAACTTATGTGTCAGTATGCATATTTGTATGGATGGATGGATGGACGTGTGCTTATGTATGTATGCATACGTGCGTGCTAATTAAAAGACTATAATCAATTAAATAAAGTTTAAGAATTATGCTTTGTATTAATTTATATGGAATTGCTGACACTTAGCTTAAACAATCTAAACTTCAGGCATCCGAATGTTTATCATTTTAGCTATATAAAATTATGATTTTTGCCTCGTCGTGTTATTCCTCCTACTCTTCCTCTGCACCCCTGCTCCTCCTGCTCATTAGCCTTCTCTATATCTTCCTCCTCTTAGTCTTCCTCTTCCTAATCCTCTTTTTCCTCCTCTTCCTCCTCTTAATCCTATTCTTCCTCCTCCTCTTCCTCCTCCCCTTTTTCTCCTCCTCTTTCGCCACCTCTTCCTCCTCTTCCTCGTCCTCCTCCTCGTCCTCGTCCTCCTCCTCGTCCTCCTCCTCTTTCTTCTTCTCCTCCTCTTCTTCCTCTTTCTCCTATTCTTCCTCCTCTTCCCCTCCTCTTCCTTCTCCTCCCTCTCCTCTTCCTCCTCCTTCTCCACTTCCTCCTCCTTCTCCTCTTCCTCCTTCTCTTTCTCCTCTTCCTCTTCATAATCCTCTTCTTCTTCCTCCTCTTCCTTCTCCTATTGCGCGTTTATGGTGATGATTCTTTTGGTTCCAAGTAATCTCGTCGTCTTTATCTGCGCTGTACCAACATCGAGGCAATCCTTCTTCTATCGATATTTACGATCGCCTACACTGCGCTCCGGAAAAACAGATCGAAGTTCATTTTGTCTTTGATATCCGCCGCCAACATCAGACAACGATATCGCGTTATGGCTTTTACAAATAGCGAATAAAGTAACCGCAGCACAGACCATTTTTGTAATAGTTCCTGGAAATTTCGACCTAACCTGTGTAGTAAATTATGTTTAGAAATGTTGAGTGATCGCCTTACACACCTTTAGCGTGTTGTAAATGTCATCCGTCACTGTGATGATGATGATCACAGAGATTTAACGACATCATATGACAACAATGGCCGTTGACGTCTTTATAATATTTATGTAATTTAATTTATATTGGCCAATCGGCTCTTCAGATTGTTTTTTGTATTTTGTTTTTTTTCCTCCTCAGTTTTCCGTCCTTTTTTCTTTTCTTTTCTTTTTTCTTTCCTTTTTCGTCTTTCTTTATTTTTCTCTTTTCCTTTTTGTATATTTTTTTGGTATTTCGTATTTTTTGGTCACTTGGACTCTTTTTTAGCCTCCTTTGGCTCTTTTTCCTTCCTTTCTTTTTTTAATATTTTTTTCTTTTAAATATATTTTTTTGAGATATTGGATCTTTTTTGGCCATTTGGGCTCTTTTGTGGCTTCATAGGCTCTTTTCGTCCATATGTCTTTAAAACATTATTTACAATTATTTGCAATCACTTAACTAACATACATGTTTAATTATTACATGTTGAAGAACATTATATATCTATATGTACAGATTCTCAAGTATATTCTCGATTATTTACAATTATTTACAAAACAGATATATCTGATTTATAATTCGTCAATGAAGTGCTTCATTATTAACCTATACATCACTGTGATCATAGATCACATTTGAAACTACATACAATTAAGTTACAGTATAATGTTGGTACAAGGATTAACTATTGATTTAATACCAATTATCAACATTCATTTGACAATATTTGTAATTACTATAGTAATCATTTAATTACTAATTTTATTAGTGAATATATGTCTATAATCAGCGATAACATTACTGAGGTCACGTGAGTCAATTAATATGTATAATCCTGATAAACACGTGATGTATTTATCCTTTCTGAATACGCAAACAGTTAAGTTACCTGGTAATATCTATAGATCTACAAACATTGATTAATGATTTAAATAAGTTTGTTAATTATTATTTAACATAGCAATTTCATCCGTCACTGTGTTCTACGCATGACATGTAATAGCAGCGATTTGCAACATGTTAAAGGTGTGTAAGGCGATTACTCAAAATTTATAAACATCATTTACTACACAGGTTCGGTCGAAATTTTGTAGGATGAAAAGGTGTAGGGTAAGCCTTATTACAAATCTCCGTATTATCGAAATGCTAACTCAATTTGTGGTAGAAAAGAAGCTTGATGGATCACCATGATCATCGGACTTTTCTTAGTCAGTGTGTATAGAAGGTTGTCATAGCTTTCTGGGATTTAATAGTGGAACGATTGACCGAAAATAATTTCAGGATTATTGGAGAGCAAAATAGAATAATAGGAGGAGGAGGAGGAAGATGAGGATGAAGAGGAGATAGAATAGGAACAGGATATAGGGGAGACTTATAAGCAGGAGTATCATTAGTGGAGGGGAAGATGAGGCAAAAATCATATAATTTTTAATTTGTGTAGGATAGGCCTTATTTTTTTCGTCGAACACAGTGACGGATGACTCCGCCGCTGGTAGTACTCGACCAGCGCCAGTCCCAAGCCTGTATAAAGTAGGAGGGCGACGCTAATGGTCTTTGTTACCACACGGTGTCGTCAAACTGCAACAACCAACCAACAGTGACGGATTCTTCAAAGATGCCATTATGTGGAGGCATTGGACATGCGGATCACAAAGTCAACACTGACACTGCTTGCAGTCCAGCAGTGCCAGTCCCAAGACCGAAAAAAGGAGTAGGACGACGCTAATGATCCATGGTAGCACACTGTGTCGTTAAACTGCACCACCATGGTGATCACTGCTCGTACTCTGACAGCGCCAGTCCCAAAATTGGATACAGGAGGAGGGCGAAGCTATTTATCCATGCTATCACACTGTGTGGTTAAACTGGGACTACTACTCTTTAAAGGCGTTTCTTTTTCCGTCTCTGATTAGACATCCTGCGAGAGGCGCTATATAAATCTAGTGATGCGATGCGATACTATTGTGGCCGATTAAGAAGCCATTGTTTGTACTCCGCAACTACCCGTAGGGCAGATAGCGTCAGCTGTACTGCCAGTCCCAAGCGTGGAAGGGGAGGAGGGCAACACCCGAACAATAGTAATATGTATGCACAGTAGCACACATCACGTAATGTATGCATTGTAATGTAATGTAATATATGTAGGTATATATATATATATACATATATATACATAATCATAACCATAACCAAGTGTTTTTATTGTCTCCAAATAACAAACACAAGTACACAATGTTGACAGTTAGCTGGGAGCCAATAGGGACCAACAGAAACCCTTAAAGGACAAAAAAATCCTGTAATCAGGGTCGCCCTTACAATTGATTGATAGTTGCAGAAGGTTAGGTATCAAAATACATTAGAATTTAGTACGAAACTTAACTAGTTAGCTATTATATACAATCGTGATGAAAACGTACAGTGAGACAATTTGTTGATCAATCAGATAAGTTCGCAATTTTATTTTAAATAAATGAAGATTATTTAGAGAGGTCAATTCATCTGGAATGACGTTCCATGCTTTCGGGCCAGCATATAATCGAGAACATTGTATAGCCTTCGTGCATGTGTATATATTGTATGTAGGCTACATATGTAATTGTGCATTGTTGTGTAATGTATTTTAAACATAAGTTGATGGTTTGTTATAAACAGTGAAGGTAATTCTTGCGCCGTGAGTGATAGGTTGTACTGATATTTTCTTACTCTGCGAACTAGACAATTTCATTTCCGTTGGCTAATTTTGAGTGGAAAATATTCAAAATTCGATTTAACCGTCTTAGAACTGACAAAATAGTAGAGCTGCGAAAATTAGTGATTAATTAAGCGATTAATCGGTAATTCATTTTAACGATTAAAATTTTATTTAGCGATTAATCGTTTCGATTATTCCGCCCATCATTAACATGTACCGGAAGTCTCAAAGAAACAACATAAACCGTATACATTGCAATTTGGCGGCGGACAGTAATCCAGATATTAAATATAAACACATATCAAGTCGATTACATGAACATTTTGGATTTATATTATTGGCTAAGGGAAATATCGAAAATGCTGATGACGTTTTTGCATTTATTGCGACAAATCGTTTGCATACCATGGATCTAACACTTCAGTATGAGCAAGAAAACCGCTCGTGTTATTTCCTGTATGTAACTAAATTCAGTAACTGAGAATTTTAATTGAATTGTCATTAATTTGTTTGACAAATGTAATTATACACATTTTTATGATTTAATCGAAATTAACTATTAATTAATCGCTAATTTTCAAAAGTTAGCTATTAAAATTAAATTAGTCGTTAACAACCCAAAAATAGGCAAAATAATAATATTATTATTGTTAAAAAAATATAGTATTATTATAAGTGCATGTACACGTTGACCGTTTGTTATCTTATGTTTATCTTTCCCGTCGCGTTGCGTCGCCTCTATCAGATGCCGCGTCCAAGATGTCGCTATCTGTAGCTCTGATCTGTATCTTTATATATATCTGTGTCTGCCTTTCTGTCTGCCTGCGTCTGCGTCTGTGTATCTACCTGCCTCCCTGACTGTGTAGCTGCCTGCCTGCCTGATTCACTGTCTGTCTGTCTACCTGTCTGACTCTCTATCTGTCTGCCGGTCTAACTCATTGTCTGTATGACTGACTCTCTATCTGCTGTCTGTCTGTCTGACTCACTGTCTGTCTGTCTACTCTATGTTTGACTGCCTGATTCACTGTCTGTTTGTCTGTATGCCTGACTATTTCTTTCTGACTCACTAGCTGTCTGCCTGTCTAATTCACTGTCTATCTGTCTGTCTGTCTGTCCGTCTGTCTGTCTGTCTGATTCACTGTCTGTCTGTCTGTCTGACTCTCTATATGTCTGTCTACCTATCTCTCCGTCCGTCCGTCCGTCAGTGTACTATATTCTCTTTATCATATGTTTACTCGCAGTAGATTGGGTTTAAGATGGATTTCAATTATGGACGTCGAAGCAATACGAGACGATGATATTGGCTCCGATAGGAATCACTTAGGCAGGAAGGCGATGCGACGGGACGCAATGCTTCAGGCCCTCCATCTCACATCCATGCACCTCATCCTCAACGAGAAATGTGTTCGCGCCACGCTGGGACCTCTCCCTCTATCAATCAAGCGCTACGCCGCGCCCTGTTGCTCTGCGAGCTGATCAGACAAATTAACCTCTGGGCAGGGTAGGGCTTCGACGGCTCTGCTCTGGCCTCCCATTCAGGTCTCCCGATTCGCCAGGGTCGAGAGGTCAAGGTTTGAAGGTGGCATGTCGAACCGGTCGTGATTAATCATCGACTAACGTGAAGGTGAGACTCACGTCTAGTCACGCAGTCGCCTTTACTCGAGTGATTAATGAGTCGTGCCATTATGAGCACCGGATAGATGGATGGATGGATAGCATCGCTGGGGCACCCACCACAGACCGCGGAGAAATAGAGCGGCGACGCTGAACACAGACCTGAGGAGAAGTAGAGCGACGACGAAGCAAGAACTGGAAATAAGAGTCAATTAGCGATCGGCCGGTCGGGAATCGACTTGAATGATGGATTCTGGGAGCGGAGTGGTCCGCGTAAAAGCAGGAAGGACCGGGGCGGACTGAGACGAATGATGCTGGATGGATGAGACAGTCAATGGATGGCTGGATGAGTGGATGAATGGCTGGATGATTAGTTGGATGACTGGATGGATGGATGGACAGTTGGTTGGATAGGTGAGTGGATAGAAGTGTGGACCAATGTATTGATTGGTTTATGGAAGAATGGTTGGATGGCTGGTTGGTTGGATGGGTCTGTTAATGGGCGGCTGAATAGATGGATGGATAGATGGTTGACTGGATGGTTGGCCAAATGATGTGCTGGATGCACGGAGGCTCTAAACATCCATGCCATCCGTCAGCTTTTGAGCGGAATCCGTTGATTTGTTCCGCAATTGTGCGTGGGCCCACCACTGGTGACTCTTTCATCTTACTGTGCAGTGTTTCGCTAATTGTTCTAACAGTCGTTGAAATGACAATAATGTTAGCGTCAGGTTGGCTAGCGCAGAGAGCGCCTCTGGGTAGTTTTCATGAAGAGGCGCTATATCAAGTTTCATTGATCAATTAATTCATTGATTAATTAATTCATTGATTCATTGATTGATTGATTCATTCATTCATTCATGTACGAATGGGTGGAGGATAAATGACTGCTTCAGCAAGTTAATTCATCATTTGGTGGAATGTATTCAGGTTGTGAAGCGATGCACTGATTGATTGATTGATTGCAGACTTACTGACTGACTTATTGATTGATAAATTGATGAATTTATTGATTTATTGACTGACTGATTGTTTGATTGCTTGATGGATTGATGGATTAATTGACAGATCGATCGATTGATTGAGTGATTGACTGACTGATTGATTGATTGATAGATGGATGGATGGATTGATGGATTGAGTGATTGACTGACTGATTGATTGTTTGATGGATGGATGGATTGATGGATTGAGTGATTGACTGACTGATTGATTGATTGATGGATGGATGGATTGATGGATTGAGTGATTGACTGACTGACTGAGTGAATGAGTGACTGATAGATAGATAGATAGATAGATAGATTGATTGATTGATTGATTGATTGATGATTGGTTGAATGACAGACGGGAATGGTTAAGTGCATTGAGGTAAGCCAATGTGGTCAAGGCTGATACACTTTTACAGCCGTTTGCAAAGTTCGTCAAACGCTGATAGGAAGCTGTTAAGTGGACGCCGTATAAGCTTAAGACGAGAAAGCTTCGCTCGGCCGCGAGATGGCGACGCTTTGCGAAGAACTGGAACAGGATTAGGTCTCACCGAGATCTCATCTCCAGTCAAGTCACGCGAGAGCTTATTTCCTCGAGCGCAAAATAAAAGCACTTCTGACGACACCCCACCCCCCATCACCCACTCGCGACCTATTTGCCCTAAAACCCTCTCAAACACCCAATCAGTCACTCACGCACTTCTGGCACCCAAACACTCGCCACCCTCTGGCCCAACTAACAACTCGGTGACCCTCTCAATCACCCACTCACTCAATCACCAATTCAGTCACCCACTCAACCAACAGAATGCCGTGTTCTCACGCTCGCAATCAACTACACTCTATCTGCCAACCACCCATCCCATCAACCATACACCCATCCAGTCGTTCAATCAGTCAATCAGTTCCCAAAACAACCACCCACTCATTCACTCAACCACACTCAATCTGCCACAGAAACATCTGGGTGCATGTCTGCTAGATTCTGACGCCGATCATGTTTTTACAGCTGATCAACAAGAAAAATTCATTCATTCATTCATTCATTCATTCATTCATTCCGAGCTTTTATATAGCGCCCTTAAAGAAACCTACTGAGGGGGAGCGCTCCCTGCCCAGCCACGACTAAAGGAAAGAGATTTGAGGGACTTGTAAACATTTGACGATTGGACCACAAGCAATGAGCGGAGTTCAAATGGGAGATCATTCCATATTGAAGGGCCCACAACCGAGGAAGCACGGCGCTGCCTAATAGCCAAGTGAGCACGTGCAACTAGAAGCTCACCCATCGTCGCAGAGCGAAGCACCCGACGCGCTGCAACCATTAATAATTATATTATGATTCGCACGACAGGCGAAACTTGACTTTCAGACTATGACCAAGACGTCTGGTCTCAAGACGAAGAAATGCCTTTTTAAAACGGGCTCGAGTATAGGCCATCTGAAGTCTCGGGGGCATCAATGCTGCATTCCTGCTCCAATTTCTTCCTCTTTTTTCTCATTATTTCTTCCTCGCCTATCATTTCTTCTTATCTTTTCCTATTCCTCCATCTTCAATTTTCGAGCTCGGTCTTTCCTCCGCTCACGTTCCGTCATGGTCGGCGGATGAACACGAAGCTTCGGCCGATATTAACCGGACTCTTGTTTTAATCTAATTCGCCATCTTCCACGAATACCGCCGGCCAATTTCGCACGACCGTTCATATCATGTACTTCTAATCATCAGCAATTGAACGCAAAACCGTGAACGCGGCGCCTAAGCAACAAAGCCTTGACCAATGACCATTCGTCTAAGTCGCATGTTTTACAAACCGTATATGGAAGTCTGCAGTAGGCCAGCAGTTTCATCGGGGCGCTATGGCAACGCTAAGGACTGCTACTTAGAGGTAATTGGCTGCGAAATTCAGCGCGCAGTCTGTGGGAGTGTTAATGAGAGTGAACTTCATGCGCATATCTTACATGTTAAGAATGTGCAAAAAGCATAGTAATTTGTTTAAAATTGATCCGCATTTATATACATATCGCTTTCAGGTGGTGTTTTATGTCATATACTCTTATTAAGTGGTACTAAATGTGTGCTGTATTCTAGTTGTCAGCGTGCGGAGTAGTCGGGGGTTCATATGCCCAGGTTAAAAAAATTACGCTGCTAAAATTTTATAGCAACGGCTGCCACTCAGGATATTTTAAGGGACTAACCGTAATCGTCTTCTATTGAATGGTCTAATAAATAGTGCAACATAACAATTTATGATAGAGATGACGTATAAATTCTGATTAATAGATATATCTGGATATAGACTGCGTATAAAAATATATAAAAGTGTAATGTTGCTCTAGACATAATAAACATATATATATATATTTATATAATATACATGTACACATATATATATGGAATATATAATGTTAGGGCTATGCCGAATATTCGCTTCGTTTTCGCTTCGGGACCGAATATTGGGCCAAATCGGTAATAGTAGCTGTCGAACCGAATACGAATAATTTCTGCACAAGCAGCAGCTGTCATATCGAGTTGGCTGAAGTAGCTATCTACTGTCTGGACCACTGCATCGCAATGTTATCCATCTCCTTTCTTAGTTTAGTTTAATTAGTTCCATATTTTAGTGTACTTCATGTATTAAATTAACTGTTGCTCACGCTTGATATTTTGAAATTTGTCGGTGACCTATTTTGTACACTATTCGTACTTGTATTCGGTCGAATAGTCGGTCAAATTTTTCGTATTCGACCGAATAGTGAAAATCACCTGCGATGTATCATTTTTTACGGAAATAACTTAATTAAAAAATTGAGAAAAAAATGACAAAAATCCTAACAGTTAAATATCGTTTAATTACTTGAACAAATCCTTTTTGACGAGCTCCACTCCGGCACGTTTACGTAATCAATGATCTCTTAAGGAAATGGATCGATTGCGCCATCTACCAGATAATTACCAATAGTCAATATAAGAGGGTCCCGAAAAACCCATATTTTTACTTTCACTTGTTCACCATTCCTGCTTCCGATTAAACATAATTTGATTTAAACGACATTCTTTTCAGAATTCAAACTTCCATTTAATCAGAATTCTTCTCATCAATCCAGCTTCCGCTCAAGCATCAGTCTGGCTCCCAGTTTAACAATTATTTTCATCTATCAAGCCTCTAGCTTAAACACAATTCCTTTAATAAGTCCAGCACTGCTTGGACGAAGCGTCGTAGACGAAATGTCGTGTAGACGAAATGTCAGTAGACGAAATGTCAGTAGACGAAATATTGGTAGACGAAATGTTGGTAGACGAAATGTTGGTAGACGAAATGTTGGTAGACGAAATGTTGGTAGACGAAATGTTGGTAGACGAAACGTCGTGTAGACGAAATGTTGGTAGAGGTAATGTTGGTAGATGAAATATCTGTTGATGAATTGTCATGGAACTATCACATAGGTTAATCCTCCTCTGATTCATCATAGAGACACATTACAGTGTACTAGTTGATAAGACTGCTATTGTATCGTCTAGCTGTGTGTCAGGCGTTAGTGGTTTGTTGTTTCGGGGACTATACTCGCTTGGCTGTGTAACCTTCCTAGTTGCTCGGGTGAAAGTCTGATTAGAATAAAGAGCAGGAACAGAATTTTCAATGATTATAACACGTTACAACATTCAGAAATTCACACGCGTAGTACATTTGCAGATAATATCTATGCGCGTTGGGTACGGTTTACATATGGTTAACGCGCTTCAATGTAGATGTACAGATTCGTTCATCTAGCATGATGTAGTACTTAGGCCTAAATAGAATGTTAACGCTATAGATGTAATTGAAATGGTAGGTTAAGAATGATAATTATTACGATGATACTGAAAGTTAACTTAGCTGAATACAGCTGTGCTGAGAAACTTAAGTTTCTCAGCACAGCTGTAGTCAGAGAACGGAAGAAATGAAAATAGAGTGGAGGATTCTGGCATGGAGTGGACAAAGGAAGGGAGTCAAGTGCCAACCGTTGAACGAGAAGGACGTGGAACGAAGGATGGAGAAGGCCCGATGACGTGGCGATGTCTCGGAAGGATCGATAACCAAAGCGACCAAACGACGAACCTGGAAGATATCGAACGTATAGAACTTGACCGTGACTGACTATCACCATCTAAGTTAACTTTCAGTATTATCGTAATAATTATCAGTCTTATCAACTAGTACACTGTAATGTATCTCTATGATGAATCAGAGGAGGATTAACCTCTGTGATAGAACCCTCCTTCTTCGCTCAGAATTTACTTCCTTCTTGCTTCTCCTCCTTATTAATCCATCTTCCACGCTTTCCCACTCCTCGTGCAGCTGCAACTCCTACTTTGTCGGAAACCAGAGTTGTTGCAGAAAAGGTTAGAGTCGTTCAATTCGTCTTACTGGCCTTCTGTCTGTATGTCTGTCTGTCAGCCCGTCTATAGGTCTGTATATCTGTCTGTCTGTCTGTATATCTGTCGGTCTGTCCCTATATCTGTCTGTCTGTCTGTATATCTGTCTGTCTGTCTGTCCGTCGGTAAGTACTTGTGTAGATGCGTTTCCGTTTGTTTCTGCGTACATGTTTTTCTTTTTGCTTGCGATTTCTCATTTTTGTTTGCAAGCTCGTCTGTTAGCCTACCTCTCTGTTCGTCTCCTTGTCTGCGTGTCTGTCTGGTTGTATGTGTCTCTGTCTGAGTGTCTGTATGTCTGTCTTTCTCTGTGTCTGTCTGTGTGTCTGTCTGTCTGTCTGTCCATAATTAATCGGACGTCTGAGCGTTCGTTCGTCGAATATGAGTATTGTTTTCATTTCCTTCCACTTCCTCCCCCACCCACCCATCGATTCTCCACCATGGCTCCCCACTCTGACGCTCCCCCAAAGCCTCCCTATTCCCTCCCCACCTCGCAATCCAGTTCCCTTCGTCCGGTGTCCAATCAATCGCCCCGGAATTGCCGTCTCCGACAGCACGAATAGCAACAATGAACAAATCGCACCTCGTCCTGTAAGGTGATGGATGATAAATGTAATGTATTCGAGCATTTATGTAGCGCCCTTCTCAGATCTCTACTCAGAGGCGATAGCGTTAAATGTGTTCAAAAGAGACAAGGGTCAGAGTCCATGTCTGTCCGGTTAAGCTAAATAATTAATTAGTGGCTTGTACAAAGTCTGTAAGGCAGCAGCTGCCAGTCTTTCACGACATGGCACAAATACTAAAAGTCTTTCAATCAACGGCCCCTATAATATTACCCATACTCTCGCTGATTTTATTCCAGTTAGTTTTATAGTAATGACTACTTATATAAATGACTACGTATATTAATGAAAACTTTACATTACTGACTAGGCCTACTTATATTAATGACTACATTATACTAATTACTACATTACATTACTCACTACACAATATTGTATTGTATTGTATTTTCGTATATTGGAAAATGCATATCTCTGTCAAAACGCAGATACTGGCTGGTTCATGATGACTTAAATTAATCATTAATGACCGGTTTGTCCTCTTTACCTGCAATGGCCTCCTTACGATCTTCCGCTCGCGGCCGTCTTGTTGTTCCGCACATGGGCTCTGCTACGGCCCAGTCGAAGAGCTGTGCCTAGACATTGGAGTAATCTTGATGTTGGCCCTTCAGCTCTATTTAATGCTGTTCTCATTCTGATTGTTATATCGCCAATGAACTGGAATTACTCCATCAAAGCCACATAATTAGCTTGAATTGAATTGAGCGTGGGTCCCGCCAGCCATGGAACAGCCTCCCCTTTCTCTTCGGAAGGAGCTGCTCTCTCTCTCCTCTGCTGCCTTCCGGAAGCGATTGAAGACTTTCCTTTTTTCTGTTTTAGCTTTGTGTTGAGTCGTGACCGCCTCTGATTTGAGTGGTGGTATATAAGTGCTCCATTACATTACATTACAAGGAAACACGAATAAATGGCCATACTTATTTGACCAGGTGATCAACTTTCAACTAGGTGATTGACTTTCAGTGATCAATTGCTAATCAAAAGTCTTGTAACTAGGTTGCGGTGTGCCAATCATGTACTACTAATAAACGCAGATAATCGAGATAACCCATGTCTTAACTAAGGCTGTCAACGGGTAACCGGGTAACCGCATACTCGCCCGAGGCTGATTACCAGGGTAATAAAATATGAGAAAAAAATTGGCTCCATAGAGGGTTAGGAGTCTTAACCCTCCATGGAGCCAATTTTTTTCTCATATTTCAATAATTTATTATTTTGCGCTCGTAGAATCAAATGTAAGCAGCATACATTAGGTCCGCTGAGCAGTGATTAATAAATATTGACATATCTGTGGCATAAGTCCAGTTGCGCACAAGTGCAAAAATGCACTATAAGCTATCTATTTTATTCTATTTACGGATTAAAAAGCGCCTCACGGTAGGCCCACAACCTAATCAGAGGCGCTCCCAGTACGAAGAACCTCTAGAGAAAAAAAGTCTTAAGAGAACGACCTGAGCAGCGTGGCATGTATTCTTAGGGCCCACATAGTGCAAAGAATAATAAAGATGCACTTCAGACCCATAAAGGGCTAACCCATAGGAGGAGACTTGGTCCTGGGTTAGTGGGGATGGGCAGGTCGAAAAAAATTCAATTTCTAAACACACGGATGCAGCAAATAGAAATTTATGATATTCATGAATTATTTATTAAATATTGGGAAATGTATGCAGCCCCATACTCTCCACCTAATTTGTGTCTTCCTGTCTCCACCCCAAGTCTCCGCCTCGGTCTTAACCCAAGGCTCATATTAGCCATGAAAAAGTCAACATTAATCCCAGAAAATCCTTAACATGTGAAGAACCGAAAACCGAAACCCTACAACTTCTCCGTCCAATGCATTCATGCCTTCCGAGAGCCTCATCAGCAAATAATATCTTTGAGTTCGATCGCCCGAATGTCCGGATGTCGCGCGCAGAAAAATACCCCCGACTCAAATCCGTAAAGACCGGATTTCCTGTCGTATACTCCTCGAAATGCCCGGATGTCGACGAACATAGTCCCCCGCGGGTTCGTTCTATCGACGGGGAGATAAGGTCGGTTGATCGCGTGATGTCGGGAACCCGGATGTAGGGTGGTACTGTGCTGCCCTCTCTCGGTCGGTGGTGTCTTAACGGAGAATCCGATTCAATTCCGGGACTCTGCACTCTCATATTTCGATCGCCTTTGCACAGTCTGACTTTTAAAAAAATCAGACGTCATCTGACCTCTCAAGAATTCGGCGCAGTCTTACTTTACCGGATTCTGACGTTATCTCACTTTAAGAGTCTGACGCAATCTCACTTCAAAGGAATATGACGTAAATTCAATTTGCAGGAGTGTTACGACTTTTATAGAATCTGACATAATTTTAGTTTGATAGAATCTGACGTAATCACACCTTAAGAGATCCTGACGTAATATCGCTTTGAAGGAATCCGACGAACTCATACCTTAAAGGAATCCAACGTAATAATATTACGACTTTGATGGAATCTGGCTTACTCACACCTAAAATAAAATCTGACGTATTAATAATTATGACTGTAATGGAACCTGACGTACTCATACCTTAAAGGATTCTGACGTAATATGACTTTAAGAAAATCTGACGTGATCTCACTTTTAAGGAATCTAACGCATGTGCATTATATATATATATATACACATTATATATTATACATATTTGTGTTAGTATTAGAGTTAGAGTTAGTGCGTGTGCGTGTGTTTTGTGTGTTTGTTTCTGTGTGTTTGTGTTCGTGTTTGTTTGTTGTTCTATTCTATTCTATTCTATTTTATTTCCGGATTTATATAGCGCCTCTCACAGTACAACCTAATCAGAGGCGCTCCCAGTGCGAGAAACCCCTAGAGAAAAGAAAAGTCTTAAGAGAACGAGCAGAAACAGTTGTGCTACTAGATAAGATTGCAGTACGAGTCACAGCAGGAAGGCTGTTCCATAGCAAAGGGCCAACAGAGGCATAGGCACGATGCTGAGCTGTGGCAGTTCTAGACTGCGGTACTAGAAGATCGTGACGGTCTAAAGAACGGAGAGGACGTCCGGTGGTAGCTGAGATAGGTTTCCTGATAAGATCACATAGATAGAGTGGAGCTTGACCCACCAACGCTTTGAATGTAAGAAAGAGAACTTTGAAATGAATCCTATCAGTCAAGGGAAGCCAATGAAGATGTTGAGTCATGAAAGTAGAAATATGAGAAAAACGTGGAAGACGGGCGATCAAACGAGCAGCTGCATTGAGTACAGACTGGAGCGGAGTGAGGCAGAGTTTTGGTAGGCCGATGAGCAATGAGTTACAATAGTCAATGCGGGAGCAGATGAAGGCGTGAACCATGGTCGCAAAAATGGTCGAAGACACAGATCGTCGGATGGCGCGTAGTCGCCGCAAATGATAGAAGCTGGACCGAGAGAGATTAGAGATATGTGCAGAGAAGGATAGAGTACTGTCCAGGGTGACGCCCAGATTGCGGACATTTGTAGAGAAACTAAGCTGAGGAAACCGCTTGGCAAGCAAAGCGTAATCAAGTTTAAGCAGCTGCTGGCGGGTGCCCAACCAGATCAATTGAGTCTTGGAGGAATTGAGTGAGAGACTCTTGTTGTGTTTGTAAATGTGTTTGTTTGTATGTATGTGTGTGTGCGGGAATTGTGTGTTTGTGTGGCGCTAGGTCTGTGTGTTGTTCGCTGTATGTGCTCATCTCTGTGTTGCGCTTCATGTGTCGATATATTTGTACGTGTGCTGTGTATACTGTATGTGTACGCGTGTGCTTTTCTGTTCTCGTGCATGTTTGCTGTTCTGTATTTGTGTGTATGTGTGGGTGTGTGTGTGTGTGTCTCTCTCGATATTTGTGCATGTATGTGACAGTGTATCTGGTGGTTTGTTTTATGATTGTATGTGGCTGCGTGTGTGTGCTTGCGTGCGTGTGTTTGTATATGTGTGTGTGTGTGCGAGTGTTTGTGTGTATGTGGCTGTGTGTGCGGTTGTATGTGTGTTGGGGTGGGTGGCGTGCAGGTGGGAAGCGAAGAGAAATGGTGTTTGGCTTGCAATGCACGGAATCGAACGCTCGCTGGAGATCAATAGAGTTAACGACCGAGGAAACGATGGATGGATACAGAGAGGAGGAAGAGGACAAGGAGGAAGAGGAAATGGAGGAAAAGTAGGAAGAGGAACATGAGGAAAGGAAGAAGGAAGAGGAGAAAGAGGAAATAGAGAAGGGGTAGAGGGGAAGGAGGAAGAAGAGAAGCAGGAAGAGAAGAAGGACAAGAAGGAGGAACGGGAAGCGGAGAGGGAGGATGAGAGGAAGGAGAAAGCAGAGGAGAAGGAGGAAGAGGAGATGCAATAATAGGATTAGGAGAAAAAGAAGAGAGGGAAGAAAAAGAAGATGGAGGTGGAGGATGTGGTTAAGAAGGAGGACGAATGAAAATGAGAGAGACAAGAGGAGAAGGAGAAGAAAGAGGAGAAGGTGGCGGGAGATGACGAATGAGGTTTGCAAAATGCTTCCACAGAAGGATTAAGAGTGAGCAAGGGAAGGATGTAAAGGAAGAGGAAGAAGTGACTGGCCGTGGTAGGAGAGGAGGAAGAAGAAGAAGAAGAGGGACGGGAAAGCCAAAGAGTCAGGAGAGGAGGACATGGGAGGAACGGAAGAAGAGGTGGAAAGAGAATGGAAGATTGAAGAGGAAATGGAGGAATAGAAATATATGAAAAGACGGAAGGAATAAGATCATGGCACTGAAGAGATATGGAAGAAGGATTAGTAGGAGGAAGGAGAAGCGATACAGGAGGACGAGACGGGAAAACAAACATGAGAGGAATGAGGCATAGGAGGAGTTCATGGAAGAGAAGGAGACGGATGAAGGGTAACTAGGAAGGGGATGAGGAGGATGAGAAGGAAGAGCATCCAGGATATGAGGAGATTTTGGACGGTGACTATTAGGGTAACATGGCATATAATGGCGCAACATCATCACGAGTTAAGTCCATACCAAGCGTGCACTTCCCATGGTATAGAGATATCTATCGCTGCCGTTTATACTACATTTATATAATATATATATATATGTAATATATATATATAATATTATATATATATATGTAATGGCGTATACAATCATCATTATCAATGTATGTTTTTATAAATATATATGTATTATGACATGATTATGCTACTCACTGATGTAACTCTGATTGATTGATTGATACAATCAATCAGTCAATCAATAAATCAGTCAGTTAATCAATCAGTCAGTCAGTCAGTCAGTCAGTCAGTCAGTCAGTCAGTCAGTCAGTCAGTCAGTCAATCAGTCAGTCAGTCAATCGATCGATCAATCAAGCAATCAACCAATCAGTCGATCAATCAATCAATCAATCAGTCTGTTAATCACTCAATCAATCAATCAATCAATCAATCAATGTGAACTTAATAAAGCGCCCCTTAAAGGCATTTACTCAGAATCGCTCCCCGTTTGACTACGGCTGAAAAATACGGTTTTCAATTAAGAGTAAAATGCTGGGAAGGAATTTCTAGGCAGAAGGCGTAGCTCTTGGGAACCCATTCCAGACATATACTACATAGGCCTACATGCATTGACAATGATCTATGCATATATATATATATATATATAGTATATATATATGTATGCTATGCGTATGACATATTTATATGATACATAATCCTTTAATTGCTCCATATACATGTATGTATGTATGAAGAAGTCCTCTTCAATACCGTCTAGTATATATATATATATATGCAGGTATATATTTGTATAATATTGTGTGTGCGTGTGTGTGTATTTCATAAGGTCGTGCAATATAAGTGAGTCTATGTCGCCACGTTTTTCTACAGTTCGAGGAATAATCTGCTGTCAGCGCCAGCTGTTCAGAAACGGATGTCTACAGCACATTTATAACATATATACATATTAATTAAACTTCTACACTTTATCGTCGTTCATAGGTATATGTATTTGCACTCGATACTTATTCATGTTATATCCATCTATCTATGGAGTCCATTATAGCTATTGAGTGGCGCTCACGTCACAGGCCCGGCTATAAAGAGGGAAGTCTTGAGTAGCTTATTAAAGGAAGTAGAAAGGTCCCGCGGGAGAGAACGCAGTTCAGAGAGAAGCTATTCCATACAGAGGACCCACAATTGAGAAAACTCTATTCTGTCTGGTGGCACTGCGAGCATTTATTCTGAAATTTGATATCGCCCTTCTTCCAACATTTTTTGCTTAAAAGTTCACACGCCTCGATGGCGCAGTTGTACTGCAGATCAATTGTGCGTAAAGGACTTGCTCAAGGTCCCTACACAGTGACTGACGCGTTAAACGAGGATCGAACCCGCTCATTCAGCGCACACTGATTGTTACGGGCCGACCGTCCTAATCGATCAGCCACCGTGCCACACGAGCATGTGGAACCACGAAGTCGCCTATGAAGCCTAGCAAAGAGATGTAATCATACTGAGGTTCATCAATTTGAAATTAAATGAAAATTAATATCATTACCATTATGTAAAATATTCGTTAAAATTGAACCAACGCCGCCGCTTATATAGCGCATGTGTGATGTACATTACTCTATAGGACCCTTAGTAATATTGACTAAAAATCTGTTAAATCGTTGTAATGCGACTAAATATCCGATTCGTTGCCATAAAAAGCAGTTCAATCTTCATCAGGCACAATGCCTCCTCTATCTATGGAGGGTACATAGCTTGTAAACCGCTGCGGAACAAAAGGTTCAATTCAATCATGGATGACGATAGCTGGAGACATTCTCTTAATCATCTCGATGAAGCTGGAGAAATTCTCTGTCTCAATAAATGCTGGAGAAATTATGTTTAATCATCTCGATGTAGCTGGAGAAATTCTCATTGGATATCTCGCTAATGCCCAATTTTGGTCATCTCGATAATGGACAAGTTTAAACTGTCCACTGTCCGATCCTTAGCATTGCAATTCCTGTTTGTCCAGGCTTGGGACTGGCACTGTCAGAGTGTGAACAATGGCGGGGTTTGGAACTGTCGGTTGGCCAGCTCTCTTTAAATCGCTCAAACAGCAGAATGTCACACCCACGTCGGGTTGTAGTTGATGGGCAAACTTGACCAAGGTTCTTTTTACTGAGAATGCTGTACTAGTAAATGTATTGCTATCTAAAAGACCATCTCCCTTTCCCCACGACCGCATGACCGTGTTATTCCACAGACAAACAATCTAGAGCGAAAATCGTTTTTTAATTAGAATGCTGTACTTTTAAATGTATTGTACACCAGAGAGCGGTTATGCAGTTGGTTAAATAAAGAATATACTTACTTAGTTTTTACTTACTTACTCTACGAATGTATCAGACCTCAACGGGACTTCAAACATGAGACCTGGACAAGCCATTCACAGTAGATTACGACTAATGGGCAGTGGTGGCTGTCTCTGGAAGGGCGCAGGGTCCATTAACTCCACCGGAGTTTCAGGCCGTTATGTCAAAGAACACGCTGATAACAAATGCGTCGTATTGCCACGACTTCAAAGGTCTTGAATTGCTACCGTTGTTGCCGTACTTGACCCAGGGGCCAACTTTGTCACACCCAAAAGTTTAGTACTTACAGCACCTAGAGAAGAAATCAGAACTAGCAGTCTGTCCACTTTGCCCGTGGGGCCGCAGCGTAGAGTAATGGCTACTGTGGAGCAGAGTTGCCGAACAGAGTTCGATACCCGTATCCTCCGTAATTTGACTAGTCCTTCATTCACTAGGCGTCTTTGTTTGTTAAAGGGCCCATCCATATATTACGTACGCCAAAAAAATCGGATTTTCGGACCCCCTCCCCGTGTTGCATCGCGTACATTTCGTGGAAACCCCCAATGCGTGCGCACATTTGAGCTCTACCTCCCGCATTGCAAAGGTTAAATAGCTAAAGACATTGATTATAACACAGGCTGTTTATTTTTGTTAGGCATCATATTTAACAGCTTAAATTTGTTGACAGTTATGAAGAATTAAAACACTAACAACACTTGCATTTGAAAAAGTTTTAATGCTACATAAAACTGATTAAGCAGGAACATAGTCTGTGATTACATTTACAGTTCTGGTTTTCATATTCTGTATTGTGGACGTCATAATTAGACAATTATATTTGCATACGTACATATACATATGTTTGGGACCCTCCCCCCATCATACGCATCCGTACGCAAAATGGCCGAAATTTTAAAACCCCTTTCCTCGCTGCGTACGTAATATTTGGACGGCCCCAAATGAGATATAATAACTCAATTGGCGTCTTGCACGACTGCCGATAGTGAAATTCGTTTCCTGTAAAACACTTGTAATCATTCTTTCACACTGTATACGTGTGATCGTACTGCGGTTTGTCAGTTTAAGATAAAACGAGGCTTATTATTATTATTATTATTATTGTTATTATTATTCTCCAATGATGTCAGACTGCAGCTTGCCGTACCACTGCGCCACAGATAGATTTGACTTGAATTGCTAATTGTTTCACTGTGTACAAGTTGCTGTCATTGACGGCGAGCGACACTCTATGGAAGCTCCGATGAAGACGCTCAGCAGTGTATTTCGTTGCTTTGAGAAGCGCGTAAAAGATAGAACTTTCTCAACAGTATTACTGTGTTTTGTAATAGTAATAATTGTTCGACACTAAATTACTGCACAATATGCCTTTAGCCGAGATAGTGAATTTCTAGATTTAGTATGTTTCCTGAGTTATTTCTACTTGAAATTTTATTTACGCAAGGAAGAAGATTAAATGTTTATGGACTCTATAAGTCTATAGCATTAAATCATGTTACTAAGAGGTACTATGTGGTCAATCAAACTTTTATAACTCGGGGACGTCACGCGTAACTTATGGCAAATTAAACTAATTCTATGAGCCTTGAGGGACCATTAAATATTATTTGTTGAATATCATAAAAATGTGGCAGGTGTTATTGTGGAACCATATGGAGACTAAGCTTACATCAAAAGCCTCAATAACTTTATATTTCCATTGCTGTCATGGAACATCCTAATATACGACCTCAGATAGATAGACAGATAGATAGATAGATAGATAGATAGATAGATAGATAGATAGATAGATAGATAGATAGATAGATAGATAGATAGATAGATAGATAGATAGATAGAGGAGAGACAGACAGACAGACAGATAAACAGACAGAGACAGAGAGAGACAGAAAGAGACAGGGAGAGACAGAGATACAAAGAGACAGAGTGAGACAGAGAGACAGAGACAGAGAGAGACAGAGAGAGATATAGAGAGCTCTGTATACAGAGAAAGAGAGACAGAGAAAGAGAGACAGAGAAAGAGAGACAGAGACAGAGAGAGCTCTGTATACAGACAGACAGAGAGTGACAGAGAGACAAAGAAAGACAGAGAGAGACAGAGCGAGACAGAGAGAGAGAGACAGAAAAAGAGAGAGAGAGACAGAGAGAGCTCTGTATACAGACAGAGAGAGACAGAGAGAAAGAGACAGAGACAGAAAGAGAGACAAAGAGACAGAGAGAGACAGAGAGAGCTCTGTATATAGACAGAGAGAGACAGAGAGAAAGAGACAGAGACAGAAAGAGAGACAAAGAGACAGAGAGAGACAGAGAGAGAGAGAGAGAGAGAGAGAGAGAGAGAGAGAGAGAAAGAGACAGAGACAGAGAGACAAAGAGAGACAGAGAGAGACAGAGAGAGAGAGAGCTGTGTATATATTGAATTGCTGGTGAAATTCATGAATGTATTATGACGTACAATTTTGAATGTGGCAGGTGCATCTCTACTGTCTGTTAATCCCTGTCGTGTCACCGCATCTATAGCCGCTCTGTGTGATTCAATAGGAACGCATTGAGAGAGGAGAGGGAGAAGCGGAGGAGGAGGTGGACGTGGAGGAGAAAGGAGGAAGTGGAGGAGAAAGAGGAGGAAGTGGAGGAGCATGCAGGAAGGAGGAACTGGAAGAGGAGAAGCAGAAAATGGAAAGTGCTGCATGATGAAGAGCAGGAAGAGGATGAGAAGATAGACGATGAATAGGAAGAGAACGTGAGGAAGAGGAGGAAGCGGAGGATCAGGAAGAGGAATTGGGGAAACGAAGTATGAGGACGAGAAAGAAGAAGAGGAGAAAGAGGAGTGGGAGGAAGAGTATGAATATGTGGAGTCACTGGAGGCTGCAGAGAAGGATGAGAGTGTGGAAATAGCGAATGAGATGGAGGACGAGAGAGGAATGGCAGAATGGCAGGTGGGCAAGCCTTTGAAGGACGTGGATTGTTAAGGTAATGGAGATATCGAATAGAAACTGGATGGAGAAGGCAGGAAGAGAGGGCGTGGAGGTGCCGGATGAAAAGGAGGAATAACAAGAAGATAAGAGATGGAGTATGCGGTACTGAGTAGGCACATGGAGAAGGTGATCGAAGAGGAAAAGGTTAATTGGTCTGATTTAGCAGCTGTAGAAGAGAAAGATAAAGACGAAGAGATGGAAGAGGAGGAAGAGAAGAAGAAGGAGGAGTAGGGGATATGGAGGCACAGAATTGGAAGAGAAGAGTCGGAGGACGAGGATAAGGAATCTCAAGGAGGAGGAGATATAGACGAGGTGGAAGAGGAGGAGAAGGAGGTATTATCAGAGCGAGAGGACGAGGAAGAGGGAAGAGGAAGCGAAAGAGGAGGTGGAGTTGACGGATGAGGGAGAAAGGGAGGAATAGGCGGAACTAAAAATGGGAAATGGAGAGGATTTTAGCTAATAATTATTCGGATTCAATAATCTGCGGTGCTCCGGATTTGCTCTCTCCATCCGATCGTCTCTCCATCAAATCTTCTTTCCTCTTTCTTCTGTCCATCTTCTCCTCTCCATCTTCTCCTCTCAGTTATTCCCTCTCTCCATCCTAACCTCTCTCCATCGAATGGAGAGAGGTCTCCATCAATTCCTCTCCAGCATCCATTCTCTCCATCCTCTCCTCTCTTCGTCCAATTCTCCTCCTCTTAAATATATCCTCCGACGCATTCGCAAACGCTTCCTGGATCAAAGGTCAGAGGTCATGGACACCACCGCGTCACAGACAGATTGGCACCCGAATGCCATCTGGCGTGGTCAGATCAAAGACCACGATTTCGATTCCGACAACATCTTAGATAGCGCCTCAGGCCAATTTGCACCCACGCACACATCCTTGCAATGCCATGAGATATGTGGGCGGCAGCATATCGACCTTATCATATAGAAATCTACAAGAATATATAGTTCCATATATGCATAAATATACAAAATATTTATATATATATATAATGTATATATATATATATATACTGGTTCACATGTGTACAAAAATCTATACGTAATATATAAAATTGTACATAAATGAATGTACAAAAATATGCATGATATGTTTCTCTACATAATTATAATCCTCGTTTTATTTCAAACTGATAAACCGCGGTTTGACTGCAAGATTAGTATGAAGGAAGAGTGAATGCTAATACATGAGTCGAATTAAACAGTGAGAAGCCGAGCAATGCGCCCTTTACGCTACACATCTAATTTATCCAGCGCCGCCGCCTAGCGATAGAAGGACTAGTCAACCTTATGGAGTAGAGGGAATCAATCGATCATTCGTCTTAGCGGTACTGCTCTTCACGCCCTTGGGACATCTCATACTCTATCGCCCCAATAATATATTTACATTTTACTTATATTATAAGTAATGAATAAATTCATTCATTCACTCACTACTTCATTCATTCATTCATAAATGCATAGATGTCAACAACCTATGTTGCTGTAAGATATCGGTAAACATTGGAATAAACATTGATATATATATATATATATATATATGTATATATATGTGTATGTGTTTGTGTGTGTGTGTGTCTCTCTTTCTCTCTCTCTCTCTCTCTCTCTCTCTCTCTCTCTCTCTGTGCTTGGTGTGTTGCATGCGCGGTGACCCCGTGTGACCTCGACGTCATTTTGGAAATAATGTGGGCGAATCATCTGCTATATCGGAGTTAGCGTCATCTGGCTGTTGGTCGTAAACGAGAGATGTATTCTGGGGAAGCTATTGTTGGAAGGATGGAGACTGGAGAGCAGGAGGAGGAAGGCTAAGTGACATTGGCTGCTTCGTCCAATACAGAGGAAGAGGAGGAGGAAGAAGAGGAGGAGGAAGAAGAGGAGGAGGAGGACGAGAAATAAAAAAAGGAGGAAGAATAGGAGGAAGAATAGGAGGAGGAATAGGAGGAGGAATAGGAGGAGGAATAGGAGGAGGAGGAAGAAGAGGAGGAGGAGGACGAGAAATAAAAAAAGGAGGAAGAATAGGAGGAAGAATAGGAGGAAGAATAGGAGGAAGAATAGGAGGAGGAATAGGAGGAGGAGGGAGAGGAGGAAGAGGAAGAGTAGGAAGAAGAGAAAGAAGAGGAGGACGAGGAATTAAAGAAGATGGAGGAGGAGTAGGAAAGAGGAGAAGGTGAAGGGCGCTGAAAAATAGGAAGAAATAGGAGGAGGAAAAGGAGGAGGATGACTAGGAAGAAGAGGGGGAACATGGAAATGAGGAGTAGCGCTACGAAGAGAGACAGAAAGACGAACGTACGCAATGATGACGCGAGGATGACATAGAGACGGAAGAGGTCAGAGGAAAAGAGGAAGCGGACGCAGCGGAAGAGGAGCAAGAGGAGGAGGAAGAGGAGGAGGAGGGAGAAGAGGAGTACCTATCCTCAATGATCAGAGGGATGGTCCATTGGGAGTCGTGAGCAACGAGTCTGTGGTCCTGCATTAGCTGAGAATGGCAGGCGACGGGTAGCTAGCTGTTCTTTTCTGAAACCTTAGTTCTGGACGGTCGAGGACCTTGGTACACAACACTGGGTGATGATAAAGATGGCGATGATGATCATGGATATGACGATGATGATGATCATATTGCTTATTGTGTTGTCGTTGTTGCTGTTGTTGTAGTTGTTGTTGTTGTTGTTGATGATGATGATGATGATGATGATGATGATGATGATGATGATGATGATGATGATGCTGCTGCTGCTGTAGCTGCTGCTGCTGCTGATGATGATGATGACGGTGACTATGACGATGACAACGACGACGACGAAGACGACGACGACGAAGATGACGATGATGATGATCATGATGACAATGTTGCTGATGATGATGATGATCTTAATTATCTTGATGATCTTGATGATGACGATCTGCTAGCTAACCGGACTAACAGACAGATTGACTAAAGATCTTCTGATTAGACAGACGATGTATTGGCCTGAATCAACCTTTTGTTGCATTCTTCACCCAGAGCCTCGATATCATATTTTTTGATCGGTTGCCATAGCAATTTGCAATTAGCATACGACGCCATCTGACGCAATTTAACGCTGACTCCGCACATTCGCGCGTCGTGAAGACAATTAGTGCTGAAAACTATCTGATATAAAACGGAATCGAATTGTATAGCGCCCCATGAGTTCATCTCTGCCTGGATGGCGTCTATAGTTGCTCAGCTGGTCCCACTCGCCATCCGACCAATGCCTTGTTTCGACGCAAGAATCGGAAATTCAGTTGGTTCGTGGCTCCATCTGACATCAAAATGGAAACTAGAGCCACCGCAACTCCTCCACTGTTTGTAGTCCAGCAGTGCCAATCCCAGGCCTGGATGAAGGAGGAGCGCGACGCTAATGACCTACGTTATCACACACCTCGTTAAACGGAAACAAACTAACTAACTAGAGCTTGAAACGAGCCTCATATATATATATATATTTATATATAATTAAATCCGCTTGGAACCAAATTGGTTACAGTGGTGAGGACAATTTTTCTTTAACCACGATTGCCATAACTACATTCTCTCGGTATAGCACGGTAGCCGATTCGTCAGACTATATTAGCGAATTATAATGATCATGATCATGATCATGATCATTATAATAATAATAATAATGATAATAATAATAATAATAATTATTATTATTATTATAATAATAATAATAATAATAATAATAATAATAATAATAATGATAATAATGATAATAATAATAATAATAATAATAATGATAATAATAATAGTAATAACAATAATAATAATAATAGGTAGTAAAATTTTTAGCGTTCTACTTTTAAACAAAAATTACTGCGGTTCACGTTTTCGTCAGAGTTGGATTTCAACGTCTTTTAATTAAATAGCAACTCGTGACACGATGGATCATTTCCACTATAGCTGAACTGCTAAGAACACAACGGAATTGGTTCGTTAAACTTTCTACCATCATCGATTTCATACGCAATTATGAACTTTTGATGTCGATGGCCGTCCACCATGATTTTTGTCATCATGGCAACGTTTGTAATTTAAATGGCGGTGCATTTGAAAACAAAGTGAAGGAGAATCTTATTCCCGAATAATTCTAAACCTACTATTAAGACTGGGTTTGATATGACAGAGTGTAGTCTGTAGAGTGTAGATCCATGACAATGCGATCCAGCCAATCACAGTCTGACCAATCACAGATTGATGGGCCAGGCTTAAAAAAAGAGAGCGGGGTATGCAGTCACTGCCTTTCAGTTAGACAGTTGCACCTGATAGACGGCACAGTTCACCTACATGGTCCGAGTATCAGCCCGTGCCCAGGCTCGATGATGCCTCCACTGACCCAGCTGCGGCAGGAAAAATCGGTGACGGACAGGCAATCATTGACAGACGGTGCTCAGCAAGAGCCAGAGATGCTGACCCAGCGAGGCAAGGCGGTTCTGCATCAAGGAACAGGAAATATCAACCACCCGAGAAAAAGAAGTGGAGGCGTCATGAAGCATGTCCCGCAGGCTGCTCGATTCGCCTGTTCACAGGCCCTCGAGAGAATTCTGGCTTCCATTAACAACGACCCAAGTAACATTGAGACATGGCATCAGTGCTTCGCTTTGCCTCCAGCGTTCTTGCACAGCCACAGCGGACAGGTCGCAGACATAACGCGGCAAATGTGGTTAAAAGATGCCTCGAGAATAAGGACTGCGCGAGACGTGGAAGCAGATTGTGCGTCAGGGACACGAATGAGGGTAGATGTTCGAGATAGGTTTTTGGCAGCGGTGAATGCCAAGGTGGAGGAGGGCAACATCAGGGCCGCATCACGTATACTCTGCAGTCAGGACCGCCCAGTCGAGGCGACGACCGAATCACTTACCGCTATGAAGAGGCAGCGGTTCACGCCGCAAGAAATTTTGTGACGAACATGCAACGAGACCAAATCTTTGTAAAATTGGACTTCGCAAATGCTTTCAACACACTGCGGAGAGATGTAATGCTTCCAGCCGTCCATGACACCATCCCAGAACTCTATGCGTTCACCCACCAGGCATATTCAGTTGAGGCCAACCTACAATTCGGTCGATTTGTAGTGAGGTCTAGGATGGGACCACAGCAGGGAGACCCGCTAGATCCTCTGCTGTTTTGCTTGCCCCTGCAGCCGACGTTAAGGGAATTGCGATCTCCGTTCAAGCTTGGGTACCTAGATGATCTTTCCCTAGGTGGAAACGTGGATGACGTTCGGCAAGATTTTACAAAGATAAAAGAGCTTCAGACAACGCTCGGAATTTCCCTGAACAGACTTAAATGTGAGTACTACTCGGAGGCAGAGTCGATTGGAGAGGGTTTTGAGGACTTCAGAAGACGAGAACCAGAGGAATTGACCCTTTTGGGTTCTCCACTTTTCAGAGGGAAGGCCCTTGATGAAGCCTTGCAAGAACACAGCGAACATTTGATCGAATATTGAAAGACCTTATGGACCTCCAGTCACAAGCAGCCCTCATAATGCTGAGATCCTGTTTCGGGGTGGCAAAGATGACTTACCTGCTGCGGACTTCTCCGTGCTGGAACCACCCGTTACTGGAGACAATAGACCATCAGACTAAAACAGGACTGGAGAAGATCCTCAACACGGAGCTCAATGACATTCAGTGGTTACAGGCTTCGCTCCCGATTAGAGATGGAGGACTCGGGACCAGGCGGGTATCGATGCTGGCAACTTCAGCCTATTTGGCGTCAGCTGCGTCGACCGTCTCGCTAGTGGGCGCCATCTTAGCCGTGGAAGAGTGGAACGACGTGTACCAGGAGGAAATGTTCAACGTTCGTAAGGATTCCCTTCCAGTGACGATGATACCGGTCCCGATCCAACAAAAGACCCGGGCAGACCTTTGATAAACGAAGATAAAGCGAAAGTCTGGTCCGGATGCGACAACCCACTTAGTCAAGCCAGAATGCGAGCATTATCTGCCCCGCACGCCGGAGACTGTCTTTGGACTATCCCTTTGGCTTCCTGTGGGTTGGGATTAGGCAATGAGGCGATCAGGGTTGCGGCAGGACTTCGCTTAGGACTAGTGCTCTGTGCACCGCATCCATGTCAATGCGGGGAGAGCGTCGATACAGGTGGACATCACGGTCTGGTCTGCAGAGGATCAATGGGAAGAGCAGCACGACACTCCGCCATAAATGAAATAATCTGAAGAGCTCTCTTGAAAGCGGACATTCCGAGCTCAAGAGAACCATCGGGACTGATCCGCACCGATGGCAAGAGACCAGATGGCGCCACATTAATCCCATGGGCGAGAGACAGACACCTAGCATGGGACGCAACAGCCATTCACACATGCGCATCCTCTTATGTACATCTGACAGCATCAACAGCAGGTGGAGCAGAACATGCCGCAGAACGAAAGTGCATCTAATACTCATCCCTCCCCACCACGCATGATTTCGTACCAGTGGCCATCGAATCACTGGGCCCATAAACCGCACCGGAATGGAGTTTCTACAAGAGCTGGGCCGCCGTATGACACAGACAACGGGAGACCCTCGCGAAACAACTAATCTTTTTCAACGTCTATCTATTTGTACACAACGTCTTAATGCAGTGGCATTCGGGGGCTCTTTTGTTCAGCCCGATGGGGACGAAAACCTATAATAATAATAATAATAATAATAATAATAATAATAATAATATTAATATTAATAATAATAATAATGATGATGATAATAATAATAATAATAAAAATAATAATAATAATAATAATAATAATGATAATAATAATAATAATAATAATAATAATTTAGTCTCATGGGAAAGTAATGGAAGAACGGATGGATATAGTAAAAGGCGGAAAGATGTAAGTGGCTCTAAGTGGAAGAGACATGGACACTACGGGAAGAAGATGAAAAACGGAGTTGATGGCAGGAGGACAACGCTGGACGGACTGGGAGAGAAAGGGGAGATTGAAGAAATGAGGAAGGGAGAGGACGAGAGAGAGGATGGAAGATAAAGGGGAGAGTGAGGGATGCTGGGCGAGATGGAAGAATGGAGATAGGATGGAATTAAGGAATTGATGGATTAATGGATTGATGGATGGATAGATGAAAATGGATGGATAAATTTGATAGATGAATTGATTGATGAATGGTTAGATGGATAGATGAATTGATGGTTTAGCGAATGGGTGGATGAATAGATGGATATATGAATTGATGGATTAGTGAATGGGTGGATGGATTGATGGATTGATTAATAGATGGGTGGTCTAGTGAAAGGACGAGGACCGGAAGGATAGACGAAAAATGAACGGACGGTTGTACGAAGACAAGGAAACAAGGAGGAACAGAAGTAGGGAAACAATTTTTCTAGGCCAACAATGAGTGAAAAATAGACGGTTGGAAAAGCAGAGTGGTATAGGTTGGGGGAGGGCAAGCTCAAGAGACAAAGAGACAAGAAGAGGGTGATAGAAAGAGAGGGGAGGGCAAAAGGCAGAAGGGTGGAGAGACGAGTGGGCAAACGTCGAGGAAGCGAGACAGGAAGGAAAGGATCTGATATAGGGAAAGCGAAACGAGGAGAGTGAGATGGAGAACGAGAAGCAGGGAGAACGGGGAAGAGGAAAAGAGGGAGCGTCCGAGACAAAAGAGTGACAGTCGAAGGGGATTCTCATCCCCTCCGGCTTCCGCCCGCTGGAGAAATAGACGGGATTAGGATATTAGAAATAGAGAGGGAAGCAGTAGAATGGAGGAGAGGCATGTACAGAGGAGCAAACACGAATAGAGAAGGAAGAGGAGTAGGAGGAAGGAGAAGATTTGACGGAGATTGAAATGGCATGAGGAAATGGAGTTAGACGGGAGGAGGAGTTGAAGGAAGTAGTAGAAGTCTGAGAGACTGGATGAGACAGACAGACGAGACGGGCAGACGAGACCGACAGACGTAAAAATGAAAATACAGACACCTTACAGTAAAAAGGCTGATAGAGACAGACACAGAGAGAGACGGATTAAAAGAAATACTGGCAGAGAGAGAAGGAAAGTTATAGAGATTATACTAAACGGACAGATGGGAAGAAGGATGTAGCGAGTAGGAACTGAGTTTGGAGCGATACCCAAATGGAAGAGAGAGAGAGACAGAGAGACAGAGAGACAGAGAGAGAGACAGAGTGAGAGAGGTAGAGAGAGAGGGAGACAGACAGACAGACAGACAGAGACGAGGACAGAAGAGAGACAGAGGGAGAGAGATGGAGAGAGAGAGAGACAGAGACAGAGAGAGACGAGGACAGAAGAGAGATGGAATGTGAGGATGGGGAGGAAAAGAGAAAGAGGAAACGTAGATGGATTAGAGGAATGGGGAGGAAAAGAGAAAATGGTGGTGGAAGTAGACACAATCTGAGGCGGAATAGGAGTTGAATGACAGAAAGAGAAAGATGACGTTGCGGGGATAAGAAGGAGAAGAAGTGGGAGAAGGTGGAGAAGGAAGAGAAGGTGAAGGAGAAGGACGATGAAGAAGAAGGAGGAGGTGAGGGAATGTGGAGGAGGTCAAACAATTGATGAGTAGGGTGAAGAGTAGTATGAGTGGAAGGATGAGTATGGGGCGTAGGAGCAGGAGTTGGTGCTGGAATAGAATGAATAGGGTATACGAGCAGGATGAGGAGTATGATTGATGACTGAAATGATGAGTAATGGGCGTCGGACCAGATGTGGGTGCAGGAGTTAGATGAGTCGGAACAGGAGTAAAATGAAGTAGGATGAGTCGAAGGTTGAGTAGGGAGAATTGGGGCATGAGCAGGCTCAGGGGCAGGAGGAGTAGGAGGATGAATACGGGGAGTGGGAATGCTGGTCTAATGCCGGAAACAGGCAGACAGCTCAGTCAATAAGGATTACAATATTTGTCGAGCAAGACGGTCGAATGTCAGAAACCGGCTCGAGCTGCTTGGCTCCATCCTTCCGACTCCTTCCCTCATCCCTCTCTCCCTCTCTCCCTCTCTCCCTCTCTCCCTCTCTCCCTCTCTCCCTCTCTCCCTCTCTCCCTCTCTCCCTCTCTCCCTCTCTCCCTCTCTCCCTCTCTCCCTCTCTCCCTCTCTCCCTCTCTCCCTCTCTCCCTCTCTTCCTCTCTCCCTCTCCTAATCCCATATCCGCACCCCATCCAGAGGTCTGTATGTAAACACTCACGAGCGGATGATTGAATTCACGAATGCGGTGCTGCGGAAGAACAAATATTATGTGATCCCAGATTGACTGTGGCTTACGGCTAGACACTGCTGATCACGAAATATACGTGAGTGCGAAAGCCTTCAAGTGGCGACTTTTCCGGCTATCTGGACACTGACTGCTTGTTTTCGGATGAAATCCTTTGTTAATTAGGTTGAACTATTGCGATGCACTCAAAAGGCAGACATGCATTTATATACACACATAAACACATACATACATACATACATACATACATACATACATACATACATACATACATACATACATACATACATACATACATACATACATACATACATACATACATACTTACATAATGCATACTTACATACATACATACGTACATACATACATACATACATACATACATACATACATACATACATACATACATACATACATACATACATACATACATACCTACATACATACTTACATAATGCATACTTACATACATACATGCGTACATACATACATACATACATACATGCATACATACATACATACACACATACATACATACATACATACATACATACATACATAATGCATACTTACATACATACATACGTACATACATACATACATACATACATACATACATACATACATACATACATACATACATACATACATACATACATACGTACATACATACGTATTGTAACACATACATACCTACAAACCCTCAAGACCTTGTCATACTTCTCCAGTAATAATAATAATAATAATAATAATAATAATAATAATAATAATAATAATAATACTACTAATAATAATAATAATAATTATTATTATTATTATTATTATTATTACGTATTCTTGTTACTAGTTCCAAACTGTTTGGCTTTGCTTTGGCTTCCATAATACCCTCCTATGCTCTACCAGGAATTCAGCGTATTCCAATTTGTGCATTGTTAACGAGCTTGTGGGATTTTCCCCCTTAAGCACCTTTCTACTGGCTTTGATTGACTGAGCACCTCCAGTCACTGGAAATTAAACGTGGCTGCCGACGTTTAAATTCGACTCCTGTAATAACTCGTCATCTTTCGCTCATGCTGTTCATGTAATTATACTGCGGTTTGTCAGTTTGAAATTAAACGAAAGTATTATTATATTCTTGAAGGGGCGCTATAATTTAATAATTTTTAATTCATAGATAGATAGAATACATGTGTGCATCGATATTTTAAATAATTCTAATAATTAATCGACCATTGACATTAACTCCGCCACTGTTCGCACTCTGACAGTGCCAGTCTCAAGCCTAGATAAAGAAGGAGGCTAATGACCTTTGTTATTACACATCACAGTGTCGTTAAAGTGCAACTAACCATCGAGTGTCAGTGGTTAGTTGCAATTTAACGACATTGTGAGATACAACTGAGGCGACAATCTCGGCATTCATGAATTAATGATTTGAACTTGTCAAGGTTGACTTCTAAAGCCTTTAATACAAATTGACAATAATTGATTGGCGGAAAGGAGATAAAAAACGACAGGAAGTGACGACATCTCGGTCGCGTAGTTGCAGTTTCAGTTTAAATAACAGACGTCATCATTAGCGTCGCGCCGTCGCCCGCCTTCTTTATCTAGGCTTGGAACTGGCACTGCCAGAGTACGAACAATGGCTCCGTCACCCTCCTTCTTTATCCAGACTTGGAACTGGCACTGCAAGAGTACGAGAGGCGGTGGGTTTCTCATTCTCCTTCTTCTCTCAGGCAAATCTGACGAAGCAATTCTATTCGTAGGGGTCGGTAAGGTTCATCATATAGATATTATGCAAAAAGCAGCACAATATTGATGGTGAATTATGCAGCTGAGTAAACAATACAAGCAAAAAATTCGAAAAAATCATGTTAACTTACAATTTAGTTTTGCTTCGCTAAATGTCACTTAGTTTTTGATTGAGCTCTTTTTCTTCCATTTCAGTTTTCATTAACACATTGCCAACCTGAGTATAATAGAGGACCCGGTGCAGAGTGCACCGCACATACCCAATTAGACAAAGCGAATTGTTTTCCTTTGCTAATCAATTTATTTTAGTTGATTGTTAACTAGTACAGCAAGTAAAATCTAACAACAGAAGTGCTTCTGTAGCAGAATGATATAAGGCCTATAATGTTACTTCTTCACAGAAAGAGAACGTTCATTACTTTCTGTACTGAAAATTCTTGTATTAATTCCCTGTAATCTCCAGCGTCCTGACTTTTCGTTCGCTGCGTCGGACAGATAATGGTATTGTTTCCCTAAGGTCGTGATGGATAGGTGATCTTCCAATAAAAAATAAATTAAATGAACAGGGAATGACGGTTTTAACATTCAAAGCAAATCTTGACATGCACATGTATACATGTATACATGTGCATACATGTATGAGTTTGTAGCATAATAAAGCATACAAATAAAATCATTGGAAATGTATAAGAAAAATAATAAAATAATGAACAAAAGTATACAGTATATACTTGAATATAAGTTCGCGTTGAGTATTAGTCAAACCAGAGATTTTCGTCCTTGGAAATTGCCTAAGTCCACTATTAGTAAATTAGTTTATGCAAGGCAGATAAATCTAAACTCCTGTAATCCCCAACTGAACGTGAAAGAAATTACTTAATCAAATTAATCAGCATGCGTAAATTCATGTCATCCATTGAATAATTAATTTGTCATTAATCAAACGGCTGCTATTTATAAAATCCTAAAATTATCATAAATTGTTTTTGTAGCATTAGACTTGAGGCTAAGAGCAAAAAAGAACACTTTTCACTATTTTCGCTACAGCATTTTGCTTTCATTGTAAGATAGTGGCTGAAGTTCTCATCGCTATATAATGTTGCGATATAGAGGACGTTAACATATTATAGCGCTAATATAACTTTGAAAGAAACTAAGCTGTAGTGTACTGTTCACTTGTATAATATCGACAAAAGAAAATATTTAATCGAGATCGCATAAATATTAATATGGTGTCTTATCTATGATAATTTTCTGTCACATTATCGGGTCATCGTAAGTTCATCGAAAGTATAGTTCACACAACAATAGGGCGGGCGGGTGTAGTAGGCTAAAATACACTCCCCTTTTAAACACTCCCGGGTCAATTTATCCTAGGATATATTGACTGGTGGAGTTAATGCTTCCGAGAAAAAATTGACTAGTGAAGTGCATTATTCCTAGGACATACAAACTACTATTGGTGAATAGTAACTCCCGTGAAGTTAATTCTTCCTAGGACAAATTGACTCCTGGGGAGTTAATTCTTTCTAGGACAAATTGACTCCCATACCTAATGCAGTAGGGGAATTAATTCTTCCTAGGGTATATTGACTCACGGGGAGTTAATTTAGCCTCCTACACCGGCGCTGGTTTCCGAATTCGTTCAATTTTCGTTAAATTCCATTTTCGCTTTCTTTTTCGATATCAAAACAAAAATACTAAGTAAATATATAAATACATATACTTAGATGTTCTGTAAGTATGTATTAGTCATAAGACATTTATTGCAAGTGCAATAAACTCAAGCTGCAGTCTTATCCTGCATGCCCCTCTTCCGTTCTTCACTTTTTCCCCCAGCCTTCTTATCCTCCACCTCTGTGCCTTCTCCCTTCTCGTTTCTTCTCGCTTCTCCGATACCTCATATTCTCCATATCTCTGTTTTTACTTCCCAACCTTTGTTCCTTCTAAGCTGTGCACATGTGCGCGCGCACACGAGTCGTGGAGCTAGCGCGCAAAAAATTTGATTTGCTCACGCAAATTATTTTGAAAAAATAAGGAGTCACGATTTATCTTATGAAACTACGTAGGCCTATATCGAGTCTCCTAACCGGCTGTGGCCTACTTTGCTCCAGAAACATTGGCTTTTTGGCTGAGAAGTCCCCAATTATTTATCTTTAGACAGGAGACTTTTCTTAAGTCATCAGAACTAAGTCTTATCACCATAGACTTTTAGATAACTATGTTTAACTATCATCGCATTCAGCTCGGATTTGCGAAAAAAATGTGAACCATTTATAAAATGTTGCACACGCAAAATTTCTTGCGTACACGACCTTCAAGAAATTAGGGAAGCATTGTTCCAAACCAACCTTTATCTCCTACTTTCCCTATTCAACCTCTACCCTCATTCTCTTCGATTCCACGCCCCATTCCTCCGTTCACACTCATCCTCTGTCTCTGACTAGAAACCCACTAGCACCCCCACTGTAGCTTCTTTTTGAAGTCGTTCCGTCATAGCAAAGTCCACTGACGTCATCCTCCTCCCTTATAAAGGCCTCGCAAGCTCGCATGCAGGCATCGTCGGCTCTTCAATTATTTAAACGTTCTCTTGCGTTTCCTCTCACTCGACGCAACATCGACTCGACGTAATAGCGCGCCTCTGGGACAATCACGTGACCGGGCGTCATCGTGTTCGCTTGTTTATTGGCTGACGGTGACGTATTTTGAAATGACGTGCCACCTTTTACAGAGGTCGCGTATGTAATAATGTGTGCAAATGCGGACACTTACTATAGCGCCTTTTAGCCTTACCACCTCGGAAAAGCACTGTCCATATTACGTTAGAAATGTCATTACTAACAGAAATGTCACTGGCAGGAAAAATCTGCACAGAAGACTAGAATTGTCTTAAATGACGCGTCCACGCACGCACGTACAGCCTAACGCTCGGATCTCCCTCCATACCTGACAAATGGTGTCGCGCTTAGAGTATCTGGACTGAGTTAGCTGCAGTTTTATTTAAGGTCTAGTCTACTATTCGCTTTAAGTTTTGGTCTAAGTTGTGTTTTTACTTTCCAGTTTAGTTTTAGTTTTATAAACTTTTCATGTGTGGTTCTTGCTTCAGTTATCAAGACTTGCCAGTTTTGATAGCTTTTCTACACTTTCCACAAAAATTAGCTACGTTGTATTTTTTTTATTAGTGACATTCATTTGGTTTAGCAACAGCAGAAGACGTCAATTCAGTTTTCTACTCTCAAGTTGTAGTTTCGTACTTTTTAGCTTAGTTTCAATTCCAGTTTTCGGGTCTTTCCAGTTTCAGTTAAAGCTTCAGTAAACTGAATTACTAAACACTGTAGCTGCTGCAATGGCGGCGATGGGTGGTAGTATTCGCAGCACACATTAAACGTCCTTCGAGTGGTCCCTCATTTGTGAAAGGAGACTCGCGCGCCAGGCTATCCCTCGAACTACCGGGTGCACGTCGACCAAGCAGTCGTCACATGTCGGTCGGGTGATCAGGTTGAGGTCGGTTCCAACAGACCCGCGTCGGGGTAGTCCTCCGCCGAGACGAAAACTCCATTGCTGGGGTCGAGTAGGTCTACACGGTCTTTAGACTTCATACTCGATCGCGTATCAGGAACAGGGCTGCGGAATTCAATTTGAATTACCTCGGCTTTTTAGATTTATTTAAAACCCTGAAAGCGTCAACAGTCCATTGCTTGGGTTGTTAGGTGTTTTGCTTTTGACTGTTAGATTTTTTGTATTTTTAACTAATTAGACCAATGCGCCTGCTTGTGGCTTTGTATGCGATGGTCTGCAATGTGACAGAAGCAGGAAGACTGAAGGAGAGTCTATCCCGCATGGAATATTGTTCGTTTACTCCTGAGTCGTAATTTTAAAATACAATACAACTGTTATTTGATATCGCCCTTCTTACACTTAGGTTCAGAAGTGCACACACGCCTCGACGGCGCAACTGCAGTTTTAATGCAGAGCAATTATGCGCGAAGGACTTGCCCAAGGTCCATGCAAACTGACGCCTCGGACGAGAGTAGAACCCGCTCACTCAGCACACACTAAGTGTTACGGGCTGACCGCTCTAACCAATCGGTCACCGTGTCACGTGTTTTATGTCTGTCAAAAGCATAAAGAATCGAACACATAAAGACCGTTTTGAGACGTCTCAGTTCTCCAACCTTATCAGGATTCCATTCGTCAATTCACATGGAGTCATAGAAGCCAAAACATCACGAATCAAATGCTCGCTTATCGTATAAGATCCGGAACAGAGATAAAGAAAACTAGAAGTCCGTTACGCAACTAGACAGCATGAAACTTTAAAATATTTGTTATCATTGAAACAATTCTGCTAGTCTGACGAGTTTTACAAGGCGCACTATAATTCTTATAAGTCCAGAAGCTGTTCGTTTAGTTTATAGGCCTGTATACCTGTATGTCAACTGTGAGAAATCGTCTTATTTTTGCATTACATTCACTAAATTCTGCGTCGTGTGACTTGTTTCACAGATGATATTGTTTAGTCGCATTCAATCTGTCGACACAAAATTATTTATTTTGTTGCAGAAATATTCCAACAGTAGAATTAATAATTGATTTATTCCATGTAATAACAACCGCTTCCTTTCCACGATCGAGACTTATTGCTCACGCGTTTCAACGCTCGCTCAGTGATGTGCCAAATGATTTTCCCGCTCGCTTAATATGTCCTCGACGTTGATTTAGAAGACTTTCCTCTCAGTTCGAATGGCTTTTTGCTTGAAACGATTCCATGACGAGTTCGGCAGGCAGCCGCTGTAGGGCGCCGCATTACAAAATGACGGTCCGATTGCATGACGTCACATCAAACGACGTAATAATAACGTCGGGTCACGTCACAATTGGAGAGCTATTTTATGATTCGCGGAAACTGCATTGCCAAGTCACTGTATAAATGTGACTTGGAATATTCTGAAGCATCAAAATTGTTGGAAAATTCAGAATTCGAAGAACTAAAAGATCCGATATTGTAGAAACGAGAACATGCAATGCTCAAACTGACGAACATGATGACGATTCAGTAATTCCCACAATTTATATACCGCCCCTTCAAGGTAATCTACTCTGCGCTGACCTCTATGATGCTAAATGTCATTGTGAACGAATACAAAACACAACCAATTAGCAAAACTTAGCTTATGCTTTCTATGACGGTGATGTTGTTGTTTTTGTTGTTGTTGTTGCTGATGATGATGATGATGATGACGATGTTGATGATGATGATGGTTGATGATGACGTTGTTGATGATGATGACGATGATGATGATGATGACGACGATGTTGATGATGATGACGATGATGATGATAATGACTGTGACGTTGACGATGACAAGCTGTATATATAAAAAACTCGGAGATTTTTCTAGTTTTTTCCTGGGTGTATTACGAAAATATTTGCATGAACGCGTTTTGCTAACAATATTTCTTATTACAAAACATTATTGGGGTTTTTAAGCTAGGAGCGTGAATAGACTTCGCATCAAATGACGTCACGCCACGTTAAGTAGAAGATGTGAAAACAAGAATTCTCCGTGTTTTTTATTCCGTCTTATTGGGTTACTGAAATAATTTTCCTTGTCTGTGTCCTTTAGGGCGGAACGAATCGACGAGCCTCGGCCTTTCTGTCGTTCTGTTTGTACATGGCGAGAGCTACGAGACCGGAACCGGAAATGCCTACGACGGAAGTGTCATGGCCGCCTTCGGTCGGATGATTGTCATCACGTTGAATTATCGTCTGGGCGTTTTAGGTACGATTGAACAAGACAGCGAAGAGTACTGGCGGTCGTTAGCTGGTGACAGTAGGTCTAGACATGAATTCGAATTCAGCCATACAGACGTTATATAGCGCCTAAATTCCCTACATGCTATAAAATTATTGATTCAATGCTATTGACGAAAAAGAGAAGGAAAATCACTTTCACTGCAAAAGAGTCTGATTAAATGTAATTAATTAATGTTTATTTTATAATTTATTTTAATTAAACAATTATGTAATACATAATTTTTAGAAACATGTGTGTCGTAATATTAATATTAGTAAACTTGTTATAATATTATTATGACAAGTTTATTATTATTATTATTATTAATGAAAATTAATTATCTAATGTATTATTATTGTAATTTTGTTATTTTTATTATTATTATTATTATTATTATTATTATTACTACTACTACTACTACTATTGCTATTATTATTAGTATTATTATTATTATATTATTATTATTGTTATTATTATTATTATTGTTATTATTATTATTATTATTATTATTATTATGATCATCATCATCATCATCATCATTGTTATTATGAGCATCTTCATCGTCGTCGTTGTCATCATCACAGTCTAGACGTAGCGTCTTTATTACCATCTTCATCATTTTTTATTATCATCCGTCATCTTAGTTGTCGTCGTCGTCGTCGTCGTGTTCTTCCTGATAACAATCGTTGAGTATTGTTGGTATTCTAGGATTTTTGAGCACTGGTGATGCTCATGCATCTGGTAACTATGGACTGCTGGATATCATCGCTGCCTTGCACTGGATAAGCGACAACATCTCTGCCCTCGGCGGTGACCCCGCTAGGGTCACTGTTCTCGGGCACCGTCACGGTGGTGCCCTCGTCAACCTGCTCATGCTGTCACCCTTGGTGAAAGGTAATTCCCGGCGAACCATCGTCTGATTTGGGCTCAAAAATGACCAGAGTGATCTTATATACTCTGAGTCACCTTACTCTAATATACACTGTGCTACCATACGCTAACCTAACTTACTCTGTGCTATCATTCCCTAGTCTAGTTTAATCTGTGACACCCTACTCTAACCTAATTTACACTGTGCTACAATACCCTAATCGAAATTACACTGTGCCACCTTACCATGACCTAATATACTCTATTCCGCCCTACCCTAACTTAATTTACTGTGTGCCACCCTATCCTAATCGAAATTATTCTGCGCCACCCTACCATGACTTAATATGCACTGTACCACACCACCCTAACGTAATTTACTCTGTACTACCTTACCTAGCCTAACTTACTCTGAGCTATCAAACCCTAACCTAACATAATCTATGCCACCACATCCTAACCTAATTTACTCTGTGCCACCCTACCCTAACAGAATTTACTGTGTGCCACCCTGCCCTAACAGAATTTACTCTGTGCCACCCGACCCTAACAGAATTACTCTGTGCCACCCTGCCCTAGCAGAATTTACTCTGTGCCACCCTACCCTAACAGAATTTACTGTGTGCCACCCTGCCCTAACAGAATTTACTCTGTGCCACCCTGCCCTAACAGAATTTACTCTGTGCCACCCTGCCCTAACAGAATTTACTCTGTGCCACCCTACCCTAACAGAATTTACTGTGTGCCACCCTGCCCTAACAGAATTTACTCTGTGCCACCCTGCCCTAACAGAATTTACTCTGAGCCACCCTACCCTAACAGAATTTACTCTGTGCCACCCTACCCTAACAGAATGTACTCTGTGCCACCCTGCCCTAACAGAATTTACTCTGTGCCACCCTACCCTAACAGAATTTATTCTGTGCCACCCTACCCTAACAGAATTTACTGTGTGCCACCCTGCCCTAACAGAATTTACTCTGTGCCACCCTGCCCTAACAGAATTTACTCTGTGCCACCCTACCCTAACAGAATTTACTCTGTGCCACCCTACCCTAACAGAATTTTCTCTGTGCCACCCTACCATAACAGAATTTACTCTGTGCCACCCTGCCCTTACCTAATTTACTCTGTGCCACCCTACCCTAACAGAATTTACTCTGTGCCACCCTACCCTAACAGAATTTACTCTGTGCCACCCTACCATAACAGAATTTACTCTGTGCCACCCTGCCCTTACCTAATTTACTCTGTGCCACCCTACAGTACCCTAAGCGTGCATCTCTTCTTGTCTTGTGATCTGCCGTAGAAGGCGATTCAGTTTGGCTCTGTCGCCGCCGATGTTTTGCAGTTCCAATATCGACGCATTATGTCGCTTGACATCTGGCAAAACAAGCCAGACGTCATGCCTCTCATCTGTCATCTTTGCAACAATTGGCAGATGACAGAGGGTCATCTGGATCTCCTCGCGTCAACTGCGCCAGTCGAGTCGAACCCCACCCCATCACCACCCACTGTTTACAACATTCGGCTTATCGACACGAGAAGGGTCTGCTTCAATGAGACACTGGTGCAACTAGACGCTCTTCCACGAAAACAGCTTTTCTCGCAAAAAATGTGGTAGTCGTCCGCTGGCAGACATTTTCCACCGTCTTTTGAAATAGAGGACGCGTCTGCTAAGGGGAACTAACTCTGGAATCCATTTCCAACTAATATTCTCAGGAAGGACTAATCAATAGCTGGTCGGACAAGCCATTCTCTGCAAGAGCAAACCATTTTCACTTGAAAAACCATTCTGTGCTTGGTCAATCCACTCAATGTCTGGTCAAACCATTATCTGCTTGGTCAAAACAGTCGATGCTTGGTCCATCCATTCTCTATTTGGTCAGACCATTCTCTGGTTGGTCAGACCATTATCTGCTTGGTCAAACTACTGTCGCTACTGACCACCAGAAGTTAATCTTGAAACGTTTGCATACGTCTGTCAATTTGTTACCTTTTATTGTTCTATATATAATTATCTAACGTAATGAGATCAAATCAAATCTTATCTAAGATCTTCTCTGACGTCTATGCCATTGCATATCCTGATGGAACTAAGTCAGCACCAGATTCAAGGTCAATCCACTTGATATCCCAGAGTGTTTGATGTTGGCTGGTAATGCTGTTGCGAGTTCGACGCGGAACTTTGCAGTACCCAGGCTAAGTTGCTCTCCTGCCCAATCCCATTATGTTTGGCCACAATAAAATACGCGCTGTGATGTCTATTCGCATCTCGGTGTTTACCAGACACCATATATCCGGTTTTTACCCTGTCAACCATTGAGCCACACTAGGTTTTGGCATCATGTGATGTCTTTACGACGAGTAAATGTTGGCGTCAACTCAATCAGTTTCTTTGACCGCACGTCTTGGATACTTGGAGAGAGGATTATGGAACATTCTGCTTCGTGACATGGCAGGCCGCTGCCGCTCGGCGACACTATAATACGCGAACGATGCCATATTCCGCGACTAATGCCACGTTATGCGACAGATTCCATATTCTGCGACTAATGCCACGTTCTGGGACAGATTCCATATTCTGCGACTAATGCCGCTTTCTGCGATTGATGCTATTTTCTGCGACCGATGCCTTATGTCATTTTCTGCGACTGATGCCATATTCGCCAACCGATGCCACGTTCTTTGACTGATGGCATTAACTAATGCTTGATGTCATTTTCAGCGAACGTTTCCACACTCAGTGACTTATTCCATATTACACATTCTATCACTTATGCCACGCTTCGAGAGTGACATCCAATTCTACGACATATGTCATATGTTGCGACAGATGCAATATTCGCTAACTTATGCCGCATTCTTAATCAGATGTCATTTACTTCAACTGATGTTATTTGTCATTGTTTGCGAATGCTGCCGTGTTCTGATGTGATTTTTTTTATTGTACTGTGGCTGATTCTATATTCTTCTACAGATGTCATATTGTAGGATTAGTGCCATGTTTTTTATCTGGTGCCATACTCTGCGAACAATATAATATTCTGCGAAATCGTGTTCTGCGACTGATGACATTTTCTGCAACTAGTGCCATATTCTGCATCTAGTGCCATAATCTGAGCCCGATGTCATATACTGTGACCGATGCCACGCTTTGCGATTGAGGTCAGCGATAAGGGTCAAATTGAGAGGCTTTTCAATGACAAATTGAACTCGGACTAAAGTCTCGTGCAGTTCAACACTTGGAGCTACATAAATGCATTTCATTAAGCTAAATTACGCGGTCGACGCGTAGATGCCGCAGCCAACCGGCAAAGCTGTAGCTCCTTATAGTGGCGTAATTAGGCGAAAACGAATTTGTAGATGTCTCGATCTGGCGAGGACTTGATCTCAGCCTAGATGTAGCTTAAGCAATTAAGGAGATTGGACGCAGGTTACGGATGAGATCAGCGATGCTTGTATCAGTCCCGAATGGAGCCAAGCGCCCGCAAGTGGCAACCGCACTGGGTCCAGGAATTAAGGCAGGACGCTGAGTAGTCGTCATCATCCGTCATTGGTTCTCCTTCTTCTTCCCCCCTTTTCTCTCTTTCTCTTTCCTTCATTTTCTCTCTCTTTCACTTTCTCTCTCTCTCTCTCTCTCTCTCTTTCTCTCTCTCTCTCTTTCCCTCTCGTTCTCTCTCTCTTTGTTCACTTTCTCTCATTTTCTCTTTTTGTCTCTTTCTCTCTCTTTCTCTCTCGTTCTCTCTCTCTTTGTTTCACTTTCTCTTTTTGTCTCTCTCTCTCTCTCTCTCTCTCTCTCTCTCTCTCTCTCTCTCTCTCTCTCTCTCTCTCTCTCTCTCTCTCTCTCTCTCTCTTCACTTTATCTTTTTCTCTTCACAATATTACCCTGCTTAGTGTGGTTTTTCGCATGTCCCATGACGAAGCGTCAATCTTTCACTGTTGTTATCCGGTCTTTTAGAATGGATTATTCGCGTACTCCCTCTCGTCGCAAATAAGCACAAATGCCAGCTTCTAGAAGCGTTAACAGTGCATATGGGGTCCAGAAATTAAGGAAATTGGTTCCGTCGGCCATCTTGCGACCAAAGACTACCAGTCGTCTTGAAAATGGTTGGTAACACCAGTTCATCTGTAGTACCCAGAATTTCCAGATGTCGTCCAGCACCACAAGACCTTGAAAGTAAAAAATTTAATCTGAGAAGCATGGTATGATATAGGCGATACTGCCACCTTGTGTATCTAGTCACAATGTCACCAGAACCTAGTTTTAATCTTACGATAACCTAGATTGTTGCTTGAATTATCTGAACGGTCTAATTCATGCTTTTGTATGTTCCATATTTGACTATTGCAACGCTATTCTTATTTACCTTCCCAAGGTCCGCCTGGCTCCCATTCGTCCATTACAGTAGCACTGATCGTTAAATTTTAAACTGACAAACCGTAGTAGGATTACAAGTGCAGTATGAACGAATGATAAGACAGTTATTACAGGAGTTGAATTAACCGAAACATCTCATTTTGCCAAACGCCGCCGCCTAGCGAAAGAAGGACTAGTCAACCTTACGGGGAATACGGGTTTCGAACTCTGTTTCTCACCTCTGCGCCCCATTGTGTTCACAATTACCTTCTACTCTGGCCTGAACGTTGGTCCCAAACTGATTGCTTGTCTTCTTTACGGGTTTCTTCTCGTACATGGTCAATCAACAGCACTGGCTTTCTCTTACAGTACATATTCAATATAAGCTCCTATTTGGTTGTCAAGTTCAAGCAGGAGATTGTCCCGAAATGTCTCTAAGATCTTATTCGTTCTTCTCATGCTACAGTCGCTCTCCGACTTCAACGTTCTTTGGACCGGCATGATCTGTTTGTCCCGCAAACTAGCACTACCTTGTCCCAAGCTAGATCATTTGCCAAGGGGATTCAGTATGGGAGGACCCAATGGAACTATTGGGCCCACATATACGGCATCCACTTCCCTCTCTACGTGTCTTTCCACACACAAGAATCTAGTGTTCGCCCAGAATTGTTCTCTCCAAAATTAACGAGTCACGATTTCTTTTGATGAAGCTACGTAAATAGAGTTTCCTTACCGCTGCGGCCTACCTTACTAAAGAAACTTTGGTTCCTTGGCCCTAACTTGCGGGACCTTGGTCTCTAGTTGGGTCTCTCGGGCTTATCTCAGCCTCCTTACTCCCTCCCATGATTACTTGTTTCCTTTTTCGCTATCATATTGTGGTAGCTTTACAAATTGTTGCTCATGTGCTGATTGGCCAAAAATGTTTTTTGATTGATTGATTGATTGATTAATAAGTTCCCTTATTTATCTTTTGTACAAGGGGACTTTTTAGGCCATCAAAACTTATCGTCATAGACTTCGAGACATTTGACTATCGTCTCATTCGCCTCTCACCTGCGCACAAAATGTGAACCACTTATAAAATGTTGCAAACAAAATTTCTTGCGCACACTATCTCCAATGTATTAGCGGGCATTAACCTTGACCATCGATGGTCATTGCCAAACGCCCTTAGTACACGACGCACATATACTTAATTACGCTTCCCTGCTCATTCGTCAGGCATATTGGGTTCGAATCCCAAGCGACGTCGGTTTCCGCGGTGGCTGATGGGAAAAAGAGCCCACTGCGGCGCTGGCTGGCTAAGGTTCCGGAAGTCGGCTGAATAATTGATGGTGCGCCTATTTTGCTGTATCGGCGACTGTCTCAAGGGATCTGGGTTTATGCTGGATGGAAGGGCACCGCATGCCAACGCCCAATTTGTCAGAATCTGGGGAGATTAACCTTCCGAAGACCACGCGGCTGGTTCGAATGGGGGAGGGGTGATGTTGGGGGAATTAAGGGCTTTGCCCAGTCCTATCGAATCGGATGGTGATCGATAATCAATTGAGCGATTGAATAGTGTATTTATCTATAATATATGATGTAAGGCAGATCAATGTCGTGGCATATCATATAATAATAATAATAATAATAATGACGACGATTTATAAGGCGCAGTAAACGTGGCCATACCAGTGCAAGGACGCCTCTTATGTAATGTAAATTTATAATTTATTATTTAATGTCATGTCGAACATCACATCTTGGCATCGGCCAATAGTTTGTCATGTCATATCATATCATGTAATGTAATGTTATTTCATTTTAAACAATATGATATCACACTACATAATTATCGCTTAGCATCGTTCGTAAGAACATGATATCAAATCATAATTATCATTCCTGATCCCTGCCTTTTGGCGGCGATTTTTTATCGAGTCAATAACCACTGCAAAAAAGGAAGATAAAAAAACAATTTTTTGTTGTTGCCACGAAGTTACAATGACGAGTAACTTTGAAATATTCCACAAATGACAGAAGAGATATAATCCCTAATTAGGGCCACCAAATTTTATTATCTCGTTACAATAGGAATGGCGGCAAGCATAGTCAAATAATAACTGTATCAATCTTAACCAGTTAATTAAGAGAAAAATGCTACATGGTAAACTAAATAGTGGCTTTTGACACAGGCATAATTAGAAAATGTATCGACAAAGTAGGCCTACAAGTCAGTAAATAAGCGTTAGCTATTTCATGAATAAAATATATTAATTTAGCTGCACACCGCCCGTACTCATCTCAACTGAACGTTACATGCTTGCTAACAGATGGCGCCCTGTGCATTCAGCCGTGTGTACCATCTGCAGCAAGATCCACAGCTTAAGTGCTTGAAACAGCGATCCCTGTCCGACAAAGCCATCTTTATCGTCGTGTAGTGCACTCGGCCGTGTAAATGCGCACCATAAATGACAATCCGGATGACTATTTTCATCATCCAATATAGATTACTGGTCCCGCTTCGAAATCATTAGCCAGCGAATATCGTCCAACGCTGTTACAGCCGGCAATTTATCTTGCTCAATGCCTCCACTCTCCGTTTTCAGAAATCCCAAGAACTTCCCAGAAAAATCCCAAGATTGGACAGAAGTTTGGTAAACAATTCAAAATAATTGAAATGGAAAAAATAGCGAGAAAACCATGAATGTGTTTTCACAATCACAGATTGTCAATTCACAAGGTTTTTACTCACAAAATCCAGAGCTGAGAACTCACGAAATAAAGACCGGAAATGAATTAGCGCATTAGCCCACGTTGTTTTAATAAGCTGTTTCACTCAAAATGTCGACTCTACGATTACGATCACAATGTTTACAATGATTATTACAAATTAGAATGATAATAAAGATCTTTCACACAATTTGACACACAAGCTACTGTGTTTTTTAGAGTCTAATTCAGACACTTTTGGAAAGCACTCTAAAACATCGATTGTTTTGACTGCCATTTTGATATAGTGGAATTTAACATTTTTAAATATCAGTAAAAATCTCATTTCTAATGCAAATTCCATAAAACGCCCAGATCCTGGGAACAATCCCGAGGAGTGGACGCACTGTCACTGCTTCGTGTTAGTTATTCCGTACGTCGCGCGTAATAGGGATAATCGCAACGGATGCAGTGCGTGCGTGCATGCGTTGCTATGACAACCGGTCGGTTTCAACGTGATCGGATTATTCAATGTTGCATTAACGACTGAGTTTGTTTTTATTTAGACATTTTGCATTTGATGGGGGTCTATCAGACCTCTGTTTTATCTAGAGAAATAATTCAATCCCGTCACGGATCTTAATAGTCACAGCGAATCAGTCAACTTGCTTCATCACATTTATCCTGCATTGCAATCTAAAGTTATTGCTCATTCGTTGCGATTTACGAGTAACTTTATATAGCGCCACGCGTTAATTTAATTGCTATGTAGAACGAGACCTGTGAGGCGTGTTGTAAGACGTATGTTTCAATGTAATGCAAAAAATAAACTTATTTAGCTCCTTTATTCATTCATTAAGTATAACATATATATATATATATTATACTTAATGAATATATATATATATATATATATATATAGTGCACTCAAGAAATCTCAACCCCGGCGATTCAACTCTGTACTATGCAATTGTGAAACAAAGGCGTATTATACGTTGGTAACAGTCGCATCTCTATGGGGAGTGTGTTCCAGGTGGAGGAGCTAACAGCTCGGCGCTGCTTCGTCGAAGTGCTTGCACGGGGCATCGGAAGCCCGCACGATAGGAAGAACAAAGCAGGACAGCGAAGCTTCCGCTGATAGGTCGGAGCAGAGCCAAGAAGGCATCGTCATGCAGACAAGCGCGGCTATTCCGTAGATTGGAAGCCAGTGCAAAGAAGCATGCGTGGGGTCCAAGACAGAAGTGTATTTAGAAAAGCACCCAATGAGGCGGGCAGCATAGCGAAGAACCCGGTCGAGACGGGCTATCAGCACTCAGGCGGCCACCAAGATATACCCTGGCATAATTATGTTCAGGTAAAATCGCGCATTTTTACGGAATTTCCGAACACCGATTTCATTACACGGGTATCCAGCTTCGGGCGGGTACCCGTTGACAGCCTTACCCACCAGTCGTATTCGACTATTTAGCAAGATAAATTATATATATATATATATAACATATATATATATATATACAACACATACTTAATATTATTCATGCATATAATTTATATACTCTATAGGGCTATGTTCCATTGTATCCTTGACCATGGTTTGACCTTAACCTTGGTTGAATCCGTCGTGACTTTGGTCATGACCTTATATTCCGTCTTGGCTATCACGTTGCCACTGTCTCTGTGACGTCGCAACTGCGTTACAATGAAATACATTCTTACTGTGTCCGATGCGAGTTTAGTTTCTTCCGTTTCGTTACTGGCGGAATTTTCAATAAGCGTCGCACGGCTTGGCCAATGCGGACGTGCAGCAGCGGGGCGGCCGGATGGTGTCGACGACCAACTGGGCGCTGGATGGCGACCGGACGCATTCACCGGAAGTAATTAGATAAACGGACGACCATATTGCCAGTACATCGCAAGAATGGTGTGCTACTACTAAAGCGCACCGAGCGTGGTAATAAAAATAAATAGCAAATGACCCTATAGCTGACCCTATCAGAATGTTTCTCAACCGGGGAGGATTTTTATCGAGGTAGCCCCAGATCCGGATTTGATTCTCACGACTAACACACCCGAGAGGGGTAGGTCAGTGAGGGATCGCAAATGGGATGCTTAACTGAAATTAAAACAAATTAATTTAAGGACGAAAACAATCTATCGTTTTCCAACGATTCCTTGGCAAAGTTCGCGGTACGTGTCCGGATTTACGAACTCGCTCAAAATCTCACAAAATTTTATTTGGTAATACCTAAAGAAGACCGTGTAAGTAGTAACTGCATTGATGAAAGAAATTATGCATAAATGGAAGCTGGATTTATGGAAATATGATGCTTAAGGAGATGCAGGATTAATGCGAGAATGTCGTCACGATGAAAGTGGAATCGACGTAAACAAAGCCGCGTACGTAAAAACTCGATTGATGAAAATAAATACGCCTAAATGGAAGCGGGATCGATGAAAATATTATGTTTAAGTAGAAGCTGGTTTCATCCGAGAATATCGTGAGATTTGGAGACGAGTTAGTAAATCCGGACCTGTGCCAAGTTCGCAAAAATGCTCAAGATCAGATCCAATTAAATTATTATTAAACCGGAATTAGAGAAGTGGTTACTCGCGAAAAATCCATTTCCACGTTTCACTATTAAACGTAGATGTCGCCCCAATCTAAATTTTGCTTCCATTAGAAATTATGATGTTTTTACACGTCCAATGGCATAGTTTGTGCTCACGTAGCTATTCGTCGATTTTCGTTCAGAACTAAAAGTCAATGAATCAGTTCAAAGCTTGTTATGTCAAAAAGATGTGAAAATGTCTTGCTCCCTATTGCCCCCTCCCCGCCAAAAGCTAGTGACACGACGTTACATAGGGACTTTCCAGTCCCGTGATGCATAACAGGTCCTTGAACGGATTGTTCACTAGCGACTCCAACCTAGACTTAAAACATGTTTGTTCATTGGAAATAGTCTGTAGAGATGCGTATGAAATTCACGGCAATGGAGAGATTACAGTATGATTATCATCATCAGCAGCAGCATCATGGGTCCAATTTTCATGACCTGACCCGGCCCAACCCATCGAAAATGCCAAATGGACCCGTGTAGACCCGACTTCCGCAGCCAAATATCTTACCCAACCCATGACGTGCATGACCCGACCCAATCCGACCCGCCTATGGTGCTAATTTAACCAATATGTTCGTAATATTGATTTGTGAGAACGCATCAAGGAAGGTACATGTACCTCTCGTGTATTCCATTTATTTTAGCCTCAGCTTGCTTTCTCCATTTAGCTATAATGCAAAAGAATTCCGGGTAGTATTAGGTACTTAGGAGTACGGCCCAATTATCCCAGCGTTGCATCCTCAGCTAACTCACACGTTGTAAAGAGATGGCGTATTTAGGGCAAGATCCGAAAGCCGAAAGATAGACCAGGTGGAATGCTTCAATTCACAACGTTGATTAATTCAGGTCGGGAAAATGAAATGGGGTCAAGCGTGGTCATCGCCCATTTATATTGCGCCCCACACAGTCCTCAAGACAATTACAAAGTTTAGCTGTCTTTCGACCGATAGCGTCATAAAAACCGGATTCGCGTAAACTTACCAAACCCAGTGCGACCGTCCCTTTGGATTGATGTTTCCGGCGCTTTGCATCGATTAGTCGTGCGTTGGACTTTAGGGACGTTTGAGTCCCCGATTTATGCGCCGTTCGATCGGCTCCGGTTAGGAGACTGGTGGCCGGCCAGGGTCATTTGTCAGGGCACGACCTCTGACCCCGCACGCAATTGGGTCGGCGTTGGTGTCGCTTGGAATCGATGTGCTTCCCATGAGGTCAGGTACACGCCGAGACCAAGTTTGACCTTGGCCGGGAAATCATGTTGGAGAGAGTTATTGAGGTGCCTTGAATTATTATGCCTTCAGCTCTGACTGTTCAATTGGAGAGCAGTTTGAAGGGCAGTTCAAAGGGGTGGTTCGAAGGGATTGTTCGAAGGAGTAGTTCAAAGAGGTAGTTCGAAGGAGCAGTTCAAATGGATAGTTAAAAGGGTGAGTTTGAAGAGGCAGTACAAAGGGGCAGTTCGAATGGGTAGTTCGAAGGGACAGTTAGAACAGATAGTTCGGACAGAACACGTGACATTACAGTACCATTAAAATCTATGGTCTCTTATAGGCAGTCCAAATGTGCAGTTTGAAGGGAAGTTTGAAGGGGCAATTTGAAGAAGCAGTTCGAAGGGGCGACGGGGTAGTTCGAAGGGATAATCGGAAGGGGAAGTTCGTAGAAGCAGTTTAACGGTGCAATTCAGGGGACAGTTCGGAGGAGCAGTTCGAAGAGTCGGTCCAAAGGTCTAGTTCAAAGCACCAAACACGAGAGAACGACACGACCCGTGTTCTTGTTTCTTTCGTCTTCTGTATTTCGCAGCAGGCCTACTTCAGGTTGTCGTTTTATTTTAATTGGAGACAGATGAAGAAGCTCTATTCTCGTTTTCTCTATTGCCGGTTGTTGCGTTGTCGCATTTCCCGGCAGACAACCATACAACCAAAAAAATCATTTCTAATTCATCCAAATCGGCAAAAATGGCCCAAAACGATCATAAATTGTCAAGAGTGCTGAAATGTCACGTGTTCTGTCCATGCAAACGCGCCATCTGGTCGTCGCTAGAGAAACTGCGGGCGATGTTCGCTGTGAACTTCCGGTTTGTAGGCCTAGTTCCAGTGAGGCCTTTGAGACAACCGGAAGCAGTTGGTTAGAAAAGTGAGTTTTATGCGACGTCGGAGGGGCAGCAGATAAAGGCGCAGTCTGATCGCTCGAGGAAGATTAACAGCTGGAGAACAAGAATCCGTAGGAAGCGAATCTGGTTCCTTTGTTTCGACGGATGCATAGCAAATGAGCCACGTTAATATACAGACAATGGGACATATATAATATATATATATAATATATACTATATATATATTATATATATAATATATATATATTATATATATATATGGACCATTGGTAAATATATGTGCATGCGTATTTACATTCTTTATATGCGTCTGTCCGGGAATCTTGGGGTCATTCTTGACCAAGAATTTACTTATAAGCTCGGCAAATCACTACTGTTTTACCGTATTTCCCATGACTGCTTCTACCAGAAGAATGACTCAACTATTCTATTCTATTCTATTTACGGATTTATAAAGCGTCTCTCACAGTGCAGCCTAATCAGAGGCGCTCCCGATGCGAAGGACCCCAGCAAATAACAAAAGATTAATGGAATGATACTCTAAAAAGTAACTTCCTCTAAATTCACAATGAAATCTTCCCCTCCTTACTTTTTGAATGGAGCATTTGTTCCAAGGTTTCTATGGTGTTGACGCCTCTGCAGACAGACGCACGCATCCCTCACCCATCGGCTTTCGTCCTCGTTTGGCATTTCTAGATGCATTCTGGACTGGCTTGGCTCCTTCCTTCTCTGTGGTTTATGGGTCTGCATTACTCCATGGGTTCCTGCCCGGTTTGGCGTGCCCCAGGGTTCTGCTCTGGGTCCTCCTCTATATATTAAGGCATTAATCAATCAATAGCCACAGCAGTACAGTTATACAGGATATAATGGTAGTTGTACATTCAGTAACTATGAGTGTACCCAAAGGAACACCAGTTCCGCATTCAGACTCTACGAAATACCATGTTACATCCGGGACCAAGCGGACTTGTTAAGTATAGCTTATTAATTTAGTTTCAACTTATAACGTCTTTCTTTCTTGCACATTTACGCTATTGGCATTGTTCCAATATACGGTAAGTAGGATAAATGTAGACCTACGTTAATATTAATAACAATACATAAATAGCAATTTTAGTAATGTGTGTAATTATATTATTTTCTGTATATATTTGTACATATTCCAATATGCAAAATGTCAAGTATCAGCATGTATATATCAGTATAAGTATGTGTGTGTGTGTGCGTATATGTAGGTGTATGAGCGTGTGTGTGTGTGTGTGTGTGTGTGTGTGTGTGTGTGTGAGTGTGTGTGTGTGTGGGTGGGTGTGTTAAAATATCGGTGCAATAATGGCTTGAAGGTTAAGCGATCAACTCGAATAGCGAGAGATCGACAGCGATGCTAAATAAGGTGATGCGGGATTGGCGCACGCATCCCTCCATCCCCTGCATCCGGAAGCCATAGAGGGACGGATGCGGACGGAGCGGTAAGACGCGGGGATGCCCGTCAGATAAGGGAGATCGATGACCATCGGTCGGCTGTTCGGGCGAGTCTCATGCTTGGCCGAGCGATGCCAAGGAATCCGTCAGATCTAAGCAGGGAATCTGACGGTTCTTCGAAAGCTGCCTGTCTCTTCGAGCCTTCCTTCTCTCTGCCTTGCCTTAATTTAGCTCCTTTCCCTGTAGTATAATGTAATGTAGTGTAATGTGCTCTGTTGTGATGTAACACAGCATTATGTTATTTAATATAATTATAATCAATTTACTAAAATTTTCTGTAAAATACTATGATATGATATGATATAATATATTATAACATATCATAACATGATATAAAATATTATATTATGTTACGTATATCACATCATGCTTTGTATTATGTTATATTATAATACATGATTGGTATGATACGATATGAAATGATATAATATGACATTACATTACTTTACTTCACTTTATATTTGTTTTACTTTACACTATTTCATTTTATCGAAGATTTGCATAACGCCTCTCAAAATCAGTAGCCTTCTCAACGGGCATCTGCAGTGTGCTTTGGCCAGAGAACCGTAAAGTCCTAAGGCGTCGCCAGGATTTTTAAGCTGAGGGGCTAGTAACATTTCTTTTGTTCGATCATTCATTCTCTCCACCCTTCCATCTAACATGCAACATACACTTACTTGCCTTTATAAAACTACTTCTAATATTGGTTGATGTGACGTTCGCAGGCCGCGGTCTCTTCAAGCGTGCTATCATCGTCAGCGGTTCAGCCCTCAGCACTTGGGCGATCACGAGCGATCCCTGGCGGTACACGGCCGAACTGGCCGACCGCCTGAACTGCTCTCGGTCGTCATCGGACGGCCCAGGTCCCCATCAACCACAGCAGCAGCAGAGCGCCCTGCTCCTACAGTGCCTCAAGCGCTTCTCCGCCGAGGACATCGTCTCCCAGGGCATCCGGGCGCCCAAGTACCTGGCCGCCTTCGGACCGACGCTGGACGGGCGAGGGGTGCTCCCGGGCGACGTGCGGTCCCTCATGGCCGACCCGTCGTGCAACCAGGACTTCGGGCGAACACCCCTGGTCGTGGCCATCGGGCGCGATGAGGGGGCGGCCTTCCTGGCAGAGAGGGACCAACTGAACGGGGTTTCGGAGACAAGGTTGCGTCGGGTGCTTAGGACATACGTTTGGAACACGTTCAGCTACCACCAGCAGAAGATCTTTGAGATCCTCCTTCACAACTACCGCGGCTGGGATCGACCACGTGACAAGACGGACATGCGCGACGATCTGGCTGACCTAGTCGGCGACGGGCAGATCGCGGCGCCGTCTGTCGAGCTGGCGCAGTACCACGCCGGATGCGTCGCGGCCCCGACGTTCCTCTTCAGCTTCGGACAGCGACTTCCGGTAGGCGACGAGCGGCTGCCGGAAGCACGTGACCAGGGAAAGGAGCTGGACTACATCTTTGGTGCTCCGTTGGCCGACGGGATAGATCCTTTCTCGTCGGCTTACACGGAAGCGGACAAGGTCATGGCGGAGACGGTCTTGACCTACTGGTCGACGTTCATCGATACAGGGTAAGTGCGGTTGAATCATTGGCGGCACTGGACTTATCTAGTAGAGGGAGAAACGAAGGGACCGGGAAACCTTAGAGAGGGGCCAGTTGGATGTCTGGTTTGGTCAAAACTGAAAGTGGGCTGTATTATTGTTATTATTATTATTGCTATCACTATTGTCGTTATCATTATCATTATTATTATTGTTGTTGTTGTTATTATCATTATTATTATTATTACTATCATCATCATCATCATCATCATCATGGATTGGGAGTGATTGCCCAGGCATGCCTTTTATTGGAAATGATTGCCCAGGCATGTCAAGGATTGGGAGTGATCATCATTATCATCATAATCATCATAATCATCATCGTCATCATCATCATCATCATCATCATCATCATCATCATCATCATCATCATCATCATCATCAACATAATTATTATTATTATTATTATTATTATTATTATTATCATTTTTATCATTAGTGTTACTGTGAATTTATTAATCGGTTCTACTTGATAGCCATGAATCAGTCGGCTGCACTTAGCAATAATTATTATTATAGGCTGGAATCCGTTCTATCCGCGCCACGTGGCAAACGCTCTAACAAATCGGGAACCGTATCCCACAATCTATGTAATTGATAAAAACTATTAAAGACGACACGGCTGAGTAATGATGGCTTAAAGCCTTAATCGAAACACTGTTATTACAGTGAGCACAGCTCTAAATAAAGGTAAATGAACTAGGTTTTTTGCCCTGACTGTATAATATGGCTTCCGCCCTTCTCGTTTTTAATGCGATCCTTCACCACCGTTTCCTCTTTCAATGGGTGCCGCGCCATATCCTCGTGTAAGGACGGTGCTAGCTAGAGACCTAAGTCTCTGAAAGAAGCCGCCTTTGAGAAGTGAATAGCGATCCATATGATCTCTTACACATAATTAGACGTTCTAACTTACTGCAGCATCAGCAATATAATTATCATCCATGTAATCCAGTGACTGGCACGAGACGTGATCAGATGGCGCTCCAAGCATTTCCAATCCTTGACATGCCTGCGCAACAATCTCCAATCTTAGGTATGCGTGGGCAATCACTTCCAATAAAAGGCATGTATGGGCAATCACTCCCAATCCTTGACATGCCTGGGCAATCATTTCCAATAAAAGGCATGCCTGGGCAATCACTCCCAATCCTTGACATGCCTGGGCAATCACTCCCAATTCTTGACATGCCTGGGTAATCATTTCCAATAAAAGGCATGCCTGGGCAATCACTCCCAATCCTTGACATGCCTGGGCAATCACTCCCAATCCTTGACATGCCTGGGCAATCATTTCCAATAAAAGGCATGCCTGGGCAATCACTCCCAATCCATGACATGCCTGGGCAATCACTCCCAATCCTTAGAAAGGATTATGCCTAGGGCGATCCTGTCCTAGGCTAGGTTTCCATGGAGCGATCATATCCAAAACTATGTAAGCTTGAGGCTATCATATCCAAGGTATGGGGACGATTGATCACTGGACGGTTGATAACCGGACGACTGATCATCGGACAGATGATCACAGATTTATATACTCTAAGGTACTGCGATGGGCCTGGGCGTTTGGTGATTTTTATCTTTAATAGCGGTAAATACGACATTTATCTTTCTACCTTATTAATTAAAGTGATCAACGCTTATCGGTCCTAAACCAGCCGTCTGTAAATATTATATTTAAATAGATAGACCGATTAGCAGGACAATCTGTCCCTTTTGGGTTTTCTGTTCCCTTGACCCCAATACGATTGTGACTACGTCAATGTTTTCTCTTATAATTATATCTTGCAATGTTTCTTTGGGACCAATAAACGTTATGGTTATGGTTAAAGTGATCAATGTGTACATATAATTTTTCAAGGATTCACAGCAACAGTGATCAATCGTCCGATGATCAACCGTTCAGTGATCAAATGTCCTAGAACCCATTTCCAATCCTAGGCATGTCTTTCGCGATCATTCCAATCCTAGATATCCAAATGAAAGTGGAGGCCATTGAGAAACGGATAATACGAACACGGAGGCGTGTGCAGAGCTGAGGAGCCAAGTTCGATTCCCTAACCCACAAGGTTGACTGTTCCTTCTTTCGCTAGGCGGCGGCCTCGGTTAAATTATATGTCTAACGTTATGGGCGCCTTGCATGGCTGACGACAGTTGAATTCGACTCCTGTGATAATTTGTCATAATTTGTGATTTCTATGTTTGTAATCATGCTGAGGTTTATCAGTTGGAAAGTAAACGAATATTGTATTATTATTATTATTATCATTATTATTATTATTATTATTATTATTATTATTATTATTATTATTTCCAATCCTTTATATGCCAGAGGCAATCATCTCCAACATGGTAGGTATGCCTACTCGCGTAATATCGTAATTGCACACTACCCTATTTGCGGTTATAGCGCTTAGACGAGGCCTATGCAGCTTATGTGCGTTTGTTAATTCATCCAACATGCTTTATTTGCGAAAGTCGGCGCACTCTGCTGCTGGCGTATTCGCTTTCTTTTATATTCGTTTTATGTTAACTTTGGGTTACGATGTGTAAATGTATTCACTTTGATGCACTCTTGGGTAATAACGAAATGGTCGTGCGATTTAATGTGCAGGTCTCCCAGCGGAGCCGTAGCGTCGATCCGTTGGATGGCAGCCGGGGACCAACGCAACTCTGCCACGTCACCAACATGGCCGCCGTACGACATTAGCAAACAACAGTATATGCTGATAGGTGGAGTATAAAATGCACTTGATTTATTTTATTCGCGTGCGTGTATGGGCCTTGGTGAGGCTGGGCCTTGGTGGGGCTGGGCCTTGGTGGGGCTGGGCCTTGGTGGGGCTGGGGCTGGGCTGGGAGTGAATTAAGGTGGGGAAAGATAATCGGCAAGACGAGAGAGGATGGGGCAAGATGGAGGCGAACGTCAGTTAGATAAAATTATGAAACACGCGCGGAAATGAGGTTGGGAGGAGGGAAGATGATGAGAGGGCAGAGAAGGATAGGGGATGGGAGAAGAGAAGAAAAGAGGAGAGGAGAAAAGAGAGGGGAGATACAGGGAGAGGACAGTAAAGGAAGCTGACAATAGAGGATGGAGAAAGAACTGTGCGAGGAAGTCGAGAAGGAAAGGCAGGAGGAGGAGCAGATAGAGAAGAGGCAGCTGAAGAGGAGAAGGACACGTGACGACATTAACAATGGATTCGTGCGCAATTGTCACAGACGTACTGCAATGTAGAGGAAGGTGACGGCCGTAAGAAGACGAAGACGACCTGGGCGCCAGAAAGAATGTACGATCTTTCTGAATAAATGATGCCAGTCAAAAGGTCAAATCGATAATGTCGTCGTTGCTGTTGTAAACAACGACAATGATGAATGCCCTCCGACGACGAGTAGACTCCAAATGAACAAGAATTTATTCACGACGATGTGATGAAATTAGTATGCAAGACGGGCGAAGGATTATTCTGGTTCATGTTGTCATACGTATTCGCTTGCAGTGATTCGATTTAAATCGTAATCACCGGGATGCAGCATGGAGTTGTTAAATGTGCAGGCGAAGCGGCAGGAGCGATATTTATGGGGAAATGTAATTATCTTCAATGGGTGATGATACTTGAGCCAGTATGTATCTTCAATGGCAGATGGTACTTCGACAATCCTACTTCATTACATTACGTTGCAGTGGAAAGTACATTTTGTAAGGGCAGAAGCGAAATGTATCGTATGAACAATGTTTTAAAATGGGAGACACTCTCACCCAGAGGAAGATCGGAAGCGAAATCACCGGAATGTGCCAAATTGGGAAGAATGCCTGAACCAGCCGCAAAGCCTAGAGGCAGAAGCGATGTAGTTGGGTGAATGTTTATTCAATGCAGGGCCGTACCGAGCTATAACTGCGTCCTGTGCCTAGCATCAACCTGGCGCCCCACATTTTGAAAATAGTGCATTTTATGGAATAATAAATTATTCCGTCATAAAATTTGCGCCCTTTCCACATTTGCGCCCTAGGCCACGGCCCCACTGCCCCTTCGGTACGGCCTTGTTTCAATGTTACATAATCCTCCTACAGCTTCATCTGGCTAATTGCACCCAGTTCAACACTCGACTAATCGAACCTTCTAAAGGATGTTTAGAAAAATTTGCACATCAACGATGATAGAACACTGCACTACTTGTCTGACTGTAGCTGGATTACTTGAAATCAATTGTTCTGTGATTGAATTTTTCAATGGTAACCAGTATCATCTATCTGTTTCTCTATCAACTTTGCTCTTAATTGGTGATACTTTCTTTTTTATGATGCCCTGTAACTCATCTTTACTCAGTGCCGCAATTACAGTCTCACTCTGTTCTCCCCTCAACACCTATTGTCCCAGATCTCATGGTCTCTAAACTTCAATCAGAGGTGTCAATAAACCACGCCGACGATCACAGAAAATTTCTGGCCCGCAGAACTTTGTCTAAAGACAAAAACATAAAAAATGTCTAATTTCTCATTTTTAAAGCTTTATGAGATTTCTGTGATAGTTGTAATTGATAATGCGTGTCAGAATCACGTTTTCAAAGCCTAATTAAACTGTTTTGTATGCCCCTCTGAGATACATACCCCATTTTCCGGGTCGCTGACAAACCCCCCTGACAAACCCCCTCCTGACAAAAACCCTCTGACAAAACCCCCTCTGACAAAATCCCCCCTAAGTAGGACAAATCCCCCTAAGAATAATTTTTTTTAATTTTAATTTTTATTATTTAGAAACGTGTGTATACTTTGAAGTCTGAAGTAAAGCACGTGTCATATGTGTAATTTCAAAGACTGATGCGGTCACTCAGGTATCGTCCAATAGTTAATTAGCAAACAGTTAATTAGTTCCTTGGCCCTTTTATTGTTAATGTATGATATGTCTATGTACACTGAATGCACCACTGTGCGTAATTCATAGGGTATCTGTGACAGGGCTTCTTCAGACGCGTCAGGTCACTCTATGCCGAGCGTATGTGTGTTATCTGTGACACAATCTCTTATATAAGTTAGACCGGGGCGTCAATCCCCCTCTAACTGATGGAGGCAAAAACCCTGGTTCCAAGTGTCAGGTAGTCAAGATAACCCCCCTAAGACTAGAAAAAATACTCCCCTATCTAGACGCCTCTGAGTTAGACTAATAGTCATACTGAGTGTCACTTGTAATGTTATGCAGACTTTGTTAGTAGTGTCAGTTATTATGGTATGGCTTCTAATTGCAGAAGCTAGTTATGGCAAGAGGGGGGTTTGTCCGGGGGGTTAATGTCTTGAATAAAACAGGGAGGGATTATGTCAGAGGGTATTATGTCACGGGGGATTTTGTCAGAGGGGATTTTGTCAGGTTTTTTCCCTACACCCCATTTTCCTCATGCGCCATCGGCACTCTGGCCCGTCACCTGAGACTGCGGAATAATATTGCTACTGGTCCGCCAATACAAAAACGTTTGCTTTCAATGTTCGCGATCAATGTATCAGGTTACACTAGCTCAAATATTAATATTCAACGGTAGGCTGTAACCTACTTGCCGAAATGCATGCTATTTGTCGTCTTCTATTCAGGCACACCCTCCAGAGTTCAACATCATTACCGCGGCGACAAGATGGCCCTCTGGCTCGACCTGGTCCCTCGGATCCATCGCCCGGACGGATTCGATCCTCGCTACCATCTCCTGGACGACTTCGACAATCTGACGTCGTTTGAGGAAGACGAACTGATGAGAGAGATCAACATAAGGGAATTACACTTCACGACACCCACGTCGGTTACGTCACCAATGACGACGACGACAAAGATGGCGGCGCCGCGGACGCTATCGACCATTCTGACGAAACGGGACAACATTTGGACGTCGCGGCCTCGTAGGACTACCGCAGTACGGCTTCATGTAACGACACCCGGGCCCACGCCGGATATATTGCGAACCCTTCGCGAAAACGAGGCGGACGACCCTGAGACAGGTTCTTCCTCGGTGGGGTTGACTGTGGCGGTAGGGTTGGCCCTGCTCTGTTTGAACCTTGTTGTTTTCGCGGCGGTGTACTGCCAGTGGAGACGGCTACGGCAGGCCAAAGCTCCGGAACTGGACGATTTCGACAAGGCCGGAGAGTCGGAATACCTTCAGGGAACGAAGCTCGATCCGCCGGACGCCGACTCGACGGAGAACAACATCGCGAGGCTTCTGTCGGAGAATCGGTCGCAGCACAGGACGCAGAACGATCAGCGATACCATTGCGGCGAAACGTTACCGCTCAAGGTTCGAGGTACGCCATCGTGCCATGGCAACCCGGACTACGCTGTGGTCGAGAGGAACACCCTGCCGAAGCGCAACTCACACTACGACCGGGTCACCTTTGAACGACTGTCGCCAACCGACTCGAGGATGACTCCGGATGTTACGAGTAATCACGAGTCGTCAACTCTTGTCTGATTGGCTCAGCTTAAGCGAAGTCACCTCGAGGGATGCTTAGTTGATTGGTGATTGGCTGAGGTTAACGAAAGCCACCACGAGGGATGCTTAGTTGATTGATGATTGGCTCAGCTTAAGGACAGTCACCTCGAGGGATGCTTAGTTGATTGCTGATTGGCTTAACTTAACGAAAGTCACCGCGAGGGATGCTTAGTTGATTGCTGATTGGCTTAACTTAACGAAAGTCACCGCGAGGGATGCTTAGTTGATTAGTGATTGGCTCAGCGCTTCGTGATAAAATTCTGAGTTGCTTCCAAGATGAAGGCTTACTGGGGAATGACATCTGGTTCAACCGGCTTTACTCCAGTGTTTGATTTTCCGGGGAGGCCAGAAGGTTGAACCTTCAGCTTCTCTTTGATATAGTGCGGAATTACTTCGCACGAGTCCACGCTATGCTTCTTTTTTGACAAATCGAACCCTGCTTTACACAATGACAGCTGAATCGTGTTCAACCTTAATGGACCGTAGACCGTATTGTAGGTAATTTCTGGCATTTTTCAGAGCTGTTGAAAGCTTACATGTATGTGTTAAGTTCACCACTAAGAAGACTGCACTTCGCATGGGCAAGGTGTTCACAAGAAGAAAGCGTAGGCTACGATGTGGTAAGCGTAAAGGTAAAGTAGGTCGTAATCGACTGCCGCGTAATTTCGACGGATATCTTCTAAATGCAGAACTTATTCGGTGGCTTCCAACACTCTGGAGTCTTCTGGTGCTAGAAACCGGATTTATTCGTTGATATTTGGGGGCGCTTGAAGGTATCTTGTTCGCAAGTTGCCTAGGCAATGTTACTGTATCAGGCCCATCTTGCTGGTGCGCGATCGAGTCTCAGCCACACGGACCGTGTACGCCGCCTGTAGCCGAGTGTTTTCGTCTCGGTGTAGGACGAGTTTGAGGAAGACGAACTGATGAGAGAGATCTAGTTGCCTAGGCAATGTTACTGTATCAGGCCCATCTTGCTGGTGTGCGATCGAGTCTCAGCCACTCGGACTGTGTACGCCGCCTGTAGCTGAGTGTTTTCGTCTCGGTGTAGGACGAGCGACGCAGGCCATTGGAGTGACCTCGACCGATAGTCACGGATGGCTCTTCAATCGACCGACAGACGACAAATGTCTTTTCTGCTTAGGCCTACTCCTTGTACTATGCCTACGTAAGGATGTCTTAGGCCTACTCCTTGTACTATGCCTACGTAAGTATGTCGCTAGTTCTGATCCGTCCGGATAGAACGCGCATGGTCTTCCGGACATCAGTGAGGGACCACTCGTCGGCAGCATCATATTTGCGAACGCCATCACCTGTTGTCGCGCTACCCTATCGACGCAACTTGGTCCAGCGACTCTGAACATCCAAGTCGTCTCAGTCAGCTGTCGAAGGGAATCCGTTGGTTGGTTCCACGTGTATGCGTGGGTCAACTGCCGGTGACTCTCTCAGCTTACCGTGCATTGCTTTGCTATAGCCCATATTATATAAATACCATACAAGACGGAGATGACATTGTTCTCCGATATTAGGCACGCGATGTAGGCTACTGACCTGCCACACGACCTTTCGTGCCGAGCCACAAATAAAGCCTACATATATATAGATGTGGGGTAACAGACAATTGCCCCTCTGACAATTGCCCCCGGGCTATTTCCCCCGGTTAGACCATCAGCTCGCCCAAAGCATACATGCTATACGGAATGACCTCCCCCCCATTATCCGTAGCAAGCTTTTAATCGGGCCCCCACCCCCATCCCTTCGTTGCCTGAAGACTTTTTTATTTCCTCGAGACTGTCAAGGCTGAGGGCGCTTCTGAATAGCTAGTACTGTGAGAAGCGCTATATAAATAATCAGATACGATACATTCATGTATGTAGTTGTCCGGGGGCAACTGTCCTACACTCATAGACGTGTACCAACTTCTACACTTCGGTCTCCTTGGTCGCTCGTCGTGGATCCCTTCTATCGGTTACCCATTGACTTCTCCCTGTCCCGTAGATATCACTCACTTTTACAGCTCAGTCCAGAACCCTTATCTGTGTTGGGCGCACAAGCTGGATTCGCCTTTCCACAATTTGTCATGTCCATAGTTTCGCAAGCGCCTGAAATCTGTGTTTAGTCCAGCGGCGGATCCAGACCATCTAGTAAGGGGGGGGGGGGGCGATTTTTAGGTTTTAGTGGCAACCGCAGGTTGCCACTAAAACTCTAAAGCTAAAACTCTAAAATCTAAAATCTAAATCTAAAACTCTAGTCTTCATCAAATGATTGTATTTCAAATTTCAAAAATTATAAATTACTTCAAAATATAATTTACAACAGTGTATATCTACATTAAAATTTGAACATTTTTGTTGACATTGCATACTTTCTTTATAAAGGGCTGCAAAAGCCAAGTAAAAATCGCTAAAGAAATTTCTTTCCAAATAATATAAGGGGGGGGGGGGGCGATCGCCCCCATCGCCCCCCCCCTATGGATCCGCCACAGTAGACAAAACATTTATGCGGCTCAAAAATTACAACGCGTTTTAGCTTCGCGGCCGAAACTTCGGCCTCTCAACGCACGGAAAAATTACTTCTGCGGCCGACAGTTCTTTGCAGATGTCTAAAGAAGGCACCAACCCTGACCATAAACGACGCCTACCTTGACCCTCACGATGCTTAACCTGACCCTTTCCATATGCGGCGTAACAATTACGCACGGAAAAATAACTTCTGCGGCCGAAAGTCCTTTGCAGATGCCTAAAAGCGGCACCAACCCTGACACTAAGCGACCCACTCAACGCCTAATTGTACCGTCACGATGCTTAACCTGACCCTTTCCGACTCTCACAACGCACATTAAATTTTTCGGTGTTTTCAACTGTGCGCATGCGCCAAAGATTGCGCGTGCGTAGAGGTCATGAAAGTTGTATCTGTTCGGCCGTAGAAATAACATTTTCGAGAAAATGATGGGGCATCAAAAGTGAACCAATTTCAGTAGATACTGAAATATTTCACTTTGATTCGATAGGTGGCAGCACGGTTTTCAAAAAGCCCACAAGATCGAATTACTGCATTTGTGGAAACGTTGTCCTGTTATAGCCTTGTATTGGCATACAGGCCGAACGCCTCAGAATCCAGCCGTTAGCGTTGCGAATTGTCAGCATGTCGATTGGCGCTATATAATTGATCGATCACAGATTAACCAACAAAACTCAATGTAACACTCAGACGCTTCCCATTTAATGTAGACAACACATTTATGCGGCGCAAAAATTAAGCGTTAATCACAAAGCGTTTTAGCTTCGCGGCCGAAACTTCGACCTCAACGCACCGAAAAATTACTTCTGCGGCCGAAAGTTCTTTGCAGATGTCTAAAGACGGCACTAACCCTGACCATAAACGACGCCTAACTGGACCCTCACGATGCTTAACCTGACCCTTTCCTTATGCGGCGTAACAATTACGCACGGAAAAAGAACTTCTACGGCGGAAAGTTCTTTGCAGATGTCCAAAAACGGCACCAACCCTGACCCTAAACGGTCGCAACTCGCCGAATTTTATATGTGTTCGGCTGTACAAGAAACATTTTCGAGATACTGATCGCGAATCAAAAGTGAAACATTTTCAGTAGACACAGCTGAAAACATTTCACTTGATTCGATAGGTGGCACCACGGTTTTACACAAACCCACAAGATCGATTTCCTGCATTTGTATTGGCATACAGACGCTTCCCATTTAACGTAGACAACCAGCGGCGGATCCAGACCATCTAGTAAGGGGGGGGGGGCGATTTTTAGGTTTTAGTGGCAACCGCAGGTTGCCACTAAAACTCTAAAACTAAAACTCTAAAATCTAAATCTAAAACTCTAGTCTTCATCAAATGATTGTATTTCAAATTTCAATAATTATAAATTACTTCAAAATATAATTTACAACAGTGTATTCCTACATTGAAATTTGAACATTTTTGTTGACATTGCATACTTTCTTTTTAAAGGGCTGCAAAAGCCAAGTAAAAATCGCTAAAGAAATTTCTTTCCAAATAATATAAGGGGGGGGGGCGATCGCCCCCATCGCCCCCCCTATGGATCCGTCACTGGTTTAGTCATCATTCATTCATTTATTTATTCATTCATTCATTCAAACATTTATATAGCGCCCTTTCAAGGTAACTACTCAAGAGTACTCCCAACTCCAGCACGGACAAAACGGTAAGTTTTCAAATGGCCATAAAATTTACCACTAGGCATGCATGATTTAAGAAAAAGACGTAGGCTTATTCCAGAGAACGACCATTCCAAACCCAAGGGCCTACCGCAAAGAATGCAAGGTTTTGCATAGCTGATATACGGGCATATAGAAAACCCAAAACCCCTCTCCGCAGACTACACCGGGTCTTCAATACCGGCTGACAAAGGTCTATCAGGTAGGCTGGTGCAAGGCTACGTTGGCATCGCCATGTATACCAGAGAGACAACTCTGCACTCAATGCTTTGTCGGACAGAAAGCCAACGCAGAACCTTCAACATATCACTTTTTGACATGATTATATCATTTGGTATGGACCCATCCATAATTTCATATAATTACGTACGCCAAAAAACTCATATTTTCAGACCTCCCCTCCCGGGATGGGTTCGCGGACAAACTCCCCCTTACAAAATCTCCCCTTACCAAATCCCCCAGTTTTAGGTAGGACATTAACCTCCGGACAAACCCCCTTCTTACCCTAACTAGCTTTTGTCACATATTTCTTAGGCGAACAGCTCTGCAATTAAAAGCCATACCATAATAACTGACACTACTAACAAAGTCTGCACAACATTACAAGTGACAGTCAGTACGATTATTGATCTAACTCAGGGCCCGGGTCCAACTTGTATAAGAAATCGTGTCACAGATAACACACATACGCTCTGCATACTCATCTGACGCGTCTGAAGAAACCGTGTCACGGATAACGCATGTGCGTTCTGTATCAACACCGCCTCCAGAAACTAACAAAGATGAAATGTCAACTAAATGTTTTTGATCTAAATCTGCATTATTTATGTATGTATATACGTGCGTATGTAAATGCGAATGTATGTATATGCATGCATATATGCATACATTCATATACATACACACATGCATGCATGCGTACATACGTACGGCTCCAAGCAGTGCATTGTTGCGAAGTTGTAAAGAAAGAGCATTCCAGAATGATGGTCCAATGCATGAGATGGCACGGTTTGTACTCATCGATGTACGGGAGCGCGGGACCATCAAGTCCCCACGGGCTGCAGCACGCAAGGATCGACGACCTGACTGGCTGGAGACAGGAAGACAGAGCATGTATGCATGTACACATATGCATGTATGCACACGTACATACATGCACACGTATATACATACATATAGACCCGTACATACATACATGCATGTATGCATACATACATCGGTGTCCCGCAGGGCTCAGTCCTCGGCCCACTGCTGTACGTGCTATATACAGCTGATTTAACAAAGATCATATGTGCTCTTAGAGCCATCAATATGCCGACGACTCCCAACTGTACTTGACATGCCGCCCATCTGAGGCACTGGAGTGTGCACGTCTCAAAAATCGTGGCAATTGTTGAGCAAGTGCAGATCTGGAGGTCCTCCAATCGGCTAAGATTGAACCCGGATAAAACTGAATTTATTTAGCTGGGCACGAGACAAGCTGTTTTTGGAGGAACATGTCAGCTCCCTGTGCAGGTCTTGTTATTATTAACTGCGCCAGATTAGAGTCATTCGGCGAAATCTCTCAATTGACGCCGCTATGACTCTTGTCCTCTCCTTCGTGCTGACTCGCCTGGACTACTGCAGCGGTGATTTTGCGGGTCTTCCACAGTTCCGGATAAGACAGCTTCAATCCGTTCTCAACTGGCCGCCCGAATCGCAGCCAAGCTGCCATATACTCGCATATTTCAAGCTATATGCGTGACACATTGCATTGGCTCCCGGTTGAGGATAGGATCACATTCAAGATCATCCTCATGCGACGGACATCAGTGGTCGGCACGGCTCCAGAATATATCAGAGAGCTTTGTCTTCCCGTCTTCAGCCAGCCAGGTCGTCGATCCTTGCGGGCTGCAGCCCGTGGAGACAATTGATGGTCCCGCGCTCCAGTACATCGATGCGGACAGACCGTGCCTTCTCATGCATTGGACCATCATTCCGGAACGCTCTTCCTTTACAACTTCGCAACATTGCACTGCTTGCTGCCAACTTTACTAAATTACTGAAATCGCATTTGCTTAGATCTGTTGGGTAGCTACGTTTAGCGCCTTCGAGAGGTTCTTATAACGCGATATATAAATAGCCTAATATATAGCCTAATATATACATACATACAAACATGTATACATGCGCACGTACATACATGCATACAGGGTCAATTGTCCAGGGGAAAATGTTCTAGCCAAAATCGGGAGGGGCAGTTGTCAGGGGATGGCAATTGTCCGGAAGGGGAGGTTATTGTCCTACACTCGTGTATGCATACGCTAATTACCGTTTCTCCCCACTGGGGACCAGACAAAGCTTTCAGTCTTGATGATAGATGATCCGGAATTGCAGACAGAGCAAGATCTCAACCGTCTAACCTTATTAGGGGTTTGGGGGCTGCCCATTAAGGACGCCCACGGAGGGAGGGAGCGGTCATGCATTGTCACCCAATGCCGACAAAGGGATAGCGCCCAACGTGGACGTCGGCATCTAAACTTGGTAGATAAGTTTCATTACAACCAACTTCAGTCACGCAGCCTAATATAGGCTAGTCTGCGTTGGGTTTAATCTGCAGACTATTCGTTAACACGGGTAGTCGAGGCACAGACAGAGACTTTGTCCAGCGTGGGTTTTGGGAGGCACAGGTCGAAAAACTTTGGGGTTGGGGAAAGGTCGTAGAAAATTTCAATATCCAAACACATGGATGTAGCAAACAGATGAACAGTGGAAGCACTGTAGAAAATTATAACATTCATGAAACATTTATAAAATATTGGGGGCGGGGTGTAAGCAGCTTCATCCTCTCCACCTGAAACGTTGGATGGAACCACCCCCTCTTGTGGGTCGTGGACAAAACCCCCTGACAAAATCCCCCGCCCTCAAGTAGGACAACCCCCCCTCAAGAATAATTTGTTTTACTTTTTACTTTTATTATTTAGAAACGTGTGTATACTTTAAAGTCTGAAGTAAAGCATGCATCATGTGTCATTTCCCCTCTAAGTCTCCACCTCTTAGTCGAAGCCAAAGTAGTCCGTTTGACGTCAACGTCGCTAAAAGAGACGGAGAGTGCAATGTCCACCCAATGGACTTAGATTGCAAAATTATTGAAAGACAATGAGAAAGAGTGAGTTTTGAGCCGCTTCTTAAAGAAAGGAAATGAATTTGAGCTACGAAAAAGAGAGGCACATCAATGATGCATCTATATTCTATCAGTAATCAGCAAGTTGAGCAAGAAATCTGACATGAATCATGTATAAATTTGTTTTTTCTCATAAACAGACAACACTTGAAATTGGAAAGCTTTACTATGTTTCAGAGACTGTACAGAAGCTGTTCACTAGATCTGAACAAATAAATAAATAAATAAATAAAGTTAAATTAATTCGTGAAATCAAACCGTCAATGACTCGAGATTTAAAAATTGAGTGGGAAAAACTCGAGCCTTAGCTGGCAAAGGTTTTTGGCAAAAGCAACTCCTACATGACATTGCAAAACCAGCATAATAGCCAGAGCTACAATATGCTACAAAAAACAAAGCTTAATGTACAGCAGCTAGAAAAAAGCACCATGGAAATTATATTAAAACACATCTAGATGGCGCCCCGATAACAAAAGGACTGGCAGGATTACGCGCATTGATTTATTCGATAGTCTGACGGAAGTTTTTAATACTAGAAACACAGAGCAAGTTGTTTCGGAATAGCGATAAGTATTCAGATGGAGCTAAAGATTTATGATGATGCATTGGAATCTTGTAGTTCGTAAAATAGGAGGTAGGCTTCAGAAGAATTTACAGTTGTAAGTGATATGCTTGTAACTCTATAATCAAACACAAGTTTACATTATTGACAATGAGAGGACTCATAACATGTAATGTAATGTAATCAAGCAGTTATATTTTATATAGCGCCGCTCAAATCAGCAGCACTCTTAACGGGCGCAGGCACTGTGGAAGACAGTTCCAAGCTGATTATAATATAACCAGGTTATAAGTTGGTTCGGAAGACCATTAGTCTGTGTTAAAACCACTGTAATTGTTAAAACCACTGTAACTTCGGTGACCACGCTTTCTCGGCTGCTGGTCAGTTGTATTGGAAGAGGCTTCCACCTGCTATAAGGATGGAAGATTCTGTGGATTCCTTCAAACTAAATTGAAATCTTAGGCCTACTTGTTCACTAAGGCTTATCCTTCCTGCCGACTTCCTTTGTCAGGCGCCCTTGCAGTGGTATGGCCGCATTTACGACGCCTCATAAATCGTCGTAATTATTATTATTATAAATTTTAAAAAGAGCTATAGAGTGCCGTAATATGCCATTGTCGACCGCAACGGCCTTTGTTGTCAAAAACTGTCTGGGTCCAACCTAATCATTAAGAGCTGTAATATCAGTAAGTACTAAGTATATACTTCATTGAACCAACTGCATATCCTCAATCAGTGTACAATACATTTGAATGCACAGCATTCTAATTAAAAAGGAATCTTGTACTAGATTATCTCCTTGTGGAATATTTAAAAATAATTTCGGTTGACGGCAACGGCCTATGTTGTCGTAAGCTATCAGAAAACTCTGAATCCATCCCTTGGAGATTACCTTTACTTCTGATCACAAAATAGTAATCATAATAATGATAATAATATAGTTGCAGAGCTTTTTAAGGTCTTAAATACAAATGAAAAATGGTCACCTGCTATCATTGAAGATATGCCAATGGGTGGAGACTGGGTGCTTGGCATAGGCTGTGTAATGTCCAGAAAGCGGGGTACCAGAGTGATTGGACACGGCATAGAGATTGTACATTGCAGTTGAACAATCTACAATAACAATTTTAATCATTCATTTAGAGGATTTATATAGCACCCTTCCAAGATAACCTACTCAGAGGCGTTCCCAGCCCAACACCAATGACAAAGAACAATTTTCAGATGCTTATAAAATGTGCACGCAGTGTTTAGCTACTAAAAGTACTAGTGATTCAAAGGAAGGCTAATCCATGTGGCCAACCCTATCTCAATAGGACTAAAAAATATCCCCCTGCATGAAATTGGAGGCCCCTTATCTGGACGCCCCTGATTACAAGTTTGTCAGACCAGTAACTCTCCTAGAAATAAATTTGAGCTATAAAATCCTTGCCTGAAAGATGTAAAGCTGGTAAAAAACTTCCCAGGATTGTTTCTCAGCTTTTCTTTAATTATATATGTATATATCCTCAATGTTTATGAAACCAATGTTTATGGATGGAAATTTCACTTTCAGGTCATAATTATCTGAGAAGTTTCATTATACCATGGACCCAGTGCCTTGGCTAAAACATAGGGGCCTGATATACAATGAGTAAGTGTCAAGGGTACATATGAAGCCCTCACCAACAAAGGGTCTGAGAGGCCCATAGCAAAGTCAACTAATTCTAAAGTACCAAGCATAACATTTAGCAGAGTAGATTCTGCATTCAATAAAGACTATTGTGTGATATTCTTAACTATCGACAACAAACTCAAGATTGCCAGTTGAGGAAGTCTAATACAACACATAGGACTTAAATGAATCCTATTACAAAATGGTCTGGGTTTAATGCAGCAGTTCTCAATCTGTGGGTCACGACCCCCACAAGGGTCACCTTACGATTTGCCAGGGTGCCTGGAAACTTCAGGAATTTGAAAAAAGTTTCATCCTTGAATCTCATATACAATATTTATGTAATCGTGATTATTACACGAGCTAGCCTTCTACTATAGCGACTTTAATTAATCTTTACTTATTTCTTGTAGGCCCCTACTATGGTCCATCTCATAAAATTATTACCAACAACAAATTTTAAATTGTTCTGTTTATGAAAGACTGATCATGCTGTTATGCATGAGGTGTATGGGGTACGAAATGGTAAGAAAATGCATGGTAGCAAAAACGAGGTGAAGGCAGTAGGCTAACCCAATACTATTAATAACTGGAGGTTGCCACATTTTTGGAAATATCACTAGGGGGTCGCAGGACTGAAAAGGTTGAGAACTGCTGGTGTAACGTATACTGGACACAGAACTCTCAGCAATGTGACTTTGTGTGTGTGTGTGTGTGTGTGTGCGTGTGTATTCATACCTCTTAACATTTATAGAGCGCCCCCTCAAAGAAGTCTTCTCATAGCTGCTCCCAGCCAAACCACGGCGATACAAATCAGTCTTAAGCAACTTATAAAACAAAGACACATTACTCCTTGGCAACAGTCGCATCTCTAAGGGGAGTGAATATATAAATGTGTGTGTGTGTGTGTACGTAGGATTGTTTTCTTACTGCCTATTGTTGACTCTTACTTGACACTGTCGTGAATTGACTGAGATCGAGTCCTGTGAGTGGGCAGGCGACTTGAGTATTCAGTTTGCTGGACGTACCCTGTTTAAACCGCATCAAATCTGATAGGACGTTAAGAACAACATATCAGTACATTTCAGCACCATAACATTCGATAAAAAATTAATTTAGTGACGAGGAGCTCCCCCTCTGTGGAGGAGCAGAGAGCACAACATCTCTGCACCACCAAAGTGGACTGACGTAGTTCTGGTAAATATGCAGAGGCCGCATCACCAGAGCAGAAAAACGATATGCTGTGGGATAGGGAGCCAAGGCAGGACATCCCCTTATTGCAATGTAATGTAATAAAGCATTTATATAGCGCCCCTTCAAGATATCTACTCAGACGCTCTCTCTGCACTTGCCTAAATGATACTAAATGTTATAGTGAGTGAGTAAAATAAATCTATTAGCAAAACTATGCACAGTAAGCTGAAAAGAGTCACAAGTGGTGGGCCCACGCACAAGCGTGGAACCAACCAGATTCAGCGCCTTCGAGAGGTTCTTATAAGGCGCTATATAAATAGCCTAATACATACATACATACATACATTCCCGTTGACAGCTGACATCGATGTTCAGAGTGACATGACCATACTTTGGAATATGGCCGTGCAATGTAATGACACTATATATGCATTTATGTAATGCATGCACCCACATGCATAAAAATATATAACAATATATAATTCAGTATGTTCATGTTCTCTGACTGAAGGATACGTATGACAAGAACTTTGGGGAATTTCTGTATCGACATCTGTTTCGTGCAGGCGTTGCGTGTCCGGCACTTCGCACATTTCTGACAAAAGAAAATGACAGCAGAAACCCATTTCACACGATGAAATTCAACCAGTTTGGCGGAGTTTTACAGAAATACTAGAAGCTGCATTGAAAGCGAGTTCATTTCTTACGTGCTTCTACCAACAATTTAGGAGACCAAAATTTACAGTTACATATGTAACTGTAAATTTACATTATGTCACTCTTTGCATTTACACTGACAACTTAGTAGTAGTAGTTTTAGTTTAACGACACTGTGCGATAACAAACATTATTAGCGTCACCCTCCTCCTTTATCGAATCTTGGGACTGACACTACCTGAGCGCTAACAGTGGCGGAGTTTCACTGACAGTTGATGTTAACTAATGATTATAAATAAGCCTCTTAGGGTCTTCTTACAATAACGAAAACATAGACTTATATGCGCAATTACCTACACCTAATTAAATGCTGCCTACTAGAAATTGCCCAGACAGCTCGCTTCAACTTCAATACAATATTTTAATTAGAAATAAATTAATACTTGAACCAATTAATCAGCTAATTATTTTATCCATTCTGTCAAACTTTTTGACATCATCAAGACATTTTTTAATCGTGACATTCAAACCTGCTTCAGTGAAATCAGTGCCAATCAGAGTGGAAATAATTTAATGTGGCAACTATTCATAACCTCATACACTAGATACTTCTTGATATATACATGGATGTGTCTAGCTCACCGGTTTGTTATCACCGTCGAGCGTTTCTTCGTGAGAGAACAACTTGAAACAATCGTACAAGGACACTTGCGATCCAGCCTTCAAAAACAGAAGGCAAACTCATGAAAACATTTTTTAAGGTCTCAGAAAATGTTTCAAACGATAATTAGTGTCAAGTAAAGTGAAATTTTGCACAAAAAGTAATTCACATTTATAGCTTGAGAAATTAAAACATGCAAGAGAAGGTAATTCACAAAAGCTTGAGAATTGAAAATATGTAACAGAAGGTAATCCACAAAAAGAAATATAAACATGCCACAGAAGGCAATTCATAAAAGTTGTAAAAATGAAAACATGCCAGAGAAGGTAATTCACAAAAGCTTAAGAAATGAAAACATGTAACAGAAGGAAATTCATAAAAGCTTGAGAAATGAAAATAAGGGAACAGAAGGTAATTCATAAAAGCTTGAGTACATCACAAAAGCTTGAGAAATTGAAACATGACACAGAAGGTAATTTTACAGTTATGTTTAAAGAGAAACAAGCCACTGACAATAATAATCCAAAGGCACACTGACCTGTTTGATGGGTAAAGAAAGTGCCAGGAACGGTTCCAGTGTGTTTGACACGTAGCCACACTTCTTACATGTTAGAGCACTGCGCAGTTGCCCCATGAATATATCTACAGGCAGGAAAAGAGAAGTAATTATTGGCACATCTTACTATAACACTCAAACAATAATTAAACCAACTGTTATTTAATGTTTGGGTGTCAAATAGCCGGCCAGCGGACCATTCTTAGCCCACCAACAATATATTTATGGCCCATGGAGCCTTGTCTGAAGACAACACAACTGGGGTCTAATTTGTCATTTTAAGGCTTTACGGGATGTCTGTGATGTTTGCGATTGATACGTTTTCAAAACCCAATTCAACTGTTTGTATGGCCTCTCTGTGATTCCCACCCCATTTTCCTTATGTGCCTCCAGCACTCTGGCCCGCCACTTGCTGGAAAATATTGCTACTGGCCCGCCATCACAAAAACGTTTGACACCTCTGAATTCATGCATTTCCTATGTTTGCATGGCAATCAACAATGGCATCGAAAACACATTTCACTATCAACTTGAATGTATGCATACAGTTGTCATTGCAAGCTCTAAATGTTCAAAGTACTCAATTGAAAGGCTAAGCACAGGGTACCAGTCTATTCACAAGCATGATGTCAAGTTGGCCTCATTCAGCTTTCTCCCACTGTCCACTTCGGTCGTTCAATAGACTCGACCTCTTGGTTCCTCGTACTAGAACTGCCATGGCTCAATCTCGATCATTTGTTTCAATAGGTCCTTCTCCCTGGAACACTCTTTCTCCTTCTGTTTGCTCTAAAATTCTATATGGCAGTCACTCCAACTCTTTAAATTTTCTAAAAACCTGCTTCTTCTCGTGGGGTCTAGAGCACTGGCAGCCCTTCTGAACGGTTCACATTACTAGAGATGCTTTACAAATGCTTAAATACAAAAACGTCAGAAACCGTTACAACTTGATGCAGAGAGGACCTACCAATAATCATACTGAGAGGACCTACCAATAATCATACTGAGAGGACCTACCAATAATCATACTAAGAGGACCTACCAATAATCATACTGAGAGGACCTACCAATAATCATACTGAGAGGACCTACCAATAATCATACTGAGAGGACCTACCAATAATCATACTAAGAGGACCTACCAATAATCATACTGAGAGGACCTACCAATAATCATACTAAGAGGACCTACCAATAATCATACTGAGAGGACCTACCAATAATCATACTGAGAGGACCTACCAATAATCATACTAAGAGGACCTACCAATAATCATACTGAGAGGACCTACCAATAATCATACTGAGAGGACCTACCAATAATCATACTGAGAGGACCTACCAATAATCATACTGAGAGGACCTACCAATAATCATACTGAGAGGACCTACCAATAATCATACTGAGAGGACCTACCAATAATCATACTGAGAGGACCTACCAATAATCATACTGAGAGGACCTACCAATAATCATACTAAGAGGACCTACCAATAATCCGATCGGCACGGTGGCCGATCGGTTAGAGCAGTCAGCCCGCAACATTCAGTGTGTGCTGAGCAAGCGGGTTCGACTCTTGTCCGGGGAGTCACTGTGTAGGGACCTTGAGTAAGTCCTTCGCATACAATTGCACTGCAGTACAATTGCAATTGCGTTGTCGAGGCATGTGTGCACGTCTGGGCAAAAAATGTTGGAAGAAGGGTGATATCAAATTTCAACAATAAAAAAATAATCATACTGAGAGGACCTACCAATAATCATACTGTTGTCGCACTCAACATAACGTTCCCAGGACAGTCTTGCTTTCTCGGTGGCACTGCAATCAAGACAAGTGACGCAATCTAAAAATAACTCATATCTTTAGATGTATATAGCGACTCTCACAGAATGGTAAATCGTTATTCACTGAAACCACAGGGAGAAAGAAACACCTTTAAGGAGCGAGAAACGATAGAAAGAAGCCAGTCGTTAGTTTAGCCTTTAGTGATGGAGGAAGGTCACTCCAGGTAGATGGACCCACAACAGCAAACGACGGGTGTTGGGCCAAGGCAGTCTTAGTCCTAGGAAGAAAAAGATCAAGACGACCAACAGTGTACAAGGAGCGAGACAAAGTTGCAGATAATGATTTCGGTAAATAGTCAAGAGAGATATCTCAAGGCACAGTGGTCCATTTAACTACACAACCTGAGCTTTATTCTCCACATAATTAATTAATTGCTGTCGGATCTCATGTACCATTGGGCAAAAATATTATTATATTATTAATAATAATACCAACAGTGACCAATGGTCATTGAAACCCTTGGTCATATCAATTGCACTGGTCTCGCATTCATTTCCGATCTGGGACACGATCCAGCTTGGATATTTATCGGAGACCGGGGAGAAACTAGTCATCTTTTCCAATGCATTTCAATAACTATTCAACACTCAAACGCAGTTGTTTACAGAGGTACCTTTGTACTGCCAGAAATCAATGAAACGTAGCCGTTCAAGTTGCTATTAACTGTCTCAGGATATTTTTTTGGCTTCTGTGGATAATACCTAACTTGGGTCTAAATAATAATAATGACAACAACAGCACCAACAACAACGACAAAAACAATAAATAACAATAATGATAACCCTTAAAAGGACCTCAAAAAACAATTGAGAAACTTTCCGAGAAAAATTGCAGAATTTGAGAGGTTTGTGTTCATTCCATGTGCCTGCCTAACCTGATGGTTTCCACCTGGTCACTGCAGTCGATAAATCTCTTCTTCTTCTCGCGAACTCGATTCAGATCTTCATGCATGCCTTCGAGAAGGTAAACCAAAAATTCATGCGCGTCGTGTTCCCTGAAGGACATGAAAACCGGTAAGTTGTGAAGGGAAGGTAAATCAAAAGGAAGGTAAATCAAAAGGAAGGTAAGTCAAAAGGAAGGTAAATCAAAGAAAATGTAAATCCATCATCATTAAGCCAAGTGCAGGGAGTGCCTTTGAGTAGACATCTTCAGGGAGCGCTATATAAATGTTTGATTACATTACATTACATCACATTACAATGCCTCACACGTGTAACTGTTCGAATACAATTGCAGCAAAATTCCTCAGAGCTGCTCCGAAACTTCACAGCACATGACCACAATTCTGTAGCATGGCCTATAACCACTAGTATCTCATCAAACAATTCGCAATATCAATAGAAGAAGCGTTACACGGTGTATGGCACGGTGGCTGATTGGTTAGAGCGGTTGGCCCGTAACACTCAGTTTGCGCTGGGTGAGCAGGTTCGACCCTCGTCCGAGGCGTCAGTCACTGTGTATAGGGACCTTGAGCAAGTTCTTCGCACACATTTGCTCTGCAGTACAACTGCAATTGCACCGTCGAGGCTGCAAAAGATGTTGGAGGAAGGGCGATATCAAATTTCAAGAATTTCAACATATTTAATAGAAGAAACAAAATCATCAGAAACGAATCCCTCGATACCTTGTTCCGACAAAATGCCTTGAATATTTCGAGATGTAGTACTTGAAGTCCGTTGGAGAGACGGCCGAACCGATCGAGTGGACAGAGACAGAGCTTCCAGGTTTCCACATCTCCTCCATCAGTCGGACGTACGCTAGAAATGAACAACCCCAATCTAAACATAAAGGTTTAATATCCATCCATTCCATCCCATTATCTATTACATCCATCCATCTATTCCATTATCTATTCCATCCACTCGTCCATCTATTCCATTCATCCATCTATTCCATTATCTATTCCATCCGTCCATTTACTCCATAAATCCATCTATTCCATTATCTATTCCATCCATCCACCCATCAATTCCATTATCTATTCCATGCATCCATCTATCGATCTATTCCATCCAACCAACCAACCAACCAACACTACAACTACAATTAATATTATTACCACTAATAATATCATTATTAATATCACTAATTTGTTAGCATTACTATAAATATTATTATTATTATTAACGGCACACACAATTGCAGTTGTACTGCAGAGCAATTGCGCCCGAAGGACTTGCCCAAGGTCCCTACACAGTGACTGAAGCCTCGGACGAGGGTCGAACCCACTCACTCAGCGACACTGACCATTGCGGGCTGACCGCTCTAACCGATCGGACACTGTGCCACTTTCTTTCAAAGCTCACATCTAAAATTCCAACAGTGTGCTTGCAGGCAGTTCGATAATGCTTACTTACTCGCTTGCTTACTGGTCCCAATGTGGAAGGGACCTTTTCTAATTCCATTTTGTAAACATTTGAATGGCAACATTTGAGAAGAATCCATAAATGAGCAAGAGATAAACATCATGGATCTGCTTAATCTGCTCGGTGACTCAGCATCACATAGAGCAAAGTTTCTCAAACTGTGTTCCGTGGAACGGAAAACTTTCAGTGTGAACAATGAGTTTGAAATAATTTACAAAAAAATTATACGAATTTTTCATGGGAGGCCTTTTTCTGAACATCTGTACAAACTTTATTTGAAAGAGAATTCATATGTCAGTGATATTTGTGTTGTTACTAATCTAATAGGCCTTTACTTATAATTGCCAAGTGCTCGTATCTGCAACAGAATTTGTTTAGTTGTGTATGGGGTTCTGCCAAAAATTTTTAGAACAAAAGGGTTCCATGGCCAAAAGAGATTGGGAAACGCTGATACAGAGACTTAAAGCTTCATCACCTTCGCATGGCATATCCACCATTGGAAGTCAACCTGACTACAGTTTGACTTTGGAGCACCATCAGTTGATGCCTGGGCATTGGACACCTGTATTGCAAAGGTAACCAATTAACAATATTTACCAAAAAACACGAATATCTGATTAATAATAATTTGGTGCTGACCTTTGATCATTGCCCCTTTCATGCTGCTTGTTTGAGTATTGATCTGGGACACGTAGCAGCCACTGAGGCAGAATTCCAGAAGGGAACGAGTGTTCGATAAACATTGCAGTATGCTGTTCATGAAGCACTGAAAACACCAATTGAATCTTCAAAGGGAGATATCGTCAGCACAGCTTCAAAGGAGATATCTTCAGAACATCATTAAAGGGATATCTTCAGGAAATCTTTAAAGGGGATATCTTCAGCAGATCATCAAGGGGATATCTTCAGCACAATTTCAAAGGAGATATCTTCAGTACATCTTTAAAGGGAATATCTTCATAATATCGTTAAAGGGAGATATCTTCAGCACGATTCAAATGAGATATCTTCAGCACATCCTTAAAGGGAGATGTCTTTAGCACATCCTCAATGGATATCTTCAGAAAATATCTTTAAAAAGAATATCATTAGCACATCATCAAAGGGACATCTTTAGCATATCATCAAAGGGAATATCTTCAGCACATCATCAAAGAGATATCTTCAGCACATCTTAAATGGGATATCCTCAGCACATCTTCAAACACAATAGCTTCAGCACATCTTCAAAGGAATATCTTCAGCACATTGCCAAAGGAAACATCTTCAGCACATCTCAAAATGGATATCTTATTAAAAGCAGCTTAATGAACTTTGAACATCAACATAAAACAAGTATTGCTAAGCAATAGAAAAAGATCCAGAAGTTGTTACAAAGTATAATATGTCAATAAGAAATGGTCTTATAGACCTGCAAAAACATTTATAATCCATAGCAAACACACCAACCGTATTGCCTAGATTCTGCAGACCGCCCAGCCCCATGGAAGCATCACATCGGTGCCTGATGTCCAAGTTCTGTATCATACACAAATATTACACGCAAATATGTAAACAAAACCATAATCATTTGTTACTTTGCACACAGTTTGAGACAACATTGAGGGCTGCCTGATAACAGGTCTCGTGGAGGGGAATAGGAATCGCAGAAGGTCTAGAATGTCCTGGATTGACAATATTTTTATGTGGACTGGGCTAAGGGAATTGCCCTGATGAGCGCAGTACGTAATGGACGAGGAGGCTGGGCTAGTCTATGGCTTAGATCTATTCATGTACCCAATCGTCACGAAGCGACAACGGCGATTTGAAATGACAGATGTAAATAAAACCATAAATCACCCAACAAGTACAGGCATTTTTAGCAATCAACAATTGAATTCATTTAACTCAATTCAAGTAGCTACGTAGTGCACTTTAAAGATTATCATATTGTATTGTATCGTATCTGAGAATTTATAGCATGTCTAACAGGAGCAGCCATTGAGCAACACTCACAGTCCTGAGGATATACAAAGTCTTCAGGCAACGAAGGGATGAGGGTTTGAACCCAAATTAAAGTTGACAATGGATTATGGGGGGGCGTAGAAAACAGTTTTGAGGCTCTAGAGTAAAACGTGATCATATGGGCTCTGGGCTACGACTAGCAATTGAAAATTTCAATATCACCACTCATAGGTTCAGACACATGTCAATCTTGTGTCTATGAAATCAGATGGACTCAAGGAATTTTCGAGACAGAGGATCAGAAACCGAGAAGCTGAAGCCGCAGTTTTTGAGAAAGATGGTTAAGACAAATGGGGGTGACAATGCTTCTCTATTGAGCAGTAGCACCACACACGGGGATAGCCGAGCAGTGGGTGGAGCACTCGGGGAGTGAAAAGACCGAGGCAAATAAGGACTGATGGACGGTTTGATAGAGCTACTAAGACCTGAGAGTTGCACATAAGTGTAAAAATTTAGAACTGAATGCACTGGGGCACATATTATTAGGCATGAACCGAGTTTAAATTTCTTGCCGCGCTCGAGTGCCGAGTTTTACGAGTCGACTTCTGCCAAGTCTGAGCCAAGTTTAGAATATTTAACAAATGTCTTCTTCTCCTGATTTTTAGTTTGGCAGTTTGCACAACCTTAATGAATTATTTCCAAGTAAAAAATTCAATTTTCTTTTTCAAAATAGAAAATTGGAAAGATTAAAACTCGGACCCATTGTTTGTTGAAGTCCGAGTTTATACAGAGTACTATGAAACTCTGGCCGAGTCGAGTTTCTGTTCATCCCTTAATATTATGTCACAGGACGGTGCAAAGAATTGCTTGATCTATACATATCCTAGAATTCCCTCTTAGGCATTTCTCTCTCATCTTAAGACTGTTTTAGTTGGCTGCATTGGGTCTGGGTGCACCTCTGAGTAGTCTCCTTGAAGAGGCGCTAAACACAAATTCTCGTAATGAATGAATGAATGAATGAATGAATGAATGAATGAATGAATGAATGAATGAATGAATGAATGAATGAATGAATGAATGAATGAATATCACGTTGGAGTGCTGCCTCACTTTTGCACTGCAGGCGGCCTCGTCCGTTTCTCTGCTGTTTTTCCGGAGCTTAGAATCCATGCTGCCTCGCATCGACTTCGAACCTTGAAGTAGATTATTTGCATCAAACTGTTCCGAGCCGTTGATGCTGGAGTCCGATCCGGTCCTCTGATGGGTCGCCTTAAGCGACGAAACCATCCCACGCAGATCCGCTTGATCGAAACTTTTCGCATCCGCCGAAGATTTCTTTGGCGTACCCGACGAGGTCGCGACCTCTCGCGTCTTGGACCTAACACCCCGATCGAAGGAAGAAGGCGATGTTTCAAGGTTATCATTGGACGAATTCAGGTTCCTTCGAGGATACCGAGCGAAAGCAGCTGCCGAATCGCCAATGGCAACAGCCCGCATCGAGGTCGAGATGGTGACGCTTGAGCTCGACCGTGGCGGCCGGTAACCTGTGACCGCGAGCTTGCTCTCTGAGGACATCTTCTCGCGCTCAGTGTGTCCCTTGCCAAATCCCTGAGAAGTATTTGTGGAAATTGGGCCGATCACCTTCATCGGGCCGCTGCTGTCTTTTCGAGACTGCCGTGATATCGAGACGTTTCTGTTGTTCTGGAGGGTCTCCACGACCGCAGCCTTCTCCCCGGCGCGGGAGCTCGGCAGACCAGGACCGTTCGGAAGTGGACGCAATCCATCGGGCGGAAGTTTGGAGGAAGAGATCGTCGCGTGATCCGTACTGCCAATGCTTTTGGGCGGACTTCGATGGCGGGAGGAGGACGTCTTCTCTCGAGGGGGCTTTCGACCCTTGAAGGGGTCGGAGGTCAGCTCGCGAGATGTGCTCAACCGGGAGATGGACATCGTCTGGGTTGAGTATGAGGGTGGCTTCCCGGACATGTCAGACCGAGTGCCACTTATGGCTGCCATGCCCAGCTTTCCGCGAGCTACGATCTGAAGCCAACATCACATAGGCTTGAACATATCAATACAAATAAGCAACCCTATCATTAAAATTATAATTACTAATAATAATTATTTATAGTGAGTTTCGATTAAGTAAAGTAAGGTCAGGTGAATGGTCACTCATCATGGTCTCAATTGCAATCAGCCAACAATTACAATCTTATAGTGATTTAGTGATGCTGCAAATAGCAAGCAGGTCAAGATCAAAGGCATTTGTTGTATCTGGTCCAACAGTATGAAATACCGAAATCTCAGCCTGTTATTAATATCATTATTATTATCAATCTAATTTGTAATGCACGTAAGGTCACACCGAAATGCGAGTCTTAGGCCCAGATAGTCAGTCGCCAAGAGAAGAATCAGAAGATGTACAAAGTTAGATTTACAAATCCTTGAAAGCCAAGGAGAAATAGTGAGTTTGAGTTGCTTCCTGAAAAAAGGAAGTGAATTCGAGCTACGAAGCGAGATTTGCAGTCAATTCCATTCCTTAGGAGCAGAGGCATGAAATGCATGAGAGCTCACAACTGTTCTGCATCGTGGCTCAGCTAAAAGACCTGTACTTGATGATCGTAGGAAATGAGGAGGGATGTAAGGAGTTAGTAGAGCATGTTCTGCTATGTGATCCCAAATATTGACAGCTTTCAAATGCATCTATTTATGTCACATAGCCAAGATACTTCAGCACAGAACAGTCACAGCAATTCATTTGTTTTTACAGGGTAACTCTATAAATTATGTCACACCTCAACTACACATGGCATTTCCTCTATTGCATTATCTTCTCAGATTATTCTAACATCATAGTTCAGCGTCTCAGCATCAAAAAAGTAATTTAAAGCTAGAATGAAAAAAAAATAACCATAATCAACCAGAAACAGTTATTAGGAAGAAATATGAATAAATAAGCTGGCATTAAAATCCTTTGGTAAGTATTAACATCTTTTGTTCATTCGATTTACACTGACAAACTGCAGTATGGTTACACGATAGTAGTAACAGATTATAAGTTTAACAGGACCCGAATCCAACTGTAAGGCAGCTTTCACAGCACCAATCTGTGCAACTGCTTATAGTGACCAACGCCACTAAGCGAATGGAAGGGCTAGTCAACTCATGGGACTAGCGGGTATCGAACTCGCCTCTTTCTGATCCTTGTCTTGCTTGTTACCATTCCCAACCTCCCCTTTCTGATGAATAGCATATGGAATGGTTGTTTGATGATATAAACCAATTAGAAATAAAAATGTCCCTTAGGAAATTGTCATTTTTTTATATGTCTTACAAAAGTATTAGTACGCCCATTCCAAAAAGGTTGACTACTTCTTATATAGGATCATAAAACGATGGGCTCTAACAGTATACTAATTTGGCACGGTAAAACGACACATCACCGTAACTGCAATCCAAATAATCGTTCTACGATACAGCCATTGGCAGCGTATTTCGCGTCCAATCCAGGAGTCGATACCGGGTCAGTCGTATGAACTGTCATTTCGCTTGGGCGATATGCAATCTAAGTAGTTTAGTTCTTGATTTACTGTCGACTCTTAAACCAGATTATCCGAAATTCACTCCTCAGTTCCATTTCACTGATAGTGACATAAAGCAAAAGATTGATAACACTCTATTGCCAAATGAAATAGCTACGCTAATCGATTAGCTTCAAAACAACGCTAAGCCGAAGAATGATTGACACCATTATTTAACTAAACTTACACAATCGCTGCAAACTGCGTATATCGTACGACTACGGGCAACCCAGACGAGCGCAAACAATCATAAGAGTGCATATGAATTTTTCAACATCGAACGGCCGATGCGCGATTGTTAATCGACCAACAGCCAATGAAATTAACGAAATATTGATCCATGGACGAAATTAATTTTTTACCCGATGTCCGCCATATTGTAAATAGTTCGTCATCACGGTGGCCATAACTACGGATATACACAAACTTCGACCATTCAGGATGGGACAAGCAGTAGATAAGTAAGTGCATATTGCAAACATTTTGATTACATTTATCCATGTGGTGCCAAAATAAAACGCCCAGAAAGTCTTACAGAAGTCTTGTCCTTGAATCTGCGTTGTCGTCAGCCATATCGTCAGCCAACCTCTGACTCACTATTAAACACGTTAAGTTTATGTTATTCCTCCTGCACCACGTCGTCCTGCTTCAAATCCTTCTAATTCGGCAAGCCGTCATGCACACCTCAACGTGCAATCGTTGGGGTCTAGGTTCGTGCTGTTTGCTGACCTAATCTGGATGTTATTTCTGGAATTCATCTCTAGAGGATGTTGCTGTTCGTCGGGCTGCTATACATGGCTGTTGTCTCCTTGACCGGTCGACGCCGGACACTTGCGAATCGGCCAAGCAGAGTGATGGCGCCGTTGTCTATCACTGAAACTTCTGAGTGCATAGAAGATCAACATGTACCAATTGAGAGTGCCGTTAACATTCGAAGCTCTCGCAGCTTCTATCTCCTCCAAAGTGAGACGCACTCCTAGCAATTTATGGACCTGCTTCTTCCTCTATCCTAAGAGTCTTTTAAATGACCTCCATCTGGAGGATCCAGCACTCAGTGGAGTTCGCTGCGGTGTTCAACTAGTTTGGTCTCAGAGCGCATACACACAGCCTCGGCGGATGGCTCGATGTCATGGTCACCAGACGCTATAGTATATTAGCTGTCCTTATACTAATTATTGCTAGCGAAACCTTTATGCTAAAAGCGATGGTTGGAAGTAGCAGCCTATTATTTTGGTTACTCATTTGTGTAGGCCTATGTTATTCATCGTCAACGACAATTATTGATACGAATTAAAAGTATGAATAACGAAAATTAAAAAAATAAATACTATTTCAAGTATCTTCATATCTAGATATCGATTATTTCTACTCAATGCCCCAGAATGTGAGAGCGGCTAATCAGCTCTTTTGCAATTTTATCTTCACGTCAAATGTGGGTGTTCCCTCCTGTCATGTTTTCATAGGCGTTATACGTGACCCCATGTGGGTTATGCACTAGTCCCAGGTTGTAACGTAGATTCTATACTAGCTCTTTGTGGGTACGCTGGCATTTAAGCCTGTATCCAGAGGCGGCGATTCCGGGTGGGTCGAGGGGGAGAAGTCGCCTCACCTTTTACAGAGAGGGGGCACATTATACGTGTCGCCCCTCATTTCCTACCCATCTCATTGGGTGTCCCCCCACATGTCAAACGAGATCGCCGCCTTTGTCTGTATCAATATATATACATATAATATATATTTGGCTCTGAGGTGACGACTCTAGATATGTTAGGTCTACAGTTGAGACTGAAGTTGCCAGCAAATTCCGTTTGTCATTAAAAATAACTAGCATCTAGCAGACCTATGCAACCGGACCATGAACTCCTCTGTACTATACCCTTTGGACAATCCTCCGATTTGACGCAGCGCTCGTGAATAGGCTTGTGCACTGCGCTCGGCATTCTAGTGGCGCCTTACGACTACGATTACGATTGACGCGTGTCTACTAGCGTCGACTTTTCCACACATCTTTCTCTCTCAGAGTCCAAGACCTCGCAGTCACTTTGGATCAAGAACTTAAAATATCACGGGAAGTTAATTAATTGAATCATTCGTAGCTACATGGTACTACCTCCTTCGGCAGCTGAGTTCTCTATCCCTCTGTCTCTGTGTGTCTGCCTCTGTCTGCCTCTACAGTCTCTCTCCGCGTGTCTCTGTCTATGTCTATCTCTCTTTATCTCTCTCCCTCTTGCTCTCTCTGTTTATCTCTCTCTCTCTCTCTCATAACGTGACGCTTGTGCAGGTCTTAATTTGTAACTACTGGGTTTGATCGCTGTAGCTCACTTCTTGTAAGCCTCCCACTTTAGCCAATTATAGCCAAACTTTCGATTGGGTTTTCTACCTTACCTATCACTCCTTCTTGGTTGTGCTCCATCACACCAGCCTAACCTGTCTCTCACCTAGCAGCTCGAATACACCCCCTTTTATCCCGCGAGTTGACGCTGTATTAAACAACGATTGTGGGTTCTCCATCTGAAATGGTCTTCTAATGGGTTTGCGTTTGTTGGCTCGATCCAACTCGCTTACTTTTTGTAAGTCCCTCAAATGACAATTCCTTAGCTGTGGCGGCCTGAGACCGCCTCTGAGTAGGTTTCTCGGCGAAGAGCTAAATCAACTCTTTTAATGAACGAATTACACGTTCTGAGATAAATTTCAGGAAGTGTTAAATAATTATTCACCCTGTTTCGATAATAATTATAGTGGAGTGTGGTGTTATTTATCAACTCTATTAGTAGATCGTTTCTGAATGGTGATAATTTTGTTCAACTCAGCAGGGTAAGCCTAGACACCAGCCCATAGGCCTATATCAGAGCTACATGTATAACTATGCCATGATTCGACTTCGAGTAGGCAATAGGATCTTTATCATTATTATTATTATTATTATTTTTATTATTATTATTATTATTATTATTATTATTATTAAAATTATTATTACTATCGTTATTACGGAACATTTAAATCGGAAAGTCACATTAAAATTCGAATACCAATTATGTATGAATAAAATTTTAAAACTGTCCATAAATTCATGTGCCCGTAAATTTCACCGCCAATTCCATTCGGTAAATTTCACCACTGAGAGTGCTTGAAATTGGAGTAGGCCTAGTTGTTGTGTTCTCAAATCATATTTTGTCAAAAATATGTGGCGTGAAATTGTAATTGTTGTACAGTGTATAACAGTTTACTGTTTTATATAACACTTCAATTAAGGATCACGATTTTACATGACTGTTTTCACAGCATTTCAAGTCAGCGTGACGAAGCCTGGCCCTTATAAAGCGCATCTTCGTAGCTTTGAATATTCTTTTATTTTTTCCATGATTTATAACAGCCTTGCTAATTTTAAACCTCAAAACTGAATATAGGCCTACTATATTTGTCTATAGGCCTACACCCTCTTTGTCATGGTGATTCCCGCTTCCCCTTTCAATAACAGACGATTTATAATTTTATATATTATAGGACTACCCTTCTTCTAATATGGCGGATAAGTCCTTCGTCCCTCCGTCATTCCCACTCCTTCTGATCCCGGATTTGCTGAGGCTTAGAGGTTCAATGAATCGCATCCATAGATCTTGGCAACATCCGGTCAGACTCGCCATATCCGGTCGACAACCAGACAATCGCATTTTGTGCAGTAAGCTCCATCTCCAAGACGCGGCGGATATATACTTACCAGTGACGTTCTTTATGATATATCTCAGCACCGTGCGGTTTCCTCGAAGCGGCGCTATATAATTTTCGGAATGAATGAGTGAATATGACTATGCTTACCGGTTTTCACTTGAATCGACCATCGACTTATCCTTTATGCAGTATTATAGGCGCTATAGAAGTCATGCCATTAGCTTTTAAGTATTGGCAGTCATATTGTGAAGGAGCTGCCTGATTGTTGGGCACAGCGAGCTCTATGAATACTGCACAGTGTCCACTTAACGAGACACTTATACCACGCAGCAAGTCGTTCAAACTTCTAGTTTTGGGTCCTATCATCAACATCCGGTAATGTAATGGGCCGCACGGTAATGTAACGCTTCAGAAACTGCTTCTGTCGCCGTAACATTATATTGATGAGCTACAAAATAATCGAGCGCCGTACGCGTGTATCAAAATGGACCGCTACATTATCAAGCTTTAGACGTAGTTTACTTTCACTTTGATTTCAGCATCATTTAAGTCAACCCAGAGATCTCCTCTGACTAGGTATCCAGAAGGGCGCTATATAAATGCTCGATTACATTACCCTACATTGCATGGCATTTTGTGTGAAAAGTACATTACCTTACATCAGTGTTTCCCAAACCGTGTTCTGTGGAACCCCAAGGTTTCGTGAGGTGAAGACAAGAGGGTTCCGCGGATAACTTTCAGTGTGTGCAAATTTCCTGTTGCTATTTCTATATCGATCGCTTCAGAAGCGTCAATCCCCCGGAGTGATGGAGGCAAATCCCAGTCTCAAGTGCCAGGAAGGCAAGATATTTCCCCTTCCCAAGAGTCAAAAAATGTCCCCGCAGCTGAAATTGAAGGCATTTGCCTCCGGACTACCCTCCCTGGATGCCCCTGGGTCACTTTATAAATTTAAGAAGTGTTCTAGCCAACTGAATTGATATGTCATTGTCATCGAAATGTGTGTTGTTATTAATCAAATCTTTGCATAAACCGATAATTGTCTCACAATTTGTCTGCATTCACAAGCGTTTTTACTTACAACAAAACTTGGTTTGTTTTGACGGGGTTCTGTCAAAAAAATTAAGATCAAAGATGTTCCACGGCCAAAAAAGATTGGGAAACGCTGCCTTACATAACCTACACCTTGTGTAAAACATTTTAACGAACCCTTGATTGTGTGCTGTGATGGTTTTTTATGGTCTCTTACTAAGCCGATTAAAATAAAACTTGGACAAAATAAACAGAGAATGGGAGACTTGTATGAAGTAGCCAGTGGGTAGTTCGCCTTTCCATGGACTCCTTCTGAGTGAATTAGGCGTCCGTAGGCAGTGTGCGATGGACAGACGTTGACAGAAAAACAGACTCGCTTAACCCGTTGACTTATGCGAGGCGTCGTGTATAACGAGGTATTCTTTGTACGGTGGCGCACAAGGGACAAATGTTTTCTTCCATTGCGATAATCTGATTGCTCTCTATTTCAGCAGTCTCCGACCTGTGTGGTTTAGAGACAGTCGCATCCAGTGGCGACTCAGTGGTTTATTTACGTCTACAGAAACTCGTAAAATTGCAAAGGAAGAGCTGTGACAAGGTGGCCGATTGGATAGAACGCCCTGCCTGCAAAGTGGAGAGCGCGGGTTCGAGCCTCGACCGAGGCAGTTACTGTGTAAAGACCTTTGAAGAAGCCCTTCAGTCGAAATATCATAGTTCAGCGCCTTCTATGTTCGCTGTGGTGAAAACATGACAGAAAAGATTGCATAGCCTTTACACTTCACGTAAACCTATCAATTGTGTGACACGGTGGCCGATTGGTTGGAGCGGTCGGCCCCGTAACGCTCAGTGTGCGCTGGGTGAGCGAATTCGACCCTCGTTCAAAGTTTCAGTCATTGTGTAGAGACCTTGAGCAAGTGCTTCGCGCACAATTACTCTGCAGTACAACTGCAATTGCGCCGTCGAGAAGTGTGCACTTCTGAGCAAAAGATGTTGGAAGAAGGGCGATATCAAAATTTCAGAATAAACTTAAGATAATAAGTTTGAAGGTGATTCAGTCAACGAAAGTCTTATCCCTTGTTGGTCACCGTAGGATACATCTCAGGTCGGGCTCTCTGTATCTCTCTGTCTCTATATCTCTATCTATCTCTCTGTCTCTGTCTCTGTCTGTGTCTCTCTCTGTCTGTCTCTCTCTCTGTCTCTGTGTCTGTCTCTGTGTCTCTCTGTGTCTCTCTCTGTCTCTGACTCTGTCTCTCTGTCTCTGTCTCTGTGTCTGTCTCTCTGTCTCACTCACTGTCTCTCTTTCTCTCTGTCTCTATGTCTCTGTCTCTGCCTCTGTGTCTGTCTCTATGTCTCTATGTCTCTATGTCTCTCTGTCTCTATGTCCCTGGCTCTGCCTCTGTCTGTCTTTCTATCTCTCTCTTTGTTTCTCTCTCTCATCTCTGTCTGTCACTGACTCTTTCTGTCTCCTTCCCTGTCTCTCTCTATCTCTTTGCCTTTGTCTTTCCCCCTCTCTTTTCTTCTCACCCTCACTCTTTCACCTTCTCCACTCTCTCCATGGTTCTCTGTCGGTTTCGTTCTAATATCTAGTTCTCTATCGTCAGCAAAAGCTTTACGTGACAGCCCTCGCTATACGTGATCTGTCTGTCTGTCTGTTTATCTACATGTCTGTTTGTCCGTCCGTCTATCTGTCTGTCTTTCTTTCTGTCTGTCTATCTGTCTGTCTGTCTGTCTGCCTAACTCTGCCTGGTTGTCTGTCTCTCTATCTCTCCCTCCTTCTCGTTCTCTCTCTTTCATTTTCTTCCTTTTCCTCTCTCTTCATCTCTCTCGCTCTTTCTCCATCCTTCTCCCTCTCCGTCTCTTTCCATCCATCTCTAGTTCTCCATCTTCAGCCGAGACTTCCCGTGACAGCCCTCACTACACTTAGCCGGCGTCTACTGCACTACCCCGCGAACGGTTTACGACTGGCCGTGACAGCCTTCAGCGGTCCTCCGAACCACAGCGACCCCCACGGCGGCGGTCCGTCGCTGGCTTCGGTCCACGTCCGAAGCAGTCGTTTTAATTAAGCTCCCGCGTATTAGCCCCTCGTCATCGAAACTGGTTTCGCCGGACGAGAAACCGGTTTTCGTGAGTAGTCGTACGGTTACTATGGAGAAGGGAATTAGCGCCCCCTGTCGTCATAGGATTACGATCGTCGGAGAGGCAGGCAGCCGTGAAATGGGAAACCATGTCAGATTAGATGCATATCAGTGTAGGTAGAGAGGTGCACGGGGGTTCGAGTTTAAGGGCTCACTAACTTCCGGAGGATTGACCATGGACTTCTTCATTATAAACTCTTAACTCGACCTGGAATTGATGCTATGCACGGACTACTGTCTCCGTTATTGGATCATTTGGAGCAATGATTGAATGGTATTAAATAAGACGCCAGAAGTTTCCGTGTACAAGTCGGCAAGATGTGACAAGAATGGAGAATTTCTACGATTTAGCTTGTTGAGTGCTTAAGAATGCCAGACTTCACTATTAATATTACGATCGCGTTGAATATAATGAGCACATTGCTATTAAAAAACAGTCCAGCGAACGACGATTCGTGGTCATTTACAATTAATCAGCAATCGTATATTTCTCGTCCACATACTGATTCATAGGAGTCCATTCAGTCAAATTTCGCTCCATCAGCTATTCCATGATCGCCGGTGTCTTTACAAGGCATCTGATTTTGTCGCTGGCGGCACCTGAGGCATCTCTAAGCATCTGCAGTCACCAAGAAGTGTTGGCTACCGGAAGTTGTGCTACGCCAATTTACTATTGAATTACACTACGAGATACTTTGCATTCCGCAACAGTTCATCGTCGGTTGCCGGTGATATAAAGGCGCTATATAAGTATGAGAATACGTTACGTTACGTGGTAACGGTAAACCAAGAATGAATCGTGAAAGGGATATAGTACTTGACGTCGAACCAGAGTATCTCTGATGGGAAGTACTTCCATGGGAACAGCACAGCAGTACGGGTAACGTTTGCTCGATCTCTATATTCAAATGGCTACTTTTAAATAATTATACACTGTACGGTAATGTAAGCTAGTGCGGGCTCGTTTCTTGCAAGGCTCCATCAACTCTGGCGGACTAGACTCGTAGAGGTGGGCCTGGAGGATTGATTTAAGCGCACACGCAATGGACTCTTCCGATTTCTCTGACCAAATAGAATTTAACTGTGGACTTAATAATGGATGTTGAACGAATAACGAAAAAATTTGACGAGAGTTTGACTAGATGCGCTTTAGTTTACAATAACGACGGCAGAGGGCGTTATAGGCCTACTAGCCTTTCTGAGCATTAATCGAATTAAAGTAGATTAGGTTAGGGCCTACGTTAATTAGATCAACCGATCTTTATTCATAATGTTACAACAGTAATAACATAACATATCAACTCTTTTTATTGATCCGAGCAACAAGTTATAAAAGTATAATTCAAATCTATCTATAAAGAAAACGGGCCTTTGAAGAAGTACAAGTTAAAGTTAGAAAATGGGTTTTCGGGACCCCTTTTAGCTGGTAGATGGCGCAATCGTTCCATATCGTTAAGACATTTTTGATTGAATATCATTGATGATGTAAACTTGGTCGTCAAGGCTTAGAGGTTCAATGAATCGCATCCATAGATCTTGGCAACATCCGGTCAGACTCGCCATATCCGGTCGACAACCAGACAATCGCATTTTGTGAGGGCTCGTTCGAGTGATTAACGAAATTTAATTTTTTGGATTTTTGTAATTTTTAAAAATTTTTAAGTTATGTCCGTAAACATTTGATATATTGCATTGTCATGAAAGCCTGAAATGTTTACAAAATTTCAGCTTTGTAGGTTGACGGGAACATAACGAGAAAAGAAGTGAAAGAATTCAGATGAATCATGACAAACTATACGCAAGCCAAGTTAAATAAAAGAGTGTAAAACTCTGAAAGATCCCAAGTTCCATAGTCAGGTCACCCTAATACAATTAGTAATCATGGCAGCTGGTATGAAGTTGAACGTGGAAAAACAATTTGTAACTGCGCTTAATGGAAGAAAGTTCATATAATTATGAGTGTAGGCTACACATTGGCCTAACCTGAAGACTGCTGGAGTGATCAGAAAGTCAAATATATATATATATATATGACGTATATATATATATATGACGTATATATATATGACGTATATATATATATATGACGTATATATATATATGACGTATATATACATGACGTATATATATGACGTATATATATATATGACGTATATATATATGACGTATATATATGACGTATATATATATGACGTATATATATATGACGTATATATATATATGACGTATATATATATATGACGTTTATATATATGACGTTTATATATATGACGTATATATATATGACGTATATATATATGACGTATATATATATATATATATATATATATATATATATATGACGTATATATATGACGTATATATATGACATGCAAATGCAGAGGGTACTAAATGTATCAATTATCCCTGTTCGCTGGAGACTCGTGATTCTTAAATTGCTACATTACCAGGATTCAGAGGCGCTCCCGATCAAGGTCATAGCAAAAAGAACAGTTTTGAGTTGTCGATGAAATGCATCTGAGGGTACCCTAGGAAGGGAGCGGATGACCGGAGAGAGGCCATTCAACCCTGTGTGGCCAGCAATGGCGAACGCCCTGGACTGGGTCATGGCTGTGCGAGCAAAAGGTACAAGGAGAGTATGTTGAGAGCATGAAAGTAAAGATCGGCGACCCGGACATACTGTGACAGAAACAATAAGGGATTTCAAATACACGGTGATTCATTAAAAAACGTACCCCTAGATATTTAATTGTAACTCCGTCAAATATCGGTTTATGTCAAAAAAATTTTAAGTGAACATAGAGGAATCAGTTCTGAATAGGAAGAAAGTTACAGTTTATGTTCAAATTGACCCCCTCGGGCAGTAACACACGCGCGAAGACGCCTACGCCACTGCCTGACTGACTCATCAATGATGCGTTGATCCATTTCATCCCATACCTCCACAATTCGGTGACGCAACTCGTCGACATCATGTATTCGATTTCTGTAGACTTTTTCCTGCATGACGCTCCATATCTTATAGTCCACTGGATTCAAATCAGGGCTATTAGGTGGCCAGTAATTAGGCGGGATGAAATCAGGTGTTTCAGTTTCGAGTAACGCAACGGTCTCCCGAGCTCTGTGCGCAGGAGCGCTATCCTGCTGGAAGATGAAATACTCCGTTATCTCACGAATGTCAGGCAAGAGACCCTGCATTAGTAGAACATCTCTGTAATATTGTCCATTAATCTTAACACCTGGTTCGATGAAATGGATGTTCGTACGACCGAGTGCAGATACCCCGACAGATACCATAAGGGACTTGCTGAAAGTTGGTCGAGTCCGCAAAAGACGATTTGCTGGAACGTCTCTCTTCCTTGTACCGGCTGAGACATAAATACGATCATTCTGACTGTTACTGGGTGCTGCCACAGTAAACAATTTCTCATCAGTAAACCAAATGAAATTCACTAAGCTTGCAGGATACAACCTCAGTAGCTGACGGGAACGTGTCAATCTTGCTTGCTTGTTGGCTGCTGTGAGTTCTTGAGCGTGTCGTTTCTTTAAACATCGCAAATGTAAATCATTCTTGACAATTCTCCAAACTGATGTCTGACTGATTCCTATTTCTCGAGCAATTTGTCTCTGTGTGCGATGCGTTTGCGGCATATCTTCCTGGCTGAGCACCAGCGATTCAACCTTTTCAGCATTGTCGGTTGTTGCTGCCGTACGCGGGCGGCCGCTGCCTGGTCGACGATGGAAAGACCCAGTTTTGTCGATCTTTGAAAGTAACGCATTTAATCCACCAAGAGTCCACTCTTTATCAGGAAATTTCTTTAGAAAACGTTTTGCACTGTACTTTTTATTCTTTCGTAAGAATGTAACAAATTGTTTATCCTCTTCGGTAAACACCATTTTTTCGCGATATTTTCGTGACGTCATTAGTTTCGTCAATCGCGTTACGTCATTTTAGCTTGGTGTGTCAAATGATTTATGTAGCACTTGAATAGAATATCAAGCATCATTATTCTGAAATTTCATTAAAATTAATGGTCATTTACCTGAGTTATGCTAACCTATGTAAGGTACGTTTTTTAATGAATCACCGTGTAGACTGGAGCCCAACCCAATAGACAGCTTCATACCAATGAATATAGTCTGAAAAAGCGAAAACATTGAATACGACTTATCTAAAAATGAACAAAACTAAGGTAGGCTACATATGAAGCAGTTGAGTCGAATATAATTTAAAAATTAAAGATGAGTAAGAAATGATATCTGTTTTCATCGGCTTAGCAGTCGTTCAATCACCATCGCGTTCATTCGCAGAAGGCGAATATAGACGTTATTTACACTTAAGACTCGCTAACCCAGCTATGAGTATCAAGAATCAATAGGGTGCGCTGCTCTAGTAATTGTAATTGAGAATTTATATAGCGGCTCTCCCGGAACCAGCTACTTAGTGGCGCTCTTTGTGTGTCATTTTAAGCAGATTACGTTGTTAGACAGTTACTGTAGGGCCTACGCAGAAGCCTCTGGCTAGCGGGATCATTCGCTCTCTTAAGGGGGTCCCCTAAACAATATTAATACTTAAAGTTTTATTTTATTATTATATTCATTGTATTTCTGCATAGGTGTTCCTTTGTTCTTCCAAGCTATGAATAGGCCTAAAGAATTGGAATGCTCAACCCTTCAAATGTTGTGGGTTCTTTCACCCCTTGGCTGTATTATTGTTTTTATACAATTCGAGAGACGCTACATAAATGTTTGGTTACATTGCATTTACTTTATTTCGGAGACGCCTTAGGATTTTCCTGTTCTCTTTCCCAAGCACAGACGCCCGTTGAGAGCGCAGCTGATTCGAGCGCCGCCATATAGATGTGTTATTTAAAGGTGCTGATTCGAGCGCGCTATATAAATGTTTGTTTACGTTATATTACTCACCCTTTCACATTGCCTGTTTCGGAGACGCCTTAAGATTTTCCTGTTCCCTTACTCAAGCACAGACGCCCGTTGAGAACGCTGCTTATTTGAGAGACGCTACATAAATGTTTGGTTACATTGCATTTACTTTATTTCGGAGACGCCTTAGGATTTTCCTGTTCTCTTTCCCAAGCACAGACGCCCGTTGAGAGCGCAGCTGATTCGAGCGCCGCCATATAGATGTGTTATTTAAAGGTGCTGATTCGAGCGCGCTATATAAATGTTTGTTTACGTTATATTACTCACCCTTTCACATTGCCTGTTTCGGAGACGCCTTAAGATTTTCCTGTTCCCTTACTCAAGCACAGACGCCCGTTGAGAACGCTGCTTATTTGAGCGGCGCTATATAAATGTGATGAATCGAACGGCGCTATATAAATGTTTGGTTTACATTACATCTGATCTCAACTGTACGTAGTCTATTATTGTTGAATTATTCCACTTTAAAATATGATTTTTTGCAGCAGATGCGTTGTACTTAAGAATTATTGGCATGATATCATCAGTGGTCGATACTAAGTAAAAACATATAAATGCTAATTATCAATATTAATGTGAGAAAATAATATAAAAAAACTCCGAAAAACTGTCAAATGCTTGTTACAGATAATGGTTAAAAACAACAAAAATATAAATATGTTATCAACTTGACAGAAAGCAATTTAGTCATTTGCATTTATCTCAAAATGAGCTTTTGCAGATACGTGGTTCTTTCTTATGAGGGCAGAGTAAATGCATTAACTTCAGAAGTGTATTTCTGTAAGCACAGAGTACGGTATGAGCTAGAATGGTGTAGTTTCTTATTGAGGCTGAGGGTAAGTTTTCTTGTTCTAAACCGTTCCCCTAGTTTTGTTAGTTTAGTACTCATTATCTTAAATATTCTAGTAAGGGAATAGTAGGAATTGTTAGTATCATCTGCGATCAAAATGAATTGCACGAGGGATGTGAGGCGTTAGGAATTAATATCATTAATATGTTTTGGGAAGGGCAACGGGCCTTGGATGGACCCATGTGGAACTCCAAATTTGATTGCGCGTAATTCTGAATGAATACCATTAAGAGAAATTAATTGAGCGGAACTTGGTAAAGCAAAGGTATATGAGATCAGATTACGCGATCATGGATAGGCTGTTGCCATGCGCCTGGCTTTCAAGTGGCGCTCAACAAATTCGAAGAATACGATCACGATTACGTTATGCTAGTTTTGTTTAGATAAGATGAGACCAGATTAGACTCTAGATCGACTCCGTCTGTCTTACCGTTACTTACCTACCAACTACCTTCTCATCTGACCATATAAATTTACCTTACCATTCCATTCGCTTATACATTACCTCGCCTTTTTATTCCTTACATCACATGACCGCATCCGACCCAAACTTACCACGGGCTAGAGTCGGATCCAAAAGTATTACTCTACATTGGGAGCTATACAAATGTACTTTACGTTACGTGCGTTGTTTACTTCAGCCCTGATGTTCACCGGTGAGCTTTGTATCGGCAGACTGGACATTGACCTGGCGCTATAGAAATCGGAATGAGGACGAGACGGTCTGGCCTCATCGGTCCCTGGTGCTTCGTTGTCTGGGTGGTAGTACTGGCCTTACTGAGGCACAGCAGAGGTACGTACGTCTTTGCGAATATTCTGTCCCTATACTTGTCCCTAATTAGAGCATTCTGTTCCTATATTTTGTCCCTATATAGAACACTCTGTCCCTATGCTTGTCCCTACATAGAACATCCCGCCTCTGTACTTGTCCCTATATAGAGCATTCCGTTCCTATACGTGTCGCCATATATAGAACACTCTGTCTCCATACGCTGTTTTGGCCTTTACAGTGTCAGTCCCAAGCCTGGAGAAAGGAGGAGGGCGACGCCAAGTCATCTTCGGTATGGAACGGTTTCGTTAAAAAATCAACAGTAACGGACTATACTTGACCCTATTTCCTTGTCCCGATAGACGTTGCTGACCACAACGATTGTTTGTGTATGCAGGCAATCTTTCAATCTCTACCTGTCATGGGCGGTTCTGCTAACTGGACATTCCTGCAGGTTTGATAAGGCAAGGAGGACAACAGGATGTAAATAACGGAGAGGTGACGTGAAATGAGAAGGTACACGATGTAAGAAGACGATAATTTTTGGCAAAAAAATGCAAGTTAGTTAGTAAGATGAGATATGTCCGATTAAGGCAAGGTAGGTAGGGTTGCCAAGTGAGAAGGTACGATCTATAAAATTACGCTATGTAAATTGGAATGAGGACGAGGCGGTAATTAAGACCTACAGCCCAAGATAAGATGAAGATAAGGCAAGATAAATTGAAGCTTAGGTATGATGTGATATGACAATGCAGAAGAGACAAGTTATTATATGGAAACGTTGAGGTATATGTAACTAAAGTAAATGGCGAGATGATAGAAAAGAAGAACAGAAGTCAGATGGATATTCTTACGGTAAGGTAACGTAGGGTAAGGTAACTTAAGGCGAGGCAACTTAAGGTAAGGTAACGTAGGGTAAGGTAACTTAAGGTAAGGTAACTTATGACAAGGTAAGGTACGTGTGGAGCAGGACGTTTTGGCGCAGATATATCTGATACAATAGATAATGTAACACGATCGATGATTATAATAATGCTAAACTGGGAACTGGAATGAGGAAAACAAGCATGCTTAAATGGAAGTGGGATGGGTATGAGAATTCTACTTGTCGTGGAACCCTTTTAGACACAATCTTTTTATCAACCTCGCTTCCATTTTAAAAGGCGTTATTTTTCATCAATTCAGTTTCCATTTAAGCATGATTCTTTTCATCAATCCAGCTTCTATTTAAGCACGATTCCTTTCGCCAATCCAGTTCCCAGTTTAACAGTATCCTTTTCATTGATCCGGCTTCTAATTAAAAATGATTCTTTTCACCAATCCATCTTTTACAACTGATGCTTCCGAGACTTAACCTGATTTGCCATGTGGAATAATTTACGACACTAGAATCTAGATTGCCATATAATATATTTATATAATACATAATGTACAATATTATTGTATCAGAGATCTTCGCCAAAACGTCCTGCGCCAAAACGTCCTGTGCCAAAACGTCCTGCGCCAAAACGTCCTGCGCCAAAACGTCCTGTGCCAAAACGTCCTGCGCCAAAACGTCACGTACCGAGGTCCGTGAGGTAGCGTTAGGCATGATCAGGTCAACTAGCTGAGCTAAGTTTATGAATTTATGATCTGTCACGCTGACGAAGAAAGAAGAAGGGTTATTGGAGAGAACGGAGATGAGAATGCTGAGGTGGATTCTTGGAGTATCACTTAGGGATAAGAAAAGGAGCGAGGGCATCAGACAGACGCTGGAAGTGGCATGTATTAAGGAAAAAATACAATAGACCAGAGTGAGATGGTACGGTCATGTAATGAGAAGAGAGGACAAAAGCTGCATTAAAAGAATTTTGAAAGCAGATTTCAACGGACGACGCAGTCAGGGACGACAGAAGAAGAGATGGGAAGATATGATACAAAAGGACCTGAAGACTCTAAAATTAAAAAATTAACACACTCGTGAAAGAGTCAAGTGGAGAAGAAGAATCCGAGTGGCTGAGCCCTCCTCTGTGAGGGATTAATTCAAGACTGAAGGAGATATATACAGTGATTTAAATGCTCAACTGTTTAGTGGGACAACTCTTGTGAGTAACTGTTTGACGAGGTAGTTTCTTCATGTATATACATACTGTCTGTACCTCGGTCTCCTCACTTTCTAGTCGGTACAATCTTCGCTATGCTCCTAGACCGTCTGGTTGTTAAGCAAGAGTGCTTTAATTATGTCGGCCCCTCTAGCTGGGACTATCTAAGCAGGAATTGTGGCATCGGCTCCTCAGTCTTTCTCTTCCTCTGTTTCGGAAACGCCTGAAGTCCATTTTACTTGTTAGTAACAGCAATGACTTGGATCTGAAGCGCCTCTGAATCGCTTGGTGGCGCAATATAAACTTTAGATTACAACTACAATTACAATTATGGCGTCGTTATCACCATGCCCACGGATCAATCGCGTCGAGCGAAACAGATGTGTCGATCGGTAACAGATCATAATACATTGGAGACGTTCGAGGATTACCGTATCCCAGTGGATATTGCAACTTCAAAGAGATGCCTCTTAACTTTGGTTTTGATTTATATCAAAGAATGGAGGGAACGAGCTGAAGCGTGGTCGGTGAATTCGAAAGCCTCGCATCAGTAACCACGAAAGCCCGTAAGCCAAACGGATGCGAGGCGCATCAAGGGAATCATCTTTCGCAGCGTCCGTTGATCGGGTGCTATTTGTGTGAGGGATGAGTACGGAATAGTTTCCGGAACCGCCGACTCAGGCGCCCCGTTGCTAATCCATCAAGTCGAGACCAGGCGCTAGGCTATCGACTGCTATATAGAGTCATTTCGTTCACTTAATATTTCGCCTGTTGTTTTAGTCGCGGTTTCCGAGTTCCGATTTGACGATTAGTGACACGCACTAATCGGTCACTGTCACAGTGGCCTATCGGTTAGTAGAGCTGTTAGCCCGTAACGTTCAGTGTGCGCTGATCGAGCGGGTTCGATTCTCGTCCGGGGAGTCACTATGTAGGGACCTTGAGCAAGTCCTTCGCGCACAATTGCTCTGCAGTACAACTGCAGTTGCACCATCGAGGCGTTTGTATGCACTTCTGAGCAAAAAATGTTGGAAGACGGGCGGTATAAAATTTCGGTAATAAAAAAACTATAAAAAATAAGGAGTATGGCTGGAGCAAAACTAGATCATGAATTGCAAAGCACAGTGTAACACTATTACACCAGTCTAACAAAAAGCTGATGTCAGATTACCATTGCATGTGCTCTATATTTAGTGATTTATTTACTAATTGATTCACTAATTTTTTGGCTAATTTATCTACTTGTTTGTTTAGTTATTATTTTAATTATAAATTATCTAACTTATTCACTAATGTAATTTAATTATTCATTTACTTATTTTGTGTTCCAATTTATCTGCAAAGTTATTTACTAATTTATGATCTAATTCATGAAATAATATATTTGCTAGTTTATTTAGTAATATATTTACTAATTTACCTACCAATTTATTTGCTAACTCATCAAATAATATATTTGCTGACTTATTTACTTATTTTTCACTAATTTGACCAGTTGATTAGGCTGCTAAATCCTGGATAGCTTAACAGTACAATTCATTCATTCATTACAGAGATTTATATAGCGCCCCTTAAAGGCTACTACTTAAAAGCGCTCCCGACTCCAGCACCTTTAAAAAGAACAGTTTTAAGGCGAGTATAAAATGAGTCTGAGTGGACCCTTGGTGACTACCGTAACGCCAACGGGAGCATGTTCCAGAGCGAGGGGCCAACCACTGAGAAGGGACGATTCTGTTTAGTAGTTGTAAGGGCAAATGGGATAATGAGCATGATTGTATTCTACACAGCATAATGCGAAACATGCCTGAAATAATTATATGCTCTTTTAAAGCCGCGACAGGAGAGTTACCTATGATGTAAATATTTTGGATTGATACCAATAGGTCCATTTAAGATGTCGGTCTATTTAATTGTTGGTGTCTTGCAGTAGTCAAATCTGCTTGGAAACAATGCAATTAGTCTGCTGGATTAAGATAGTTGACGACGAAAGAGACATGATTCCACGAGTATCTCGTCTGTGAAGTTGAGCCAGTGAACAAATGCTCGCACTCGCTTTTCCAAATGAAGCGGTCATCACGTCCAAACTGCGGTTAACAAGTAAGCCACCTGTTTGAAGAGACCGAAGCCACTCAACGCTGGACAGTCACTGTGTTTGTGCAAAGAAGAACTTACGATTCAGGCTTGGTAGATTCATCAGAAGAAGCTCTTTACTAGCCATCATGCATTGAATATTGAACATCGCGGTAAACGGTATAACTGTCAAATGGAGGGCAGGATATTATTGGAAGTGGAATGATCAAAGAGAGGAATAGCTGTGTTTCGTCAGCGTACAAGGGGTGGCCATCAGCACAGAAGTGCATTAAGTGTCTAGTCAATTGGGCTGACGTTTGAGTACGGGGGCTTTGTGTACAGCAGCTCAATTTCAAGTATGAGTAGGTTCTTGATGTGGCGCTATATAAATGCTATGGACGAATGAATTTAACGTTTACGAGATAGTCGTAAAATCAGATATATCTCTGTTTGCTTACAACTGCAAAATCTGTCTCAGTGTAGGCCTGCGTTCCAAACCCACATTCGTATGTGCCTTCCTGTCTGCCTACATGTCTGCCTGCCTGCCTGCCCTCATACATTATGTCTGCTTGCTTATCGTGTCTGTATGTGTGTATCTATAGCTACCCGTGTTTACACACACACAGACACACGCGCACATACACACACATACACACATGCATACATACACTCATATATTTTTATATACATCATATATATATTATATAGGTATGTATGTATGTACATTGTATATATGGAGTCATGGACACACATGTACGTGTATCTGGTCATGTGTGACTGTGTCTGTCTGTGTATATGTCTGTCTGTGTGTCTGTGTACCTGTTTGTTCGTGTGACTGTGTGCCTTCCGTCCGTCCGTCTATATGTCATATTCTGTCTGTCTGTCTGTCTGTCTGTCTGTCTGTCTGTCTGTCTGTCTGTCTGTCTGTCTGTCTGTCTGTCTGTCTGTCTGTCTGTCTGTCTGTCTGTCTGTCTGTCTGTCTGTCTGTCTGTCTGTCTGTCTGTCTGTCTGTCTGTCTGTCTGTCTGTCTGTCTGTCTGTCTGTCTGTTTACGCTTCCCCGGAGAGCTGTGAAGTGGCGTCGATTTGCTTCGTTGCAATCTATCGGTCGGAAGAGGCGCTACTGTTCTTGAGAAAAGGGGAAGAGGGAGGTAGGGAGGGAAAGGCGACGGACTAACGACGAACTCTCCCCGCAGATTTCACGCTCTACCGATTTAGCATGTTCTAGATGGGAGGGGAAACGGACGGACAGACATACATACACGCAAACCGACGCCGACAGATAGGTAGACAGACAGACACAGCCAGATAGACACAGACAGGCAAACAGAGAGGCAGACAGATAAAAAGGCAGTCAAGGATACGGAGAAAAAGAAAAGATGTAATGTCATTGCGCTACAAAATTGTCGGCTCTTTTGCCGAGTTCTGTGGGACTATTATATTATAGGCCTATAATGTCGGTCATTGGATGAATTGAAACTGCACCGAGTGCTGTAAGAATCCCCACTACAGCAACCGCACTCCACGTAGTGCACGTGGGAAAGGAGTTCTATAATTACGACGCAAAATTAATTAAATTTAAAGTCAACAGTCGCATGGTTGCCATGCTGAATTTTTTTTAGCTCAGGTATAAAATTATCCATGTCTTAATCTTTTTATTTTATTATGGCATCTTGTAATATATCTGTGACGGGTTTTGTAGAGCAGCCAACACCCCTACACTTTGATATGATGCAGAATTCTAGATTAGACCTAGCTGAACTATCTGTTTGGTATTTCCAAATGGATGCATTGCTAACATTCTTCTATAACGTTAAATACCTGTGTTCAGATTTTTCAATCGAGGATATTATCTAATTTCATCTGCTTTACAGATACCATATTATTGCGCTGAATGAATTGAGGGAACACGTTTACAGGTTTTACCATGAATTGTATCGGATTATACTGTATTGTGCTGAATTGCGTTGAATTGAATTGTGGTACATATTTGCGCTGTGTCCTAATGCATTTTACCTATTAGTTTGCATTTCTAGCATTGAATTGCACGTTGCTGCATCGCATTGCATTATGCAGAAAACGTTATTCTTATCACGTCCGGTGCTATTTTATTGTTCCCTAGCGACTGATAGATTAACTGTAGTCTGGAGGTTATCGAAATAATCTCGATCCCGGCGCGAATCGTGATTGGACGACGGCCGAGAAATCGATGTCAGTTCGAGGCTACACGCGGGAAAATATCATTCATTATGGTATTAAGCGCGCTGTTACAGATATCGCGATCGACCCCCGGGGGTTAAATAACTGTTCGCGTCTATACCCGTGCTTTTATTAACAACACTGGAATTGGTTATGGTCTGTGTGGAGGGGTGGTTGTGGGTTTTCATCCCATCCGTTTGACTCAGAGGTGGTCAACTCTGAGGGGAGTTATTAATAAGAAGCAGTAAACTTTTAGGGTGAAGTCTCACATTGGTTTTGTGAAGTGGGGGTTGGGTGGGGGGTAGCAGTGGGCACTCGTATGAGTTTTCCCTTCAACCGAATTATACCTACGACCAGAGGCGGCGATCCCCTAGGGTCGAGGGGGACAAGTCCCTCTCACCTGTTACAGAGAGGGGACACGTTATAAGTTCGTCCGCCCACATTTCTTATCCCTCTCACTGGGTGTCCCCACACCTCTCAAACGAGATCGCCGCCTGTCTACGACGAACCTTTACTGCTAGCGTTGTACAGTAAAACGGGTAACATGGCAAATGAAAACTAAAAGTCTGAAACGACATTAGTTTAAAAGTTGTTTTAAAATCTGTGAACGTGAAAATGTTTGGTAGCTAATTAGGTCGAACAGTGTCCTGGCTGCAATGGAACTAAACGTGTTAATGAACCAATGGCCTTAGCGCAATAATTTACTCGTTTCAAGACCAAAAATTGATTGTCGTTCGCCGTTTTCAGAATCACGATAAGGATTTATTAATAGGAGAATTTCTATAGGAGAATGTGACAAATGTAACTGTCACGAAGGACTTTTACTTCTAATCAGAGTCACTGCATGAATATAAATATATACACGCATAAACTGTATATATATATATATTGTATATTGTATTTGCGCATTTGTAGAGCGCCCCTAGTAGGGTGAAACGTTAAGAAGCGCTGCCAGTGAGCAAGGCACTGCGAGAAGATGCAGGTTTTGAAACGCTGTCGCATTTTACGGTATTTTCTTAATGCCTGGATCGCAGAAGAGGTAACCGCTCAAGATCACCCATTTCTTCTTTCTCCGGACAATTTCTGTATCTCCTGAGTGATCAGAAATACCTCGGGTAAAAAATAAAAAACAATAATGACAATGATAATAGTGATAATGTAAGCCTAAAGTGAAATATGAAAGGCGTACTATAGTACTTCTCGAGGAGAAAATTAATCGCCGAAGGAGAATATAATGATTCTCTCGAAACAAACCCGGTCGACTCTTTCATCATCGGATTGGCGTTGGAATTGCGAGAAAATCCGACCCATTGGTCCGAGTATCTCACCGGCGCTTCGGGATTTTCCCCGTGAAATTTCTTCCTTGCGTCAATCACCCGATCGGCGAAGGAATACTCGCGCATAGTTCAACGCATCGAATTCATAGGTCTGGAAGAAATCGGTCGTTTTGGGAAGACACAGAGTATCCATTTGTTGCAACGGATGAGTGAATTGATGGACGGACGAAGGAATGGAGGGGGAAGAGTAAGGAAGGAAGAAAAGACGGTAGAATGTGTGGATAGATGGAGGTAGGAAGAGAGAGATTGGTGGAGTGAGAGGAAGAGGAAGGAAAGACGGTTGTATGGACGGGTGAAAAAGATAGACGTGGGTTGGGTGAGGGCGGAAGAGGTGTAAAATGTGGGACAGCTGGATGGACGGACGAGGGAGACATTGGTTGGGGAGGAGGAACGAAAGGCGGCTCAACGGGTGAAGTGAAGGACATGGGGAGATTGAGATGGGTGGGATGAGGAAAGAAGGGAGGAGTGCAGGTAGGACGGGTGGATAGACGTTCGACGATGGGGAGAGATTGGTGGTCTGACGAAAGAAGGAAAGAAAGGAAGAGAGACAGAAACAAGAAGGTGGGTGAACTGAGAGTAGAAGTAAGGGAATTAAAACAGAAGAGCGGGTAGATTGCAGGACGTAGGAAGGGTGAGATGGATGGGTTGAGGGGCGTAGGAAGGGAAGACAGTTGCATGGACGAAATGTATGCAGTACATGTGGATGAAAGTAGGAAGTATGGGATAATGAGTTTGTTTTTAGGAGAAGGAAGATTGTAAACGAAGTACGGATGAATTTACATGTAGGTATGTATGGATTGGATAGATTATGGATGGATGGATTGATGGATGGATTGACGGATGGGTGGATTATGGATGGATGTGTGGATGGATGGATGGGTGGATTGATAGATGGATGGATGTGTGAATGGGTGGGTGGATTGATAGATGGATTATCGGATGGGTGGATTATATATGAATGGGTGGATAGGTGGATGAATGGATGGATGGATGGATGGGTGGATGGATGGATGGATGGATGGATGATGAGGCGAACGGATGGACGGACGGCGTACCCATGGACAAAGGAGGTAAGGATAAGGACATGAGAGATAAGAGGTGGGATGGAACAATGAAGTATGGGAAGAAAGAACGGATGGACGGATGCGAGCAGACGGATTGACCGACGGAGAGATTGATGAACGAACGAATTAATGGACGGACGAATGCACGAACGGAGTGGCGGTGGCACGGGCAGGGTCCGTCGTGGACTTATCGGCCAATGATGCGTGTGATTGTACAGGGAGTCAGTGGCAAGATTAATTCGGACGGTCCGGGCGGCAATCACGCACGAATCGGTCTGACCTGGTCCATCGCCCAATAGATCCGTCATTGTCAGATGTAGTGCCTGCGAATGGAGGCAACAGTTTGGCGCGCTCAATCAATGCACCTGTCCCAACGCCAAAGCGATCATTTCGACCCGATTACTCGTGTCTAATTATTTAAGAACTATCTAAACATAATCTCAAACACATACACACACGCATAAAAGCGCACATGCAATACAGAGTGTGTGCATATAAATACATATTTGCATGTTAAGATGATTAACATATGGTCATTTAGGCCTAAAGATATCCTGCACCAGTTCCAGAGACGCCTCTAAGCTGTACGCAAGTGCACATGCATGGACCGTGGAGCCAGCGCACACAAGAATGTAAACTGTATAACTGTAAAGTTTAGTAAACCAATATTTAACTGGCAGAACAGAAAATTACTAATTACAATGACATTCAATTCATTTGCTCTATTATAAGACACATTTTAGACAAAGAACTTTTCTTATGACACGATTTTTTCGTGTCGTGCTATTGTGTTACTCCCGTTACTTCCTTTATCAAAAATAGTTCCTGAAATTTCATTGTTCCTTCTGCAAACCGATCCTTGTTCTGTTGTCTCCGGTTCCATACGCAGCAGCGAATATTCCATTCTGTGAGGGCCTTTGCTTCAATTAGGTTTCATCGTCAACTCTTCTCCATATGGACGGTGTAAACTGACCTATATGAAAACATACGGACATTTACTTAGCTTACATGGACTTACTACGGAACTCGTGGTCTAGCGGTGTGTTCCGTGCCTTGTTAATAAAGGGTCACAGGTTCGAATTTACGCCTCAAGACACTATTTATTGCAACCTTGGACAAGTTGCTCACCCATAACTGTCTGAACAGGCGTCGATTTTTCGTAGAAGGTATACTGGGACAAGAATCTCAATCTCATGATCCCGTGTTCGGACCGCCTGTCCATCCTGGCTATAGCCTGCCATATTTTCCATCTCCCCGAATCCCCCTTGATGAAATCCTTTCAACTGACAACAGCTAACAATTAATATGAAGGTATACTTTAATGATTAATCACAAGTAAATAAGTAAATTTTATTATTCCACGATTCATTACATTTAGAATGTCCTTGGTGAGCGATTCTCTCTGTTGTTTTTGCGTTCCTCGTTTTTTATTGTCTTTAATTGTATTGTATTGTATTGCCTTGCCTTGTATTGTATTGTATTGCCCTGTTGTATATTTGTATCGCATTGTATTGCCTTGCATTAACTTGTCTTGTCTCTTATTGTCTTGTCTTTAGTTGTATTGTATTGTCTTTAATTTTATTGCATTGTCTTGTATTGTATCGCATTGCATTGCCTTGCATTAACTTGTCTTGTCTTTTATTCTATTGTATGGCATTGCGTTGTCTTTTATTGTATTCTATTGTATGGCATTGACTATTAAAGTATTGTACTGTCCGACAACAGCTGATCAAAACCGTCTTCTGATGACTTTGATGTGGATTCTAAACTGACGTTCGTCGCCGTAACGCATCATCAGATGGCGTGCCTTCGGTGCCATTCTCAGCCTCATCAGCAGCAGCAACCAAGTGCTGGCTCTAATGATGCAGCTGACCTATATTAGCCAGCAATGAATGACCAGATGACCGCAGTTGATGACATGCTTTCACCGCTGCCTCAGACGTCTACGTGTTTGGATGTATGCGTGTATGGACGGTTTGATCTGTGTACGTACATCTGCTGTCCGTGAGAAGACTAGAGGGCGAGGGAGACGATTGGTTTACCCGGTCTCATATGCCGAGGATAAGAAGATGAAGTTGCTAACGCTTCACACTCATCATGGCTGCCTCAGGGATGACGTGTATATCTGCAGAGGTCTATGTAGAGGGCATAATTAATATCGTACAACGGATATGCATCTTACAGTCTTACTAGATGGCGCTGTGGAACTATGAAATTCCCGCCCGTGGGAATGTTAGATCTGCTGTTTATGGTCAGTCGTATATATATATATGTATATTTATATATACATATAAATATAATATACATATAAATATACATATAATATATATATATATTGTACAACGACATACGCTAGAAGTTATTCTCTGTTTACATGTCGTTGCATATTATGACATGGAATATTACGGCATGGCATAATCAGTCAATGTCTAGCAGATCCTCTGGAGAGATGGGAGCATCTAAGGAGAATGGGAAAACTGGAATGGTTAATTAGTGAAAATCTTGTAAGAAGTGACAATTGTTTTAAATGAATATTTTTCTATCGCTTTGTCATGTCTCGGAAAGGTGTCGAAGTGATTGACATATATCTCTTGAAAATCTCTGCTGAGAAGTTAGAGACACCCTGCAAGGAAATATGTTAACCTATTGAGTTGTAAAGAAACTTATGACATGGCATAGGTCTATTCCACATCTTATTAGAAGGCCCTATGACCAAAAATGGAATATATTGAATGATATAATAATGAGATACGTGCATATTTGACAAATTCATCCCTTGGGATTCTATTCTATTCTATTTACGGATTTATAAAGCGCCTCTCACAGTACAACCTAATCAAAGGCGCTCCCAATGCGAAAAACCCCTAGAGAAAGGAAAAGTCTTAAGAGAACGAGCAGAAACAGTTGTGCTACTAGATAAAATTGCAGTACGAGTCACAGCAGGAAGGTTGGTCTAAAGAGCGAAGAGGACGTCCGATGGTAGCTGAGATAGGTTTCCTGATGAGATCACATAGATAGAGTGGAGCTTGATCCAACAACGCTATAGCGGTGATAGCGGTTTGTCCTGTCACTTGTAACTGTGTAGTGACATCGTACAAGTAGCTCATCATCATTATCCATTATTGTCTGTGATGAAGGCAACTAGAAGCCATCTCACTTATCACATCACTGGGTGGAATAAAAACCCAAAGAACCTGTTTTCGGGCATAGAACTTAGAATCACCGTCATCATTAATTCATTGACTCTGTTACAAACAAATAAGGCTACCTGTGAAACACACATATTTCTGGCCTAGACATTTCTGACAGGCGCTATATCAAAGTATGGGGGCTTAAGCGAAATGCGCTAAATGAACCGTCAACCGTGGGAGCACACCACAGGGGGCAGATTTCACAGTGGGAGGCGCCAGTCATTCTGTGAGACACAGGATTCCCCATCATACCTTTCTGCTTTTGCATAGCATGGTATTGTATAGCGACCTCTGATGTGCATACAGTAATACCAAATGAATGCATAAGAGTAGCTTGATCGGTGTATGGCACGGTGGCTAGTCGGTTTGAGCAGTCGGCCCGTAATATTCAGTGTGCACTGAGTGAGCGGGTTCGACCCTCGTCCGAGGCGTCAGTCACTGTGTATACGGACCTTCAGCAAGTCCTTCGCACACAATTGCTCTGCAGCACAACTGCACGTGCGCCGCCGAGGCGTGTGCACTTCTGAGCAAAAAATGTTGGAAGAAGAGCGATACCAAATTTCGAGAAATATAAAAATATCAAATATAACAAAATATACTGGATAATGTATACGCTGGAACTCTGGTGTGCATGTCTCGGTCTCTGGGTTAAAGCTGTGGAATTCGAAGTCAACTTTCACTCCTGTTGGAATCGGCTGAGTTGTAGGAAAGTGAGCTACCTGGGACAATTGACCAATATTATGGTCAATTCACCCACCTAATAGGTCATAATACCTATTAATAACTTATAATTAGGTTACAAAATCATCAAAAATCACAACAACCCACATCATGGTTCTAATACCAACCAAATAGGCCACCATAAAATTGAAAAATGAGCCACAATTCATGCACAACCAAAGCTCCAGGTCAAAACGTCCGCCAATAGGTCAAAAGTCATGGGAAGTTTTAATAGTTTCGATGATGAGTCATCACGTGGCCACCAAGTTTTCATCATCAATCTATGAATTAAATGACTCAGGAAAACCGAGCCATTTCACCAGCGACTTGTTTCCCCGTTTCCTGATAACTTTTTCTATTCTAAATATTTCTTGAGTAGTCTTCTGTAGCTCCTGTTCGTAAAATGAGCCCTGTATTTCCGCACCATTATAATCAGTGATCTTATAAGTTGGTGGATCCGTGTATTGAATCTTGAAATTGTGAAGATCTCTTCCGTCCATCTCGGTGTAAAACCTTCTTCAAAGATGTTCTTCTTCTTCGTTATTCTAGCTTTATCACCGATCGAAAACCTGGGTATAATAGATTCAGAGATCTCATCACCGTATAAGTTCATCCAAACTACCTTTTCATTCATTTTCAAACTAGCTTTAGAGGGTGTCATTTTAATGGAAGAATGCCTAGTTTCATTATAATTACTAACCATTTTATCCAATACATCGATATATCTTCTAGTTGAATTAGCTGTAAAATACTTAAACATTTTTTCACGCATTATTCTATTCCAACGCTCAACAACGCACGACTTTTCTTCGTTCTCCGTAGAATACAACTCAACTAATTTCTTAACGTTTATATTATAAAATTCTTTACCTTTATCCACCCAGACCTTGCCTGGTCTTCTACCGCTCTCGAATATTTTCACGAAGCCACTAGCCGAAAATTTTCCACTCTTATCATTTAATGGTACGTTCCAACCGTACTTAGAAAACACATCTATTACGGTTAGTAAGTATTTCACGCCATCGTTATCATGAGCAAAAGCCTGCATATCGACTAAATCAGCAGCCCATATTTCATCTATTCCACCAACGTACACCTTCCTCTTCCTAAAACGTCTTACTACGGGTTTATGCAACTCCTCAGCTAGTTCATCAGTCCATTGTAATTTTAGGTTTTTTTCTATTCGCTCTCGTAAGCTAGGATTAGGAATATTATTCAACTCATTAACCATCACTCTATCGGCGAAATTCCTAGAAGCTATATCCGCGTTCTGGCCGTAAGCTAAGTCATGATGATATGCAGCGTTGTCGACTCTATTGACGAGCTTCGACCAAGCATTAACCGTGGAACGACGCATTATCTTAGAGATTCAATAACCCTCTTTTACCTAGAAGTATAAGAGGGTTAATCGTAGGAACGTCCGGAAGCGGTAAGACGACTTTATTGTTGGACCTACTTCTAAGACCTGGATGGCTAGACTGCGACAATCTGCAAGTATTCGGAAGATCTCTCTTTCAACCAGAGTATAAAATACTCAAACAAGTATTTGAAGAAAAAATATCTAAAGAATCCATCATCGGGCTATTCGGGTGCCAAGACGAGACCATGAGACTAAATGTTCCGCCGGCCTTAGTAGTTGAGGCAATGGCTAAAAATTCTGATATCTGCTTTAAGTTCTATGAATCGTTGGAAGACATGTCTAAGGATGAGTTTAAGAAACTATATAAAACAGCCTGGGAGCAACCTCATGGATTTGTGGTGAAAGATCAGACTAGTAATAAGAATAACGGCAAGTATAGATGCGGTTTCGACGAATCCTACATTTCATTATAAAAAGTCTTTTATATTATAAAAATCGCTTCTACAAAAGATTGTAGACTGCAAAGGATCGCTCGTTATACAGAGCCAAAGTCATCGTTTTACATATTATTGAGTGTTAAGAGTTCGCGAATAAGGACTCTATTCAATCCGTTGATTCAGTTCGATAAAGGTAAAAAGTACGAAATGGCCCTTGTCAATCTGGAGACATATTTTTCATTCCCAAACATCGATGAAACTAACAACAACTTTTCGTATACGCCGAATGGTGGAGGTATGTGGGTTACTATAACCATTCCCGAAGGCTGCTATGAAATTACAGATATTAACGAATACGTCCAGAGAATCATGAAAGAAAACGAGCATCATGATATGGTTAACGAAGAATACAATATTAAGATAGAAGCAAACAGCAGTACGTTAAAGACTGTTGTACATCTAGCGGATAATTACATGGTTGATTTTTGGGCGTTGAACTCTATCGGAAAAGCCCTCGGTTTCGACAGGCGGCGTTATTCAGCGGGTTACCAGGAATCGGAGAATATAGTGGACATAATGAGTGTTAGTAATCTGAGGATAACGAGCGATATTATCGGAGCATCCTATAACAACGGAACGACTGATAACATTATTTATTCCTTTTTCCCATATGTAGGGCCTGGGTACAAGATTATCGAAACGCCTAGGAATATGATATATCTTCCAATCACTCTATCCTCGATTTCCACGATGGAAACGTCTCTCACCGATCAAAATGGCCAACCAATTAATCTACGAGGTGAGGAATTATCGATACGGTTTCATATAAGAGAGGCTTAAAAATTTTATAGTTTTATATATAAAATGAGTCGATACACGAATGTCAAAGTTAATATTTCGGAGGGACAAAAAGACAAAATCAAAAGATCTCTACAGGCGGAACCGGCGTTAGCATTGGATTAAAGCACAACGATTTAAATGGAAACCACGAGTCAGCTCTTACCCAGGGGCAGGTTAATAAAAGCCTCGGTATCTACTTGCCCGGTTTTCATATCAATACACTCCATTGTGCAGGTGAGGATGAAATTAGCATTAGTCTGTCGATTTTTAGTCAACAAGTCTACCGCCTGTACTCGAACGGTGTCAAGAAAAGATGTGGCGTCAATTTCGTTTGCTCCTTCGACCGTGTATTGTTTCGTGAACCCCTTGATAGCTGTGGCCGTCTCTTTTATTTCGCGTGTTTTCATAAGAATTTTACAGAATATAGAATTCTATTTGGCTTTCAGTGCTTCTATATTCTCGTTCACCTTTCTCCTTGGTTCTTCGGGTATGTACCCTCAATCCACTTTGCGAATGTATTAATCGCGGATTTTGTCTTATCAAGGACTTTTCGTGCTGTCGTAGCTGGCATGGGAACGAGTGTTGGAATTCTAATGTCGGGAACGAATGCGTCAAGCAAACTAGCATTGGATGAGATTGGAACAAAATATGATGGATGAGAGTTTGAGCCCCGTGAGCTTGAATTTTAGCAATCAAATCCGCTTTTCGTAGTCGTGTATAACCTACAATTCCGCTCTGTTTCGCAATATTTCTTAGTTCAATAACAGTCTTTTCTGTGTATTCCATTTTATATTGCGTTGGCATTCCTTTAAGTGAAAAAAGAAAAATATTTTCATTCATATTATATTTGAAAGAATGTTTTTTGCTTGTTTGTTGAACAATGACTCATCATCGAAACTATTGGAATGGCTTTGTTATCCTGAGTCATTTAATTCATGGATTGGTAATGAAGACTTGGTGGCCACGTGATGACTCATCATCGAAACTATTGCAAATTCCTCTGACTTTTGACCTATTGGCGGACGTTTTGACCTGGAGCTTTGGTTGTGCATGAATTGTGGCTCATTTTTCAATTTTATGGTGGCCTATTTGGTTGGTATTAGAACCATGATGTGGGTTGTTGTGATTTTTGATGATTTTGTAACCTAATTATAGGTTACTAACAGGTTTTATAACCTATTAGGTGGGTGAATTGACCATAATCTTGGTCAATTGTCCCAGGTAGCTCACTTTCCTACTACTCGGCTGGCTTATGTTAGACCCGTTTCTCTCTCTCTTTTGATTGAACCACTGAACCATTGAACCACTGAACCATTGAGTCATCTTTATTCATCATTTACAATACACGTGGCAATTACGCACAAAAAAAGACTACAAAAAATATAACAATCAAATTTCGAGTATGAATGGTGTGCATTGTAGTCCCTATAATGTTTCTAAAGAAATGATAAGAAAAGAAAAGAAAATAACACGATCAGTTGCTCAAACTATTTAAATAGTCGATTACGACTCGATCACGATTCGATTACGATTCGATTACGATTCGATTACGATTCGATTACGATTCGATTACGATTCGATTACGATTCGATTACGATTCGATTACGATTCGATTACGATTCGATTACGATTCGATTACGAATGCACCAAGTTTCGACCATGATTCTGAATACATTCTGGATGTTTTTCATTGACTTCCCTTAAAGCTGTGGAATTTCCGCTACATCTCAGTTGGTTCTGTTAGCCTTTAATATCATTCAAGATTACGTGTCGATTTCATGTAGCACATTCAACGTATACATTTGGCTTCTACATGCCATGGTTACTCCATCAGAAGCGTGACTTCGCTCTTTTTTTATCAGAGTGCACCAACTACGTTGTCTTTGACTCCTCCAGGTGTATGTCATTGCTTTTAGTGACTCAGTGATTTTATAACTGACGTTACTGATTTGCATATTAAAGTAGCCCCGCCTTTCGATGATGCGAATGGAAATGACCGACGTTACTAATATCGAGTATTTGTGGTAGCATGCAATTCGTAAAAAATGCCCAAAGGTCGAAATCGAGAGTAGATTCTTAAAATAGTAGCAATGACCAATAAAATGCCCGTAAGAAAAAATTTTCATACCCCGATGCTTTTTTGTCACGTCAAACCCAGCATATTTGCCCTTGTAATATAGGATATTCATTGCACACCACGTTATGATATTATATATCTATATTTATTTATTTATATTTATATATATATGTTGTATGTTGTACGTATGGATGTAGTTACAATATTTTTAATGTTACTTCCGCGCATGCGCTTTAACCACAGGTACAACTAGTTTACTGCGGCCATAAATCATTAAGTGACATCATCAGCCGATGACGTGTCGCTCACATTTCCGCTTTCGTAGAAAACCGCTAACTGGAAGTGGTCTTCCCAAGACCGGAAGTAGTCTGACGATGATCTCGCTATGTGCCGAACGACGGAAGTGAGAGGATAATCCAAGATGGCGATTGAGTTTAAGATGACGACCGCTAGGTGGCTAGCCTTTATGCGTAATCTCGCGCGCTTCCGTTATTACTGCGACACCTGGTGACGAGCCCCGCGTTTATTGTGCTCCGTGACGTCGTTGGTGGTGACGATAAAATTTAAGATCTTGTGCTCACTGAACCTGACGGCCGTTCGTTTGCAAACTGGGCGACATAAAGCTACGAAATTTCGCCAATGTAAGGCTGCACTGTATTTGGCTTTTCTGCCATGATCATTTATCGAACTCTGGCTGTGTTATGGAAACACCGCCAGTCCGCCACTGTCGTACTCGGAAGGTGCCGGTCCCAAGCCGCATAAAAGGAGAAGGACGACGCTAGTAATCTTCGTGGTTACACAGCAGCAAACTAAACTATACATTGCAGCAATTTTGTGATGTATTTTACGTATATTATAGGATATTTATTAGGCTGCTAAATCATGTACTAGGCCGATAACTTAGGCTTCAATTTACCGACTCATACACGACCAATATCTGTCTACGTCATCCTTGTGCCTCGATGAATATCCGGATTTGCGTCATCTTCCAATAGTGAGAGATAACTAGTCGACATCATACTGTGTCCGCTATTGCTGCTGACAGTCGTCGCTCTACCCTTTCGACGCAACCTTGCCGTAAATTCATGCCGTCTGTTCAGCTGTCGACGGGAATCCGTTGGTTCGCTCCACGCTTTGCGTGAACTCACTAATGGTGACTCTTTTAGCTTGCTGTGCACCGTTTTGCTAATTGCTGTAACACTAAATGCTCTAAAATGACGCTTGACATCATAATTGACCAGTGCAGAGAGCGCTTTTTAACAATTATTCAGTGAGGTGTGCTATATAAATCTATAAATACAATGTTTAAGTTGCCCCTTAAAAACACAAACTTTCTGCAGTTGCAGGGTCCATATCCAAATGGCGGTCTTGTCCATGAGGCTGTCGATACCATGATGGGAGTTCTCTCATCCGGTTGATTTCGAGTCACAGACGTGGTTGCGCCTACCGGACGCTGCAAAGAAGGGCCAAGCGAGCACCGTCGACCATCGTAACCTGTAACTTGCAGTCGGGAGCATTTCTCACGACATTAAATCAGGGGTGACAGAGTAACTAGACCTTCCCCCATATGACACCCTACACGCTAGAATCGGTAAGCGACGCTGCGAGTTGAGCACAATTGATACATGCCGCAAATGAGCAACCGTCGAGAACTGGTCACGGAGGTGGGCAGTGGGCTCTTCACTGGTCACTGAGGTGGGCAGTGGGCTCTTCACTGGTCACTGAGGTGGGCAGTGGGTTCTTCACTGGTCACTGAGGTGGGCAGTTGGCTCTTCACTAGATGTTTTACGGATGAGAGGGACACCACGATAGGCAATTAACTGAATGTTTTAGTTTGGTGCTACACGGGGGATGAATTATTTATTTATCTATAACCGAAATTTGATATCGTCCTTCTTCCAACATTTTTTGCTCAGAAGTGCACAGACACGCATCGACGGCGCAATTGCAGTTGTACTGCAGAGTAATTGTGCGCGAAGGACTTGCTCAAGGTCCCTACTCAGTGATACCTCAGACGAGGATCGAACCGTTTCACTCAGCGCACACTGAACGTTACGGGCTGACCTCTCTATCCGATCGGCCACCGTGCCACACAATGAATGTCACCACCAGGCCGATTAAAAAATTTTCCCCTAGGCCAAGATTTCTATGCCGCCCTCCAAAGATCGAAATTGCAAATTGAAATCTAAAAATAATTTTAACAGACTAACCTCTGTAGCACGAAGACAAACCAGCATACCAGTCTTCTTCAATCAAGAAATGAAAATAAATAGAAAGTATTAACTTAATGATTGCACTAATTTGAACTTTAATAATAGTATAACACAATGATTCAACATTCTTCCTTAGTCCACTGGCTTGCTATCATTTATTTTTGCATTCAAAAATTTGAAATCCACCTGTGGCAACAACTTGAAAATTTCAAGAGGTTGCAAATATGAATTTAAAATTTTGAATGTAAAAATAATTGATAGCACATTTAATGGGCTGCCCCTATAGGCCGGGGGCCTCGTTGGTCTGGTTGTAAATACGACGCTGCCATCAGGTCGTATAGGTCGTATCATTAGTTGTTTGCGCTTCTGAGTAGTAACCTTACAGGGACGCTATATAAATTTTCATAATGAATGAATGAATGAATGAATTAGACTTGCAGCCGCCTACCTTGATTCTCTCACATAATATCTACATTTATGACTGAGCTACTTCAACGGCCATAGGCCACCTCTCTCTGCCAGCGTCCAAACTAACGTCTCGTTCTCGTGCTAAATTCGTTCCGTTGGTCTTGCTCCAAACTATCTGTTTCACCAAATTCTCCGGCCCCTCTCTGCCACTGCGTCCTCACATATCCTCCTCGTTCCCCGGGTTAGGGCCACGATAATTGCTAGGTCCATTGCTTGCACGGGTTCCTCTCCTTATGTTGGTTTTCCATCTTCTCTTCGCCCTTCCATCTTCTCTGGTTGCATCTCTGCCTCTATGTCACATTTTAAACCCTTCATTTTCTATAAGGATATAAATCTCGTGCTTCTCAAGGCTGTGAGAAGCTCTTCATAAATGTCCAAATACAATGCAACGCAGGTCAAGCGACAGCTGCAGTTATATACTGTCAGGCAGAACGTATACATTCTAAGCAGGGATGGGCGGTAATTTAATTGAATAATTGAAATTGCGTAATCTGAATTACAATAAAAATTGCAATCATTAATTTGTAATTTGCTGGTCAATATTATTGTAATTTGTAATTCGTAATTCAATTACATTTTGCCTGTAATTTATAATTTCAAATTACATTATGAAAAACAAAGTACTTTACGCTACTTGATAAATAAAAAATCGATAATGTAAAAATGTCTTGGACCAAAGATCATCATTATTTTATATTTTTAGTAGCACTATCCCCTATTTTTACAATTTAATGATACCCTGCCTTCTTCTGCACAACGAGAGAGACTCTTCAGTTTTGTAGGCATGATTGTAAGGCCTGACAGACGTCGTCTCTCGGATACACTTGTGGAAATATTTATCACATCACTTTGCTCAAAGCTAAAAATCGGTTTAATACATTGAAGTCAGCTTTTTGACAATGTCGCTCATATTATTCACGTATCTTCAGGGATGTCTGTTCAACTCTGTTGGTCGATGTAACGAAAAAAATAATAAAAAATTCATTGGTTCTACTCATTAGGCCTACTTATAACTATTCTGTTGGTACCACAGCTAGCTTTGATCAAAGGATGATGCAATAATTACTTCCACCACTGTAAAATTGCTTGAACAGCTGCTGCTTCTGACAGAAAATTAAGTTTGCTTTTTCTGACAGTGTTATGCAAAATAAAAATAAAATACTAACCATATAGTTATATAGTCTATATGTTCTAGCAGAATCTTGACCATGTTTGTAATTTAATGTAATTGAAATTACGTAATTTGTAAATGGTAATTTCCAGCAAAATTCGAGTTTGTAATGTTTAATTCAATTACATTTTCACCAGTAATTAGTAATTTATAATTCAATTACATGTCAACCTGTAGTTTGCCCTTCCCTGATTCTAAGGCTGTCTTGTGATGCACTGAATTTGGCTGTGGAGGCTACAACAGCATCCTCCCTATTGCGTACTACCCCCGCATGGTGAAAACATACTTATTAATCACACTGATGAGAGGAATAATTATGATCTCCAGAGGCGTTCACTTATTTTCACAATCGGTGATACCATGACTGACAATTTGCATATCGATGGTTATGGAGTTACATCAGTGTCTCCTCACAAACAAAGACTACCACACCACTCACTCGTAATAGTAATCTCCAGACTTCAATTCATTTTCATTGCAGCCATTGAAAACAAAATGTAATAACAATTAATATTCGTCAAATAGCAACAACATAGGACCCAGAAAGGACAATAGTCCCGCTAAGTAGGGCCACCTAGGTAAATCGTAACATAAAGACAAATAAAGCAGAAATAGTGACTTCAGAATAAAAAACCAAAGCGGTTGTTTACATCTAGAAAAATCAATTGTACAAACATAAATCTTTTAAAACTTCTCTATTTTCAACCAATGTTCCCTCTTACCAATAGCTCATGCTGGGTCGTGGAACCAGCGCACACAAGAATTTAGTGTGCACGCGCTCACAATTCTTTCTCAGTAAAACAGATATTGTATGTTAGTTTCCTTTTGCAAAAGTAACGAGTCACGATTTCTTTTTATGAAACTACATAAATCGTGACTTCTAACCGGCTGCATTTCCACAAACTTTCTTTTCTTGACTCATATATATCTGAATTATCTTATAGAAAACTTCGAACGCTGGTTTTTAGAATAATGGACGGGACAAAAAAGAGGGAAAAGAGGAAGACCATATATAGGGAATGGACAGATGACATTGAAGAATGTTGTGGAACAAATCATCCAAAATTGAGCCACGCAGCAGGGAACAGAGATATGTGGAGAGGTGTGACCAGAAAGGCATCAGACACCTACGGGCGATGAGCCCATGGTTGTTGATTGATTGATTTATCTTTAGACAATGGACTTTTCATAGGTTATTAAAACTTACCTGTATCACTATAGACTTTTATATACCGCCTTAATTATGATATCATCGCATTTCAGCTCGGACCTGTGCACCCAAGTGTGAATCATTTATGAAATGTTGCGCACACACAGTTTCTTGCCCATAATATCTCCACAACATTAAAGGGAACATTGTAGTTTTCAACGCCCTCGGTGACAGTCTGATTATCGGATATGACGGACTTTATAAAATCATATTCTGGGCAAATCCTTAGCAGTTGAGAAATACCCAATTAATTGCGAGAAGACAAAACAAGTTGATCAATGATGGCGACAATAAAGCACGCGTTGTATTTACAAGACAAGGAGGAGTCCGCCTTTTAAGCTCGTTTGGACATCAACTATTATCCGTTGTTCTTCCCACCAACCTGATGCATGACCATTAATTAAGGGACGATGTTATAAGCACGAAATAATCGCCAGTTAACTGCAAACGACCCTGTGTTGCAGCAGCTCTCCACACTACCAATGTGTAGGCATATATATATCGTTAAGCAGTGGACGAACCATATTATATATATATATATACACATATAAAAGCAATTACTTTGGAGACACGATATATTATCATATGGCATATACATTATGGTCAATAATTTTAGATTGCATTGAGGCACTTCGAATAACACTGGAGTATGTATGTATGTATGTATGCATACATATGTATACACATGTATAATACATACATACATACATACATACATACATGCATACATACATACATACATGCATGCATACATAATGTATGTATAACATTGTATGTATGAATGACATAGTATTTATGTATGAATGTGTGTATGTGTGTATGTGTGTGATTAATATACAGCCTATACATACATACACTTGATACAATATAATATGCATAGGTTGAATTTGTATACGCTGAAGCATTATTTTCTTATAAATAAATAATTTTAATTACATTGATATATATATATATACCAAGTACAATATATATATATATATATATATATATATACATATATTAGTTTGGCGTGAGCGACTGTTGGGTCTTGCTAAATCAGTTCTCTCTGCAGAAGCATCAGCTCGGTGGCGGTATATAAGGACGTTGGACTATAAAGAGGAGGGTTTACGGTCCGATTCTTTCACGGTCTTAATGGGTAATGTGTGGACGGCGTGCGTCGTGTATTGCGGGGTCGCATTAGTCGAGAGTCGATCTGATCATTTGGGGAATTTATGTCACCCGACTCTTGTTCTGTCTTGTTGTCGGAGTCCTATAGGGGCTGCAGTGATGGGAGTAGGAAAGAGGGTTGGTGAGTTAGGAGGGAATCTCTGAGATGATGAGGAGTAGTAGTAGGAGAAGGAGGAAGAGATGAAGAGGAAGGAGGAGGAAGAGACAAAGAGGAAGCAGGAGGAGGAAGAGGAGGAGACAATGGTGAAGAACAATATTGATGACGACGATTATGACGATGATGAGTGAATATGATTACCGCAAAGGTTGATGAAGAGAGTGGGACCTCTTGATGGAAGATTGAAAGATGTCCGTCACTCTATTCAAACATCCATCCGTTCATTATTACACTTTTACATTCAAGCATGAATCCAACATCCGTTGATTCATCATTCTATCCATGCATCCATTCAAAACGCATTCATTAACTCCGTCAATCCATTTCCTACATTCACCAATGCATCCATCCATCAATAATCCATCCATTCATCCATAGATAGATCCATCCATCCATCCATCATTCCATCCAGTCAGCCAGTCAGCCATTCATTCAGCCATCCATAAATCCATGCATCATTTCATCCATCCATCCGTCCATTCATTCAGCCATCCATAAATCCATGCATCATTTCATCCATCCATCCATCCATTCATTCAGCCATCCATAAATCCATGCATCATTTCAGCCATCCATCCATCCATTCATTCAGCCTCCCATGCAGCGTTCCATTCATTCCAATGTCTATCTATCTTATATCTTACCACATTAAACTAATGCTTGTGCATTTGCTTTGGGCCAGACTTGCGAGTCCATTGGTCTTCATATGTTTGTGCGTCAACTTGTGTATGTGCGTGTGAGTCTGTGTGCATGTGTGTATGCTTCTGCATATGTATGTGTGTATGCGTGTGTGTGTGTGTGTGTGCGTGAGTCTATTGGTGTTAGTGCGTGACGGTGTATATTTGCATGTCTGTGTATGAATGTGCATTCATGTGTGCATGTGTGTATGTCTGCATGTGTGTGTGTGTGTGGGAGAATGTGTGCGTGTGTGTGCGTTTTTGTTTTTTGGTTGATTGTTTGTGCGTGTGTGTGCGTCCGAGGTGTAACGAGGGGGGGCAGGGGGGCACCGCCCCCCCCGTTTTAGTGCTCAGTGCCCCCCATCTACCCTCAAATTGGTTCTTTTTTATGTTTATCCAATGAATTTTTAAGATTACTTTTGTTAAGATAATTTGTGCCCCCTCATTTTTCAAATTTCTGCGGGGCAAAATTCAAGAAGTGGGAGGGCAAAAAATTATTTTTGCGCTTCGCGCAATATTTCTTACAATTATGCCCTCCCACTTTTGAAAACCTTGTTACACCTCTGGTGTGCGTGTGTGTGTGTGTGTCTGTGTCTGTGTCTGTGTGTGGTGTCCATGTTTGGTTGTCATATAATAAGCCGGGCATTCGCTGAATACGTCGAAGTTAATGCAACGTTTTCATGTGCCATAAAACGCACTTTCTCGTCTCTGCAGACTACATATCAACTACTTACCTACATGACATATATATACACACATATATGCACAATATATATATATAGTAGATATACATCATAATAAATCATATTTAAATCATATTATGACAATGATATAAATATATGCACATTACACATGCATTATATGCGTGCATGAAATATATAGGATACATTGCCGTGAATCTCATGGATTTATATATATATATATATATATGTGTGTGTGTGTGTGTGTGTGTGCTACGCAGAACTACAGGTATACATACATTCATGAGGACCCCAATCACATCATGTATGTGTTTATAACTATATATATATAATTATGCATATCTTTGCCGATATTGCGAGTATTGGCAAGCATAAATCATGTAAGACGGGCTGTAATGTAGGTCCATATATATATATGTATATATCAACTTGGTTGCAAACTGTTACGTGAATTGATATAAATTATATATATATATATATACAACTACAATGAATCCATGCACTACATGTAGTATAAGGATTGAATAATTGACCTATATTTGCCAGCATCACAAGATATATATATACATATATATATATAAACAACTGTCTGTAGATATGTTAATGCATGCATACCTGGATATATATATATATATATGGCGCATTAAAGGCTCTTAAGCATTAATATTACAGTATTACATATATATATATGCATATATATATATATACATCGGTGGTAATTCGAGAGGGAAATATTGTCTTCTGTTGTCGCATATAGTGGTGCGTGCGTGCGTGCTGTCGTTTGCATAATGCACTGTGACTATAGTCGCCATCGTCCTTCTGCTCCATTCTCTTCTTCTTCTGCAGCCGATGCTCACAGAACGGATGCTGCTACTGCTGCTGCTGCTGTTGAATGGTCGCCGTCATCTTCTGCAGCCGAGGGATTTATGTCCCATATTCCTCTAATACATTATTCATCCACTCGTTCCATCATTTACATTTATGTATATACATGTATGCAGATGTGTACATGGATGTGTGTGTGCTTACGTAGCACATTCATGCATGATCCTTCTAAAGCTGTATGATGAGTTTCTCCCGGCGGCGCTATATAAGTTCACGATTTCAATTGCAATAACATCATATATAGTTACATACACTAATAATCATATATTATGTGTAGGTTTCTATATGTGCATACTGCATAGTATGAATGTTGTCTTGTGATGTATATGTGATTAAATATTTGCTTTTTTAAGTTAACATAGGCCTATATATATATATATATATATGTGTGTGTGTGTGTGTGTATGTGGTATAGTTGAAGAACATGATATATATAATAGATCTTGCTATATATGTCACACTACTATCAATATATATCTGGCTGTGAAAACCTGTAATTCAGGTTGTAAATAATTCTATCAATGCATTTTTAAGTGTCATAGCAAGATCTATGATATGCTGTTCCTGAACTATACGATACAGATGTATAGGCCTAGCCTACATCAAAGCATTGTCTTGAAGAATCATATTGTGTTAAATGTGCTCTTATAATGAACTGCCGAAAATATCGAACAGGTGCCTGTAGAGTATACCACAATGCATTGAAATGGCTTTTGCCAAATAACACTGAAATCAAACATGTTCTTAGAAGCACCACGTGATATAAAAAACGGTTCTTCGTTAAGACAAAATGTGCACTAATTGAAGCACTTCATTAATATTTAATGTGTTTTTAAAGTACCAAAAAAATATAAAATGTATTCAATTTTGAAGTGCCGCACAGATATCATATGTGTTCTGGAAGTATCGCACTAATATCACAATTTGATATTAGTGCGGCACTTCTAGAATTTAATATAAATGAGGTAGTATTGAACACATAGTATAGTGTTCAATAGTTTACCGCATAATAGCCTATTAAGTGCGTTCATAGAATCCACAATATCAGCTGTATTCTAGAAGTACCATATTAACATCAACTGTTTTCTAGAAGTACTGCAATAATGTCAAGTGTGTTCCGCATGGGGCGTCAAATTAGTACCAACGGTCTTCTTAAACACACACACGCACACGCACACGCACACGCACACTCGCACACATTCTCACATAAGTAAGTGTGAAATATATTTATTTCGACAATCTACCCTGAAATAACTCTTATATAGTATGCTTTTAAAAACTAAGTCCTTTGCCTCTGCTATGCATGCGGGAGCCTAAACCACTTTATTGCATAACCCACTCTAATTCTCTGGGAATTGCTTGTTAATTAATTAATTTTATTTTCTATCATTAGCTTCATCGTGAACGGGGCCAAATGAATCTCCAGTTGCGACCACAACTAAGCGTTTTTTGAAGTTGTCTGATATCGCTTAGAAGTGTTCGCACAAATGTCTGCATGGTCGAGACATTATATACTCAAAAGAACGTATGAGCCCTGCGCATATTTTATCGAGATTATACTCGACGTTAGTTGAGCGCACCGTCCGCTTGAGGCGCCACCGGTCAGAACCTTTCCCTCTGGAAATATGGCTACTTACCTTTCCCTCACATCCGGTCGTCGTTCTTTCGCTTTTTATTGTGCGCCATAAATTAGAGGTCTGCCATTTCTAAGTCAGACGGACGTACGGACGGACGGACAGATTACCTTTGTTTTTCTGTGAATGGGTGAAGCAGACAGACAGAGAGTGACAGGCGAACATACAGAAGAGGCCGTAGAATAACACACTTGAAGAATGGTGAATGAACCCCATTGGCAGACAAACAAACGGACAGACAGATAGAAAGAGAGACATGTAGTGACACAAAGAAAGAGAGACGGACGGACAGATAGAAAGAGATATAGACAGGGAAATAGAAAGACAGTCGGACGGGCAAACAGGCAGGCGGATAGGCAGACAGATGGAGAGCAAGACAAATAGATAGATAAACAGACAACTAGAACGAAAGTCATGCATATATATATATATAAGAGAGAGAGAGAGAGAGAGAGAGAGAGAGAGGCAGGCAAACAGAAAGAGAGAGAGACAGACAAGAAAGAATAACAGATGGATAGATTGAAAGCGACAGACAGAGGAAAGAGAGAGAGAGACAGACAAACCAACAGACAGTTCAAAAGAGAGATAGACAGAAATACAGGCTGACACTCTTACGCATACATAGACAAATTTTCCGGCAATATATCTATGCCTTACCAAGCGAAGTAATGGTGCTACATAAATGAGCAGCTTACTTTATGTTTCGATCATTTTGATGCATATGGAAGGCTAGGTAGACATAGAGGAAGAAAGACGCACGAGAACACACACACACACACACACAACTCACACAAAGACAAACGCATACTATCACACAGATATAGAGACACATGCAAACACACAAAGACACAGGCGGACAGATACGGACAAATATACACTCACGGACACATAAGCACAGACACCGATACAAACACGTGCACAGAGACACATACATTCACACAGACTGACTGGAACGTGACTGCAGCATCGCACAAGAAGACAAAGGACTTGGTTGGCATTGTATTCCTAAGTCGTATAGCAGGTAAATGGCGCCTCAAACGACCGCCCGACCCTTTGACAGCGTCGCCGCCGACTCCTGCTTTTAGCTGCTTCGTTATCGTCGTCTACGATGAACGAAGCATCGGTCCGTAACATTAAACAACGACGACAGAATGTACCGAATTTCGGTCGTTTTTGTTTCGGAGACGGACCCCGATTTATGCACGCGCATACATCACACGACTGTTAAAGAGTGTCTGGTGATTGCGATGACTGTAGTGTGGCCAGCCGTGAGAGATGTCACGTGGTAGAAGTCACGTGCGACAAGTTTTTTATGTGATCAGCGCTGACGCATTAAGGGTGTCGACGCCAGCCTATCAGAACTTAGGGATATGAGGCATTTCGTTGATATAGGAACTTATAATATTGGCGATTGAGGACATTATAGACGAAACAACTATGTCTGATATTTGTGATTTTTCAAAGATTTTTTGTCGATGATATTTTGATGACATTTTTTAAATGGAGCCTTATATAGCGCCACTTTAGAGAGATCATCCGATGCGCTCCTGCCCTGACACAATGGAGCCACGATCGGGCTATGAATGAAACACGTTCCTGCTCCACGGCTTATAGTCACAATGTCAACCACTTCTAAAGGGTGCACCCTTCAAAAGGATTTACGCAACGCTGTTGTGTCAACGTTCTGCAGACATTAGCAATAGGACAGAAAACTGTCTGACGAATACTTTGGATTAAACGAAGCATTTGAAAATGCTGGAATTGTTTGTAGGCCAGCAATAATTTCGTACCTTGTGCATTGAAAGAAAACGCTGACGATAACAAAATGAGATGATCTCCAGTTTAGCAAGCGCCCCTGTAAACGACATGCCAGACATTAATAGAAACAGTTCAGACACACTTTAAAGTAATCCATTGGGTTGCCTTCGAAATGTGTATCGGGTTATGTTCCGTTGTACTTCCGAGGCACTCGGTCTGGTCCTGTTCGTTATGCGTCCATATTGTCTGGAGTCAATTTTAGAATTGCTGTTTGTGCTTCGATCGTTACTCTCCCGCGTAACTGAACATGTCTATGCTGCGTAACTGATCTATGTATGACTCATCATCATCATCATCATCATCATCATCATCACATCATCATCATCGTCATCATCATCATCATCATCATCACATCATCATCATCATCATCATCATCATCATCATCATCACATCATCATCATCGTCATCATCATCATCATCATCATCACATCATCATCATCATCATCATCACATCATCATCATCATCACATCATCATCATCGTCATCCTCATCGTAATCGTCGTCATCATCATCATACATTACACTATGCTATACTATACTATACCATACCATACCCTACCATACTATACTATACTCTGCTACAACACAATACATCAACTTATACACTACGTTGCATTACATTACGTTACAGAGGTGTTCGGCGTCGTTCTGTCGATCTGGACGCAGGGTCAGGTGAGCGTGATGAGCGCTGGTCAGACGGCAGAGCTCGATTGTGAGTTCCATTCGGAGTCCTACCACATGTTCAACAATCCAGTCGTCTGGAAGAAGTTCCAGCGCCACGAGGAAACAGAAATCAACATCATGGGCAACATCCTACAACCGTTCCTCAACACCAACCGATTCCTGGTCACTTTCACCAACAACTCACCCAGATATAGACTACGACTGCGTATCACAGGTACATAGGTATATCTGTTGTAATAATAGTTTAATAATAATGATGATAATGATGAGAGTAATGATGATGTTGTTTTCGATGATGATGACGAGGACGAGGAGGAGGACGAGGAGCAGGAGGAAGAGGAGCATGAGGAGGAGGAGGGAGGAGGAGGGAAGACAATGACGACGACAATGATGATGATTGTGATGACAATAACAATAGCAATAATAATAGTAATAATAATAATAATAATTATTATTATTATTATCATTATTATGGTCTTCAATGTTAATTAATGCTGATGTCGTACGGAGTAGCCCTGATCGTTGGACTCCTGAGCAGCGAAAGTTTCCTTGAAAGCAACTGCGTTGTAGCGTTGAATAGTCATCGATAGGTAGAGGAAAGTCGTCTCCCTCTGCTCCCCAGTGACGGCGCTCGGTTTGTGTCCCAGTTCTGAAAGGAAGCTTTTGCCTTCGGAATTGAAGGGGCCAAAGGTTTCGAATGCCACCGGTGTGAAGACGTACGAGGAGGCTAGCTCGGCGTATTTCTGAGTTTTGAGGTTCGCCGCCCTCTCGGCCGCTGCGCCCGCTCTTTGTGATGTTTCTGGCAGATACGACGTTGCCATTGTATCTGAGACTGTCGCGTCCCATATCAAACACTGCCCCGCCCGCCATGGTATATGAGTGAGACCGTCTGGTCTTTTACCATCAGATCGGGTCAATCCCACCGGCTCTTTGACAGTGGGGATCCCTGCACGGATTAAACTTCTACAAATAAGGTCGTTCAGGGCCGCGTGTCTGGGCCAGCGTCCCAGGCCCATGCCACATGAGAGACCGTGATATCCGTTTATCTCGACCAGGGCACCGCATGGGCAGGAATGAGGCAAACAGACAGATAACCCAAATCTGTAAACCACCGCCACCCTCAGGGACTCATCGTCAAGTCTCAGCCCGCAGTTTGTAATCGGTAGGGCTAAGATCCAGTCGCCTGTGAATCAACTGACATGGATACCGACTCATTAGCCGACACATGGGCGATAACAGCATAATATAATAATTATAATAATAATAATAATAATAATAATAATAATAATAATAATAATAATAATAATAGCAATAATAATAGTTGTTGACAATAATAATAATAATAATAATAATAATAATAATAATAATAATAATAATAATTATGAGTCTGATCTCTAATGAGTCGGTATCCATGTCCGTTGGTTCACAAATAAATATAATAATAATATTTTTTTAAAGTAATAATAATAGAGCCACCTTCACACCACACCCTATAGGGAGGAGGACCATTCACTTGAAGCTTGATATGGGGATGTGTCCTTAGAATAACGGCCTGTATGTAACGCAATGTGTTGCAGATTTGTCCTTAGAGGACAGCGGTAACTACACGTGTCTAGTACGAGGAGCGAAGGCCACAGTCCTTGGATCTGTAACGCACTACATATTCGTCAGAGGTAACGATGAGGCGAAAGAAAGTAACTAACTATGCCTATCTCTCTGTCTCTGTCTGTCTGTATTTCTTTCTGTCTCCCTGTTTTTCTCTCTTCTATTTCTCTCTCTCTCTTTCTATATCTCTCTCTATCTCTGTCTGTCTGTCTCTGTCTCTGTCTCTGTATCTGTCTCTCTCTGTCTCTTCTCTCTTCTATTGCTCTGTCTCTGTCTGTGTCTCTGTGTCTCTGTCTCTCTCTGTCTATCTGTCTGTGTCTCTGTTTCTTTCCCTCTCTGTTTCTGTCTGTCTCTGTCTGTCTGTCTGTCTCTGTCTGTCTATGTCTGTCTTTCTGTCTTTCTGTCTCTGTCTCTGTCTTTGTCTCTGTCTCTCTCTGTCTCTGTCTGTCTGTCTGTCTGTCTCTCTGCCTCTGTCTCTGTCTCTTTCTCTCTCTCTGTCTCTGTTTCTCTCTCTGTCTCTCTCTCTGTCTCTCTCTGTCTCTCTGTCTGTCTCTCTCTGTCTCTTTCTCTCTCTCTCTCTCTCTGTACTTCTATCTGTCTGTATCATGTGTAGTGGATTCAGTTGAATCCAATTTACTAAGCTCCATGTGGTCGACCATTTCTTGTTTATTCCAACCGAATATAATCGAGTCAAAATGTAATCTAGTAGGCCTATATACTGTTACATTGTATCGTATTGTGTTGTATTTAAACATTTCTATAGCGCTTCTAGTAGGATGAACCGTTCAGAAGCGCTGCCATACGGACATACACTCTGAGAAGTCATTGTTCACACACAAATGAATTCATTCAAATCAGTTTAGTTAATTGATTCAAGAACTATGACAAAGTAAGTAAGCAGTAAACATAACATTTATGCTGAAAGGATGAACGGTTGACCAAAAGGGGACCAGTTTCCCGGCTATTTTAGGTAGCTCTCTCAAATATCCATGCTTTGTTCATGCACTTCTGTGTGCAGTTTTCTGTAATGGATAGAATGCAGACGGGGAAGTGTGGGGCAGAAGGTGACGACGCTCCTGTGGTAGCCGACCACAAATAGGCTACTTGAGCGCCTCCGAGTAGATTTCTTGAAGAGGCGCAAAAACAAGTTACATTGATTGGTCCATCGATCTATTGATTGATTGATGGTTTGGCAGACAGACAGACAGACAGACAGACAGACAGACAGACAGACAGACAGACAGACAGACAGACAGACAGACTGACTGACTGACTGACTGACTGACTGACTGACTGACTGACTGACTGACTGACTGACTGACTGACTGACTGACTGACTGACTGACTGACTGACTGACTGACTGACTGACTGACTGACTGACTGAATTTTGAATGATTTATCTATTTATCGATCGACCGACCGATCGATCGATTGATTAATTGAACGATTGCCTGAATTATTGATTGACTGACTTACTTACTGACTGACTGATTGATTGACTGATTGACTGACTGAATGACTAATTTATTGAATTACTGCTTGATTGATCGATTGATCGATTGATTGAATTATTGATTGACTGACTTACTTACTGACTGATTGACTGACTGATTGACTGATTGATTGATAGATTGATATACTCGCACACCTACCCAGTACATGCTTAATTTCATGCCATTGTATCGCCTTACTCTACAATACACCGGTTGCTTTTCCAGCGCCTGTCGTATCCGTCTACTTCGTAACACGTAACATATCCCTCGTATCACCGGACGTCGAGGAGGACCTTCTGTCCAGCGAGCTGACCGCTGTCCAGGGCCTTCCGATCAGCCTGCGCTGCGTCAGCATCGGCGGCTATCCCCCTCCGGACGTGTACATCCGGGCAGGTGACCGGGACGTGACCGATCAGTTCTCTACCACCCAGTCTCCGACGATGGTGGGCGAAAGGGGTTTGCGCCTGCTGCAGTACAGAATCGAAAGATGGACGAACGGATTGAGACTGTCTGCAGACGACGATGGAACGGTTTATAGATGTCTTTCGGTCGTGTCCGACGTGGGGTCGCTTCTAGCCGCAGTCAAAGTCTATGTTTACTGTGAGTTTCTCTCTGCGCCAATGCAACGTCTTTGTCGGTTCGGTCGGTCGGTTCGGTCGGTTCGGTCTATGCTGCTTTTGCCGACCGATCATACCAACTGATTTATGGTCATAGCTATAGACTGCAGGAGGACGTATATCGAGCTGGTTTCTTTGCGGTGATAGCTCGAGATTTCGGTCTGCGCCTCTGTCCTTCGTTACGTTTCTCAACTCTCCTCTGCTCTGCTTTCTTCTCCTGTCTTCTCATGTTTTCTCTTCTTCTCTTCTCTCGTCTCATCTTCTCCATCGTCTTCTCTGTTCTCTTTGTACAATTGTTACGTTCTCTGATATCTTGATCGCTTTTTCTGTCATCTATTTTTCTTCTCTCATCTCATCTTCGCCCTCGTTTTCTCTCGATCTCTTCCAGAGTCATTTTCTCTTTAATCTCATTCACTTCACTCGTCCTCTCCTATTTTCTTCTCTTCTGCCTCCGCTACTCTCTTCTCTCATTTCTGCTGTTCTATTATTTGGTATGCCTTGCTTTCCTCGACTCTTTACTAACCTCTGCTATCTTCTCCGCTTACCTGCCTTCTCTCTCCGCTCATCACATCCTGTCTCTTTTATTCCATTTCTCTCCTCTCTCTTCTCTCCTTTCCCTCTCAGCGTTTTCTCTGCCCATCTCCGCCCTGCGTTCTCCTCTCCACTCCGATCACCTCCATCCCCAACTCAATTGTCTCTTTCTGAGTCTGTCTCTCTGTCTCTCATTGTCTCGGATCTCTTTGTCATAAGTATGTATGTCGGTCGCACGTATCACGCGTCTACTGAGGTTGCAACAGAACTTGAAACTCTCCTTTTCTCGCAATAGACTGCGAATATTGAAAGCGAACAAGAGTCTACCATTGGTATGACGTCATACACAAGAGCAGGCAGACACACGAGATATAAGGAAGCCATAGAGCTAGACAAATAGACATGCAGACACACTTAAACGAGACGTTGAATATGATAGGGTCTAACGACATGCGTCATTACCACCACAAAGCAGCTCAACTTTCACATCCAGGTGAAGCACGGAGAGGGATAAAGAGATAAAGTTTACATGCCGATAACAGCGACGACGGTAATGACCTTAACCTTCATGTAGCGCCTCTGTTCTTACTCATAAAGTCGGTTAACAAGACTACCCTTGAGCATACCACTGTTACATTCCTAAATAGCCACATGTTCAGTCGACAATGATGAGGAGGAGGATAATGATCTATATGGGGGTGGTAATACTGAGGGTATGCATGTGGGTGTCCAACTTTCCATAACGATTAACCCTCTTAGGGTCATTAAAAGCCACCATCTAGTCTAATGTTACTTGTCTTGCTCTGTTTCATTTTAATAACTTCGCAAAAGTCTAACAGCTACTCGATTAATTAAAACACCGACGAAGACTCAAGCCGCACTTAAAACCACTAATTATTAGGACTCAGGCTAATTAATCTTGCATATGTTATTATAGTTAACGTAAAAACTACAGTTACAAATTAATGCTACACAGCTAATGACGAGCAACGTAATCATATTTGGTACCTATTCAGTTATGCAATCTTCAAAATGTAGTTGAGATTGTTAGAAACGTGTGACAGTCAAGCCCGATAACAACGAGGCCATGCACTATATATATATATATGCATAAATTGATTCGTATGTATATTTACATATATATACGTACATGTATATATTATTGACACCCGGATCATATATTTTTTACAAATGCACGGTCAATATATTATGCGTGGCGTACAATCATCAACTTTATGGTGTCTATGTCCAATTCACAGAAATCCGATGGCGCGCCAAGTCCAAGTCTATATATATATTTTATGTGTGTGCGTGTGTGGTTGCGTCACGTGTGCATACGTGTGCGTGTGTGGGCTTGGGTGAGTGTGTGTGTGCATGCATAAATATTACCCAGGAAACTTCTGTAAGCAAATTTTTTCAGGTGAAGCCCTCCTCGTTCAGGGTTGTATGTATCGCGAGCATAGCAGTGAGTAGGGTGCCATAATTTCCCTGACTGTGCCGCCCCACTCCCTGTGCCTACTCCCACGGGTGTCGTCTTTGCTAAGACGATTTCCATAATTCCAGGAATGGCCAGTGAGTAGGGAGGGTAAGGCTTATATATACAAGGGCCTAGGGTGGGGCAAGTGATCGGAGGGTGACGGCCGTGCCCCTGGGTGCAATCCGATTCGATTGGGGCTGAGATAGATAAATGGGCATCAAAGAGTTTACAATGCAAATCCAAGAACAGCGGTAGCAGCCGAAGAGGGAAGAAAACCGACCACACATCGACGACCTAATTCAACGAACCACATTCTAAATCCATATATATATACATATATTACATACATACATATATATACATATATATATACATATATTGCATACATACATATATATACATATATATATACATATATTGCATATATACATATATATACATATATATATACATATATTGCATATATACATATATACATATATATACATATATATACATATATATATATATGTTGCATATATATAATACATGTACTTTTGTGGGTACGAACTGTTAGTTGTCTATGTAGATGGTCCACGCATTCGTTGTTCGTCGTCTTGGGCCTCGGTGGGAGAGAAGAACGTGTACCTGATGTGTGAGGTTCGATCCCGTCCGTCGCTTGGCGCCCTCTACTGGCAAATCAACCCCAACGGAACGACGGTCAGCGAAGGCAGGGTCAGGGATGAATACTGGACCCTAGTCATGGTAAATCATCCATAGGGCTATTTTAGTGGCCACACGTTGTCTGCTAAATCTGGTCCTGTAGTCAAAAGTTCTCTACTAAATCATCTCTAGCTGTAGCCACACGTTCTTTTCCAAATCATCTCTAGCGATATCCACATGTTCTCTGCTAACTCATCTCTGGCTATGTAGCTATATGTTCTCAGCTATTATGCTACAAATCATCTCTGGCTATATATGGCCACACGTTCTCTGTTAAATTATCTCTGGCTATGGTCACACGTTCTCTGCTAAGTCATCTCTGGCTATATATGGCCACACGTTCTCTGCTAAATTATCTCTGGCTATAGTCATACGTTCTTTGTTAACTCATATCTAACTACATCTACAAGTTATCTGCTAAATCATCTCGATCTGGAACCACACGCACTCTTCTAAATCATCTATCTTTAGCCATATGTTTTCTGCTAAATAATCTCTGGAATATGAATAATTACAGAGCATGAACTTATAATTACAATAACCTTACTCAATACTGTGCCATCGTGTAACTTGAAAGGTGCGGACGGACGATACGATTGAGACACGGCTATTCATGCGGCGTGTCTCACCCGACAGCTTCCGGAAGTATACGATCTTTGCCGAAAATCCGATCGGTACGGCTCAGCAGGAGGTCGAACTACTTGAAAGTAAGCACTGCAGAATTAGCACAAATATTGAGTGAGCGTGTCTGTGTAAACTTGTATCTGCTGCCTCTAGGCATTTCAGCTATAATTGTAATGTATTGTATTTGAACATTTATAAAGCGCTTCTAGTAGGGTAAACCGTTCAGAAGCGCTGCCATTGCGAAAGGTCCTGCGAGAAGAAGTAGGTTTTGAGAAAAGCAAAAGAGGATGAGAGACTGTCAGATGGAATTTTAGAACGAACAGATGGCGAAAGTGCATTCCACAGCGAAGGGCCAATTGAAGCAAAAGATCGAGACTGAGCCAGAGCTGTTCTAGTTCGAGGAACCAAAAGGTCAAGTCTATTGGATAAGTGAAGTGGAGGGAGGAAGCTGATTGAGGCCGAAGTATTACATCAGGTATCTCGGGGCAAGACACCGCTGAGCCTTGAAAATTAGAATGAAAATTTTAAATTGTGTGTGAGCATGCAGAGGGAGCCAATGAAGTTCGTCAAACATAATGGCAGAGGTGAGAGAGTAACGAGGAAAGCGAGCTATCAGTCTAGAAGCTGTCTTAAGTACTGACTGAAGAGGAGAGAAATGAACCTTTGGAAGACCAATGAGAAGTGAATTACAATGTAGCGATACACTGGAAGTACACGTCTTTTCTATTCTACAGCATACGAGAAACCAATATATGACTAGATAGTTCAAATCAACTTTACCTCAATTGTAGCCAGTCATGCTTAAAAATCGACTACCACTGCGTATGAATATACATAGATGTAATATATATATATATTATATATATTAAATAATATTTGTGTGTAATATTCGGTTGGTTAGAGCGGTCGGTCCGTAACACTCAGTGTGCGCTGAGAGAGCGTGTTCGGCCCTCGTCCGAGGTGTCACCTTGAGCAAGTCCTTCACGCTCAATTGCTCTGCAGTACAACTGCAATTGCGCGTCAGGCGTGTGCACTTTTGAGCAAAAAAATGCTGGAAAGGCGATATCAAATTCCAGAAGAAATATATATATATATATATATATATATATATATATTCCAAAAAAATACGTTCACATGCTCTACAGACTTCATTTGCTTTCTCTTCATAATACATTTACAATTCATTTACATTACGTTGAGAGTTCACTATTCGTTTTGTTGCTAATTCTTCGTTGTATGCAGAGCACAGTCCCCCCACAGCTCCTCTGACGATCCTTGAATTACGTCATCACCAGACGAAAGGCCGCGAAGCAGCGCCACCTCGCGGTGACCCGGACGAGTATCTGCACAGCTACTCCACGTCACAGTCTCTTAGGGACAACCGTATATCCGGTTGGACGCTACGCCACCTGGCGACTCTAAGCCTACTCACGACGGAGCTCCTCGCTCTTGTTGTCACATTCGGAACGATTACCTGCAATCTGTTGCTATGACAACCACGTATGGACCACCCAAAATCCGTTACTTTGACGACCACGGGTCGACTGCCTGCAGACCTTTGCTAGGACTACGTAATGGCGGCCATGCACAGCACAGACATAAATCACTGCCTAGGATTCGTTGCCATGACAATCGCAGATTAACTGCACGCAATATGTTGCTATGACGACGAGATGGTAAGGTCAAGGTAAGGCATTGCAGTTAAAAGCATGGCGCTGAGTTTGAATAAACTCAAGTCACAACAATAAACTGATGGATTTATGTAGCGCCAGTGTTTGGAAGTTATTGATAGACCTCCGCTTTATTTTAGGCTGACGTGCGTGGGACGCACTGGCTCAAGGTCCTTAGACAGCAAGAATCGAACCCAATGTCTCTCCGTTTCTAGGCAAATACTCGACCCACAGGACACCGCGCTGGCATATTCATCATTATTGTCATCATCGTAGTCGTCGTCATCATCACCATCATCGTCATCGTCGTCGTCATTATCATCTTCATGGTCACCATCATCATCATCTTCGTCATCATCATCTATTTGCCATCGATGGGTAAGAAGAAATTACCTTAGTCAGTCATTCAGTCATCAAGTCAGTCAGTCAGTCAGTCAGTCAGTCAATTAATTAATTAAGTCAGTCAGTCAGTCAGTCAGTCAATCAGTCAGTAAGTCATCACTGCATTAATTAATTAATTAATTAATTCACTCTTGCAGAGCATTTGCTTAGCACCTCTCAGCTATCGATTCAATGTAACACCCATCCAATTCCCGAATTGATCCTTTGATGTTTCCCAATAGTCTTACATAGCTCCATGGTTGTGACAATGGGATAATATAATTATAATGATGTAATATGACTTGTAATATTATAACAAAGGACGTTATCGAATGCGTCATATTAGACATGTTCATTAGAATTCAACGGGAGACTCTGTCGGCAGTTCCTTTAAGTAAAAATAGGTGACGCCAGTATGGACATAGGTCTAATAAAAATAATTTATATTGGCCATACGTTGTTTAATTGTGTTGTTCCGATCGATGGCTGGCGTAAGAATTATAATTATGGATAAATACATAAATTTTATAATCTGGCTAACTTTTAGATTACTTTTGCGCGAAGAACATACAGCACAACAACCAATCAACATCACGCACACAATTTTACCTCCGGTAGCTTACACACATTTGATACTGGCGCCATCTACTTTACAGAGTCCCCCATTGAATTCAATTCAATTTTATTTCGTAACCAAAAAACACAAGAAAATGACACACATCAAGTTTTCATAAATGAATATTCTGGTTACACAGGGGAACCTAAAGGGGTGACACAAATTGTTCGCATATTAATTTTTGTGTCACGTTACAATCGGTGGTTAATAGACCACGTCTAAAAGAAGCAGAAAGGACTGTAAAACTGTAACACGATTGGTTCCTAAGGAGTTCGATAGATTTCACTATAGTATGTGCATTGACCGTGTTGTGTATACATGCTTTCTGCTTGCAAGAGCAATACCGAAGAAAAGACTGATTTGTTATTAATAACAAACCACTCTTTCTGTTCGTTATATCAATGTCTCATAGCGTAACTGTTAAAATTTTCTAACGGGTTGACTTACCAAAAGTTCACATCCCTATCGTAGGCTCTAAATTTCTTAAGAGAAAACCTAAAGCGAGGGCACCAGCTTATTCACGAGCGCTGCACTGCTGTGTCACAGAGAATGTCCAGAGATGCTCGATGGAGATATGGGTCCGGTGGATGGAGAGACCAGAGAGAGGAGTCGGTCCTAGGCTGAACTTTAGAGTTTAGTTGATCCTCTGTATAGATATGAACTGTAAATATAGGAAGTTTTACTACAAGCCCCAAATTGCTAGCACTCTGTCTGTAACGACATAGATGAATAAGTAAGTAAGTAAGAATATTCTTTATTATACTATCAGCAAATGCACAGTAGCTCACATATTGAATAACAATAACACAAAATTTAAACAATCAATCAACCAATGCAACTTCTATAGTGCCTCTTCAAGATAACGATTCACAAGGTCAAAGAACATTCTCATATTGAAAGTAATCTTGACAAATATACCAACTCTAGCCCTCAGAGCACTAACAGACGCTGAAAATAGACAAAGTAATCTTTAGGAGACTCACTATTTATAAATATGGGTATTATTTGCTGTTTTTGATACAATAAAGATTTTACACTGGGCTATGAGCATTGGATTTATCTAGTCTGTTTGAAAATTGGATAGTTTGTAGGGCGAGGATTCTTAAAGAGTTGAGACCAAAATTATTATTTAGAGTCAAAAGTCTGCTGGTAAAATGCACAGTGGCCGATCAGTGTCCGCTGAGTGTGCGGGTTCGACCCTCGTCCGGGGAGTCACTGTGCAGAGATCTTGAGCCTGTCCATCGCGCACAATTGCTCTGCAGTACAACTGCAATTGCGCCGTCGAGGCGTGTGTGTGCACTTCTGAGCAAAAGATGTTGGAAGAAGGGCGGTATTAAATTTCGTTAATAATTAAATAAATAAAAATGTATGGAAGAGGCTGGGTCAGTCAGAAGCACATGGTCCTGAGTATTCGTAGGGAACCGATAGTTTGTTAAGTACTTTTCGTTGCGTTCTCTTATGTCGCTAAGGCTAAGTGTTAATTACGGCTAGACAATTATCTCTACCAGGGTTCAATTCTAGGTCACGAAGTTCGATTTAATTCTAGGTCACGAAGTTCGACAACTCCATATGCAACCTTTGACAGTGTAGGACGAAAGATTTAGACCTAGTATACGGATCTAATTTAGGCCATATATATATATATATAAACAGCTTTGGGGTTCTCAGTTGAAAATAAAACTCTGCCACTGTATGCACTCCGACAGTGCCAGTTCCAAACCTGGATAGAGGAGGAAAGTAATGCGATTGATCCTTGTTATCACACAGTGTCGTTAAACTACAATCACTACTGTGTTGCTTACACACTTCTTGTCCGCTCTTCATCGAATATGATAGGCACAAAATCCGACATGATGGAATTTTCAACACAGGCCACTTTAAAATATTCTTCTGACGCCCTGCCTCTCGATTCTGACTCCCTGAATATCGATCCTATTTTGATTAAACGCCTGTAAATAAGCTGGTTCCCACGACTTCGCTTTTGTGGGCGCTGTAGAAATGCTGGGATTACGATTACGATTATGATATATATATAAATATATAGATGTGTATGAATGCATATTTTGATACTCAATCTGTATCTTTTATTATTAGTTATATATGTATCAGGTTCTGCCTGTGCAGAATAAAAAAATGCAAATACTATGCTAACACAGAAACTATGCTTCATGATGTTGTGCGGTCTACTTCACATGTACAGATGCGAGCAATAAGTCAGTGTTGGTATTTAACATATTTAAACATACAAATATCCATGCACATTTATGTGCAGGTTGTATAGCATACATGTGTAGACTTATATTTAAATATATATGTATATTTGTATGTATGGATCATTGTATACATATATATGAATCTGGTATCGCAATCGCGGTCTCGAGTTTCTGTAGGGTCCATACACAGCCCGTTGGGTAGCTATATCTCAGAGTTGACGCTACCGCAGGCAATCATTAAAACGAAAATCAGGTTCCAAAGATCAAGGAGACAGACATTCAGAGGGCCACGACGTATACGGTGTTTACACACAAGGTTATTAACCTATTTCAAGGTTAGTGTTCAGATATATCTTAACTCTAGAGGTATATAGCTGATACTCTGGTAAGGCGTTAACGCTAATTGTGATTGTTTTAAATAATGCATAGTAGATTAGAAAATTGAATGGTGTTGCCATATTTTGCAACTTCAATGCTAAACTGTAGATTCGTGGCATAAAGAGTAACAAATTGAAGGAGCATTGAAAAAGTTACATCGCAAACAGACTAAAAAGATAGACAGGCTACCGAGGTTTGATTTGACCTGGTATAGGCTGCAACTTTCCTGCAAGCCTGCGATTGCCAATCTGTAATGAATTTACTCACTAAAGAGTCACCCTAATTTGGAAAACTGGAACCGGAAATTGAAATTTTTCGACCGGAAGTGTAATTAAAGGACCGGAAGTGAAATTAAGCGGGTTCTCGAGTATAAAAAAAGTACTAGAGTAATTATTGGAGTCGGGTATCCGCGAGTACCCTGATGCCTGCGACAGCCCTAGTTGTTTTACGAATTTCACTCACAACCGATATTCCCAAGATCCAATGGGCAATGGGTTCTATGATTATTCTAACTGTGGGCCACTGGACTGTAGTTTAGAGGCATTTAGTAATGCATAATTATAGGACCTTTTATCAATGACATTTCAGTCAAATGACCCCTGGGTGATTTTAAAATTGATTTATTAAAGGTTCAAGAACGCAAATTGACAAGTAATTTTCTCAAGATAATGTCGTCGTATATTTGACTACTGGTGTCTGATAAAATGTTTCCTCCTTTTTAATATGCCAAGTTGTTGTGATGGAATGTGAAATAAATGCTTCATGTGACCACATAGATGACTAAATTACACTGTAAAATGTTCGGCGGGCCTACGTCGTCTAAACGTAGCGAGGAGATTACACTCGCTGTGGCATAATTGTAAAAATGTCTTTTACCAGAATTGGACGTTTTACTAGTAAGTGCATTCGGGCAGCTAATTAATTACACAGCAGATTTATTTTTTGATTAATTTATTTTATGAATGAGCAAGTGTAAGACCATTCTTACTCGAAAAGATCTCATTTCAAATTCTGCGTTGTGACGCTTTAGAAGTTTGGAGATCACGATTACGTTTACGATTACGATTACGACCCTATTTAGATGACTCTCTGTATAAATTTATCGCCTACAAATGCGCAGATGAACTTTGACACAATGACTCACTTTGTGTCCGAAATGGATAAATAGGCACATGCTTGACAGTTAATATTATTACACTATGCTGCATTATCGTCAAGTCTGGTTTCTAACTGAACGATTAAAGTTCGACACTATTTCGAGAACTTCTTGTATTGTTAACACTTGCCACAGGTCTATTATTCAAATTCATTACATTTCACTCGTAATTAATTCAATAAAGATAGATATTTAAAATTAAATTTCTGTTGCAGTAGCAGACATGGATGCGTCAGAGTTTCGACGTCGAGGGAAAGAGATGGTGGACTACATGGCTGACTACCTGGAGAACATACGGGAAAGGCCACCGATGGCACAGGTGAAGCCGGGTTACCTGCGCCCTCTTGTGCCAGATGAGGCCCCTGAAGATCCAGAGGGCTGGGAAAGCGTCTTCAAAGATATTGAAAGAGTCATCATGCCAGGGGTATCTATACATCGTAATCATCATCATCAACATCGTCATTGTCTATAACATCGTCGTCGGTCCCTTCTTCGTTGTCGTTTTCTTATTCATCAGCATCATCTCCACCTTGATGCCTTCGCAATCGTCATCATCACAGTCGTCATTGTCATCGTCATCATTATTGTTGTCTCGTCATCAGCGTTGTCCTGTCTGTTTTTGCCATCGACGTCTTCATCAATGTTAATACCAAGAAGAACACTCCAGCTGTCATCACCACAGCCCATCAGAATCATCTGATCATTCTTTAGCAATAGCAAACATTTCCAGTACTGACAATGATAACATGCACTGCCTTCATTAACGAATTGAAAGAGATCAAAGATCAGCCAATGTCTATGGCCATAGACATTGGTCGCCTACTACATTGTTCCTGTTCTTGTGTTCCGTTTTCTATCTAGGTCACTCACTGGCAAAGCCCACAATTCCACGCTTACTTTCCAACCGGAAACTCGTACGCCGCCATTTGCGCCGACATGCTGTCAGACGCCATTGGTTGCCTTGGGTTTTCGTGGGTAGGTATACTTTCTATACTTACTTATTGAGTCAAAGCTTAGCAGAATCGCCGTGGCCTATGATACTGCTAAGTGAAGCCGGACGACAGAAAGACTAATTGACAGACAGACAGTTAAGTCAAACAGACAGATAAGACAGACATACACAAAGATAATTAAACCTCTACACATGGTCTCTCTCTCTCTGTCTCTGTCCGTCTCTGTCTGTCTGTGACTTTACCTCTGACCCTGTCTGTCTCTGACCCTGTCTCTGCCTCTGCCTCTGCCTCTGCCTCTGCCTCTGTCTCTGTCTGTCTGTCTGTCTGTCTGTCTGTCTGTCTGTCTGTCTGTCTGACTCTCTCTCTCTCTCAGAAAGTGATTGTAGGTTAATAAGTTAGTAGGTATTGGGTAGGTCCGAATATATTATGCTTTTGGCAGCATAATGGAATAAGACAGATCGACGGAAAGATAGACAGTTGGGTAGACAGAAGGTCAAACAGACAAAGAGGAATGTGATCGAACAGTCACTCAGTCTCTCTGGCTCTTTCTCGTCTCTCTTCTCACTGAATCTCTCTTCCTGAATCTATACTTGGTCATACATTCTGTCTATGTCTCTCTCTTTGTCTCTCTGTCTCTGCGTCTCTGTCTCTGTTTCTGTCTGTCTCTCTTTGTCTCTCTATCTCTGTGTCTCTGTCTCTGTTTCTGTCTGTCTCTCTTTGTCTCTCTATCTCTGTGTCTCTGTCTCTGTTTCTGTCTCTGTTTGTCTCTGTCTCTGTATGTATGTCTGTCTGTCTGTCTGTCTCTCTTTTCTTTCCTCGAACTCTTCATTTTAAACACGCTTCAAAACGTATGTATATATCTATTTTACATATTTCTACCGACCGTTTATCCGGATAAATCTCCGATGCATTTAGCGCGCATGTCTTATCGATAGCTTACCATGACATACAAATTCAAAGCATTGATGGTCTAAGACTTGCTATAGGACTTCAGCTGATTTGGAATTACTATCACTAGTATTTATCAACTTCGATATATCTTAGACAAGCACACACAAACTGAGGGATAGACTGCCTAACAGAGACATACAGACATACAGCCAGAGGGGCTGGTTGGCAGGTTTCTACAAACGTAGGTAGACACACGCAAGCAGACAGATAATATCAAAACAGACAATAAGCAAAGAGACAGTTAACCATAACATCTGTTATGGTTAGCTGTCCAAAAGGTTGACTTCTTTCCTTCTTTCGCTAGGCGACGGCATTTGCTAGAAATGAGATGCATAGTGAAATTGGCACCCTGCGTGGCTGTCTACGGTTCGATTCGACTCCTGTAATAAATCGTCATCATTCGCTCATACTATACTTGTAATTATACTGCGGTTTGCCAGTTTGAAATTAAACGAAGATTATTAATATTATTATTAGTTGTTGACAAGCGCTCCTTTACGTTGGCAGGTCACGAGCCCAGCGTGTACTGAACTGGAGATGGTTGTGTTGGACTGGTTGGGAAAAGCCATTGGTCTTCCAGCGGAGTTTCTTTCGGGAGGAAATGGCGGCGGTGTCATCCAGGTGAGGCTTTAAAACTAAAATGACATAAGGTCTTTTGAATCGACGTCAACTCTGACACCTTCAAAAACAGATACTAAATTGGATGCACATCTATTTCGATAACTACTTCATTCGTGTGATTCCTATACATGGGCGATTAGTGACTTTCGCTGAGCGCGATTAGTTAGCGCAACTAATCGATTAGTTCGATAAATCGAATAATCGATTCTCTCGATTGTTTGATTAGTACCATTGGTTCGATTAGTACGGGTCATTTGAAGTTAACGGAGATTGTTTGTTGAGCCGAATCGCTTGGAATAATTTTAACACAGATGGCGAAGAACCGATTCAAGAGAACTTCCAATGTGCACCATTTTTTAATGAAACAATGGACAGGTAGCACTTTATATATATATATTATATATATATATATATTATATATATATATATATTATATATATATATATATTATATATATATTATATATATATATATTACATTTATATCAGTATGATACTGTCTTATGTGTCTCATATTTTCACAGGGCTCGGCAAGTGAGGCGACACTGATTTCTCTACTGGCAGCTAGGAGTCGCTCAATTCAACAGCAGAGTAGTTCAACTGCAAAGGGTAGCTCGGGACATGTCACGTCCAAAGAGTGTCATCATCAAGAGGTGAAAACTGAGGGTGGTCTTCCGAAGGTGGAAGAGGACAACTCCAGCCTCTCCAGAATGGTCGTCTACTGCTCCGATCAGGTGCGACTCTTAACAGGCAGACAGTCTTACCAACGGACAGGAAATGGAAGGTAGGGCGAACAAATGGAAACAGACGAACGGAGATATAATGACACAACCAGGAAGTAAGACGAACACATCACTGAAAGGGCATGCACGGCTGGACGGACTATCTCTCAAGTGATGATTAAAAACAATGCATTACTAGCAGTAATAATTAGTGGAAAGCGAAGCAACCTAAATGTTGCATGTGGCGAAACGAGAATTCAACGTGATCGCTCAATCCGAAAAAGTCTACTTCTTCATCCATTTATCATCTTCCATCCGCTAGCCTTATTTTGTATAACCTCTCCCGGCCACCGTGTGTGGCACGATGGCTGATCGGTTAGAGCAGTCGGCCCGTAACATTCAGTGTGCGCTGATTGAGCGGGTTCGAGGCGTGAGTCACTGTGTAGGGACCTTGAGCAAACCTTCGCGCACAATTGCTTTGCAGTACAACTGCTGTTGCCCCGTCGAGGCATGTGCACTTCTGAGCAAAAAGATGTTGGAAGAAGGGCGGTATAAAATTTCAAGAATTTCAATATTTCAATTTTACCCTGCATTTCATACAGTCATCCATGCTTTCATACGACCATCCAATCAGTCGTCATTCCGTCCTTCCATTCATTTGTCTCAAGCAGTGAACCAAACACCAAACATCCACAGACAGACATCAATCACCCTTCCCGTCCGTCTATCAACCATCAATCCATTAATTAATCAATCCATCCAAATTTTGCTTTTCATTATTGTTGAGTTGATGTGTTGGGATTAGGCTCATTTATGCGTCGAGAAAGCAGCTCTGCTAGGAGCCGTGAGATGCCACAAGGTAGAATCGGATGAGAAAGACTGCATGAGAGGACCAGCACTCCAGAGAGCGATTGATGAGGACAGGGCCAACGGTCTCATTCCTTTCTTTGTGAGTATATCCACGATGTCACTCTAGGAAAAGCGTCCCAGAGGTCATTAAAGTATAAAAAGCTCACCCAAGAAAGGAACGGGGCGAACATTGAAATACCGTATCAGAATCTGAGTTGAAAATTTAAATGTGGCTCGTTGCAAAGGCGCATACCTTTAAAAGGCACTTTGCGAAAGGTTTTCTGTTAACACCTATATTATGTTCTCTTTACCTGCAAGGGCTTCCTTGCGATCTTCCACTCGCGGACTCCTTGTTGTTCCGCGCATGCGCTCTGCCACGGCCAAGTCGCAGAGCTTTGCCTATGGTGGCCCTTCAGCTTGGAACTGTCTTCCAAGTTACTGACCCTCTCACCTAGCCAGTTTCGGAGACGTCTTAAGATATTTCTGTTCCCACGCACAGACGCCTTTTGAGAGCGATGCTGATTTGAGCTACGCTACATAAATACTTGATTACATTACATTAAATGTATATTTATATTTATAAATATCGATTACATCGGAACATGATCAGCATATGTTATTGTTAATGCGTCACCCAGTGTATGCGCTGAGCTTTTGTCTTTGTCTTGCATAACTGACGGAAAATGTGTATGCACGGAGCAGTTGAGGAGCCTAAATTGATGTGATGATGTAGCCGATTTTCACTATGTAATCATTAAATTCGATTTTGCTATCATTGTGTGATAGGTTGAGATGAAGGTTCATACTGGTTTCTCGTGTTTTAAAAGAAAAAGGAATAATTTGTGACTATGCACGGTGTTAATTTCAATTAATAGCCACGTTCAACCAAAAAAATTTCATTTACAAGTGACAGTAGAGGAATAAAGTTGCGTTATGGCACAGAGAATAAGAGAGGTGACACTGTTAACTGCTACCTCATAATGCATCCGCCAAAATATTATACTGTTCTGTGTGTCGTGTGTAAGCCCACTCTGTCACAGAGACTACAGATACGTTTTCTACTTATCTTTCGATCAATGGACATAATATCTATTTAAATCTGGCATTACTTGCGCAACAGAACCTGCAGATCATCCAACTGTATGAATGGGCCGTACCGAACTATAATTGCGCCCTGTGCCTAGCATCAATCAGGCGCCTCACATTTAAAAAATAGTGCATTTTATGGAATAATAAGTTATTCCATCCTGAAATTTGTGCCATTTCCACATTTGCACCTTGGGCCACGGCCCCGTTGGCCCCCCTCGGTACGACCCTGGCTGTATCTTCCAATAGTTTCACCCTTCATCTGGTTAAGGTCAAAACAACTCTTCCACAGGCCTCTCGTGGAAATCTTAGTCCTTCTGTCTTGTGGCTGGCGATCATTCACAGTCGATACATGGTCAGTTCATTTGGGCTGATTTCCTCGTCTCTGGCATTGACTCTTAACGAAAACACACTTCTTCCAGTCTCTTTTCAGTTCCTAATGCGTTCATAATCCCGTGTTCACTATGTCCTTCTGCACTCACTGAAAGCAGCTGCGTTTCTTAGAGGTGGTCCGAGATGGTCATGGCCACCCCAAAATAAAGACTGGCCGCCCACGTTGCCACCCCAAAAAAATAGAAAGACATATCATATCTATGAAGGCCTATTTGTTGTACAATTATCTAACTTTTTTGAGAAATATGTTCGACGTGTCACCCCATTATTTCCTTACTCCCTCTGGCTACCCCATTCTGTGTAGAGCTAGAACTGCCACTGATTACAACAACTACATTACCAGATTACAGCCGATCGTCTAGTACAGCGTTTCTCACTCTGTTTCTGACCGTGGAGTCACTTTCATGTAAATAGTTTTTGGCGGAACCCCCGTCCAAAACGAATCATATTCTGCTGTAGGTACAAACGCTTGAGAATGTAAACGATTATAGTCTTAGTTCTAGATTAGATTAATATCAACACAACCATCGATTACAATGACACATGAATTCTCTTTCATAATAAGTTATGTACACTTATGTCAAACAAACAACCTCCTAAGAAGAATTCGTATTATTTATTATAAATTGTTAGAAGCTCATTGTTCACAAAGAAAGTTTCGGCGGAACCCTTGTCGTCACTTCACGGAACCCTAGTGTTCCGCGGAACACAGTTTGGGAAACGCTGGTCGAGTATTGTGTTACTACGCTCAGCATCACCTTGTTATTGTGCTTCGTTTCAGTGCGTTGCAACTCTCGGAACGACTCCAACCTGCGCCTTTGATAATATGCAGGAAATTGGCCCAATATGTAAGTATAAGACACTTCAAAGTCCAGCATCTAGTCCTATCTAATATGATTTTATCTAATATTGTCTAATCTTGGCTTCCATTGCCGGCTTCATTCAATCCAAGCAAACCCAATAAAGCACAACCACGTCCAATTGAATCCAGTTGAATACAATATGGAATGAAGATTCATTTTGAGACCGTTATCGTATTGACGGAATGATGCGAGATTCATGTAACGATTGTCCAAAAACATTCCGGCTTGCGCTGGATATTCTGAGTCGTCATTTTGAAGGTGACTCCATGATTACATGAGCGCGATAATTGTCATTTTCTACAACTAGGTCTACAGTTGTACCACATAACACAACACCTTTATTAGCACGCGCTGATTATATTTTAATGTGTGCAAGACAATTTAATTCAGGTGAGAAGGAAAACGTGTGGATGCACGTAGATGCAGCTTATGCCGGATCCGCGTTTATCTGTCCGGAGTTCAGACATCTGATGGACGGAGTTGAGGTTAGAAAGCCTTATTAATGTAGGAACATAAAGTTATGATGAAGCATATAGTGTGGAAGTTAGCGACAGTAAATGAGAAAATACAGTCGTGTTTTCATCAGTGATTCTATGGTTACCTTTCTAACTAGACAGGGTAGGCCACTGTGATAGATGGTGGACTACAACCAACCACCTCTGTCATAGAATTGACCTACTCTGAAAGACTACCGATACTACTATTACGATAATGATCAGGACTATACGAGAACAACTGCGATTGAAAATACGAGTTCAATAATATCATTATTATTATGAATACGATTAGTATTACGATAATTATAAATAATGATCACAATCATGACTACAGCTCTGATTATGACTAGGCCTATCAATGCGATAAAGATCATGATCGCTATCGTGGACACAATCATGAATATGATCACGATCATGATTCTACACAACGCTCTACTTGTAACTTTCTGTCTCATTCGGATTATGGTTATTTTTTATTTCCATTATTACTCTTATTATTATTATTATTATTTCATTATTATTGTTATTGTTTAAATTATTATTATAATTATAATTATTATTATTATTATTATAGGTTTTCGTCCCCATCGGGCTGAACAAAAGAGCCCCTGAATGCCACTGCATTAAAACGTTGTGTACAAATAGATAGACGTTGAAAAAGATGAGTTGTTTCGCGACGGTCTCCCGTTGCCTGTGTCATACGGCGGTTTATGGGGCCCAGTGATTCGATGGCCACTGGCACAAAATCATGCGTGGTAGGGAGGGATGAGTGCTTGATGCACATTATTGTTATTATTATTATTATTATTATTATTATGGTTATTATTATTATTATTATTCATCATTGACATTGCCAACGGATCTGTCATCGTGCTATCTGGGTCGCCGCTTGTCAGTGGACTGTAATCTTGACATGGTGCCCTGAAAAGCCACCGCATTGAAACGTTGGATCAATGCCGACAAGTTCTGGAAAAGGAAGTTTGTCTCTCGGGTGTCACGGGTAGTTGTCGAAAGTCGGCGTCCAGTCTCAGACAGAAAGGCGAGGCCCTCACTATTGAGGGGACCGAAAGTTTCTATAGCGATTGGAACAAAAGTGTATTTCTTCTCTAGCTCAGAATATTTTATGTGTTTCCTTGTGGCTGCTATCTCCGCCGCTCCTCCAGCTGTGGAAGCTGTTTCGGGGATATAGGAAGCGGCCACTGTGTCCACCACAGTTGCGTCCCAAAGTAAGGTCCGCCCCCACTCCACGGTATCAGTATTATTATTATTATTATTATTATTATTATTATTATTATTATTATTATTATTATTATTATTCTATTTGCAAATTGTTTGGTCAAATTCAAGTGAAAATTAATGGCGATGTCGTCCGAAGTAACCCTGCTCGTTGGACTCATGAGCAGCGATAGTTCCCTAGAAAGCATAATTATAATTATTATTATTATAACTATTTTCGCTATTATCCTCATAAGCTTTTTTGGTGTTCTCCGGTTAGTTGAATATTATTATTACTATTGTTATTAGTATTGTCATTATTATTGTTATTATTATTATTAATGTTATTATTATTATTAATGTTATTATTATTATTAATGTTATTATTATTATTATTATTATTATTATTATTATTATTATTATTATTATAGCTGAACGAAAGAGCCTCTGAAGGCAAGTGCATTGAAGCGTTGGACGCAGACTTTTATCATTATTATTATTATTATTATTGTTATTATTATTATTATTATTATTATTATTATTATTATTATTATCATTGTCATCATTATCATTATTCTCATTCTCGTTATTATGGTTTTTATTATTATTATGACTGTCAATATTTGTATCATTGTCATCGTCATTATTATGACATTTACAACAATGATTATGTTTGATGATTACGATTAAAAATGACTAAGAAACTTGTCTTTTTTATGCTCTGTAGTTTGTGGATTCATTTAATTTCGATCCTCACAAATGGCTTCAAGTTAATTTTGATTGCTCAACTCTGTGGTACGTTTTCAACGCCTTTTTTATAGTTACGCGTCATTGGCCTTTATTCATGTGCAACTTTTTTAGTAACTGAGCAAGTTATACTTATTGGAATTGTTTTGTATTTATTAATTTATATAGCGCCGCTCACAGCATTGGCAATTCATAAGTGTTCCCTGTGTGAGAACCCCGATAGTATAAAAAATTGTCTCAAGGAAGAAGAAGGACGCAGGAAGATACCCATAAAGAATGGCAATGGATATAGATGAAGAAAGGAAAATTCCACAAAGATGGCGGAATAGTGGCCAAAGATATATTTTGGGTCATAACTCGTAAAAGTTCTAAGTATTCAAATCGATCTGACAACCGATTGATGTGCAGTTCGTGTTGCCTTTCTCACCACAGCTTTATACTGTCATGAAAACACCGACTCTCATTAAAACGCGGTTCACCTTTGTAAAATTTCAAATATAAAATGTTTCCAAATTTTTCAGCTACCTATAGGATTTTACACGAGAGAGGCTTGCTTTTTCAGAGCCATCGATTAATGTTTATTTTCTTATTCCAATCCGCCATAAAACTTTCAAGATGCATATGTGACTACAGTAGCTCAAGACTTTTAAAAACACAAGGCTGTTGTAGAAAATTTAGAGTATAGTACATTATACTCGAACTGCTTTAGGTTGAAGGAAAGTCGATACTTAGTGGAACCGTTCCGTGTCGATCCTCTCTACCTCAGACACCAGAACGATGGCTCGATCCCAGACTACAGAGTAAGTCTTCACTAAGTCTCAGATACTATAGAGTTCAAATGCAATTCTGTAATTATCCAGTTCAATATTTTAAAATATAAATATATCATAGACGTTAAAACTATAAAAATCTAAGTACGCCATGCAGTACACGTCCGTTTCTCGATTGCTCTGTTGGATTTTTGATTCATTATTTTATTTATTAATTAATCGATTCTTCGGTTGCGTGGTTTCATATTGTACACGGAGTGGTCTGAAGTTGACCAAAGATTTCCACAAAAATAATATCTCATTCATGATAGGAATCACTTCGTAAAAAAATTGACAACGATGTAAAGCGCTTCATCCATATAGGCATTGCGGGTCCTTCGCTTCCATGGTCTCCTACCTCGTCCATCCACCAAGTGGCTGGGGCTACCACATTTGCCTCTTTACTACATGCCTCTCCTGCATGGTGGGGGTTCACATATGTCACGGACCGGACCAGAATTCGGCATCTCATCAACAACATGATACGGTGCGGATACCATCCCTCCTCATCACTGACTGCGGAGAATCTGGCTGGAGAAGCAGATGACGATTGTTTAGAGCCATTTTAAATAATCCCGGTCATGTCCTGAGGAAACACTTACCTGCACCTCGTTCTAGCAAGCACAGCCTACGGTCACTGACCCATGAATTCACCTTACCACGCAAGGACGATCGCAACTTCATGCCTCGCCTGCTCTATAGAGATATGTTTTGAACTAAGGGGGAACTATAGAAGAACTTAAGGTGTCTAACTCTGGTGCACAGATTTTATTAAATTGAACTCTGTAAATTAATTTACGGTTTTTCAGTTTGGTTACGGTTAAACGAATATTGAATTGAATTGAAGATACAAATCATGCGACACGGACCCAACATTTGAGGAGTTTGCGTTAAGTTGTATGTTTCTTGTTTTGAAGCATTGGCAGATTCCATTTGGTAGAAGGTTCCGATCTCTCAAGTTATGGTTCGTTCTACGTCTCCACGGAATCAAAGGACTTAGGGAATACATACGCAAGGTATGGTAGTGATACATTCCTATTGTCTCAAATGCAACACAGTCCTCTGTTCAAATGTATTCACATGCAAGATTACTGCAAGTGCAATACCAGTAATTGGCAAAAATATAAAGTAATGTTGCAGAAGGCGATGTAATCTTATAACCTGTAAAGTAATGTGATCTATTTTAGTCTAGTGTACGGTTGGACAATATTATTGAGCCCGGATTCACAATCACATTTATGCCCACTGAAGGACCATCTCAAAGATAAGAAGCAAATGCTTACTGAAGTTGAAAGTTTTTCGTGCTCTTCAGTTCACGCTGCGCGAGGATGTCAAGAATGAAGGACCTTTCGACACGTGATCCAGTCATAGGGGAAATCCATCTTAAATCCTAATACATTTACCTGCTAAATAATTTAAATTGTGAGAAATCGAATAGTTGTTACATTTGATATATGAAGGTTCATAATAAGAAATGTCTATGTTTTATGATTAACAGCAAGTGTCACTGGCAAAAGAATTTGAGTCGTTGGTTCGTAGTGATTACAGATTTCAAGTTACAAACGATGTTCAAATGGGACTCGTCTGCTTTCGACTTAAAGTAAGACTTTCCTGACACCAATTTCATTTCCTATATTATGCAATATATCTGTTATTATATCATAATTGGAAGTACTTATGTATAAACCAACAACCGATGGCGTACATAAATCAAAAAGGAATTAGAACACAAAGTCGGTCGACTTCTAAAGAGATGCAGCTGTGATGGGTCAGCCAAGTGAGTAAATGACTGATTGGCTTGGTGAGAGAGTGAGTGAGTTGATGAGTGAGCGAGTGATTCTGACTATGACTGTGACTAAAAGACTTCTGTAGCGCCGCCATATTAACGCACAGGGCATCAATCGCCGGCGCATCGAAACCAATCCGAAGTTTTGTCAAATCAAAAGGTCAGCCTTAGCAGACAGAAAGACAATCTAAAGAGCATAAATGATGGTAAATAAAAAATGTTTTAAGTCTAGATCGAAAAGAAACTAAGAGCTCAGCGGCCCGAACGACACGTGGCAGCAAATTCCAGAACCTTGGGAAGAGTGAGTGAGTGAGTGAGTAAGTGCGTGAATGACCACAAACTCACAGATCGGCTCATTATTCAGATCCATGACTTACGACAGGAATGAATCAGTGAATGAATGAATATTTGAAGGAACAACCAAATGAGAAAGCGACTTGTCTGTCTGTTTGGCCATTTATTCGTCTGATTGTTTTTCTGCAGGGTGACAATGACCTGTCGAAAGCTCTGTTGGAGTCGATAAAATCCGATGGTCGCATTCACCTCATTCCCTCGGAGTACAAGGGAAACTACTTCCTGCGATTCTGCGTCTGTGCCTCAAAAACTGAATCCACCGACATCAACTTCGCTTGGAAAGTCATCCAGGACCTGACTGATATAATCAAGGTCCAATGATTCAAACGCCAGCATGTAGGAATATCGGATAATGAAGTACATGCAGTCTATCTATGTCTCCATTTGCAACCCTGTCCTCTTTAAGCCTATGTATGTCATTTGCAACTTTGTCCTTTCTACGCTCTAATCCGGACCGTGTTCTAGGGAATCTTCTCCCTCTTAAAAAGGTGTTCGAGCACCAGCTGCGTCCGCGTGCTCACAAGGCCTGTTCCTCTGGCTGATTATTTCACCCGGTGCGACTTCATCATTAGATTATTGTATCAGCGCTCTATAAACCCCCATTGACTTTTCCTCCTGCCAGGACTTTAGTTATCTTGCGGAATTTTATAAATATATATGCTTGTGATAGAATATATATATTAATGTCTTGATCTTACTAATAAATTTTTTATGTAGGTCTACGTGTCGGGCGTTTGCAGACGTTTCATTAAAAAATATACCCACTTATTTACTTATTTTCTCAAGTTCAGTAACTGATTCGTTTATTCCGTCCAAAAAACAGTTCGATCTTCAATGCAAGATATACAGAACGACTAATTGAAAACTTTGTTACTGTGTCCTACGTTAAGCTAACTCTACTTGACAACTCACCGCGAAATTTACTAGACCGACCATAGACATGGTTAGTTGGCAACTAGCCCGTCTCTCAATGCCCACTCCGAAGATTAATTAATCTTCACTCAATAGAAGAGTAGTAATCCAAATAAACAGATTAGCAGCTATTTCAAGTGTTTTTTTAGTCGCAATTAAACCGTGCTCCTCTACAAGAAAACGTCCTGGAAATTTTCTTATACATCCGTTGAGTTTGTGTTATCACAACCCTTCAAGTACGATAAGCATACAACCATTACTGAGTATAGAGGAACCAATGAAATGAGAAGCAATCTTTGAAAGATATGACTTTATTTTAGAAGAACAGTAACTTGAGAGAACATACTATTATATTCTAGTACGAGGGTGTCAAACATTATTGTAATGTAGCAATATTTTCCAGCAGATCGTTCCACACTCAGAAGTGTCACTTCTCCTAGGCTCTCTTTCTGTCAAGCAATGCGAACTGGATTCTATCCCACCTCTTTTCTAAAGGACTGTGTCCGCGGTCTTCGTTCTTATAATCATCAAAAGTATCAACCTCTTGCTCTCTAGCGGTAACTTTCCTTAGTTCCCTATGGTCTTACACAGACATCATCTCTTCTGATCTGAACAAGTCGACTCCTGACAAGGAAAACCCTATGTAACTACCTTAGGCCTGCCATCTGAAAAATAGCTCCTGTCTATCTAAGTTAACTGTAATAACTGATCTTGCCCGGCTCAACGATTACTTCCCTTTCACATCAACTCATGCCTCAACTGCCAGCAATCTGGCTTCATTAAACACCTATCAATCAATCAATTTTTTTATTGCTCTTCTGAAGTTCCGGTATACAAACATCTTACAGAATTTCATTTAAAAAATAATGTACTAAGCAAACAGCGTTTTATTGCGTTCAATTGATAAAGTCAAAAGGCAGACCCCACAGAACCAATGGTTTCCCTTACGGGTCAATATACAACACCAAAACCGGTACGACTAAGCATTGACATCATAATATGTTTAAACTTCCATTGTCACACTGACAGAAGCAGCAGACATTGTCCAGCAATAAGCATAAGTCGAAACAATGAACTGAAATAAACTGAAGCAAAAAAACAAGAGAACTTCTCCATGCAGAATACATACATACCCTACTAAAGGTGAAAAAGACAGCAATTTCAAACCATAAAACCACGTAAATAACAAGAGAACTTCTCCATGCAGAATACATACATACCCTACTAAAGGTGCAAAAAACAACAATTTAAAACCATAACACCACGTAAAAAATAAGAGAACTTCTCCATGCAAAATACATACATACCCTACTAAGGGTGCAAAAACAACAACAATTTCAAACTATAAAACCACGTAAGTCATACGAGCCACATATTCATACATGCAGGCGCATGAAAGGACAGGTCATACACAAATCCCCTTCTTGCTGCTTCGTACAACAAACAGGTCTCAGCCATCAGCCACCAGCGAGTCTTCTGCAAAGCTAATCGCAACAGGTTACGTACTGAGGCCAAACGTGTTGTTTTTGTTGTATGATTATAATCTAAGCTGATTAATGTTCTGCTGCGCACCTGGCAATAATAGCTTTGATAAACAGATCGTTGCACTAGTAGGCTATTGCATTTTAATATTTGAAAATGAAACATTTCTAAGGATTCTCGCGAGATGCGTTTTAAGAATATTATACGAGTTAACTTTAATAGAATGCTGGATTCATTTGAGCGAAGAGATTAAACCTGGTAAGGTGTTTTTGATCTATGTGCGCATAAAGTTAGTGAAGGCGTTTTTGTGAAATTATACAGATTCATCCACTGGGATATAATTTCATTGCTCTAGATTTTCATAACGATATACATTTAATTTGACATTTTGTATTGTGACTCAACTTTTGAGTCATTGTCGGAATGCAGTCCCGGATGGCGGTAATAAACTCCTATCAATTTCGTCAGCGACTGCAGCTGCAGCTAGTAGGTACTTCAAGCACACTCGAGAGTGAGATGATTTAAATCTCTTAAACTGGACGACTCGCTTTCTGAGGTAGCTTATGATGCTCGTTGTTTGAATGTTAGGATTAATTCTCATATGTATCTCACTTACTATTTATTTGCAAGCATTCATATATATATATATATATATATATATATGAGCACGGTGTCAATGAAAGCAAGCAAAGTCACGGTTGGAAAACGCGAGACAATATCTTAAGGAACACGACATTGACATGAGAACGTCCCCATAGAACACGACATGAAGGCCTACATGAGAAAGACTCTTGCTCAAAGACTCTTGCTCAAATACTCTTGCTCAAAGACTCTTGCTCAAAGACTCTTGCTCAAAGACTCTTGCTCAAAGACTCTTGCTCAAAGACTCTTTCTCAAAGTCCTTAGCAGGAAAACGCGAACCGTTTCGTTTCGAGGCAAATACTCAACACACAGGACACCGCTGTATGTCTATTCATCATCACTGTTATCATTGTCGTCACCATAATCATCGTCTTCGTCAGTGTCATCATCATCCTCATCCTCATCATCATCCTCCTCCTCCTCCTCCTCCTCATCATCCTCCTCCTTCTCCTCCTCCTCCTCCTCCTCCTCCTCCTCCTCCTCCTCCTCATCATCATCATCATCATCATCATCATCATCATCATCCTCATCCTCATCATCATCATCATCATGACCACCACCACCACCACCACCATCCTCATCCTCATCCTCATCCTCATCCTCATCCTCATCCTCATCCTCATCCTCATCCTCATCCTCGTCCTCGTCCTCGTCCTCGTCCTCGTCCTCGTCCTCGTCCTCGTCCTCGTCCTCGTCCTCGTCATCGTCATCGTCATCGTCATCGTCACCGCCATGTATATATGTATATATTAATATAAGGTGTGTGTGTTCGTGTGTGTGTGTGTGTGTGTGTGTGCGAGTGTGTATCGCACACATGATCGTTTGAAATTCCACGTTGTTCTTCTCCGTTTATTTAAGCGAGACAGGATTTTAAAGCAGTTTGTGAGTTAAATTTCTATGTAAAGAGAGGAATAAAATATAAAACAACTAGACCTAACTACACGTAAGGTAAGCGTCGTTCGTATACGACCCCAACTCAGGGAATAAGCGAAAGATACAACACGATGCCATATATGAGAATAATCTGCGTACGATTTAAAGTCGGCTCAGAGTCCATCGTGTAGCATGCTACATGAGAACCTGGGTTTAATCTTTTAAAAACCTACCTCAACCTCGCAAATTATCTCATGTCTTGTGCACGTCATCCTGTCCCGGGCTACAAAGCGGCACACCGGATGACTATCAAAACCATCTTATTGTCTAGTAATGCTCTTACGTAGCACGTAGAGAAATTGCTTCCGCAACGTCCCATCCATATATTCTATACTAATCTGTCCGCTCAACGACCATAAGTCCACACTGTAAAAATAAACATGCGAATGATTCAGTTATAATAAAAAACTGATTGTATTGTATGTGCGTGTTTTACCTGGACCCAAACTCGGTTAGGAGATCAGGTCCTAATGAAATTGAACGACAATGAATTCGTAATTTCTTATATTATATAGGCCTTTTAGACTAATTGTGACATTAAAAAGTAAATCTTGGAAATAGTTCTTGTCAGCAGTGGCTGATAGGTAGCCATACACTGAATGTGGTCAAATGCATGGTAACCTACGAGCAAACTGCACAGTCTTTCGTGGCTCAAATTCAACTCCTTTCTTCAAAAAGAGAATAAAAATTCGATATTTCTCCTTAGTCTTCAAGAAAATGGAAATCTAAGAGCATCTTCTCCTGGCGACCGACTATCGGCGCCTCAGATTAACATGTCGGCTTGACCTTGGGCAAATTACAAATTTAATTAGTTAATTAATCAATTATTATCACAAGGCCTACTGACGTTGATTTGATAATTGTCATTAGTATTTTAATAATAATAATAATAATTATAATAATAATAATTATAATTATAATAATTATTATAATGCCTACTAGGCATTGGTATCATTAGTATAAGCAACTTCGGTACCTCTTAGAGCCTTAAACCAACACTCACAACACTTTGGGCGTGCTACCTGGCAGTGATGACATAACGAGAAAGAACGTCCAGAGCTGTTCGTTTGTTTGATACGACGTAGATCTGTCGTCGAATAAACATGATACGCGCGGTGCGCTTGACACGGTGGCAGATTGATTATAGCGATCAGTGGAGAGTGCGGGTTCGACCCTCGTCCGGGGCGTCACTGTGTAGGAACCTTGAGCAAGTCCTTCGCGCACAATTATTGCTCCGCATCACAACTGCAATTGCGCCATCGAGGAGTGTGTGCACTTCTGAAGTAATTGTAGGAAGGGCAATATAAAATGTAGTTGTATTGTATTGTGTTTATTGCGTAACCTGTCTAGTATTAGTGTTGCATTGTATTGTATTGTATTGACCTCAGAACACGATAGCAATATTCGCCAGTTCCTTTCATTCAGTTGTCCGTTCCATTCTAATGGAGCGATTAGAGCAGACGATTTCCTGCGCGTTTGTTTCAAATCGGAACCGCGCTACAGAAATCCTGAGTGATCATTTATATGGAAATTGGATGGGATCAAGTAGGCTTTATATTGACTTATTGGTCGATTGATACGGATTTTGCCTTTCCCTCCTCATCATTTCCAATCCCGTTCCCCACTCTAGGATCTCCTATTGTCCCTTCCTTTCTCTCCGTTTCTCCTCTTCCGTCTGTCTCCGTCCCCCTCCCAAAGAACTGAATCGCTTGTGGGAAGACCAGACTCACGGGTTCCAAGAAGAGACTGTAGAACTTACTTCGAACGGTGCGATGAGACCGCTTACTCAGCCACGCGACATAGCAGCGCATCTGAAGCGGGTTTAGTCGGTGATCTAACGGTTGAGGGTTCGAAGCTGCTCAAAGAACTCTGTGTAACGACACTGAGACTTTTGTTTGCGACCACCTTTGTCTGAAGCACTAAGGGGCAGAATATGGGCGTGAGCTGAGCGAGCACTGAGTATACACGGTACGTGCACTGGTCCGATGTCCAGTGACGTTTACTGGTCTCATATCCATTGTCGTACTGGCCCCATGTCCAGTGACGTAGTGGTACCATGTCTTTTAGAAGTACTGGCCCCATGTCAAGTGACGTAATGGTGCCATGTCTTTTAGACGTACTGGTTCCATGGCCAGTGACGTACTGGTGCCATGTCTTTTAGATTTACTGGTTCCATGTCAGGTGACGCGCTGGTCCTATTATGTCTTGCTGCGTTATTGGTCCCATTTACTGGATTATTTCTCGCTCCGAAGAGCAGAAAACTAGCCCCTCACCGAAGTTCAACCATAGAAGCGTTGGGCTTACCTCACCCGATGCAATTTGTTAGCGTTCACACCCACGCGATCCGAGCGGAGGGAGGGTTTTACGTCTGCACCATCGATTTCTGATGGTGGAAACGGAAGTGCGCCTCGGGTCTAAGCCTTTCACGGCCAGCAGAGTTGCTAGAAAGCAGGCTGTGCAATCGTGGGCGATTTTGGAAAGAGCCTTTCCTTGTATTCTGACCCGTTTACATCGTGGCCAACAAAAACGATACTTCAATAAATGAAGTAATTTACTAAAATGACTAAAGCGATTTGCTAGTATTCTATCAATTGAGATTAGTGGCATTATTAACGAAGATATTAATTGTAGACATAAGTACATAAAATAATATGTAGACAAGTTGCTCTCTATTTTTATAGCGCATCCATATAATTGAAATTGCTATCGTGATTGAATATTCATGAGAGCCTTGATCAACGATTCAGAGGCAAATAAACGAACTTCCTGCGTTTCCGGAACAGGGAAAGAATACGACTGAGGATCTGAAGCTGATGAAATAATATTTATCGCTATTAATGGATTACTGCAGATTATGATTCCACGTAGCTAAAGACTCTAGAATGAGCTAATCGCAACGCAATGGCGTTACGTGTCGCGGCCAAGCCTGTTCTTTTGTTGTTCAGATTGGGTCTTATAGAGTACAAATAACAAAACACTGGACTCTGGCCAATCTAATTGGTTGAACCAGTTCTTTCTCAAATCGTTCAGATTGACGCAGTGGCGTGGCTAGGATTAGACGTCAGAGGAGTCAGATTGGTATGATGGGGTTAGGAGAGCGTCTACTGCATCTCCTTCCTAACCCAAAGATATTTTGTAAATAAAAATGTAACAATAATCATTTGTAGGTGACGATGCCTTCATAATCATACAAAGTGATACTATATTCAATGCGGGAATTCACCGGCTAGATCATACATGCCAAAGGTCAGCGTTTTCAAGACTATATTCTGTGGAACCCTAGGGTTCCATGAAGTGGAGACAAGGGTTTCGCGGAAAACGTTTAGTGTGAACAAAACAGAAGTTTTTGCTTAACATCTGTGTATATAACTTTATATGAAAGAAAATTTATATCCTTTTGTCGTCGATATTTGTGTTATTATTAGTGTTATTATTATAAATCTGTAATAGGTTTAGCTTTAGACGGGGCTCCTCCAAAAAATTAAGATCTTAAGTGTTCCGCTGCCAAAAAAGATTGGAAAACGGTACAGTAGGTTAGTGCAAGTTTATACAACGAATATCACGCGGAAAACTCCTGCCACCGTAAAATGATTACAGGTCCTATTAAGCTATCAGCGATCTATGCAGAAACGCTGTCAGTTCCGGGCAGTTTAAGTTATATCTCAATGGAAAAAATATTTGAATAAAAAATATATAAACCGGGGGAGGCATGCGCCTCTGCGCCTCAATGTTAATATGGCGATGCCACTAGATCGACGAGCACTTCAGAATCCTCGGTTCCCGTTCATTTTGTCGCAGATCATTTCGTCGCAGATCATTTCGTCACAGTTTATTTCGTCGCATTTTAAAAAAAACGACACTAACCTTAACCCTGACCCTAAACGATCCTCACGACGCATAACCTGACCCTAACTGACCCTCAGGATGCCTGACCTGACGAAATGATCTGCGACGAAATGAGTGGTCACCGAATCCACATTTATAAATTTGAAGCTAAGCCCAATCATTGACAACAAAAATGCTTTAATGCATTTCAACATTTCCCGCAATAAAAGGTTTCGCTACAGCTTACCACATCTAGTGCTACAACCAAACTAGATGTGAGACTGGTTGATACACTCTGGTCGTTCTTGTTCTACTGGATTTTTTCTACACGTACGGGAGCAATATAATTATAGTCCAATGTGCTGCCAGTTACTAAGGCCTAATGAAGAAACCGATGTTGTTGGATACTGACATGATCGAAGTTTGATGTTCGTGTATCCTCTGCGTTAGAATGTTAGACATTGGAGATGCAGACAGGATTAGAAATAACAGGTACAGCTGTTTGGTTATTTCGGTGGTATGTATATAACAAGCTCCAATAATTTTGGCACTGTGCTTGCTCTCCTAAGTCCATTCTAACGAATTCTACCAGGCTGGTCTATATAAACTGTTCTGTTTATCCGTGCAGCGGTCGGGAGTGCATCATTGTGTAGCAACGAGAAGAGGTGCTAAATACATTTTTGCGATGAATGAATGAATATGTAGAAACATTCGTGGAGGGTAGAACCGCCACCTAGCGGTGGCTGGTGTATGCCAGCGAGACGCATTTTGCGAATAGGCAGTATTGCAATGGCTTCGCTTTGTGACTATATGAAGTAGGAACTAGAGGAATCAGCGGTTGTTACTCTCGAGATAGAGTCAAGTCAAGTAGTCGTCTCACTAAAGGTAATTAACATTCTTACCAGAATCGTAATAATTTTCTAAATGTTCTTGATTTGTAACAATCGTCCCAATATTCGGCTCATATGATTGTGGATTCACGACTTGTAAAGTTATTCACTACTGCTCTTTCTGATTGCAAGGATTACACGTGAATGGGTGTCCGCTCGATAATCCGAAGGTTCGATAGTCTGAAGGTTCAATAGACTGATGGTTCGATAGTCCGAAGATTCTTTAATCCAACATTAATTTAACTGGATTAATTGATGAAAGGAATATGTAAAACTGGAAGCTGGATTGATATGAAAAGAATCATGCTCAACATGGAAGATGGATAAATGATGATAAATAATGGTGCTATCCAGCTTCTAGCCAAACAAAATTCTTTTCGTAAATCCAGCTACATGTACCATTAAAACCGCAATCTTATCACCTATCGACCGGACACCATGCAATCTTTGGACTCTCGGGTCTTCGGACTATCGAACCTTCGGACCATAGAGACAGAACGTGTTAATGTACCATCCCTCTTCTGAACCCAAAGAAGTGCCTAGCTAGCTGCCACAATGCTCAACTCTACACATTTCAAACAGTTTTGATAAATTGGAATTTATTGTGGCGAAATAATATTTATTGCTATTGCCATCCTCCAAGGGAAGGCTCTCTTAACAAGGGCATGATAAAGCTCGGATCATAACCGATGGGTACTCTGCCATGCACAAGCATTTGTAAGGGGGGGGGGCTCAAAACCGGCTGTTTGTCGACTCCAAGTTTTTGAGGTAAAGGCTGACATAGGTGAGAGGGGTCAAAAACACAGAAAATCGTTTTATGGTATATTGTCACAAATAAATATGTCTACTTTAAATATCTGAAATTAAACATGTTGAATTCAAAAATTTCGTTGGAGAAAAATGATTTTTAATACATATGTTGTCTGATTTGCATTGCTAAAATATGCATGTTTTCAATGGTGAACTACCAAGATTTCATACACCGTCCTGCCATTATTTGCAAAGTAGCAAAGAGATTTTGATGCTGCATGCTTTATGTGATACAGAATATAGCACTTTATTGCCCAGCACAGTTGCGGAGTGATTAAGTAATGGTTGCTAAGATATTTGATGACACGAATATTCTGAAACTTTGACTTCGATTTTCTCGGTTGTTAAGATTATGCTAATGAAAGACTAGACGAGTATAACTTAAGTTAGATAAAAAAATATTTGGACTCTGTAAACAATATTTTGAAGCAGGTGTTTTATGTAGAATTTGATGTAATAAAAATAAGTTGAAAACGACAAGTGATGGATTTTGATCCCCGCCTCACAAATTATGTTTCTATTCCACCGACCCACCTTACCTTAACTTAGTTTCTCCTTACCTTTCATTTATATCAAGCTTTCATTATCTTACCACCGTTCATATGTCTTATAATTTTGTCCATAGCTAGCCTTATACTTGTCTTGAGTTTGATTTTCCGTGCCTTGATTTGTCATTTCATTCCATTATACATATATATACATATATATGTATATATATACATATATATGTATACATGTATGTGTGTATATATATATTGCATTGACTTACATTTGAATCATAGCCTGAGTAAAACAATCAGTCTAAAATGAGCATGAATTGTTTAGTCAGGTATTTTGTTAAACAAGTAGACCCTATGCTATCTTAATTTAGGTCAATTGTCTTAATCTGCCCACGCGGTCAAGTGTGTCACGCTGGTCTGGTGATGATCGATTTAAGGATAAAGGCTGCTGTTCCTTTATCGTTGACAGAAGTCGTTTGTTAAGCGTTCCACGGAAGAACAGAATAATCAAGTAACGTAGGCCTACTTCAAAGTTTTTTAAATTTTTATCATGAAGAGCTGCAATTTCAAACAAAGTAAGGAAATTGTAACTCACTACAGAAGTCAACTCCACAGTTTAGAAATCAGATCGAGAAGCAGATACTCAGAGGCAGACGAACCGAGTCAGACAGACTCAGCTGGCACCAAAGTCCTCCTCGTGCCCCGAGACATATTGTTCTTTTCTTTCCGAAATAGCAGTTACTGGGACAGTTCTGTTGACGGTAACCAGAACAGGTTTGTGGATACATTAACCGGATCGGGTTTTGTGGATAGTAACCAGAACAGGTTTGTGCCATGATGATCAGTTCGGTAATGTTTTGGTCCTAACTCAACATTTTCTGGTCTACAGCCTGCTGAGCGAACCTTGTTTAATTACTTTGGAGGAGTTTTTGTGCATTCTTGCTACGTGCTACAAATTCAGTTTTAAGTCTTTAAACGCGTCAAGTGTTCAAAACAAATAAATTACTTAGATTAAATCATTAATTTTATTTAAGATTGAATCTTAAAGATTGCAGAAGCAGCTATGGATGCGTCCGAGTTCCGACGTAGAGGGAAGGAGATGGTGGACTACGTTGCCGATTATCTGGAGAATATTCGGAAACGGCCACCGCTGGCACAGGTGAAGCCAGGTTACCTTCGACCTCTTGTGCCAGATGAGGCCCCCAGAGAACCGGAGAAATGGGAGGACATCTTCAAAGACATTGAAAGAGTTATCATGCCAGGGGTATAATAGACATCTTCATGGTCACCAACATCGTTATCATTATTAATCTATTCATCATCACCAACACCTTCAACACTGTAGTTGCTGTTTTCTTTCTTATACATGGCACCGTCATTGTGTTACCTTTTTCGTCATTGATTGCAAACATCATCAACGTCTTTGTTAATCTTCAGTACCGTCATCATCATCATGATCGTCGTCGTCACCATCGTTGTAGTCATATTCGTCATTGTTGTTGTTGATGCTTCATTATTATTATGCGGAACAACCACATCACAATCGTCATTGTGAAATCTGAGAACTACGTAGCTCTAGTAGATTTATATAATAGTGATCTTGCTCTGTTTTACTCTGCAACGTTGCAACGCAACACACGAGGCCGACATGTTTTACAGTAGTCCTACAGAACCCATTATACTCTGACCAAAGTATAATGGTTGGGATCATCGACGACGACATGAAGGTTTAAGTAGGCCTGCCGCTAAGAAGATAAAGAGTTCAAAGATCAACAGCAACTCATTTACATTTTATACCGCTCTCAATTAAAGGATCAACCAACGCCTATAATTAGTTGGAATTAGGTCACCTTCATTGTTCCTGTTCTTATGTCCCATTTTCTATCTAGGTCACTCACTGGCATAGCCCACAATTCCATGCGTACTTTCCAACCGGAAACTCGTACGCCGCCATTTGCGCCGACATGCTGTCAGACGCCATTGGCTGTATTGGATTCTCATGGGTAAGTATGCTATGCATACATACATACATACATACATACATACATACATACATACATACATACATACATACATACATACATACATACATACATACATACATACATACATACATACATACATACATACATACATACATACATACATACATACATACATACATACATACATACATACATACATACATACATACATACATACATACATACATACATACATACATACATACATACATACATACATACATACATACATCGTTTAGTTTCTTAATTATTCAGTTCACATTTGTTCAATCTCGTTGGTGTAAGTCAGAGGTGGATTTGACAATTTGCCGTTCATAGACCGTGATTTATATGCCGCTCCTCTCAAAATAATATTGCATATTGAAAATAATCAAATTTTAACAGACGTTACAGCATATACGAGGAGAAACCAGCGCTACCAGTCAGTTTCTATAAAAAGATGAACATAAACAAATAGTATTAACTTAGCGAGCGCATTAGTTTGGATTTTGATAACAACTTAACACAATGATTAAAATTTCTTCCTTAGTCTACTGGTTTGCTATCATATACATTTTACATTTAAATTTGTTTAATCCAATTCTTGTCGCCCCTTGAAATGCGCCACCCCTAGGCCGGGCATTGTTGGAGAGGTGTGGGGAGGGACACCCAATGAGAGGTGTAACAAATGTGGGGAGACAAACGTATAACGGGTCCTCTGTCTGTAAAAGGTGGGAAATTTGTTACATTCTACTCCCGGGATCGCTGCCTCTGATTGTTAGCCGTGCGGTTAATACGGTGCTGGCGTAGGCAAAGCGTCAACATGCAACGGCAAAACATGAAATCTCAATTAGAGACAGACAAATAAGAAGACGGACAGACATAGAAGTAGGTAGACAGACAGACAGACGGATAATAGTTAGTCAGAGAGAGAGAGACATATTGGTAGGAATATAGACAAACAGCTAAATAGACTGACAGATAGACGGACAAACAGACTAGCGAATAGGCACATTGCCGTGCAAGAAGACATGAGGGCGGACAGACATAAACCGCAGAGGGAAGGTCATGCATACAGGCATCCAGGCAGGCATCCAGGTAGGCATCCAGGTAGGCATCCAGGTAGGCAAGGTGATAGAGAGTTCAATAGCCATTCATCAAATCCTGAGGCAACCACCACCGATGAATCCATATTGACCATTCAGCAGACGCTACTCCTTCCTCAATAGCCTTCATTCCAATTTTCCAAATCACTCTCCCTCTCTCCGTCCATTAATCTGTCTCTCTTTCTCTGTCTCTCCGTCTCAGTTTCTCTCCGTCTGAGTATTAACTCTCGCTCTGTCTCTCTCCCTCCAAAGCTGTCGTCCCCTATCCTCTCGTGCCCTCTACCTTTCATTCAGTCTGCTTCTGTGTGTCTCTCCCTATGTATGTCTCCTTGTGCCCTCTCTCTCTCTCTCTCTCACACACTCTCTCGGTCTGTCTGTATTTGTGTCTGTCTTTCTTTCTTCTCTCTCTCTCTCTCTCTCTCTCTCTCTCTCTCTCTCTCTCTCTCTCTCTCTCTCTCTCTCTCTGCCTGTGTCTAGCTCTCTCGTCTCTATCAAACTCTTCATCAGCGACGTACGTCAATACAGATTTGCGCCGACCGGACATCCGGTTAATTCGCCGATGCATTTAGTGCGCATGTCTAAGCGACGGCCTATCGAGACGTGAAGACTAAAAGCTAAAATGCCTAAGGTTTATTAAATATGGCGTATACAGCTTACTAGACTTGAGCCTAAATGGGACCAATACGGTTTGTAATCAATCCTAAACTAGCCGCAGAATTATTGTAACTCCAATTTTCTGAAAGACCACTCACAGCTTGCAAATGAAACAGTAATTGTTAAACAGAATTTGCTGTAAAATGCGTAGATTTCGAAACATTATAACTGCAATTTACTGAAAGACCGCTCACAGCTTGCATTTGAAACAGAAATTGTTAAAAGAATTTGAAGAAATATTCGTAACTTTGGAAAAATTCTAATTTCAATTTTCTGAATGACCGCTCACGGCTTGCAATTGAAACAGCAATTATTAGAAGAATTTGCAGTAAAATGCGTAGATTTGAAAACACGTCATCTCTATATAAAACAATAAAACCATTGTGACTGATCAGTGGATCCCGGGTGCGCCAAAACCATGCTTAACAAACTGTTTGTAATGAGTATATTTTGGGGACGGGCAAAATTAAATCTTACCAACTTAGTTTGATTTCATCAAAATAAAAAAATAAAAATGGTTTTAATCCTCATTTTGGCGCCCATTTCTAATTTAGCGCCCGGGGACACGTGTCCCGCCCTGCACATCCCTGGTCACTGGGTCTTTAAGCATATGTGAAGGACTTCAAGCATACTTCAGGTATCGTCTTTGATCGAACTAATGACGCACTCATTTCTTCGATTAGTCTGCAACGGGCTAAATATTATCTGTTCCCAAATGCCTTTAATTAACCGATAGCCTCTTCCTGTATAAATACATTTATAAATCGCCGCATGTGTTTATATAATGTGTTTATATAATGTGTTTATATAATGTGTATTTATATTTATCGATGAGCAGACCGACACAGAAAAAGAGAGCCCTGTGCAGTGTGCATGCATGTATATATGCAGTTGGTTCTTATATATATATATATATTGTATAATCTGTATAATGTATTATATAATCTAGTTACTGTATATATGTATATATGTGTATACTATAATATATATATATATTGCCCTTCTGAAAGTCTACCTTTGTGAAGTCTTGTTTGAACGGCTGACGCTGGATGCCTCGCCATCGGCGGTAACCACGCGCCATGCACCAAACATCAGCAAATGCTGCTGCTTCCGAAGGCTGTGCGGTGTCCATTATAACTATGTGATGGATATTTATATGCAATGAGTCATAACGTGTAAATATAACAGGATCGATCTCTATATATCTAGATATGAAATATTTAGGTGCATGATGTTTGCATTCGATTAGAAACATAATATATATATATATAATTATATATAGGCCTATATATTGTGATAGGAACTTTCGCTTTAGATAGGACAGCAATTGAAGTTCATCTATCCAGAAATATTCGACTCTTGAAAACATGTATAAGGAACGCATGTTAACTATTCCCTCAAATGCATAATTAGAAAGTGAATAGCCGACATTATAATATAGTTAACTGGTTAAGATAATGAATAATGCTTTGTACATACTGAACCTGTTGCTGCGTGATGTTAAGTATGAAGAGTAGACCTTGTTAGCGGGTCTCATCTGTTCCTTAGCGGTTTTATTCCTCTTCTCAATGTGCCTCTGTTATTTTATGTCTTCTCAGCATGTGTTCCATTGGCTGATGTGATAATAGTAACATTTAATTACGGTTATGGTTATGACTGAAATAGTCGTTTATCTAAGCCAGATCAGATTCTGCAAACGACTAAACTATTCAACTTCTAAATATTATAGCGGAACCTTACGGACCGTATGGGAATTTTTCTTTACCTGCAGTTGACTCCCACCTCAAGGCTAAACTTAATCAGCGACGTATGCTGTGCTGTTGACACCTTTTGTTTTTCTATCGTGTTATTTTTTAAAATTATACTGGCAATGTTTGTATGTAAGTACTGTTAATAATAACTGTGATTTGAGTCAATAAAAACATCCAAAGCGCCACTAGGAACGAAGTACATCCAACGGCTCATTAGCGAGCAATCGCAAATACACCTGCAAATGTAAATATAATTATACAATCTTTGACTCTGGTGAGTCACTCAATGCTCGGAATGTAGCAACTCATAGCGGGGGACCTTGCATTGATCGGTGCATTGATCGGTGCATTGATCGGTGCATTGATGCATGTCAGCGAAAACAGAATTACGGAGAATTTTCTCTCACGATGGCCACGGTAGCTGCTATATATATACGGTCATGCAGAAGCGCCGATTAGAATTGAGTTGGAATCGATTTAGAGGTTCATTAGAATTTCGTAATGGCAAAACACGATTAGTGTATTTGGGAGAAGAAACAGATTGACAACAAGGTACATAGCAACCCGCAGACACAGACACACACACACGCACACAAACAAACACAAACAAGCACACACACACATAAACAGGCACACATGCACACATAATAGACGGTCTGGAAGTGTTTAGGTAGAGCGCCTTAACTTGAGACTTAACTCCGGAGTCAATATATCCTAGGTACAATACACTTTAGTAGTTAATTTATCTGGGGAGTTAATTTAGCCTCCTACACCGGCTCATCAACCCTTTGTAGGCTTGTATGCAGTATTGCTCGTTGACGGTTCATGCTACCAAAACACTGTTTGCTGTAAAACATCCATAGCATATATCCAGATATTTTCCAAACAGGACAGAGACATCAGAAAGACGCACAGACAACACCGAGACAGACAGACAGATAGACAGACAGATAGACAGACAGATAGACAGACAGATAGACAGACAGATAGACAGACAGACAGATAGACAGACAGATAGACAGACAGACAGACAGACAGATAGACAGACAGACAGACAGACAGACAGATAGACAGACAGATAGACAGACAGATAGACAGACAGATAGACAGACAGATAGACAGACAGATAGACAGACAGATAGACAGACAGATAGACAAATCATCCAGACGTACCGAGATGCACATTAACGGCCATAACAGCTGTTGTTATCATGCGCCAATTGTGTTTGCAGGTCTCGAGCCCAGCGTGTACTGAACTGGAGATGGTTGTGTTGGACTGGTTGGGAAAAGCCATTGATCTTCCAGCGGAGTTTCTTTCTGGAGGAAAGGGCGGAGGAGTCATCCAGGTGAGGAAAAATAAATAAAAAAATTCGACGTCTATTCTGACACATTATTCAAAGCCCCACATACATATCTAACGCGTAAGGCCCTCAACTCCAAAGCGTGGCGAGTTACGCAAGCCATCTATAATTATTATGACACAGAGTCCCTTAACACAATCTACATGCATCTGCCATAGTTGAAACTTACTTAGGCCTATGTCCTATACTGGAGCATCGGTCGATAGGATTTTTGTACATGAATGGCGTCTTCTTATAGTTTCTGAATAGCAGGGATGAAATTGCTAACCGCACGCCTCAATCCTCTTCCTTTTTCTACCGTGCTTGGGACCGACTTTAGCGGGTCCAAGTTGAGAGATATTTGTAAACCCGTCGACAGGAAAATATGCGGTAAGATAAGATAGAAATCAACAGCTGGGAAAGCCGTAAGATGTCGCTTATTGATTGATTCAATTAATCGATGAGACAGGTTAAGGGGCCATCTTCTAGACTATAACAATAATAATAATATTAATAATAAGAATAATAATAATCTTGCATATAACAATGTTGAATTAATGAGTCTGTATCAATGTCCGATGGTTTGCGAATAAATAAATTTATAATAATAATTCTCCGTTAGTATATATATACATATTTCCGCATATATATTTTCATTTTTATATATATTACTCGGGTACAAAATAATAATAATAATAATAATAATAATAATAATAATAATAGTAATAATAATAATAATAATAGTAATAGTAATAATAATCTTGCGTATAACAATGTTGAACTGATGAGTCTGTATCTATGTCCGATGGTTTGCGAATAAATTAGTTTATAATAATAATAATTCCGTTTATTTTTGTCAAACTAACAACAACGCGGTATGATTACAGAAACCGTATGAACCAATGCGCCCCAGTGTGCTGTATACAATACTCTACAATCCACACAGTCGCATTTATATATTTACATCAAGCGTAAATAAGTCATTATTTCCACAGGGTACAGCCAGTGAGGCCACTTTCATTACTCTGTTGGCCGCTAGAAGTCGCTTGATTCATCACCGGAATAGTTCAAAAGCCGAAGATGGTTTGGACCACATTAAGTCTAAAGAGAGTCATCAAGAGTTGACAACGGGAAATTCTCTTCCGCCAGTTAAAGAGGATCTTTCCATCCTATCCAAAATGATCGTCTACTGCTCCGATCAGGTAAGATATTTGACTCACAAGCAAACATACAGACGGCCATAGAGAGGCAAACTGATGAAGGACAGGCGAATAGGAAGAGACAGACTGGTGGATGCACTAACAAGTGGAAGGAAATGCTGAATGCCAAACAGACAGATGGATAAGATGAACAGTAAGCACAAACACAGTCAATTGACATATGCAATGACGGCATGGATGGCAGATGTAACCATGTACTCTTTAATAAACCTAATTTCTGCTATCCCAGCCATCCATCTATCAGTTCACATCCACCTACCCATTCATACATTTAACCGTAGTGTACCTTCCACATATCAATCCATCCGTCCAGGTTTCAATCCATCTATCTGTCCATCCATCCATCTATCCATCTATTCTTTCCATCTGAATCCATCTATCTATCCATTAATCCTTTCATCCAATCACCTTTTCCTTCTGTCCATCAATGAATCTTTATTTCAATTGCTATGACGTAAAGCTGGTATGTGTGCATAAATCAGGCACATTCGTCGGTTGAGAGAGCAGCTCTTTTGGCAGCCGTGAAATGCCACAAGGTGGAATCAGACGAGAAAGACCGTATGAGAGGACCAGCTCTTCAGAAGGCGATTGACGAAGACAGGGCCAACGGTTTCATTCCACTGTTCGTACGTATATCCAAGACGCAGCTTCATAGACGTAACATTCCCACAGCCTCAGAGTGTCTCCTATATTAAGTCAGGGAGGGGTAAGTGTGTTCTGATTCGGGACGATTGTCGACAGGCTGGACCGCTGAAGCTATGGTCTGTAACGTAGTTAGAACAGAGTCGAGAGTCCACTGAGATTATTATTAATGTCTATAGATCTTGAGAAAGTCTTTGACGTTGGCCTACAATAATGTTTAACGTCGCCGGTTTTCTGTTTTTGGGTCGCGTTGGCATTTCTGAACTATTAGAAGGAGAGTGAAATCTAATGCACTTTTCATATGTTGACCTGCATGTACTTTCTAGTGCTTTCCAGATAACTTCTCTTCGCTACCGCCAGCCATTTCTCACTCATTCTGCTTGTGCCCAACCAAACATCGTCTGGAGATCATTCATATTCAACTTTATAGATATTCTGTCAATTATATAATACCGTTAATGAACATCACAGCACAGTCGGGGTTGTGTCGGGAGCACTTCTGAGTAGATGTATTGAATGGGCGCTATATAAATCCTCCAAATAGATGAATAACAGCCTTGATGAATTTTAGACGAGGTTTTTTCTCCATTAGCAATTGCTTTCATCGCTTCAAAATTGCGCTTCGCCGTGTGAACAGTTATGTGTAAATTTACAGAAAATCTAACAAGCAACAAGATTAGCTGGAATTTTGTGTACTTTACAGAACAGTATAATCTCTGATTGAAGACAAAATATATAGCTGATTGACGAGAGAGTAGGTTAGAGCGGATGACAATTTCACATTCGCGGTTTAGGCCTACTGTCGACGCTTACTCTGACTTTCTGACTTTGCGATCAGAATTTGCGTAAAAGCCATCGCTCCAAAGGGATTTGTTTCCAATTTTAACTAATTATACGCTGCTTCCACTAATTGGAATAGTACGTAAGCTTTTCGGGAGTTTGTATTTCACATCACAGCACTTCTTCAGTCTCAAAAACTAGCTTCCTAGATAGGCCTACATACTTCAAGGTCGCACTCTTCATTTGTTCTGAATGTGCAAATCATCCGCCATCTTATTTAGTTATCCATATTAACCACATATTCTATCTTTTAAAGTCAAATGCTCTCTTCGATCGGCGTTTGCTGGGAACTGGAAAGCTCATCAATATAGTCGTTTATGCACGCCTTGCCTTTGATCGGCTTACATTCACAGTTTCCGATTCCTCCATCGAAAACTCTCTATACCTTTGCCTTATAAATTTACAGATCTCCTGTCGCTGCAAGCTCAAATGTACCTTTTCCAGTCTGTTTACTGTTCCTAATACTCTGTTTATTCTGGGTTCAATGTGCGCTACTGGACTTTGTAAGGAGGTCAAATTGTCAAATGACAAATGACATTCGATCTTATTCTGTTGCATTAAGCTTATTTTCATGCTATTTCGCCTAGCATTGTATTGCTGCCTTACGTTTCAGTGCGTTGCCACTCTTGGAACGACGCCGTCTTGTGCTTTTGATAATCTGCTGGAAATCGGTCCAATATGTGAGTATGACAGTCCAGTATCTATGGTAGTGTCAGATATGTTAATTAACAGAAGTGCATTCAAGGGTCTAAGCAAATTTGGCCCTTTTCTGCTTCGAATATTTTGGACATAACTGGCCGAGGAGTGTGGCGGGATTGTCAAAGAACATCCTGGTTACATCTGTATCTGTGCTTTTTGGACAATCCTGTTTTTATAAGGGCATAGATCTCCATTGCCAATGTTCCTTGAACTGTTGTTCAAATGCGAATACTATCATTTGCTCTCTGTCTCTCTCTGTCTGCCTGTCTGTATGTCTGTCTCTCTCTCCCTGTCTTTCTTTCAGACCTTAGTAGCTTTATTGGATAATGGAACTTGTGAGGTACGTTGGCTGGTCGGTGAGAGGATTCGACCCTCGTCTAAGGCGTCAGTCACTGCGTAGAGACCTTGAGCAAGTTTTTGGCGCACAATTGCTCTGCCATACAACTGCAATTGCACCGTAGAGGCGTGCCTGTGCACTTCTGAGCAAAAAATGTTGGAAAAAGGGCGATACCAATTTCATAATATAACTTAGAATTCATAGTAAACTAAGTTTCTTTCTTTATGTTTTACTTACTATTGTACCAAAAGCTGTTTATTAGTTGTTGCATCTATAAATTCGGGGCTTGAAGTGGAACGGTATGAAACGGTATGCCATACTGGCACCTCTCTTGGCCGACTGCAAGTATGCCGGGAGGGGAGGGAAATGGTTCTTGTCGGCTATCCATACCAGCACCTCTTTATTCCCACTTCAAGCCCTGTCTGTAAATTATTGATGACTGACAAACTCTGATTTTTTGGTCATTGGCTTTTCTGGATTACCAAATAAACACCATTGAATTGAATTGAGAATTACATGCTAATCTATGTAACAATCAACCATTTTTAGGTAATAAAGAAAAGCTGTGGATGCACATCGACGCGGCTTACGCGGGATCATCCTTCATCTGTCCTGAGTTCAGACATCTACTGAACGGTGTAGAGGTAGACTACGATTTTATATTGAAGAAATAATATAGCGCCTGTCTGAATCTTAAAGACCATTCCTACTTGTAGAATACAATTCGATTGATATAATTATAATAATGACTTAATGAGCACGAATGTCTATGATCACGACTGCTATCACGATAACGATCGTTAATAATGATGGTGTCTGTGAGTTTACTTATGATGTAATCAAGATGACAGGTATTATTTGCCTATGATGGTTATGGATATCATCGTTATCATGAATATTTCATAAATACGATTATGATCAAGAATAATATCATGGTCGTGACTATGATCACGAGTTCGATGATCACTATGATCGTAGTTCTGATGATAATTATGATTCTGAAAACGATTTGATTCTGATTGTAATTTTTTTGATGCGATTATATTTTGTAGTTCGCCGATTCTTTCAACTTCAATCCTCACAAGTGGCTCCAGGTTAACTTTGACTGTTCAGCCCTTTGGTACGTTGACGCCTTTGTCAAAGCTATGCACGTGATGGCTGACATAACATGTTAGTGTAGTAATGTCATGCCAAATTCATGCAGCACATTAAAATTATATTATTATACTATATATCTTCGTTTATTTAAAAAGCTGACAATCCGCAGCAAATAACATTGGAAAATTACAGAAAAAAATGAAAGTTATCCAATAATATTAAATGGTATGGCCTACTTTGGCTTATTACAAAAAACAATGTCACTAAAATGACAGGATAAAATTGCTGGTCAAGTATTTTCAGGCAGTTAATTTTAAGTGCTGAACATTTTAATATCGCCTAAACGTCAATATTCTAAAAGAGTTAACAAGTTACACGATGGATTAGATTTAAATACGAATTATGGTGTGTACTATTGATCTAAGAGGGTCCTTGAGACCGTCTCTAAGGCAACGTTACAAATGAACAGTGCGGGAAATTTTATGAACTGCTTCAGGATAAAGGAAAGTCGATACATTGTGGAAACATTCCATGTCGATCCAATCTACCTGAAACACCAGAACCAGCATGGCTTGATTCCAGACTACAGAGTGAGTCTCACAAAGTGTTGCGTTATAAATTACGTAGTCTAATTTTTATGTTGTAGAAACCGGGGCTTGAGTGGCATGGTGGGCAAGAGTGGCATGTCCGTAATGGCTAGGAAACGACCACCGCTAAACGCCTGTACCTTGCGTGACTAATAGCGTGTCAGACGCGTTTCACAATGTGAAACATTCCACAGAGGAGTTATTGTTTCAATTTTCGTCTACGTCAATGATCAAATAAATTAAAATTCAATGCGAGTAAATGAAAAAGTAGAAAGACATATTTTCGATGCGAGGAAATTATAATTACCTAGGTACACAGAACAAATGTGTTGGTCCGTTTAACAAAATAAATTTACAAAGATTAATTGATTTGTTGATGACTGGTTGACCTGCGATGTGGTCTATAGGTCCCAGGTAGTAGAGCTTACAGATTTACTCATATTTGATTGTCTGGCTGCATTGTTGACTGATTAATTGACTCACAGATTGATACTCATGTTCGATGGTGTTGCAGTGTAAACATCTGTGTCGGGTGTTGACAATATGATTCTTTAATTTCTAGCCAAGAAAATAAAATCTGACCGTTCACGGAAGAATCTTTAACCTCTTAACGAGTCTAACGACAAGCTGCATAGTTTTCCCATGCAGCTTAGCACGCGATTGATGTCAAAGGATTAAATTGTATTAATAAAAGACACTAATTATCAATCACATATCTCGCATGGGCAATTATTTGGTTTGAACACTTCAAACGATGAGAGTGCATTTACAAAACTTGACTACTGAGAAACCAGTGCGATCCCTCGTTAAAATGTTGCCTTGTCGATTATGTTTTAAGCACTGGCAGATTCCGCTTGGTAGAAGATTCCGATCTCTGAAATTGTGGTTCGTTCTACGTCTCTATGGGATCAACGGGCTCCAGGAAATCATCCGAAAGGTTTGTAAATATCACACTCAAATGCTACCGACTGTTACATTACTAGTTTACCATACATGTATGTAATGCTTGTGATGTGAATAATTTTTATATTAAATTAATTAATAATATGTAACTGGTAATGTCGCATGCGGAAATATAATCTTATTTCCAGTATACAACGACAATCCATTTTAACCTGTAGGAAATAAGAGGCACTAGCAAAATGCGTTCACTTATAGTATACAGACCCTCCTGAAGTTGACATTAACACGTACCTTTAATCTGGAACGTTATGAGCTTTAAATTTATCTGTGTTAGCAGTGTTGCTCTGTGACTTTATGGTTTTAGGCCTATACAAAAACACATGTCCTAACCAAATTCATCTACTGAAATATCTAACCGACTGATATTCTGATTAGGCGAAGCCATAAACCGGCTAAAAATTGATCTGTTGACTATTCAGTATGACTATTGTAACGACTATTGTAATGACTATTGTTTTTGTCAGCATGGTATCTGAATATGCGAAAATATATTGATTGATTGACTGACGGACTGATTGACTGACTGATTGATCGATCGATTGATTTACTGATTGATTGATTGATTCATTCATTCATCTTTGCCTGGCGGACTTCACACCTATGGGTGCAGGTGCTTTACACCAGCTACTGAAAATTTGTCCGTTATTTATTAATAATATTTCAATAACGAAAATGAAATAATTACAATGTGTTGTGTAGGCTCAAATGTTTTAATTCTCTTCTTTTTATGGCAACAGCAAGTATCACTGGCGAAAGAGTTCGAGGCGTTGGTTCGAAGTGAAGACAAATTCCAAGTAACACACGATGTTCTGATGGGTCTCGTCTGCTTTAGACTCAAAGTAGGACTTTCCCATCATCAAAGTCGTACACTTTAGTACTGGAACATTCTACTTCGGTACAATAGTCATCGATTTTATTGGCACCGATGTTTTTAAATCACATGGCATTGTCGGATAGCGAACAGAAATCATTGAGAGCAGGTGATGTCTATTGCATGACTATATTAATTGCTGTTGTGTAGGAGTATAGCGAAAGAATAAGTGATTGAGTCAGTAAATGAGAGAGAGAAAGAGAGACAGACAGACAGACAGAGACAGAGACACAGAGAGACAAAGAGAGAGTGAAAGAGAGAGAGAAAGAGAGTGAGTGAGACACAGAGAGAGAGAGAGAGAGAGAGTCAGAGACAGAGAGAGAGAGAGAGCCAGAGAGAGAGAGAGAGAGAGAGAGAGAGTCAGAGACAGAGAAAGTGAGAGACAGAGAGTCAATCAGTCAGCCAGCCAGTCAGTCAGTCAATCAGGTAACCAACCATGCAGCCATAACCGGACTTAGACTGACTTCTTCACAAAATCACTGCATGAATGAATGAATGAAATATCTTTCTCGCTCTGCATTTCCACAGGGCAGCAATGACCTGTCGAAGGCTCTGTTGGAGTTGATCAATTCGGACGGTCGCATACATCTCGTTCCTTCGGAGTCCAAAGGAGACTACTTCCTGCGATTCTGCGTCTGCGCCTCTAGGACTGAATCCTCCGATATCCACTTTGCCTGGAAGGTCATCCAGGAACTGGCGGACAAGGTCACGGTCCAGGGTAACAACTCCAAACCATAAACCCCTCGCGGCAGAAATCGAACCTGGATCAAGTCATGGGATAATTCTGTATTTTGAATTCTCCAAGGAAACAATACGTATCTTTGATGGTGTAATTTCTAGCTAAATAGAGCACGACAATAGTGTTTATTGTTCTTCGCAAAAACATGTGCCTGGCTCCATCTAGGTGATGGAAACTGACTCTAATCAGAATGAATTAAATGCAGAATTGAATGTGTTAAAAAATAAAATTGAAAGGAGCAATTCGCGAAACTAAACAATGAATAAGTATAGACGAACTAAACAAGATATCTTGCGCCTGTCACGCTATCATAGTCGGAGCAATCATCGCACAGGATACTGACTGATTAAATCTTCCTTCGAAGCCGTTTTAACAGTTGAGCCTATAAGTTCCCGCAAATCTCGTGACTTATCCCGAATGCAACATCGGATCGGGTACAATGGAAGCTATCCGTAAATCCTGACACATCCAGCGAAGATTCCAGTGACTTTCAATGCTTCCCTAACTGAGTAGCTATCTTATGAATTTTGAATTAGTTTTAGATTATACGCGGAGCCGAATAAACGCTCATTGTAGAATGCCCACTATGTAATACAGAGGTCCCCAAACTTTTGGATACCGTGGTCTACTTTAGTGATCCATTGAGAGCTTGCGGGCCACAGGGTACCTAGGAGCGCCGAAGTTTTTCTCACGGCGGAGTACGAGAATTTAAATTTTAGAAACAGTTTTTATCTCCTGCAGCAGATAGACGCTCGTAGCACAGCGAGTCGGAACGTAACTTTGGGTGTTGACATTGACCTCTTAACGACCTTACTCTATCAACAGCGGTTATCAGTCTGGCAATTTCACCTCTACTCGTCGTACTCTGATACGAATGTGCAGTGTCGTCGAATGTCGCAAAGTTGCCCCATGCAAGCGTTAACTGTACGAATAAGCCCCGCGCTGCGTCACTTTAGGGGGCTTTGTTATGGGTACGTACGGGCCGGCCCTTTCGTCCCCAGCGCCGTTGTTCTTTATCATGCATAGCTGTTACACTGCTTCTGTTACTATCGAGTGATATTGAAAGCAACCCTGGGCCTCTCTCCCGCACAGTCCAGTCCAATAAGCCTACATTGAAACCATCGTCTATAAACTTTGGTAGCTTCAACATCCGTTCAGCCATCCGTCGCTCAGCCATCATACATGACCTCATCAGAGACGAGAGGCTGGACATACTGGCACTATGCGAAACGTGGATCTGTGCTGACACTCTTGATTGTATCAAGCGTGACATCGCTCCTGAAGGCTTCTCTTTTCTCCATGTTCATCGGAATGGATCCTCAGGTCGCTCAGTGTCTGGCGGGGGTCTCGCTCTTATCTACAGGTCCACGTTAGAGGTCACCGTACATCCTCAATCCTCAAGGCTCTGCACTTCCTCGTGTGAACTTCAACTAGTTCGACTGGGCAAATCATCTTCATCGATAACTATTGGAAACATCTACCGCCCACCGGATACAATAGGAGATTTTTACAACGACCTCGCCAACCTAATTTCATCCATTTGTGTTGAGGCTGGTGAAAGACTTTTGCGCTGTGGAGATCTTAATTGCCCTGGATCTGGAGGTCGAATGAATAGCATACTGGCCGATACCTTCGATACCTACGGTCTCCGCCAGTATGTTGAAATCCCTACCCGAGGAGATAAATCTTAGACGTTCTAGCAGCCGATGATCGAACAGCAGTTTATGACACGCACGTGAATGATGCTGGTCTTATATCGGATCACAAATTAGTACTTTGTAAAATATTGACTTCCATTCATCGCCAGCCAGTGCGTCATGTATTCCGTAACATCAAAGTAATAGACTCCTTAATACTCAGTGACTTGTTAATTGACTCAGACCTATTCTCAGCTCCTGCAAGCAGTGCAAACGATTTTGCCGAACAAATGAAAACAACAATGTCACTGCTATTGGACAAACTCGCTCCGATTCAGACTTGCTACAGGCGACCATCTAAACCTATTACTACATGGCTCTCATCTGAAGCATCCCGTGCGAAGAAGGAACGTCGTCGACTTGAAAGAAAGTGGAAAAATTCTGGACTTGATGAGGATAGGCAGTGTTATCGTCGACACTGCCGTGTAACAAATAAACTCATAAACGCTTCACGAAGCTCGTATTTCTGCAGTCAACTTGAAAGTGCTGATAATCCTCGGGACCGATGGCGCATCGCTCACCGTCTTCTACACTCAAAGGATAGGAACAACTGCCAACGCTCAGACACAGAAAATCAGACTCTGTGTGCAAATTTTGCTGCATTTTTTTAAAACAAACTTATTGATCTTGAATTTAAAATTGCTAGATGTGCTGCTAATTTAGTGTGGAGTGACCTTCTCCGGCCCTGCCTTCGATGACATACCGCCTGTCACATTCCTTGAAGTCTTTAATCTTCTCAATAGCAAGGTTCCTAAATCATCAGCATTGGACTTCATACCTACATCACTCATCGTCCCTTGTTTTGATGTATTCTCTCACATCATTGCACACTTGGCAAACCTATCTTTTGCTGAGGAGTGCTTTCCTTCATGCTTCAAATCTGCTTTAGTCACGCCTTTACTTAAGATCCTTGAACGTCTTTTTCCTATGCGTATCAAGAAACACATTACTTCCTCTCCCAACTTCAGTCCCTACCAGTCAGCAAATCGTGAAGGCTACTCCACGGAAACTGCTCTTGTCTCTACACTGGATTTCTCTTCTCATCTATTGACAATGGTAAAGCCTGTATCAACGTATCCAAAATACGTTAGCTCGAGTAGTGCTACGTGTCCCACTACGAACATGCTCCTCTGCCCTACTCCACCAGCTGCATTGGCTCCATTTTGAATTTAGAATCAAATTTAAGTTAGCTTGTTTTACCTAGAAAGCCCTCATCACTAGTACACCTACCCATATGCATGCTCTACTAACTCCTTACATTCCTCCTCGTTGCTTACGATCATTAAGCACAGGTCTTTTAGTTGAACCACGATGCAGAACAGTTATGGTCTCTCGTGCATTTCATGTCTCTGCTCCTAGGGAATGGAATCGACTGCCACTCTCTCTTCGTAGCTCAAATTCACTTCCTTCCTTTGGCTTTCAAGGATTTGGAAATCTGATTGCATCTTCTCCTGGCGACTGACTATCCGCGCCTCAGATTCACATTTAGGTGTCACCTTGTGCGCGTTACAAATTTATTAATAATAATAATAATAATAATAATAATAAATATAAGGCCTAGAAGTATAAGGCTTACAACTTTTGCTAAGTGTCAAGGAGAGGCGATTAGAAGAGAGCTAGGAATCCAGTACAGTGGCATACGTTCAACCATCTGTAGAGCCGAGGAAGGAGACTCATGCAGCTATATATAGGCCTGCGTATCATCAGAATACAGGTGGGAGGCAATGCCGAGAGGAGGTGGGATGCTGCCTATAGAGCGGAAGTGTATAGAATAAAATAAAGGGGACCAAGCGCGATCCCTGAGGGAGGCCATAGGGAAGGGGACCCAGCCAGTGGGGGTTGAACCAAAGATCACAGAGATTGACCGTGTAGCAGATGGTCATTATTTTGTAGCAGTCCAGTTGAATAACGTTGAAAGTTATCATAAGCCCACTTCGACAGCGATAGTCTATTCAGAGTTTTAGACAAAGGCAATTTGATCCAGATGGCTGACACAGCTAAGACTCTAAGACTATAGGCTAAATGTGATCGACCTATTTTTTGACATATTTTCTAAGTGAGCGTTGGGGAAACTTTGACTCCCCGATTTTTTGAATTTGCGTCATATGTTTTGGCCAATACGTGTTGCCCCTACAACATGTATTTTGATGTATGTGGTGTGCGTCAGTATAATGAAGACACTGGCTTGCGTCGGGAGCGCCTCTGACCTAAAGTGGCGCTATATAAATATTTAATGGTGATTATAATTAAGAGGTTATGCGATATTTTATTGTAGATTTCATTATGAGCTTAAGCGTTGTTCATGGCGATTGAATATGAAGAGTTAAACAGCCGTGTTAGTCAGTTATAAGCGTTGTCTTAGTTGATATAGGCCAGAGGTGTAACAAGGTTTTGAACAGTGGGGAGAAGCATAATTAAAAAAATAGTGCGCGAAGCCAACAAAAATTTAGACCATGCGTTGTAGGCCTAAGTAACTGCAATTAATAACTTCTATTGCGCCGGCATCAAATTAATAATGGGAACCTGACGAAATTAAATAAACCTAGGATACCCTATGACAACGTTCCTCGACCCTATTAGTCCTGCGACCCCTAATAATAGGCCTATTTAAAATGTTGTGACAACCCTAACTATGAAATTGATTAGACTACCGCAAATCACAGTAAGCTTTCAAAAAATAAATTTAGATTAATTTGAGTCGCAATAGTGTATCAATTTTATGTACAATGTTTGTACATGAATTATAAATATAAGAAACTTCATTGAAAAATTTTGTTCACAAATTCACAAACGCTTGAGCCAACCCCTGGCAAAACGTGAGGCGACAACGGTAGGGGTCGCGACCCTCAAATTGAGAACTACAGACATTTAAATCCTACACGATAAGCGACAATTGGTTGAGTACATTCCGTCTGCATCTCTCATCTCTGCAAGTACTCAAAGGCAATACATGTAGAACAATGACCTACCAGGGTTCAATTCTATAGATATCGAAGTTCACCAAATCCGTATGTAATTGTGTGCACGGAGGCCGATTGGTTAGAGCGGTCGACCCGTAACGCTCAGTGAGCGCTGAGCGAGCGGGTTCTACCCTCGTCCGGGAAGTCACTGCGTAGGGACCTTGAGCAAGTCTTTCGCGCACAATTTCTCTGCAATACAACTGCAATTGCGCCGTCGAGGCGTGTGTATGCACTTGTGAACAAAAGATGTTGGAAGAAGGGCGATATCAAATTTCAGAATTAATAAATAAAGAAATTGGCAACACTGTCGGTCTATGTATTACACACATACTCCACACGCACAAATACATGCACACACACACACACACATATATATATATATATTTATTTATTTTTTTTAATTCAATTATATTTGATAACCAAAATAACATGAAAAAAATGACAAACAAGTTAACATAAATGAATAATCTGGTTACACAGGGGAACCTAAAGGGGGTCCTAAACCCCGCTAACCAGGGGCCAATATGTAGAAATTATAGACTGGCAAAGGGTGTCAATATTAATATCATTCACAAATCAGGTATGAGAAAATAGATTGAAGTTAATCTCAACTAGTTCCTTAACTAAGGGTTCATTGCATCCACTGAACAGACAGGAACACAAACATTTAATGCTTAGACGTGTCTTTAAGCAAATAAAGACGAAGTTTATTTTTAAAGAATCTAGTATTATATGACTGTATGTAGGATATATATATATATATATATTGTTGCATAATCTTGCTGATACTTCTGTCGCTGGTATGAGGATGAATCCTGATGAGGGATGGTAATGTATATTTACCTTCGGTAGTTTAGTGGCTAGACTAGAAAGAGGTGTGGTGATAGCTATATAAGCCATCTATAAAGGAGTGTAAGGGACAGTCTGGTGTTTTTGGTCGGACGCGATCGTTCTTGCCAGATCTGTTGAGGTTAAACTTTAGTTATTACTCTGCTCTGCCTGAAGATCAACTTTGTTTCATTTGGTTTCTGGAAAAGGTATACTCATGTTTAACTACTTGTAACTAAAGCTAAATTATATTATACTTTTTGGTTGAACTTGAGGACTTCTCTAACAATATATATATATGTATATATAAATAAATAAAGAAATTACAGTTTTGTCGTACCATTAACATACGTATAATTATAGGCGCCAATAATACACAAAAAGTAACATTTGTCTCTCTCGCTCTATCTCTGTCTCTGTCTCAGTATTGCTTTCTTTCCCTCTGTATATACAAACATATATATATATATATATATTATATAGACAGAATGTGTATGTATATTTCTATATATATATATATATATTAGCACCAATGCACGCGTCAAAACATAATCGGTGCACAGGTATACAGGGTCAGAATATGTTCCAGGTCATCATCCCAGTTCATGATCCAAGGGTGAAACGGCGAACCACTCTGGGGTGCATGGACAATGCGTATACACAGATAAGACGCGTTGGTGGAATCTCTTACGATGCGCATATGTTAACTTTGGAATTAAATTGTTTTTAGATTTCGAGTTGAGGTCTCTTTTAGCAGTAACCATAAACTCGCAGTTAATACTGAACAAGTGATCCGAGGATGAGAGAGCATTGACTTGAGCTACATTCAAATTTGGTAGGCTGTTCAGAATCGTATGAGTCACATGACACCATGATATGTTTCCTAAAATACCAGTTATAGTTATCGTATTATATCTATTATCATGCTTTAATACAGCAGTGAATTACACTGTGTTTCCTGTTTGATGTTGCATTTCAGCGTAATGTGTCCTATCTTATTGTAGCTCTACTGCGTTGATGTGAAATTTATAGTCAATTGATGACCGAGATCTTACTGCTAATAATTGTTTTATATGCTGCGTTTCACTTTCTTCTACGAGCCACATTACATTATGCTTCCTGCTGACTTCCCATAGGTTTGTTACACGCCCTTGCTGTGGTGTGGCCACGTTTAAGGCGCCTAATAAATCGCAGTCATTATTATTATTATTAAGGCCTATTATTATTATTACTATCATTATTATTATTATTATTGTTATTGTTATTATTATTGTTATTATTATTATTATTAAAATGTGCCGTACTATGTCATTTTTTTTACTGTATTACAGATCAATCAATCTATCAATTTGTTTATTTGCAGACATAACAAATAGCAAAAATAAAGAATATCAATTATAAAACTAAAAGCTGCAAAGGGAACCCCGAAAGGGATTGAAATCTCGCTAGAATGGACACCAGAGTATAGCAGAGTTCCCAACAAAAAATAGAAACCTTCGTATTAGCATTGTTTGCATTCTAGGCCATATATATATATATATATATATATATATATAGAAGACAATCAGTTCCCAGAAACGAAGTGAATTCATAAGTAGTTAACTAACTTTACTATTTCGGAGGTGTGGTCGGGCGACAAATGCGGGACCAAGAGCCAGAGTGATACCATCTGCTATGTCAAATAGTTTGATGGGACCTAATGCAACGTCTTGCGCTGTATTGTATTGTATTCGTCATCATCATTGATCCCGTAGATTTCCGATGCCCACTTCGTCGTGACTTTCCACTGTTGTTTGTCCTGTGCAATATGTGCCAGTTCTTGAATCCGCTTATTTCCCCATCTCTCTATATCGTCTAGCCATTCTTTGTGAGGATTTCCCCTTTTATTCTTTCCATTCTTCCGAACAACAATGTTTTGATTATTCTATCATCGCTCATTCTGCATATAATTATGGCCAAACAAACCTAACTTTCTTTTAATTACTTTTTGCATTAGATTTTCTTTTGGCTGTATTCTTCTGTACAGTATTATGTTTTGTATTGTACAGCTTCATATCGTGTGTGCGTTGTGTTACATCGAATCATATCACATTCACATTCAACGTGTAATCTTTGTGAGCGATATAGGTCTACCCATATTATAGGGATGGATATGTTTGATACATGCTTTTGATCTGCTGACGAGATAGACGAAAGGTTCAATCAATTGGAGAGACATATCAAGAGTAGTCGGCCACTGTTGATGAGTAAGTTGAAATGTTGCTTAACGTAGTTATAAGCTAAGTTGCGGCTGTGACAGTTTGGTCTTCTCATTAAACGAAAATTGCATTGAATTTAATTTATTTCACAGATTCTGATAGATAGAGACCTTGTTTAAATAGCATAATATAATGGTGTCACATAAATTGGGTGACAATTATTATTATTTAAGGGAGTGCAACACACGGTTTTCTTCCTCTTATTAAAACTTTATTCACTTCGCCAGTGACCGAATACTTCCTCTGCAGATAGCATGATGCGTTGAAACTGTGATCACTACGATGATGTAATATTATCAGCTTTGATCAACGTAGAACGCTCCGACTGTCTTAATCAGCTATGTGATAAGTTACTGTTTGTGAGATTATTTTGTTTGTAGACAGAAATGCGCTCATCAATTGATCTACTAAACGATATTATAACTTAGTCTTATTACTTAGATGCAAGCTGAAGTCCTAAAGCTTAATTTTCGACGACCGGAGAAGTGTTCGAGAAGTCTGACCTGGTGTCTTAGAAGTAGGCCTAAGTAAGTAGCCTAAGGGGCTTCGAGCGCGCAAAAATAAAAAAATGTAAATTACCCGTAAACACACACAATTGTAATGATAGGCCTTTGTAAGGCGCCATAATGCACTTAATTTATAGTCCTCATACATGTATTTTAGATTTCACCATACATATATGTATACATATATATATATATGCATGTATATATATATACATAGCTTTCCAGATATGGATGCGTCAGAGTTTCGACGTCGAGGGAAGGAAATGGTGGACTACGTGGCTGACTACCTTGAAAACATACGGGAAAGACCACCGATGGCACAGGTGAAGCCGGGTTACCTATGGCCTCTTGTGCCAAATGAGGCCCCTGAGGATCCAGAGGAATGGGAAAGCGTCTTCAAAGATATCGAAAGAGTCATCATGCCAGGGGTATGGACATCGTCATCATCAACAACGTCATCATCATCATCATCGCCATCATAATCACCGTCTTCATCATTATCAGCATCATCATCATCATCATCATCATCAACATCAAATTGTTGTCATCACCATTACCATGATAATCATAATCATCATAAAAAATGATATCACCACTGCAGCAGTCATCATGTCTCAGTACGTTTCAGAAGTGGCGCTTTATAAATTCAGTTACGTTACCTGTAGGTTTTTGTATGCCTGGGATTTTACAGAGCGCCTTCGAGAGCGTCTCAAAACAAAATTAAACCAGGTTTAAACATGATCGATTGGCGAGGAGCAGAGTCTGTGGACTCAAGAGATTAAGAGATCAAAGGTCAGAGCAGCCACAGTCTATGTTCAGAATTAGGTCACTTTCATTGTTCGTGTTCTTGTGTCGTGGTTTCTTTCTAGGTCACTCACTGGAGCAGCCCACAATTCCACGCCTTCTTCCCAGCCGGAAACTCTTATGCCTCCATCTGCGCCGACATGCTGTCTGATGCCATTGGCTGTGTTGGATTCTCGTGGGTAAGTATGCTATGCATGCATACATACATACATACATACATACATACATACATACATACACACATACATACATACACGACGATGACGTCTACTAATACAATTTAATATAATGTGATGTAATGTAATGGGGCACTTATATGGCGTCACAAATAATCAGAGAGGCGCTCACGACTCAACACAAAGGTAAACAAGCCAAACAGAGAAAGGGAAAGTCTTCAGGTGCTTCCGGAAGGCAGCAGGAGACAGAGATAGAGAGAAGAGAGACAGAGACAGAGACAGAGAGACAGAGAGAACAGCTCCTTCCAAAGAGGAAAGGGGAGGCTGTTCCAACTGGTGGGACTGGCCTAGGTGAAGCTCCTGGATTGGCCCGTGGCTGAGCGCATGCGGGGAATCACCAGAACTCGGCGGGCAGAGGAACGAAGGGAAACCCGGTGCGGGACAGAGGAGAACCTAGTGCATGGAGCCAGAGGGTAGGCGGGGGCAAACCTGAGGAGACATTTACACATCAGCGCAAGGGTCTTAAAACGAATGCGTTGAGGTGCTGGGAGCCAGTGAAGGGATTCATGAATGAAGGAAGAGATGTGATCGAATTTTGGGATTCCACCAATTAGTTGGGTAGCCGCATTGAGGATGAACTGAAGCTTAGAGATATTATGAGAGGAGAGTCCAAGGAAGGCGATGTTGCCAAAGTCAACCCTAGAACAGATCAGAGCGTGCACAAGCGTCGACACAGCATGCAACGAGAGCCACTGTCTAACTTATTAAGGTTATACATAATATATACAATTTGATACGCCCTTGTATGCAAATGAATCCATATATTGCTAGGTATTACCAATTATAATTATTGTCAAGCATTTCTCAAGTATTAGCCAAGTCTTGCGACTTTACCCTACCCGTAACAGACAATAAGTAATTTAATCCAAGACTTCTGTTCAAGTATCGGCAATAGGATGGCCCTTTAAAATAGAATGAACTAACTATATTCATAATAAAATATCTTGTAACTAGGTTGCATATGTAATATAAGTGTATGTATGTATGTATGTATGTATGCATGCATGTATGACGTGTATGTATGTATGTATGTATGTATGCATGCATATATGACGTGTATGTATGTATGTATGTATGCATGTATGTATGTAGGTATGTATTTATGTATGTCAGCATGCATGCATGCATGAATGCTTCAACAAACAGAGAAACATACACCAGCTCAGATAAGCAGAAGCACAGTTAACCATAACATCTGTTGACAAGAGTCCTCCTTGTCGACAGATTTCAAGCCCAGCGTGTACTGAACTGGAAATGGTTGTCTTAGACTGGTTGGGAAAGGCCATTGGTCTTCCAACGGAGTTTCTTTCGGGAGGAAAAGGAGGAGGCGTCATCCAGGTGAGGCATAATCATGACATAGGCCGACTGGTATAATGATAATAATCTTTAAAATGGAGAGAATTAGCAAAACCAATCTAACGTCTGCCATGATACTGGCACTGTTTCTGATACTGAGAATAGGCCCCAGGGAATTCTAAATACGCTTATAATAGGTCGTTGTACTTCGATGTTCCGTATTCTTACAGCATCACAAATGATCGCATGTAAGAAACAGATTACAACGAAGATCTCTTTGGCGCATACTGATCTCAACCGAAAAGCATGTTTATGATACCTAACAGATTACGTATAAATTAAAATTAACTAAAACTACGCCGAGTCCGTTGAAACATTACGGACGTTTATTGCATATATATGAATATAGGACGGACTAATCTTGCACCAGAACTTCCGAAGAGTTCGCTTCACTGCGTGTTATCATAGAGCGTGTTAAGCCCATCAGTGGTGTGAGACATCCAACACTGGTCTAAGAAGTGTGTTATTTGTGAGGTGCTCTATTACAAGCCGGCGTAGGCCAATGTCGCAACTCACAATTTTGTGAAAATTGCCAAAAAAGGCACAAACGCAAAATTTCATCACTCAACTATTACTTAGGATGAAGTAATAACCTTGATACTAGAATTTTATTCAAAATAAAAACACACATAAGTGATCCTTCGTATCATGTTTGACAGTTATCTCAAAATTGTGGCGTGCGACATATCAGTCTGTTTTGACTGATCGCACAAATTGTTTGAATCATTATTTTTTCGCACAGGGCTCTGCCTGTGAGGCGACGTTGATGATTCTATTGGCCGCTAGGAGTCGTTTAATTCATCATCCGAGGTGCTCCGCATCAAACGGTTACCTGGGACACGTCAAGTCCAAAAAGTTTCATCGTCAAGAGTCATCGACGACTACAAATGGTCATCTTCCGGTGAAGGAAGACTTATCCATCTTATCCAGAATGGTCGTCTATTGCTCCGATCAGGTGATAATTTATATTTTACTCACAGGCAAGCAGACAGACGGATATAGAAAGACAAACTAACGGTAGGGTGAAAGCATAGGAAGAGACAGACGGGTTAATGTACGAATGGAGAGAAATACCGACACAGACAGATGATAATTACGAAGAAAATTATAGAAAGTTGACTGATAGACAATGGTCGGATGGAATAGCGGTTGAGTGTTTACATTCAATCTTGTCGAAAACAAGTGAAAATAAAGACACGGGTGTTTTGGGACCCTCTTTTATTGACTTTTGGTAACCTGGTAGATGGCGCAATCGATCCATTTCCTTAAGAGATCATGTATAATGTAAACATGCCGGAGTGGAGCTCATCAATGAGGACTCATTCGAGTGGTGAAACGATATTTACTTTCTGCATTTTTGTCATTTTGTTCTCAATTTTAAACATTGTTATGCAAGCGTGACATGTGTGTAAAATTTCAGCTCTGTAGGTCGACGGGAACATACCGAAAAAAGAGTTGAAAGAACTCCGACGAACCGACGAACCAACGTTCAGAACAAACTTTACGCAAGCCAAGTTAAAGAAAGGAGGGTGAAAAGTAGTTTTCTGCTTGCTCATACCTGCCTCCTTTCGTTATTATTTACTTTGCATCCATCTGCCCATACATCTATCTATCCATACATCCATTTATCCATTCAGTTATCTCTCATCCAGACACTTTCATCTATCAAACAATGATCCAAACGTCCGTCCATCCATTCACCACACACGCTCATCCGGGGGCGCAACCAGAACAGCTTCCTCAGGGTGCTCAAATTGCAAATGCCGAAAACGTGAAACCGCGTACTAAATGTACCTCGCACATCCCCCAAAAAAGAAAAACTCATCGGAATTGGTTCAGTTGCGTGTGTGAACTTTTTTATCCAGGGAGCGGTCAAACGACTCTCAGCACTTCTTGGTTGAGCCTCTACTTCCATCCACCATACCATACACTTAACTTTCCATCTATCCATTGAGCCACATATTAATTCCATCTGTCTATCTATCCATCAATATTTTGCTTTGTATAGTTGTGGTATCACATGTTTTATTATCAGGCGCACTCGTCCGTTGAGAAAGCTGCTCTGTTGGGAGCCGTGAGATGCCACAAGGTGGAATCAGATGAGGTTAATTGTCTTAGAGGACCAGCTCTTCAGAAGGCGATCCATGAGGATAGGGCCAACGGTCTCATTCCTTTCCTTGTACGTATATCCACCATGGGGTTTTACGGCAAACGTCTTAAAAGTTTGTACTATTTCCCATTTTGAGAAATCATACTAAGGTTGTCAAAAAATTTTGAAATCACTACCATCGCGGTCGGGTACTTGGATACCCGACCACGCGGATATTTTTTTATGAATTGTAGGGAATTGTGCATTTTTACGAAATGTAATTACCCGAGAACCGATTTCATTGCCCGGGCAGTCAGCCAATATGACAACGGAATATTTCTGGCATATGTTCAGATAAAATCGAGCATTTTTACGGAATTTCGGGCACCCGAAAACCGATTTCATTACCCGGGCAGTCAGCCTCGGGCGGGTACCCGGGTACCCGTTGAAACCTTAACCTCTATCAGTCAGAGAAATCATATCCCTATGACAGGGAGTTGGCTTCTCAAAGAAATATTGTGCATATAAATCAAGAAAATTCGATTGATTGCTTAAATAAGTAATTTTCAGCATCAAGATGTAAAGGAACTTCTGTTGATTTCATTCAGATTCCAAAGTGACTTCGCTTCTTAGTTATACTTAGAAGATCACCTGATTCAAGATTCGGATTTCGGAGTGAAATATTCACTGCGTCCTCCTTTCCAGCTTTCTCTCTTTCTGGTGCTATACATGTACCTGGCAAGTTGTCAACCATTATCATCGGGGTCAGTGATCGACAGGGGTGTTAATCCCCTCTGGCTCTGAGCGATGGAGGCAAAGTCCACGGTCTCAAGTGTGAGAAAGGCAAGATATCCCCCTAAGACTTAAAATATATCTCCCCATACCTAAAATTGGATTCATTTTCCTTCGCACCCCCTATCTGGACGCCTCTGATGATCGAGGTCATAATATATCACTTTGCTGTGTACACGTGTAAACTGGCTTCACATTATGTGACCGTATCCGCTTCATGCTGGCACTGGGGTATGCACCTTGTTACATATTCACGTCTGGTCTTTAGAATGTATTCATTCACAGTTGCTAATCCTTTCCATCAGAAACCCTCTACCTTCTGATGTTTCGCAAATCTCCTGTCACTCTAAACCTACAGTCTGTTTAGTGTTCCCAATGCTATCTTTCTCCCGATGAATGTGCGCTCCTGGACTGTGTAACTGTAAGGAGGTGATTACCAAACTGCTTTCGATCGCATGCATCATATTACTTCGTTTTGTATCGACTTGCCAAGTGCGAACATTATTGCGGTACGTTGTAGTGCGTTGCCACTCTTGGAACGACTCCAACTTGCGCTTTCGATAATCTACTGGAAATCGGTCCAATATGTGAGTCTGACATCCAAAGTCCAGCATCCATATTCTATAGTATGATCCAGTATGAAAACTTCTGTTGTGAACTTAGGCCCTATTGTATAAGCCTGGTGCTCGATGCATTAGACTCGAGGTGCAAAGAAACCAGGATTTTTTTAAATCAAAAGTTGTTTTTTGAGGTTTTTTGGTTTTATTTGGTTTATTGGTTTTTAGTTTTCCTTTGGATTTTGTCACAACAGTTTTGCTATAAAAAGCATCAAACACAGCATGATAAAGAGCTCCAGCTCGTTTTTATAATTAATTTAGCTTGATTTCGGACTGAATAACACAGAATTAGTAATATAATAGTAACATTAGTAAACTGAATAAAATATTTTAGAAAGCCAAAAAGCAAAGATTACCATTTTTTGTCACATTTGATTTTTTGTAAAAAAACCAAATAATCAAATAACCAAAAAAAACAACCTCTTTGCAGCCCTGCATTAGGCAATGGCAGCACGTTTTATAGCCCTGAGCAAAGATAACCCTTACTAATTCGAATACTTTTAACAGAAAAGTCAAGGTCCTAAACACGAATTTCTAAGAACATCTTGGGTACAAGAGTATCTTTTATGAGGTCAATCATGTTTAATATGGACATTATTTTCCAGAATAAATTAAGGCCATTGCAATAGCTGCCATGACTTTACCTAAAGCTGTGTTTCAAACACGTATTTTTTCAGTGGCATATATTAATTACATGCCAATTTATGCGATACTCCTCAGGTAGGAAGGAAAGGCTGTGGCTTCATATAGATGCAGCTTACGCGGGATCTGCCTTCATTTGTCCCGAGTTCAGACATCTGCTGAATGGTGTAGAGGTAGGTTGCGATATTATATCAAAGAAATGCTATAACGCCTCTTTCAATTCTTTAAGGCCATGATTACGTGTAGAATAGATTTCGATTAAGAATAAAGATAACTATACGAATACAAATGTAGATATGATCACGATTGCTATCACGATAACGATGACTTTGGTGACGATAACGATCTTGCAATTGATTACGAATATAATTCTGACGTAGGCCTGCTATCATGCATGTGATTATGATCAATGTCATGATGCTACTATGATTATGAACCCTGTCACCGTTGTGATTTCGATTAAGATTGCGATGATGAAGGATGACCCAGATGGAGAGGAGGGAAAGAGGATAGGGGGAAGGGGAATAGGAGGGAGACTGGGTGGGTAGGTACGTGTTCCTGCTATTTCATGTTAACTGACAATAATCATAATCATATTCATGATCGCAGGCCTACGTCAGAATTATATTCGTAATTAATTGCAAAATTATTATCGCCACCAAAGTCATCGTTATACATCAGTCGTGATCTTATCCACATTTGTATTCGTATAGTTAAGCATTCTAATAATCATAGACCTACTATAGGCCTACGTGGTTTGTCAGCTTGAATTTAATAAACAAGCATATTATAAGAACGCCAACTTCAACCAGAAATACTGCTGCGTTCAGCTGCGAGAGACAGACGGAGAGAGACGGAGAGAGACGGAGAGAGACGGAGAGAGACGGAGAGAGACGGAGAGAGACGGAGAGAGACGGAGAGAGACGGAGAGAGACGGAGAGAGACGGAGAGAGACGGAGAGAGACGGAGAGAGACGGAGAGAGACGGAGAGAGACGGAGAGAGACGGAGAGAGACGGAGAGAGACGGAGAGAGACGGAGAGAGACGGAGAGAGACGGAGAGAGACGGAGAGAGACGGAGAGAGACGGAGAGAGACGGAGAGAGACGGAGAGAGACGGAGAGAGACGGAGAGAGACGGAGAGAGACGGAGAGAGACGGAGAGAGACGGAGAGAGACGGAGAGAGACGGAGAGAGACGGAGAGAGACGGAGAGAGACGGAGAGAGACGGAGAGAGACGGAGAGAGACGGAGAGAGACGGAGAGAGACGGAGAGAGACGGAGAGAGACGGAGAGAGACGGAGAGAGACGGAGAGAGACGGAGAGAGACGGAGAGAGACGGAGAGAGACGGAGAGAGACGGAGAGAGACGGAGAGAGACGGAGAGAGACGGAGAGAGACGGAGAGAGACGGAGAGAGACGGAGAGAGACGGAGAGAGACGGAGAGAGACGGAGAGAGACGGAGAGAGACGGAGAGAGACGGAGAGAGACGGAGAGAGACGGAGAGAGACGGAGAGAGACGGAGAGAGACGGAGAGAGACGGAGAGAGACGGAGAGAGACGGAGAGAGACGGAGAGAGACGGAGAGAGACGGAGAGAGACGGAGAGAGACGGAGAGAGACGGAGAGAGACGGAGAGAGACGGAGAGAGACGGAGAGAGACGGAGAGAGACGGAGAGAGACGGAGAGAGACGGAGAGAGACGGAGAGAGACGGAGAGAGACGGAGAGAGACGGAGAGAGACGGAGAGAGACGGAGAGAGACGGAGAGAGACGGAGAGAGACGGAGAGAGACGGAGAGAGACGGAGAGAGACGGAGAGAGACGGAGAGAGACGGAGAGAGACGGAGAGAGACGGAGAGAGACGGAGAGAGACTGAGAGAGACTGAGAGAGACTGAGAGAGACTGAGAGAGACTGAGAGAGACTGAGAGAGACTGAGAGAGACTGAGAGAGACTGAGAGAGACTGAGAGAGACTGAGAGAGACTGAGGGAGACTGAGGGAGACGGACGGGGAGACGGACGGGGAGACGGACGGGGAGACGGACGGGGAGACGGACGGGGAGACGGACGGGGAGACGGACGGGGAGACGGACGGGGAGACGGACGGGGAGACGGACGGGGAGACGGACGGGGAGACGGACGGGGAGACGGACGGGGAGACGGACGGGGAGACGGACGGGGAGACGGACGGGGAGACGGACGGGGAGACGGACGGGGAGACGGACGGGGAGACGGACGGGGAGACGGACGGGGAGACGGACGGGGAGACGGACGGGGAGACGGACGGGGGGACGGACGGAGACAGATAGATATATATATATATCTGTCTCTCTCCCTGTCTGTCCATCTGTCTCTGTCTGTCTGTCTCTCTCTCTCTCTCTCTCTCTGTCTCTTTTTCTCAGCGGAACACAGCAGCATTTCTGGTTGAAGTTGGCGTTCTTATAATATGGCCAACCTTGAAAGAACGCTGTAAAAATGAATGTGTGATGCAGTTTTGATCATTATCGTAATTGCGAGTACTATTCTCAATGTGATAGTTACTGTTGTTTGCACGATTATTACCGCAATATGAATTATGAATTTATGATTTTGTAGTACGCAGATTCTTTTAACTTCAATCCTCACAAGTGGCTCCAGGTTAACTTTGACTGTTCAGCTCTTTGGTACGTTTATATCTAAGTCAAAACTATAAGTCTATGTAATGTATAAAATGCATGAGACAGATGACAGATCATGCGACGTACTTTTGATGCCAAGTTAATGCAGCAGATTTATATTACAGAATAAAAAGTGTTGGCGAAAGATATGCTGGCCTACCTTGCAATAAATTTGATGCGCTCGGTTTTAAAGAGGGCCTAGAATTCAAGACGCAGTGATGTAATCGAACTGTAACATAAATTAGATTTACAAAAGAATTTCTTCATACATGTATAAAAATGTGATAGACAGTGACAAGTTTTAAATATTCGGATCTAGCTGAAAATCGATCCTGTTTTATGAATTTGAAGCTGGTCGCCACGCTGTTTTAGGGCCTAGGCCTATGGGCCGAATGCAAATTCTATATACAAAACGTAACATGGGTTCGAAGTTTTTTCGGCTTTAAACTTTAGCCTCAAAACTAACGTTGGTACCAGTTATGCATATTCCATGAACTGATTCAGGGTAAAAGAAAGTCGATACTTGGTGGAAACCTTTCATGTTGATCCACTTTACCTAAAACACGAGAACCAGGGCTTGATTCCAGACTACAGAGTGAGTATAAATTTCAAATTGCAAAATTCTAGTTTTAATGTTCAATTATCCACTTCAAATAAATAAATATAAATAAATTTTCGAAATGATATTACTATATATATATATAATTGTATATAAACAAGAAGCAATTTGTTTGAACGCTTGGTTGATTGATAAATTGATATTGATTCACCTACAAATACTAAGAGGCGAATCCCTACTATAGTATACGAAATATCATGGAAGGAATAATGAAGGGAAAGAAGGCCAGAGGAAGACCGATAACAGTGATCTTGGACTGGATGACGGAAGGGACGGCTACAGGAGGATGAAGGAGGATGAAGGAGGACGAAGGAGGACGAAGGAGGATGGAGGAGGCGCAGAACAGAGAAGAGTGTTGGACATATGAACCTGTCGAAATGACAGAAAAAATAAGAATTGAATCATCGATTAATCAATAATTGCCTAATTGATTAATTTAATTTTCGATTTGGGGTGTCGCAATGTGCAATGTGATCCCGGAGTTGACCAAAGAATTTAATTATCAATTACGCTACTGGCTGAGAAAATAAAATATCGACTGTGCACTGGATAACCTTTGCAACAAACTTTATGCCATACAACAGCAACAACAACAAAAGCAACAACAACAACAACTGTGAAATCTGTCTTATTTGGCTGATGTTGAACGTGGAGCGACTCTGAGCGGTATTCTGAAGAGGCGGAATATCTTAAGTCTCATTGATTGATCGATAAGACATCACTCATGCAGTCATTGACTTCTTGTCCTAACTCGTCTACTACTTGTTTTGAAGCATTGGCAGATTCCGCTCGGTAGACGATTCCGATCTCTCAAGTTATGGTTCGTTCTACGTCTGTACGGAATCAAAGGACTCAGAGACTACATCCGCAAAGTAAATGCCACTAATAATAATTTCAAACGTGATATATAAACGTGCAATGTGGGTAGAGATTCACAGTAGGATAAAATTTTATAATTATCGATGTGTTATAATCGATGATTGAATAACCATACAAATTGTGTCAAAAATCTACGATCTACGCCGCCTCCTTGGTTAGTTTTAAAAACTCAAAGTTTGATCTCTGTGTGTTTATAAAAAATCGAAAGATTGTTTGGTATCTGTGTATTAACAGTCACTTTATTTTATGATTTACAGCAAGTTTCACTGGCGAAAGAGTTTGAAACGTTGGTTCTGAGCGATGACAGATTCCAAGTTACAAACAATGTTCAAATGGGTCTTGTCTGCTTTCGACTCAAAGTAAGACTTCCCGTCTTTAACAGTCGTGATTATATTCTTTATAAGCTATTTGTCATTTATTGCTTATGTTGAGGTTTACCATATATTTAGCTTAGAGCTCACCATTATATTATATAGTTGTGGCGCCAACTTTGGAAAATATGGTAGCAGAGCTTCGTCTTTCGTAGTCATGATTATATTCATTATTAGTTATATAAATGTCATATATTGCTCATGTTGAGGTTTACCATATATTTAGCTTAGAGCTCACCATTATATTATATAGTTGTGGCGCCAACTTTGGAAAATATGGTAGCAGAGCTTCGTCTTTCATAGTCATGATTATATTCATTATTAGTTATATAAATGTCGTATATTGTTCATGTTTAGGTCTACGATTTGTCATAAATTCATAAGAGTTGATTCTGAGTATACATGTAGCTCTTTATGGAGCGAGCGTCATGCAGCGTTCATTTCTCGTGGTTTATATATTTCATAAAGGTTGCATACGAATGCAGGTCTTGAATGACGCTTGACTGGCAGGCTAAGTGACTGGCTGACTGACTGACTGATTGACAGACTGATTGGCTGACTGACTGACTTGCTAGGTGGCTCACTGACTGACTGACTGACTGTCTGGCAGTCTGGCTGGCTGGCTGGCTGACTGGCTGGCTGGCTCGCTGGCTGACTGACTGACTGATTCACTGACTGACTGACTAACTGACTCACTAACTGGCTCACTAACTGACTCACTCACTGACTCACTGACTGACTGACTGACTGATTGGCTGGCTGACTGACTGACTGACTGACTGACGAATAACTGACTGACTGGCTGTCTGGCTGACTTGAGTGACTTGCTAGGTGGCTCACTGACTGACTGACTGACTGGCAGTCTGGCTGTCTGGCTGATTGGCTGACTATTCGTAATATTTAGGGCGGCAATGACTTCTCGAAGGTTCTGTTAGAGTTGATCAATTCTGATGGTCGCATCTACCTAATTCCTTCGGAGTCCAAAGGAGAATTCTTCCTTCGCTTCTGCATCTGCGCCTCCAGGACTGAATCCTTCGACGTCCTCTTCGCCTGGAAGGTCATCCTCGAGCTGGCGGACAAGGTCAAGCTCTCTGGCAAGCGTATTAATCCAGAGCTATGAACCCTTCGCAAGAATCGAACCTGGCATGGTGGACTTGTATCCAGAATGAACAATGCTGTCTTGAGTAGATACATTGGAACTACTTATAGGCCCTATCTGTCACAGTGGAATATAAAGGCTACACAAAATGCTCAGTGAAAATAAATTATTTTTTTAATGTTCTGCAGATCGATTCTATCATTACAAAATGACAAAGGGTAAATAAACTCCGAAGAAGTAATTTATGAATTGGCTCAGATTTTTTACCTTAAATTGCATTTGTTTACGTGAATGATTGGGTTTCATGGTAGGCAACTAATCGCTGACAGTATCAAGGTCCATAATTCTCGGTTGGTCCATCCACCTGGAATGAGCTTCCGGTTGCCCTAAGTCTTCCCCCTTACAATGATCTACCTACCTTTTGTAAGCTGCTAAAGTCATTTCTTTTTGACTGTGGATGGGCTGGGAGCACATCTGAGTAGTTTCTCTTGAAGAGGCGCTATGTAAGTTATCGAAATGAATGAATGAACTTAGTATATGTAGACCCCCTATTATGTGGTAACATCATTAATATGTCTTCCATGGAAGTCTATTTCTATTTCTATTGATAACTTAAAATCGTTTCTTCAACAGCCGGTTTCTAGTAGTAAAAAAATTATTATTTTAGTCAATTAATAATTGATTACCTCGGTAAATGGCGTGTTGACGAGTGCAGTTAAACCGACGAGGCAATTGCAGTTGTACTGCAGAGCAATTGCGCGTGAAGGACTTGCTCAAGGTCCCTACAGAGTGACTGATGCCTCAGACGAGAGTCGAATCCACACACTCAGCACTGAGTGTTACAGGCCGACCACTCTAACCAATCGGCCCCTTCTACGCCATACATGTATTTGGTCGGTGTATAGATCCCGGTCCAACGACGGCTGACAATTGCAATTCCGAGGTCCGTGGTATAAATCCACCATTTAAACGGAACGTTATTCTACTTGTTCAAATGTCTTAAATTAGGCCTATCTACCTATTGTAAGTAATTTTTAGTGTGATATTCTCATACCCAAGCAAAGAGCTGAACCCTCAAAAGTTCGAAGTAGCCGGCCAAGCTATTTATGAACCATTATTAAGATTAGCATTCTTCAGCAATAAACTTAATGTTTGAAGCGTGTTGTATATCTATTTTAGCGTCTAAATAAATTGAAATGCTTATAAAAAAAGAGAATCTGTCTCGGTCTTGGTCTTAGTCTCGGACCACCCGGCCTCGGTCTTGGTCTTGGTCTTGGACCTTTTTGTCTCGGTCTTGGTCTTGAAGTTATGATCTTGTGCCCAACTCTGTATTTGGTACAGTGGATGTTTCATAAGAGAAAACTAAACTTTTATTCGGTCATGTCTGCATAATGAAAGACCAACGTCTGGTGGAGACTGGTATTTGGTTCAATAGTAATAGTAATCGTAATCGTAATCGTAATCCCAGCATTTCCACAGCACCCACAAAAGCCAAGTCGCGGAAACCAACTTATTCACAGGCGCTTAATCAAAACAGAATCGATAGGCAGAGGGTCAAAATCCAAAGAGTCGGGCAGGCAGGCAGACAGGCTGACGGCTAAGGCGGATTGATGTTTGGAGTTGAAACAGCGAGGAAGATAGGGCGAATGGGAGGATTCAGGATATTATTTGTGAAAAAGCAATGTTTTCAGTTTTGAGTGGAAAGCTCGTGGGGAGATGGCAAGAGGTGATGCGTTGGTGAGTTCGTACGATGGATCTGATATTTGTCTTAATGCTGGAGGGAGTTTGTGCCAAAGAGGCGAAACAGCAGTAGATATGGAACGATTTGCAAATATGAGTGATGAGGTGACGGAAGGACGAAGCAGTATTAGGGTGGAAGAGGAACGAGTTGAGCGATGTGGTTGAATCGTGAGCAGTTGACCGAGATATGGTGGCTGTGAAGATTGGAGTGTATTGTAGGTGAGTGAAATGACTCTGTATTCAATCCGTTCAGCTATTTTGAGCCAGTGAAGTGACTTGAGAGCAGGAGTTATATGGACTGGATCCAGAGAAGAGCATGCAGTGTCAGTGACGCCGAACCATGCAGGTAGCCAGTCTCTGGAGCAATATATTGTGGTCAATGGTATCAAAGGCTGCGGAGATACCAAGGAGGCAGAGACAGGAGACTTGTTGATGAGATATTACAGAAACAAGTTTATTGTAGAGGGAAGTGAGCAGGGTTTCAGTTGAGTGCCGCTTAGTAAAACCAGATTGGAGGGCAGAGCAGTGAGGGAACGGTCAAAGGTGAAAAAACTAGCTGGACGACATACATGATCGACATCAAAGAGTGGCGTAATCTATACGCCCTACGTATTATGTACATATGCAGGCCTATACCCATATCGTGAAAAGATTCACGTCTGGAACAGGCAGCCGCAAAACGCGCGTAATAGAGACAGATCGTCGGAAAAGAAAGGAGCACACACATACACACACACACACAATATATATATATATACGTAGGCTGTATACGCGCTCGATGGGCATTGAGGGTTGAGCCCATGGAGCGCGATGGATTAGCCTACTAGCAAGGATGAGCAAATTACAGACTGGCATTTAATTTAATTACAAATGACCAATTACTGGTGAAAATGTGGTTCAATTACACACTACATATTACTTCTGAGCTTTGTTGAAAATTACTATTTACAAATTACGTCAGTTCAATTACACCAATAACATATTACTAACATTATCAAGGTAGATAAACACATGCAAGATTCTGCAAGAAACATATCTATATGGCCTCTGCTTTCTGTTTTTCTTTTATTTAACATAACATTGTCAGAAACCGCTAACTTAATTTTCTTTCAAAAGCAGCAGCTGTTCAAACAATTTACATGTATCCGAAAGACTGATAAAGTGTGGCACGGTGGCCGATTGGTTAGAACGGTCCTCCCGTAACGCTCAGTTTGCGCTGAGTGAGAGCCGCGGGTTCAACCCTCGTCCGAGGCGTCACTATGTACGGATCTTGATCAAGGTCTTCGCGAGCATAACTCCGCTGCTGGTTGCACTCTGCGAGTGCCAGTCCCAAGCCTGGATATAGGAGGAGGGCGACGCCATTGTTCTATTATGTCACAGAGTGTCATTAAACTATATGTACCTACACTGCCCTCGCGCACAATTGCTCTGCAATACAACTGAAATTGCGCCGTCGGAAGAAGGGCGATATCTAATTTCAGAATAAACAAATAATGACGACGTCTGCTAGGTCTTACATCATGCCTGCAAGACTGGAGAATCTCGAGATCACTTGCGATTCAGAAGAAGGCAGGGCAGCGCTATATAAATTGTAAAAATAAGTAGGCCTAATATTAGTAGGCCTATTAGAAATATCAAAGGAAGTCTAGTAGACCTATTGATCCTAGGAATTTTTGTATGATCGATTTCCTATTTAGATTTCCCATTTATCGACCGAGTAGGCCTATCGTCAAGTAAGTTTAATTTGTTTTTCATAATGTAATTTGAAATTAAAAATGACAGGCAAAATGTAATTTAATTACGAATTGCAAATTACACTTATTTAGGGCGACAAATTACAAAATTAATTAGCAATAACAATTGCAATTCATATTACGTAATTTAACTTACTCAGTTAAGTTATACTGCCCATCCCTGCCTACTAAAATATTTCTGGACTTCAATCTTCAGGCGTTTTGAAACAGTGGAAGAGAAAGGCTCGAGTTAGCCTATAGTTCCTGCCAAAGACGGGTCCAGCTCCAACTATTGCAAAATCGTAATCATATTCTCCAAACTTCTAAAGCGCCCCTCAAAGGCCAAAAGCAGAGGACCACGAGCGCGCTGCACCGAATTAGAGGAATTATCGAAAGGGTTGTCCGAGGGAGGACAGAATCTAGCTTCCATAGGGTCAGAGGACACAGAATAGGAATATTCGTATATAGGCCTATGTATTTAAAGGCGAAAATAATACAGTATGCTGATTAACGTAGCAAAGACAAAAGTAATGACAAATAACAATGACGCACTTTTGATCAAAGTGGACGGATACAAACTGGAACAAGTGAACTCCTTTACATACTTGGGGAACAGAGTAACGAAGGACGGGGACTGCGCGAATGAGGTAAAATTAAGATTAGCCATGGGAATGTCAGTCATGTTTAAATTGGTAAGCCTCTGGAAGAATAAATCAGTCAGTACTAAAACCAAATTGCGACTCATGAAGGCCTTGGCGTGGCCAGTAGCAACGTATGGTTGTGAGGCGTGGACAATAAAGAAAGAAGAAGAGAAACGTATACAAGCATTTGAGAACAAGTGCATGAGGAAACTGCTCATAATTCCATGGACAGCAATGGTGACCACCGAACAAGTGTATCAAATGGCGAAAGTTGACTCCAAACTGCTTGGTCACATCAAGTCCAGAAAACTGCGATACTTCGGGCACATCGTGAGACAGCCTAAAGACAGTATTGAGAACAGTATAATGTTGGGTATATTGGAAGGAACCCGAAGTCGTGGAAGACCCAAGATCTGCTGGTTTGACAATGTCATGGCGTGGAATGGTTTAAGAGGCACAAACTTAATGAACATCGTACGAGACAGAAAGCATTGGGCATCACTTTCCCATTCAAGTAGTCAACCGTCGCGAAGCGACGATGACGATATGACATGACATCACATTTAAAGACGGGTATCGTTATGGTCGAACGTTTTAAAGATTGGATGAACCAGATGGGGGGGGGGGAGTCCGGAGCCAAATACCTCCAATTTAGGTAGGTGGGGAACTTTTTTGCGTCTCGGGTGGGGTGGGGGTGGGGGTAACTTGCCCGTCTGGCACCTAGGATTTGCCTCCATCACTCAGGGAGGATTGACGCCCTTGGGATGATCAAGTGAGTCGATCTGGGTAGAGGCCTAATTAAGTAGATAACTACAATGCCTAAGCAATCAGAATTGGTTTACTAAAAATTGGAGTGATGAATCGGCTCGCGACACAGCTAGTCTAGAGGAGCAGGCTATAGGCTAATCGAGAAAATTCTGAGACGCTGAAGCCTTAAAAGGAGGTTTAAGACTTAAAACGACGTCCAGGAATTACGCTATCCTACATCAAACGAGAAAATGTGTTTTAATACTGCCACACAAATAGATCAGATTTAAGTATGCATGACTCGGTTTAACTATAGCATAATTAATATTAAAATGAAACGAGCGGGATTCCTGCCGGCGGAAGCTCCGTCAATAGAAATGGGGTCTGAACAGGCCGACGATACCCGCTGGGCCACGAGTGACTGGAAACAAAATACAACCTGCGAGTAAGACCCCATTCATTTGATCTCCCTGATTGGTACAAAAAGATCTTTACACTCAGATTACTGTACAAAAACATCTATCAGGCACCCTCATGAGTCATGTCCCCTAAGCGTTCATGGTTCCAATTAACAGGCTGAACCTTTCATTAAGTTAGGTCTAGTAAACTGAATGGCTGCGTGGACTGTTCGATAAGCTTACCTATGTAGCAATATCATGAACTTGCAAGTCGCTGCGTTTTTGACAGAAATATTTCTTTTTTAATAAGCGAAAATACAATAATATGCATGTTATTGTGAGATGACTATCTTTAAATATAATTATTATTATGAAAGTAGTTTTGGTTTACTAGTGAAGGAATTATAGGCTAATGAATATTAATGAATCACATCCCGGGTCATAGACGTTATCCTGGCTTCTCACGCAAGATGGTGGACGCATTGGTAAATACTAAATTTCGTTTAAATTACCCATTTCAGTTGATGCACTCAAAAAACTTTCGATTAGATCTGGATAATTCGTCTTAGCCGAAATTTCAGAGTACTTTTCTGCAGTATTTATGGTGATTTAGTCGAAAATGCGGTGATCGACTTGCCCGTGTAATCCCGATTCGCTCGTAAAATGACTTTCCGCGACAAAAGAAACTGATTATTTGAATAACCGATTAATTTTAAAGGTATCTATACAAAAATAATCAAAATCAGCTCGCCAGCGGTGGAAGACTACACGTAAGCTTAAGCATTTGTTCACGAATTGTGATTACGCTGTGCTGGTGATTTCATTTCCTGTAGTCGTCCGGGTAGTCTAAATTTTTCATGTCCTTTGAAAGGGAGCCTTGGTTTTTATATGGCACCCACTTAACTTACCGACCGAAGTAGTGTTTGAATGTCATTGAAATTGTCAACGCATGTCCAATAAGCTATAAATGCCTGATTACAGATAGGCACTGTTGTACCATTGATTTGTCTTCGTGCATTAGCTTAGGGCGCTATAGAAATTGCACGATTTGAATTCAATGCACATACACTATGATATAATATGAACTTGTTCCCTACAATCGATGTTGTCTCATTAAAGTGAAAGATTAGCAATAAAAGAAGAACCGTGTCACTCGAGCTTATATGGGGCCTGCAATTTTCTGTTGTGCAGTAGGCCAGCTGAGGAGATGTTTCAGCAGACCTTGGTCGACAATGTGCCACATCCGTTGATTCGTGCCTCGGCTGAGTCGGCCATGGAGCTATCGCGAAACCTGGACTGTGTGCAGAACGTTGTACAGCGCATGATGGAGGGCGACGTTCGTGGCGGCGGGGCCGGAGCGGGCACGACGGCCGGGCCAGGTGGATCCAGCGGGGGCAAGCAGTACGAGGGCTCCATGCTGAATCTTCTGGCGCACGAACAGGACAGTGCTGCGCCATTCATTGTTCTGCCACGTGCCGAGTACAACCAGCTGCGACAGGAGTTCTCCACCGTGAAGCAGTCGCTGAACGAGTTTCAGACGATGGTTAACTTCGAGATCCAGCAGATACGACAAGACAATGCAACCCTCAAGACACAGCTTGGCCGATGCAAGTGCGCCTCAAAGCGGCACCACCACGTCGCGCCGAAAAAGATGACGACATCATCCTGGCATGCAGACAACGGCAAGTGACGGTCGAAATAGTGACACATTCTGTGACAAACCCAATGTAATGTGTAATAGAAGGGGTTGCACATATATTGTTAGTGTACATTTGTGCCTAAGTGGGTTGGATCCTTCAGGCCTTATTAATATCATTTCCTAAATGTTTTCAAAAGGCACCTGTGTTTTGTCTGGAAATTAAAACTTCAAGTGCTTAGTATTCTATATCAGGGACCAACGACTCAAGGAAGAGTTCTTGAGCTTGAGTAATGGTTAAGAACGATACAAACTTTGTCCTTATTTTACTATGGCACAAGGACACATTATAATTACAGGCACTCCTGTGGTTGCTGGAGTACCTGTAATTGTGCAACTAACAACTCTTATTGGCATTGGATGAGCACAATAATGAACCTGTTATGTATTTATTTGTAAGTTTACATTTTGGGTAAACATACCATTCCTCTACAGTCAGACTTTTTGCGAGTACTGCGTTCACTTGTCTTCATACCATAAGTTGCTCACTCAATCATTTCAATTATTTATTATTATTGTTGTTGATATTTATGAAGTGCAAGTTAGTATAAAGTTCTACATAAACTGCAAAATTTTTCAGACAAAATTAAACCTGCTGCCACTGTAAATTGTGGCATTACACTTTGCAACTCTGTATATGTGTGGCACATTGGCCAATCGGTTAGAGCGGTCAGCCTGTAACGTTCAGTGTTCGCTGACCGAGCGGGTTCGACCCGTGTCCGGGGAGTCGCCGTGAAGGGACCTTGAGCAAGTCATTCGCGCGCAGTTGCTTTGCGGTACGACTGCAATTGCGCCGTCGAGGCGTTTTTGCACTTCTGACTAAGATGTTGGAAGAAGGGTGATATCAAATTTCGGTAATAAATTAAATAAATTAATAAATATGGCTGCTCTGCTCTTCTCTTCTCTTCGACTGGTATCTACTGAACAGTATGTTGTTCATGGTTCACATCTTGTTTTTGTCTTCTTCCTCATGTTCACAGTTCTCTTTGCGAGACTGTATTTCGCTCTTAGCTGAAGGTTCACCTCTTCCAGTTTACTTATGGCTCTTAATGGTTGTCTGACTTCACTGTGCACTTCTGTACTTTCTGTTAGGAGGGCATTGTAACATAGCGGTTGTATTGTAATAATACTAAATATTCGGTTATTGATATACATTGAATGTCATTCTGCAAACCATTACAATATACTAGTTGTTTAGTACCATTATCTTATTCAATGGAGTTTCAGATAATATTAGAATAAATTATAATAAATACAAGATAAATTAAATAAAAATAAATTAAATAAAAATAGATTAAATAAAAATAAATAAAATAAAAATAAATTAAATAAAAATAAATTAAATAAAAATAGATTAAATAAAAATAGATTAAATTAAAATAAATTAAATAAAATAAATTTGGTGGAGATTCTATCTAAAAGTTCTGTATTGGACTCAAGGAATGAAGTTCTTGTCATCCTTAACAAGCAGTCTGAATGTATGTGGCTTAGGTCTAAGATCGAAGGAGCTGAACTATTCATTAATTATCATGTTTATTGGATGATAATGATAGTGTGTTGTGCCTCATTTCTGATTGCAGATTGTACCCTTCTGTTGCATTTCACAGCTGACGATTTTCGTGCGTGGTTTGTCATTGTAGGCTGGGAGCAGAGGCCGTACTCGAGCATGGTATCCCTGGTCGATGGATCCAACATGTGTAGTCCCGCTCCTTCGTCACCAGAAAGAGCCATGTCATCTGCTAATCCACAGCTCTGTGGCGGCGTAAGCAACACGATGATACACTAGTTTAAACTATGGATCACCAAGAAAACGCTTTTAGAGTTGATATGTAGCGGGCAATATGTTTTCTTTCTTCAGTGTAAATAACTTAGAGATATGACATGTCATTACAAAGATATTCATCAAAAACTAACTGCCGTATCTCCTGCTTCCAGACACCTCTGATCGGATACCTCCAGAGTTGTATGGAGTTTGCACGGTGTAGTTTGGATATACGCCGAGATAATTCTCACGCAACGCTTTACTGCTAAAAACTTCAAACTCGTTTTTCTCGGAATTTTTGATTTTGGAGATATGCCAAGATAATTCTCACATGACATGTTGTCTACTGGGAATGACCCTCCACCATTTAGGACTGAACTAATGACTGGCTTCTCTCCATCGGTTTCTCGCTCTTTAAAGGCCTTTTCACCGCTGAGAGCGTTTCTGAACAGTTATTATGTGAGAGGTGCTATATAAATCTAAAGATGCGATAATAAAATTTACTGGAGTGCGAGATATGGTATCGTATAAAACCAGGAATGGAACTCAGCTGGTAGCACCAGTTACAGTTGGCATGTTTGAAATTAATGTGAAAAGCAAAAAAAACAGAAACTAAAATTTCATTGATTTGTCACATGTTATTAAGTTGACCGATAGTATGGATATTGACCTGATTATTTGTTGTGCCATTGGTTGGTGCCTCTGTATAGGTAGCGCCTCTGAGTAGATATCTTGAAGGGGTGCTATATCAAGTATTTTTGATTGATTGATTGATTGAGGTTGACCAATGCTCTGGAAATTGACCTGGTTATTTGTTGCGCCATTGGTTGGTGCCTGTTTATGTCACGACTAAGTGAAAGGCGAGGGTGGCTCTTTAACTGTCATACAACTTGCTGTCTTTTGCGTTCTATGCAGTTTAACTACAAGTTAATAGTAGGTCTAGATATTAAATTATAAGGAATTAGAATATTAAGCTTTTATCTGGTAGGAAACTCAAGATGATTGTATGGTAGTCATACTTTGTGTATGGAGAATATAGCAAATGAGCAAATGTACAGTAACTGCTCTGAATGATAATATAGATGCAGTCTACGCAGAGCATTGTTGGCCCGTCATGAATCCTTTTTTTTCTTGATTGATGACTGAGCTAAATAAAAACTAATATAACAATGATTTTCTGAACTAAAATTACACCGATGGACTGTTGTCGAGGCATGAATTGTCACTTCTTAAATCGAGGTCACCCCGTGATCATTAACCATTGGATCATCTGGGTCAAGCTCCAACAGAGAAGCTGGGAACCAGCGTGTAAACTATTTTAAGCAGATGAGTTATTGTTTTAGAACCAAAGAATAGTACATATAGAGCAATACTTCAAATTTCAGAGCTTTGCACATCACCCACTGAGATTAGTTTCAGTTTAACGACACTGTGATAAAAAAGATCATTACTGTCGCCCTCCTCCTTTATTTTGGGATCGGCTCTGTTAGTGTGTGAACAGTGGCAGAGCTTTACACAGTGTTTCAGATGTGCTTTATAAATTTCTTCTTACACCGGCTTTCCGAATGGCATTTCCGTGGATGGATATCTCTTGTACGCATGTTTCTTTTCCACCTGCAGATCAATCCACCTCGTTGCGACGGCAAGCTTGTCCAGCTGCTTCCGAACTACGACATATTCGTGAATCGGCTGAACCTGCAGATCATCGTTAACGAGGCCGTGTCGCACAAGGAAGGCAGCGCCCTCTACGTTCTCCGGCGCCTCATCCCCCTTGTCTTCTCTTGGGAGGAACTGGCCTGCTCCTGCGGCCAGGGACTCAACTGCAAAACGACCGAGAACAACTTCAATAAAATACCGCTGGACCCCATCAAGGTCCAGGCGTGCAAAGGTTGGTGATACGAAGTGGTAAGGGGACAGCTGAGGATAGAAAGTGGTCAAGGAGTGTGGTAAGACAGAGAGCAAGGATAAGAATATGGTTGATGAAAGAGGTACAGTTTGTCGTAAGCTGTGAAGGAAGGTGGTCATGGAGTGTGATAAATAGGGCGTACCCGGGTACTCATAAGAATCCGACTCCAAAAATTACTCTAGTAATTTTATTACTACTCAAGTACCAGTTTAATTCCACTTCTGGTCGGAAAATTTCCGATTCCAGTTTTCCAAATTATGGCGAGTTAATTCATTACAAATTGGCAATTGCAGGCTTGCAGAAAGTTGCAGCCTATACCAGGTCCGGGTTATGGACATTTATAATTTCCTTACTTACTATTACTGACTGCTATGACGTCTACTTAGTCTATCTATGGCCTATGGTAGAAGCCATGCAGCTTGTATTAACTATTAAGCGGCTTGTATTAAGCACTTCCGATATTAACGGGTACTCTAGTATCCGCTAAGCTGCTCGACTGTGTACTCGACTCCAAAACTACTCAATGACGCCAGCCCTAGTGATAAAGCATTTGGCTAGTGATAAAGGAAGTGTTAAAGCAGGAAGCAGCAATGGAAGAGGGTGAAGGGGGACATTAATGTGTAGCGATAGGGTCCTTACAGATAGAAAGAACTTCAGTTGATTTTGTGTGGATTGATGTTAAAATCTTAGCTGTGTCCTGAAGTAGGTTTGTTTAAAGGGTGCTATATAGATTCTAAGATTGAATGAAAGAATGAATTATATATACATATATATGTATATATATATAACTATATATACATGTGCATATATGTATTTATATGTATATATGTATATGCATGTTTGTATATGTATTTATATGTATATATGTATATGCATGTTTGTATATGTATTTATATGTATATATGTATATGCATGTTTGTATATGTATTTATATGTATATATGTATATGCATGTTTGTATATGTATTTATGTGTATGTATGTATATGTATGCTTGCATGCACGTATATCAATTAGACGATTATAAGGGGTTAATATGGATTAGGATTGATAAAGCTGTTGCATCATGTTGGACTGCTTTTGGGCTGACTAAAGCAATATTTAAAGTAAACTTAGAAGAACTCCAGAGTAATTTGTGACATCCAACGTCCTCCCCTCCCTGTATGGACATGGATGGATTTACAGCCTGCATACAGACTACATCCCTTGATTCCTATATTTAATTCATACAGAAGCAGTCTTCAATATGGTAATATTGTCATGTTTAAGAAACATATAGGATAGTACTTGTCTGATAGCTGGAGTGCTCAGTGGGTCGTTTGAAGGTCAGCAATAGACAGTCGACCCCCATACGCAAGCATATGCATTTAGGTTACCCATCCACCCCATGCATTCTTACTGTAATTATTATTCAATAGTTTGACGACATCTTATAGCAACACAGGTTGTTGACGTCTTCAAAATTAGTCACGTTTCAGTTCAATTTCGTATATAGTTTTAATCCTTTATCTTTATGTTGTCTTTCTTCTTTTGTCTTTCTTTCTTTTGTGTTGTTATTGACTCCATTTCTGCATGACAGGTTGCTGAGACAACGATATTCGACATTTGGTTGTTGTAGATATTTCATAACATGTGAACGATAATATAACATTCTGACTTAATCGAAGGCTCCTCACTTGAGGAATTCACATCTCCAGAGCTTGCAAATTGACTGCAGCTTTAGTTGTTGTTACTTTCTTCCAGGCTACATGAGAAAGTTCTGTCTGGAGAGCGGATGCACGGAGCCGTCAGAGCGTGCCATCAACCAGACGTTCTCGCACCAGGTCAACTACGCACGACGGCGGACGAGGGCAGTCAAGGAGCCTGGCCGCATCTCAACGACATCGAAAAAGCGGCGCCGTGACCAGATGAAGGCACCGGACAAATACCTTCAGATCTAGCGCCGGCTGTCATCTGGCGCCGCTGTCGCGGACTGCTTGCAGCGCATTGGGTTGTCGTCGTAGTAGCATTGTTTGTCATAGTTATTGTAAATTGTATTTTCTAGTTAGAGTGACTGCTACATTTGTTAGCATATGTTCGGACTGTACGAACTCTGGAGATCTGTTTTGCCGAGGCGTTGGGACGAACAATTTCTGGTAATTTTGGCGTGTATTCGAGACGACGGAGACTTGGAAGGCTTTGGGTTTTGCACATGTTTCATTGACGATAATTAGATTGTTTTAATAGTTTTGTCCTAATTTTAACACCGGCCTTGGCATTCTTGACAGTTGCTCTGCGTACGTGGTGACCGTGCTCTCTGGAGGCTGTCGTTAAGGTCTAATGAATGGCTTTACTTCTGATTTAGAACAGTAATTAATTCCTGAGCAGGATCCTTTCTTTTTATCGCAAATCGTATTATTATTATTATTATTGAGGACTTTGAAATATTTGCTTAAAGAATCTGTGTTCCAATTTGTGAATTTTGACTGTTTTTATGGTATTTTGTTTGATGTTGCCAGAACAGAGTTTAGAATAGCTTAGAAATTTAAAGGAATCATGATGCCAAAGATCGAGAATGACTTAGACGTACTTGGTAAGGTTAGTCAAGGCTACTTAATATGTCATTTTACATACTTAAGTTCCAGAATGTAGCACAAATCTGTATTTACTTTTTTTACCGAAATTTGATACCGCCCTTCTTTCAACATTTTTTGCTCTGAAGTGCACACGTCTTGACGGCGAAATTGCAGTTTTACTGCAGAGCAATGGTGCGTGAAGGACTTGCTCGAAGTCTCTACACAGTGACTCCCCGGATGAGACTCAAACCTGCGCGCTCAGCACACACTGAACGTTACGGGCTGACCGCTCTAACCGATCGGTCACTGTGCCACACGATGTATGTATCTGCCTTGCCTTGTGCAGAACATGGAAGAAATGTGATATATCCTGGGTGGTCACCAATCGTGACATGTTAAAGTCAAGTTTGATTCCAGACTTATGTCTATAATTAGTAGACCAGTACTATTGTTAAGGCATCACCTTATATGATGTGATCGCAATGCGATTGGCTGCTTGCCTTGTGATGCAGCTCATAACTGGTTCAACTCTCATTTTTGTCACTGCGTTGAGACCTTCAGCAAGTCTGTAATGCACACCAATTGGTAGTTTTTAAGTAATTAAATTGACAGATTAAAAAATTACGTAGATTTTTATAGCACTACTGGTCTGGTCTTATGCAAAGGGGTTATTCACAAAGGACATCCACAACAAGGGAGAAGGGCAAAGTGCGGACAGGGAGGGGGATCTTGGGCTATGCAGACGTCCGCATGTGACCATGCTAAATTATCGCCAGAAGCGCGACTAATGGTAATTACGTAATGATCTTAGTTGTTTATTAGTAGCTTTAGGATATACTTCACATTTGAGAGAATGATATATGAAGCTGACATGCAAATAAGTGTTTATTAAATTTATGTTTTTTACATAGTTTTTATTCAATCTCGTTCTTTGTCAATAAATATCTATGTGATGAAGTAGAATAATTATCAGCAGTTTTAATGGTGGCCGACACATGTGTGATGCGGACGTCCGCAAAGGGGAGGTGGGTCAGTCGAATGTGGACAAGTGGGAGAGGGGTGAAAAAGTAAGTTTTTTCTGACGTCCTTTATGGACGACCCCAAATCCAATAATTAAGAGGCAGACTGGCTTTCATTTCTATTGTCCACTTCTATGTTTCAAGAAACAGAAATGATGTGACTTTAGTGGCAGAATTCTGTGTTGCTGTTGCCCTTGGGTGGTCAGGGACTGGTGATGCTTTTGACCATGTTGATCAACAGCTGGCCAAGCAGTGACGATGACTCAGTAACCAGAGGTCGAATCCTATTGGTCATTGAAGTGTGTGTTTGAAATCTCTCTTTGTCATCAGCTTGTCAGAGGTTGACAAAAACACATTACATGGTGGCCGATTGATTAGAGTGATCAGCCCTCTCAGTGCAAAATACCCAGAGCTGAAAGAAAAGTCTTAAAAGCAAGACAGAAACATAGTTGCCTTAAAGTCAAAGAGTGGTCTTTAAAGAAGTATAGCTGTCCCTCACGTCCTCTCCTAAGTTCCGCACTCCTCTTCTACCTCTTCTTCCTCCTCTTCCTACTTCTCTTTCTGACTCCAATCTCCTCTTCTGCCTCCTGCTTCTTCTGCCCCTGCACTACTGTTGTCTCTCCTTTCCCTCCTCTCCTCCACTTACCCCTCCTATAGCTTCCGTCCTTTTCCTCATTTTCTTTTCTCCTTCACTTCCTCCTCTTTCTCCTGCTCCAGCCGCCATTGCTATCCTACGGCTGCTGTCACTGGCTGCTACTAACTACGACAACAACAGCATACTGCTTAGTAAGACATGATCCTATTAGTCTGGCAGGCAAGACAACTATGAGAGGGGCTCAGAGGGCATGCTAATGACGTAACGGGTACGAGTATGCCCGCTGGTACGGGTCGGGTAGGGCTTTCGAATACGGGTACGGATAACGGTTCTGGGTCATGGGTACGGGTCGGGTAGGAAAAATTCTACCCGCAGACCTCTAGACTGTAATCCTCAGATGCTTGTCATTATTAGATATAGTATGAACGAATGGTGACGAGTTATTAGTTACAGGAGTCGAATTTAACCGTCGACGGCCACACAGGGCGGGGGTTAAACAATTTAAGCAACGCCGCCTAGCGATATCTCGGGTCTCGAACTCGGTTCCTCAATTCTGCCCTCAGTGATTTCTACATTACACTACTCAACGGCCCCCTCTTGTCTATTCTGATATTACAAACAGTATATTTGGAAATTAGTTGCGCTAAAGAAACTGTGTGTTAGTCAAGCGCTTACTAACGTACTTACTTTATCAAGTAAAAGCTTGTTGTGGATTCTTGGTGTTTTGCTTAGCACGTTGTTTTAATTTGGTGATAGTTTAGGATTACGCAACACATTTCTTGATAAGTCATCTTCTAAAATAAAATTCAAATTTTATCTGTAAAATGAGTAGAAAATCCGGTATGTCGTCCCTCGGTAGGGCCATCATAAAGGATCGATTCAAAGGAGCTCGACGCCAAGAATCTTCATGGGTACTGATCTATTCTGATCTTGTCTAATAACTTCTATAACGCATTTATACACTAGATGCCAATTGACAGTCGCTTTATTAGAAGTCTTAGTAAAAAATCGTAATCTGTTGGAAAAGCCCGCTAGAAATCGATTCGAATGAGCTGTGGGAAGGAGAAGTCAGTTTGCCACACTCCTCCATATTTCGCAACCCTAAACATGTTCTACATCGACTGCTATCTCCTCTCCTTCTATTCGCCCCTTGATACATAAGGTCCAGAGCTATTTTATCCCTTCAAAAGCTATTTATATTTCCCCAGATTCTTAGGTAAAGATATTTACCGCTTTATTTTACAATTCTTGCTACTTATTCATTATCACTCATGTTATCATTTCTGCATCTTTGTTTTATTGCTTTCTCAAGAAAGAAGAGAACATTAATAATGATGGCATGATCGAGGTAGCAGGCGCTGTATGATTGTTAAGTTATAAAGCTTTGCATTAATAATACTCGTTCGTTTAGTTCATCTTTACATTTGTTTCAGCTCCACACAACTGATCTGGACGATGATGTAGGCAAAATTAACCTGAAATCGATAACAGAGGAGAGCACCCTTGAAGAGTTCCTGCACTATGCAGAATTGTCTGACAGACAGTTCACAGCAGGTAACCACTGACCGCTGCTTCTTTGCCTTTAGTCATCCTGTATTGGATCCACTTTGTTCAAGACTTATTATTACTCGATTTTCTGTTACTTTCCTTTGCACATGATTCATTTTGTGTAGACATGTTATAAGTGACACTTTGTAATGTGGATCATACCATGGCCATCTCCCAATGATAACTCAATACTTTGACTGCAAGGAGTGCATGACCATACTGCCAATAAGCGGCAGTCCTATGAAAATTATGGCCAGTATTGTTTGTTACCGATGATATGGGGTGCGTGTTAGTACTGGCTAGACTGCCAAATGAGAGGTCGGGGGTTCAAATAGCCGCCAGGGCAGATATGTGGTTCGAGATTTCTACTATGACCTGTGACAATATAGCCGATGCAGCAATAATAAGTTGGCGAGGGAGAGGAATAGCGACTCGGCCCCATGTGCCGAGGCTAGGAAAATAAACCGCTAGCTCGTCATACCAATGCATGACTGTCTCAGGGCTAGTATAAGGAACTGCTGTTCTGCTCTTTGTATGGCATAGTGTCATGAGGGTTGCCATTTTAAGGTCAATGAACTTTTTGTGTTAAGATGGAATTTCTTTAATATACTTTGAGTAACAATTTTTTAATATATAGAATTTTGTCAATATACTTTCAGGGAGCATTTTGTCAATATACTTTCTGAGAGAATTTTGTTAATATACTTTCAGAGAGAATTTTGTTAATATACTTTCAGAGACAATTTTGTCAATATACTTTCAGGGAGCATTTTGTCAATATACTTTCTGAGAGAATTTTGTTAATATACTTTCAGAGAGAATTTTGTCAATATACTTTCAGGGAGCATTTTGTCAATATACTTTCTGAGAGAATTTTGTTAATATACTTTCAGAGAGAATTTTGTCAATATACTTTCAGGGAGCATTTTGTCAATATACTTTCTGAGAGAATTTTGTTAATATACTTTCTGAGAGAATTTTGTCAATATACTTTCTGAGAGAATTTTGTTAATATACTTTCTGAGAGAATTTTGTTAATATACTTTCTGAGAGAATTTTGTCAATATACTTTCTGAGAGAATTTTGTTAATATACTTTCTGAGAGAATTTTGTCAATATACTTTCTGAGAGAATTTTGTTAATATACTTTCTGAGAGAATTTTGTCAATATACTTTCAGAGAGAATGAACGTGAAATTGGTGACAACCAATTCCATTCTGCCATCAAAAGAGGACGAGCTAAAACTGAAGGCAACTCATGATAAGTTTAGACAGCAGCTGACAGTTCCTCGAAGGTAAGAGCTTAACAGCTGATGCATAAACATTGGCATGCATACCGGCCATTTACCTTTCATGAAATAAATACCTTCAAACCTACTTTGTGCATGCATCGTTATAATGCAAATTCAAATATATGGTACAGAAATATTCAAAACTTGGTGAAAATTTTTGAACCCTCATTATTTTAAATAGTTAGATTTATGTATCGAATCTTGTCAACAAGTTCTCCGATTGAAGCCGAATAATGCACTGAAGTAAGTATATTTATTTAACCAATTACTTTTTCCACTCTGGTAACAATACAAGTAAAGTACAGCATTCTAATTAAAAACGATTATTACGCCAGATTGCCTGCCTGCGGAATAACGCAATTTTACAATGGGATACGTTGGTAAACACTAAGCCAAAAACACGGTCATTGACTGAAACCTTTTAATGGGCTATTCCATTGAGGTATATCTAAGGCTGAGTGATTCCATTGGGTTTCTTTTCTGCTCAGGCCGCCCTGGGATTCTACTACGACACCCGAGGAGCTCGATCAGCAAGAACGACAGATGTTCCTCGACTGGCGTCGTTCTCTCGCCTTGTAAGAACTGTTCTCCAATTATCAAAATCAATAAAATCAGAACCTCTCTTCCTTCCTTCTTTCCATCATTCATTCCTTTCTTCCATCGATCCTTCCATCGATCTTTCCTTTCTTACTTCCCTCCACTTCTTTCGTTCTGTCAGCTTCCTAATTCATAGCTCTAACACCCTCACTTTTTCCCTTCCTTCAGCTTTTCCTGGGGTCTTCCTATTCTCCCGCTCTCTTCCTTCTTTCCATCATTTCTTCCTGTCATCCATCCATCCTTCCTTCCTTTCTTACTTCCCTCTGCTCCTTTCGTTCTGTCTGCTTCCTACTTCATAGGTCTCACTCTTTTCCCCTTCCTTCAGCTTTTCCCATGGTCTTCCCATTCTCTTGCTCTCTTCCTCTGTTTCCTTTATGTCGATATTTTAGTCTTACCTTACTTTATCCTCTCGTCCTTTCTTCTTATACCTGCTACCTCTCTTTTCTTCTTTCTTGCTCTGTATACTAACTTTCTTCTCAACTCTGTCTGTGATGATTCATAAAGCATTTTTATTTAAGATATCATTCATGGTCAAGATGAGACAATTAAACCGGTATTGTACATGACTAAGTCTATTTAAAGATCCAGAGGTATGTCTATTTAAGATCCAGGGGTTTGTCTATTTAAGATCCAGGGGTTTGTCTATTTAAAGATCCAGAGGTATGTCTATTTAAGATCCAGGGGTTTGTCTATTTAAAGATCCAGAGGTATGTCTATTTAAGATCCAGGGGTTTGTCTATTTAAAGATCCAGAGGTATGTCTATTTAAGATCCAGGGGTTTGTCTATTTAAAGATCCAGGGGTATGTCTATTTAAGATCCAGAGGTATGTCTATTTAAGATCCTGAGGTATGTCTATTTAAAGATCCAGAGGTATGTCTATTTAAGATCCAGAGGTATGTCTATTTAAAGATCCAGAGGTATGTCTATTTAAGATCCAGAGGTATGTCTATTTAAGATCCAGAGGTATGTCTATTTAAAGATCCAGAGGTATGTCTATTTAAGATCCAGAGGTATGTCTATTTAAGATCCAGAGGTATGTCTATTTAAAGATCCAGAGGTATGTCTATTTAAAGATCCAGGGGTATGTCTATTTAAGATCCAGAGGTATGTCTATTTAAAGATCCAGAGGTATGTCTATTTAAGATCCAGAGGTATGTCTATTTAAGATCCAGAGGTATGTCTATTTAAAGATCCACGGGTATGTCTATTTAAAGATCCAGAGGTATGTCTATTTAAGATCCAGGGGTTTGTCTATTTAAAGATCCAGAGGTATGTCTATTTAAGATCCAGGGGTTTGTCTATTTAAAGATCCAGAGGTATGTCTATTTAAGATCCAGGGGTTTGTCTATTTAAAGATCCAGGGGTATGTCTATTTAAGATCCAGAGGTATGTCTATTTAAAGATCCAGAGGTATGTCTATTTAAGATCCAGAGGTATGTCTATTTAAGATCCAGAGGTATGTCTATTTAAGATCCAGAGGTATGTCTATTTAAAGATCCAGGGGTATGTCTATTTAAGATCCAGAGGTATGTCTATTTAAGATCCTGAGGTATGTCTATTTAAAGATCCAGAGGTATGTCTATTTAAGATCCAGAGGTATGTCTATTTAAGATCCAGAGGTATGTCTATTTAAAGATCCAGAGGTATGTCTATTTAAGATCCAGAGGTATGTCTATTTAAGATCCAGAGGTATGTCTATTTAAGATCCTGAGGTATGTCTATTTAAAGATCCAGAGGTATGTCTATTTAAGATCCAGAGGTATGTCTATTTAAAGATCCAGAGGTATGTCTATTTAAAGATCCAGAGGTATGTCTATTTAAGATCCAGAGGTATGTCTATTTAAGATCCAGGGGTATGTCTATTTAAGATCCAGAGGTATGTCTATTTAAAGATCCAGAGGTATGTCTATTTAAAGATCCAGAGGTATGTCTATTTAAAGATCCAGAGGTATGTCTATTTAAAGATCCAGAGGTATGTCTATTTAAGATCCAGAGGTATGTCTATTTAAAGATCCAGAGGTATGTCTATTTAAGATCCAGAGGTATGTCTATTTAAAGATCCAGAGGTATGTCTATTTAAAGATCCAGGGGTATGTCTATTTAAGATCCAGAGGTATGTCTATTTAAAGATCCAGAGGTATGTCTATTTAAGATCCAGAGGTATGTCTATTTAAGATCCAGAGGTATGTCTATTTAAAGATCCACGGGTATGTCTATTTAAAGATCCAGGAGCATGATGTTGAGCAATGGGTTATCCAAAATGGACATATCCGACAGACTATGAATTCACTTATACACAATAGATAGGTAGATGACAATAAGTTTTGTATATACAGTAGCGACCGTTTTGTTAGATAAACAATAGCAGGCAGCAACTTATTTAAATAAAAAGCTTTGACAGGACATCACAATGTGAACAGATATGATTCTGGACATCCAAAATAGTATGATTTTAGTCAAGAATTATTTTGACTCCATGAGGATGTGCATGATCTGGATGAATAACAATGATGATAGATTGACAGATAGATAGGTAGATAGATAGATATAGTGATCATTTACATAAATTATGCAACTCTGGATAGAAATATAGATAGATATGATGAATTTATAGATTAATTATGCTGAAGGTGATCGATATGATGAAGATATGGATAGATTGACGTTGAAGGTGGATCGATAGGTGGATAAGTAGATCGATAGGTGGATAGGTAGATTGATAGCTAGATAGGTGGATAGGTAGATCGATAGGTGGATAGGTAGATTGATAGCTAGATAGGTGGATAGGTAGATCGATCTTTTACTATTATAAGTAGAGATGGTGATAATAGCTGAGTTTTGTTGATGTTCTTTTCTCTCTGTTTGTGATTATTTCATTCAGACTCGCTGAAAATGAGGGAGTAATGCTGACACCTTACGAGAGGAACCTGGAAGTCTGGCGCCAGCTGTGGCGAGTCATTGAGAAAAGGTAAGATCTATATTTGTTACATCATTTAGATAACTCGTTTATTGTTATCCAACAATATGAACACAAAAAGTAAACTAGAAACATTTGGCTTCATAGAATAGAGGCAAAAATTTGTTAAGGGAGGTATAAAGAAGCACAACTTAACAGAAGAACGATGGATAACATGGAGGACCCAAGGGAGGAATATCCCGCTAGTGGAACCCCAAGAAAGATTGCAAAATACTTGTAATCAATAATATAGAAGAGCAGAAAAGCATCGACTTAGATTAAAGATAATATATATATATATATATATCATAGTAGGAAGGGAGTAAGTAAGTGAGCCTTGTTTTCAAGGAATAAGAAGAAATAAAAGGAGAATAAATAAAATAATGTAACATTCTTAAATTGACTTAACTACTAATCATTAGCGCATGGCGGAGGGATATGGGGAGACGAGATTATATTAAAAAATCAATAAAATTCTATAAGGAACAAACCAATACTAAGGAAGAAAAGAAGAGTTCCAGTGAAATAGGAATTACAATTGTAATATTATTATGAACATCAAAGCTAGTTATTAACTAAGGTAAGGTAACGTGCGATAAGATTGCGAAACCTAAGATGAGGTATGGTAAGATGAGATAAACTAACACAGGATTGGGTAAGGCAACATGAGATAAGATATGGTAACATAATGTAAGGTAATATGAGATTAAGTAAAGTAACATGAGAAAAGGTAATGTAACATGAGATAAGATATGGTAACATGATGTAAGGTAATATGAGATTAAGTAAAGTAACATATAAGGTGAGGTAAGATAAGGCAGGATAAGGAAACCAGAGATGAGGTAACAGGAGATAATGTAACATGAGATTAGGTAGGGTTACTAGAGGTAAGTTATGACATCCTGCTCCTTTACACAGCAACTCTGTTCATAGCCTTGGCACATGAGTGTGGGTGACCCATCCTTTCATTGACCCACATGACCTTTTCACCAACAGACGTATGCTGGAATCTAGTAGATTATAGCAAATCAGTTTAGCCTGAATGCATTCTTTGGTTTATACCTATGCAATCAAGTAAGTCATTTGCATGAAAGTCGCTGTTGTCGTCGTTGTTCTTTTAGTGATGCTGTTATTTTGGTGTTGTTGTACTTTCATTGATGCTGTTGTCGTTGTTGTTCTTTCAGTGATGCTGTTGTTGTTCTTTCAGTGATGCTGTTGTCGTTGTTCTTTCAGTGATGCTGTTGTCCAGATCGTTGATGCTCGTAATCCCCTTTTCTTCCGATGTAAGGATCTTGAGCTGTACGTCCAGGAGGTCGACAAGGACAAGTTGAACATCCTTCTGCTCAACAAGGCCGACTTTCTCAGTCTTGAACAAAGGTCAGAAGGGTTCATAAGAAATTCCAACTGAGGCAAATGTTTAAATCTGGGGTTGGATGAAATGCAGGACACATACAAGGCTACTGCAAATGATGGATGAAATATATTACTGATAGGAATAATTGAAAGCTGACAGAGACAGGGGATGGACCACATAATGAGGGTAACGTCCTCCTAAGGACTATTATTGAGGGAAGATTGGAGGGGGAAAGACAGGAGTATGATCATGAATGATGTTATTATTTTGGACTGGATTATGAAGGAGGTGTTATAGCGAGTTAAAGGGAGTGAGCCGGAAAAACATGACGAAAGGGTGACATTGGACATACGATATTGCCTAGGAAGTAAGTATATTCTTCAAAGTAATCGAATGGGTAATCGTTTTCTATTAGAATTAGAAATAAATTTTTTAATCTATTAGAATTTGCTGGTTGTCTGATCGAGTAGAATCCAAGCAGTTGGTTACTGGTTTGAACTAGAGCTTTACCGAATATTCACTTCGGAGTCGAATAGTGGGCCAAATAGCTATTCGATATTCGCAACGAATATGAATAGTGGTCACATGACATCAGTTTATGTGCATATGGCAGCTGCTATGTCAAGTGAAATGAAGTAATTTTACTGCCTGGACTACGGTATCGCGGCGTCAGTCGTCTCATTTCTAAGTTTAGTTAAACTTGTTTCATTCCTAGTTTACACAGACTGACATAAGAATGAAAAATTACTTGTGTTAAGTGTTTACTTTTAGTTCATGTATTAAATAAACTTTTGCTCACATTTGATATTTTAAAATTTGTTGGTAGACCTATTTTGTACACTATTCGTATTCATATTCAGCTGAATAGTTGGTCCAATTATTCGCATTCAGCCGAATAGTGAAAATCACCTATTCGGTACGGCCCTAGTTTGAACAACGGTTGGCGATTTTTAAGATATTTATCTCTGTCATCTACTTCGACTTTTCCATCTGTGTTTACATTTATTGAAATTATGATCACTTATTTTCACACTGAAACGTTTGTCACTATGAGTGTTCATACTCTTGAAATGGACCGCTCAACATCATAAAATAGGGAATGAAATAATCAAACAGGCCATGTTGAATTGATTTTCATTTTTAATGACTAATCAATTTTTTTAATCATTAAAGTCTGCAGCCCTAGCTTTAATGTATACTTAGCATCAAAGATCTTAATGAACTATTGCTTTTGTGTTTTATTTGACATTGATTTCTCCACGTTTTATATGCTCACAATACACATATTATGATTAAAATTATTTTTATTTTAGAGATTGAACATAAGAAAGTAAATAAATTGGAGAGGGGTACATTTGGGAGCAGCTTTGAGTACCCCACAAATTTTTGTCTATCATTCAGCACGGATGAATGGAAAGAGGAGATAAAACGCTTAAGAACGATGTTTACATTATGTTTGTAGGTCAAAAGCCGACTGAGACATAAAAAGTTGAAAATTATTTTCTTTATAGGCCGTTATATGGTAAAATTGCTGGTTGTCGGGCCCTAGGTAAAAAATTCTGCTGGTCGTTAAAGGGTTAATGCATATTTATCTGATACATAATTTAGTGTAAACATATTAATATATTTTATATTATTATTATTTGTTGTTGTTGAGTTTTAAAACCTGTAAAACACACAGCTTGTGGATTAGTGCTCAATTTATTTATGTAACAAAACACTTTGAACATAATGTTATAATTAAAAGATTCACATTAACGCCCTTAACTGGCATTTATTATTATAATTATTTATCATTGCTAGTTGCTAATGTAAAATCCTCAGAGATTACTTGCATTCTGCCTTTGTTTTTGTGTCTAGGAGAATGTGGGCTGAGTACTTTGACGAACAGGGTCTTACGGCCATCTTCTGGTCTGCAACGGCTGAACTGGAGAGGCTAAAGACTGCGGTAGTCTAATTGTTTATAGTAAAACTTATGTAGAGCAACACACAATTAGCTGCCACTACAGCTATTTGCCATTACAGCTATATGCTGAGGATCAGTTTAATAAAATTTCTGAAATTGGATTTTAACAGGTCGGTTTAAGATGCTCGAGACTATTGTGGTTGGCGTGCTGGAGTTTGAATAGATAGGAAGGGGCTTAAAATCCTCGTAACGGCAAAGATTTGATTCGAGGTGTATGCCCCAACGGCACCCCTAGCTATTATTAGCAGCCTGACCATACACAGATGATGAGACAGCGTTCTTTTATAAACCGTGATTGAAAATCTGTTATCTGTCAGAGAGGTCTGGATTTTGACCAGGTTGTTGCCATGGATCACTAATTCACTGATGTCAAGGGCTGCTTCGAGTACTCGCGAGTACTCGACTCCAAAAATTACTTGAGTAATTTTTTTTTAATCGAGTACTCGTTTAACTTCACTTCCTGTCGGAAAATTGCAACTTTCTATATTTTTTCTTGTGTTGTGTAACAAAAAGCTTAAAATTTTCTGTTTCTTTGGCTGTTCAGTAACTTTGTAGTTGTTACATTGGAGATTTAACTTTATTGATGCGCCAGAACTTTAGTTACAACCTATGCTATGTCTACTTAGTCTATTAGAGTCTGTAGTAGACACCAAGCAGCTTGTATTAAGCACTTTCAGTATTAACGAGTACTCGCGAAGCTACTCGACCAAGTACTTTACTCCTAAAATACTTGTTAGCGGCAGCCTTGCTGATGACAATATTAGCACAAAGTTTTAGCTTTAGCACTAAGTGAAGTGATATCTTGTGGAATGTCACCATTCCAGGTCTAACTCTGCTCGATTAACTAGTCTTCTCTGTGCCTGCCAGGATCATGTCAACAGCGGCAATTTGACTCTCAGACGTTTTGCGATGTTGTTTTTCGACAATTCGATGTCTGCTTTCAGGTCTTGGAGGAGTCTGAAGCCATGAGCGAAGAGATCGAGGACGACAATAGAGAGAAGAACGGAAAGAACAGTCCAAGAGTTTTAGACACGGACGAACTGATGGAAGTCTTCCGTTCGTTTCCTCTCAAGACTTGTAACAAGAGCGGAATTCGTACGTTTGGCCTCGTGAGTTCAACGATTAATTATCTGCTACTGATTTCTGTTTTGTTTCTTATGGGTGTCGTCATCATATGGTGGAAATATGAAAAAATTAAGCACGAAGGAAGTTTTAATTGGAAATTTATATAGCACCACTTCACATTAACTAACTACTCCAAGATGATCAGTAACAAGTAAACATATTGATATATTTGTTGTAAATAGTGATATGTTAACTGATGATTGACTGATTGATTGAATAAAGAAATTATTGAATCAATAGAGAAATTATTGAATGGTTTAATTATTGACTCGATAAGGAAGTTATCTGATGTTTGCTATTGAGGTTATGAGTTGCCGATAAGAAAGGTCCGCAAATGGAGTTGGCTGTTTCAGTTCAATGACACTGTGTCGAGGTTTGGAACTGGCACTGTTAATGTACAAGCAATGGAGGATATGACTATGATGGGGATGGTTGGTCGCTCAGATATGTGACCCATCTGACCAAAACCAGACTTAACTCAAGTTTTTACAATTTGTGTGTCATATGCCATTTTAAAGAGTGAAGTCTCTCCTTTATAATGGCACTAACTTTATTCTTCTATGACGTTCCTGTCCCTAGTTATGAGTAAAATATATGGGTCAGTTGTTCGATTATAATTTCGAGAAAAATGCATTTAAAGTTTGGTATAATTTAGAAAAGACTGCAACGGTCGCTGTTGTCAAAAGCGATCGTTAAATTCTGGATCCAACCCCCATAATTTAGAAATGCAGAATTCTTAGCCAACCTTGTTCAAAATTTAGTAAGATTTGCAACAGATAAACTAGTTTATGTTTGCTGTCTAATGCAGCATTGGCTAGACTAGTGGTTCTCAACCTTTTTCGACTTTGGGCCACTTTTATTTAGTTGGAGGCAATGACTGGCCGAAAGGTTAAAATATTTATTTTAAACTTCTACAGATTTTTATTTTAGAATAGAATCTTATTAGACAAAGATAACATCCGGTTTACTTATTTTAGATTAGTAATAAAATAAACGTTAACAAAATATAATAATTTATAATATAAAATGACTATTCTGTCAAATATTAATTTTTTGCACGTATACTTTTTACGTATAGTTGATAGGTCGAGGGCCACTTTTTGTGGCCTGGTGGGCCACTTATGGCCCATGTGGCACAGGTTGGGAATCACTGAGCTACACGGATGTCTGGGCTTTCTACTCAAACCAAGTTTGCTATCCTAGCCTCAAGCTAAGCTTGACTAATGGTAGGAAAATGGCAAATTATTAGAAGTCCTTAAATTACTAAGATATCGGCTACCACGAAGTCATCTAAAAGTCATTAAAAATTGTTTTATTTCATAAATTTAGTTTTTGCCTGTTTAAAACGTATGTGTTTATCATTTTCTGTCATAGACAAGAAATTGAAAAAATTGACTTTTTATTACATTTTTACCATTATGTCACTAATGCGTGTTGCGACATACGCCTGGTTTTGATCAGATGGGTCACACACGAGCAGTGTGAGGGGACTGAATACCCAACTGATGCACAATGTGAAGTTCTGCATGTTAATGGGTTCAATTATCTTCAACACCAACTTCTGTCAGACAGCAGATAATCTGTTCTATACAAGGTGTAGTTTGCTGAGCATTGCAGATTCAGCTAGTACAGTTAGCACTGCAGGATAAACATGGTCTTCAGCACAGGCTATAGGGCACCAAAGTCTGAACATCTGCAAAAGAGGTTGGGAAGGGTACTTCCATGTGGGGTCGGATGTGGACAAGGGTATGGTGGGATCGAAAGTAGGCCATACATATGCGGTCAACCCTTTATTGAAACTCTTATTAATTAATCATTAATTTACCCCTATCCTCCATAAGGTTGACTAGTTCTTCTTTCGCTCAGCGGCGGCACTGGTCAAATTAAATGTGTAACGTAATGGGCGCCTTGTATTGCTGCTAACAGTTAAATTCGACTCTGGTAATGACTTGTCATCATTCGTTCACACTATACTTGTAATCATACTGCATTGTTGTCAGTTTGAAAATAAACTAAAATTAAATAAACTAAATTATTATTATTATTAATTAGGAATACCCTTCATTGAGAATCTTATTAATTAGCATTGATTCATGCTGTTGCTGATTGGTGGGTTGTTAAAGTCTGATTGATTGGTTTTAGGTTGGCTATCCTAATGTTGGCAAGAGTTCAACTCTGAACGCTCTGCTGACCAGGAAGGAGCAGTTGGCGGCTCTGAACAACGAGAAGACGAAGCACGTGATGGCGCCAGTGTCTGCCACACCAGGAAAGACAAAACACTTTCAGGTCAAGCAGCACTTACTGTCTGTTCACATGTGACAACTTATATAGAGCATTTTTTGCCTCTCGTGTTGCTGCTTACATTCCCGCTTTGACCCTAATCAAGTCGACTAAAGTGATCATGCTGCGGTGTGTCAGTCTGAAATAAAACATAGATTTAATCTCTGAAATTCTTAAATTTCGCCCTTCTTCTAACATCCTTTGCTCAGAAGTTTACACACCTCGATAGCGCAACTGCAGTTGTACTGCAGAACAATTGTGCGCGAAGGACTTGCTCAAGGTCCCTACTAGGTACACAGTGACTGATGTCTCGGACGAGGGTCGAACCCGCTCACTGAGCGCACACTGAGTATTACAGGCCGACATCTGTAACCAATTAGCCATCGTGTCACACATTTTCTGTTCCATCTGTACCCCTAGCCTTGTCAACTAACTTAACCGCAATGGGTACACTGACCGTACACTGTCGGTGGGAAGTTGAGCAGGGAAAACATGGCCAGCCATCCAGCCTCATGTGCCAAGGAGGCTAAGAAGATGAAGTCACTTCATATCCATGGGTGCTTCATGGCTAGATTAAGGGACAGCCCTTTTTCTCTTCATACTACTCTGTGTCCAGAAATAAAGGGACACCTTAATGATAATATGAAAATAAATAGTAAATAAGCCTTGATTTTTCAAATTCTCAAACCATTTTAATCCAGACATATTTATCAAAAAATGTGGAATTCACGAAAGTCCAGGTTAATAAAAGTATGTCATAAATTCACCAGTTAATGCTTGGGAGGAATTTGATCATTGATGCCTCTATTGGCCAATGACGCATACGTCTTGAAGCTTGTGTTGAGGTCAAACGCAGTCACTTTGAACACACCTTGTAGTCTGATATTATTCATATACTGCAATAAATTTGAATACATTTGTGGTGGTTTAGCGATAGCATTTAAAAAAGTAGAAACTACTATCGATGATTTATAGGCCGACCTAAATACTTAAATGTTGATGAAAATGATGATGTCACCATTGGGTGGCAGGTGCTGTCAAAATTTGTATGCATTATTAGATAAATATGTCTTGATTAAAACAATTTTGAATTAAAAAATCGACGAATATTTACTGTTCATTTTCGTGTTGACATTAGGGGTCCCACTATTTTCGGACACAGTGTAGAATGGCTGCCCAGCCTCATATGCAGCTCTAGGCAAAGAAAATTAAGTTGCTGATTTCGTCTTAATGTCTGTTCTTCTTCTATGTCAATTAATTTAATTTAATTTTGCAGACGTTCTTCTTGGAGAGGGCGCTGATGCTTTGCGATTGTCCAGGTCTCGTCATGCCAACGTTTGTGTCGACGAAGGCCGAGATGGTCACGAGTGGCGTTCTCCCCATTGACCAACTGACTGACTGCATCGCTCCAACGACCATCATATCCTTTGTTTGATTATTTGACTGACCAATAGATTGATTGATTGGTGGATTGATGGGCTTTTTGACTGATTTTATTGATGTGCAGAGGTCGAAGGAAAATAAAGGTGTATTTCACATTCATTAATACATACATGCAATCATGCATACTTACTTACATACATGAGCCATTCTTATGCATTCATGTATGCGTTCATATATACATGATGTTGCATACAAAGACACACACACACACACATATATATATATATATATATATATATATATATATATATATATGTATACATATATATATGTATATATAAATGCTTAAATACAATACATGTATGTATAATATAAGTATTCATTTATGTGTATAGACATAGATGCATTTATACTTAAATCCATGCATGCTCAGTAAGGGCCCATCCACATATTACATATGTAAAAAATCAGATTGTCGGACCTCCTGTCCCTGTTGGACCGCATAAATTTCGTGGATCTCCTCCCCCATGCGTACGTACATTTGAGCTCTACACCCTCCCCGCCCCCATTGCAAAGGTTAAATGGCTAAAGACATCTATAAGACATTGATTTTTACCACAGGCTATTTATATTTGTTAAGCATCGTATTTAACAGCTTAAAGTTGTTAACTTTTATGAAGAAATAAAAAACTAACAATACTTACATTTTAAAGTTACACTTATTTTAATATTCCGTATTGTGTACATCATTATTAGACAATAATATTTGTGTATGTACATATTTTCGGGACCACTCACACACACACCCTCCCCGCCACCATATGCACCCGTACGCAATATTGCTGAAACTCGAAACCCCTCCCCTTGTTGCATATGTAATATGTGGATGGCCCCTAATACACTGACATTAATTGTTTCTGGTGTAATGTTTTACTGAGTGTACTTGTTGACATTAATTTTGTACATATTTATGCTTCTACTGATTTAGATAATTTCTGATGGAAATGTGTTAATTGTCATCATTTCTTTTATCATCATTGCTGCATTGTTCTTCTTTCTTAACCCCATCTATACGTTTGTAACCATATTCCTCGTGACGTTCTTGAATCAATGTATGGAATCATGCTTCCCATTCCATCGGATGAGGTCTATCCTGACCGAAATCCTACGGCTTACGAACTTCTCACAGCCTATGCTCGTAAGTTAAATTCACTGTTATCATTTGTGTTGTCTTTTGTTATTTCACTTGAAAAAGTGAAGTGATTTCTTGTTCGTAAGCAAATTACGGAAACATAGTATTTGAAGTGAAATATCATGCTTGTTATTGGACACCAAAAGGTGAAGCAATCAGATTTTTATTCACTTGCATGTCCTAAAAAAGAATTTTAAAATTTTCAATGAATTTTTAAATGTAAGTTTCAAACTAAATGCTTATGATCATGATGTTCATGATGATATCATGTTCACCGTAATCAGTACGCTGATAAACACTTGCGTCAAGGGAAGGGTTTGGCCAACCGCCCTCGTATGCCAAGGCTAAGAAAATGAAGTCGCCAACCCTTCATTCCCATGTCTGCCTCAGGGCTAGCTAAGCGACTGCTCTTCTTCCAAGTACCAATTGCAGTGGATTAAGTGCAGTTTTTTGAGTGTATGCCAAAGAAACTTGTCGGATTTTAACGAACTCCTTAGTTTATTTTGATTGGTTCTGAGGACTTACATGCACTGGTGATTTTTTATGGCGGAATGCGCCGGAGCGCCGTTCCGGCACCTTTTTTTCAATCACTAATAAATTAAAATAGTAAAATTTTGTACAAAAAACTCTGAAATTTGATATAAAATTTTACAATTTCAATATTTTGCATTATATAATTTATAAGTACGTGAAATATATAAATTATGATCATTGTGTCCTGTGAAAATTATTTTATTTGGCAGCTAATTTTAACATCATTTCGACGGTACAGATGTGTTCCGGCACATTATTTTCTAGACAAAACGCACTGTTTTCATGTCAAACTGATGATGTTGTGCAATTACTAATTAATTTTTTATCTATTAGCAGCATGAGCAGCTTTTTCAATTGTTGTTTCTAATCTTTATTCTTGTAGGAATTCGTGGATTTATGTCGCACAAAGGCGTTCCAGATATTCAAAGAGCATCGAGACTTGTCCTCAAAGATTATGTTAATGTATGTATATTTATTCATGACAGTCATGTCAACATTATGTAAATCTGTTCATGAAAATTGACGTATGTAAATTTAATCATCAAGTCTGTCATGTCGAGTTTCTGTAAATCAATTTGTAAAGATTATGCAAATGTATGTAAATTTAATTATGGAGGCCATAACAACATCATGTAAATCTTTTCGTGAAGCATGTGTACCAGATAATAATTATTTTATTATTGATTAAATGCGTAATGCACGCAAAATCAGACTGAAATGTGAATCTGAGTCAGTTGCCAGGAGAAGATGCACTTGGGTTTCTATATCTTCCGAGTCCTGACTATTTCTGCTTGGCTTTGAAGATTTGGAAGATTTGGAAATCAATGACAGTATAATAGTATGTATATATATATATATATATATATTTGTACATGCGCACAGACATGTAAACAAACATGGTATGCTGGGATTTGCTAACGTATTGCCTTTACGCTTGGAGTATTTTCTTCCCTTTTACCAGGGTAAACTCTGCTACTGCTATGGTCCCCCAGGAATCGATGAAGAGGAGTACGGTTCAAAGCCTTGTCTGAAAGTCGAAAAGGGTTCACAGAAGGCGGGAAATGCGGTGAGTTTTTATGTTCATCACCGAGTGGCGCAATGGAGGGAGATTGCTTGTAACGCGGGTTCTTTTGAATTCACTGTCGGAACCATGGTGTATTATTTGGGATGGAGAATTGGGAAATTATTCTCAACTGAATACATTAATGTACAATGCATGCATTACCTCATAGGTAAATTTTAAAAATAAATAGTATTCATAATTTAATGTTACATCTATCCATTCATTCATTTAGGAAATTTGTAAAGCCCCCCTTTGATATACATTTTTACTGTGAGGCACTACCAACTCATCACTGACAGATATGGACAGACTTTATGCTGTAATGAAATGTGTGAGAAATGGTGTCCAACTCCAGAGGGAACCCATTCCAATGTTTATTGTTTGCTGAACTATCTATTTCGATTTACGTTTGCTTGTAGGTTGCTCGCCGTATCGTGATCACCCACGATCCTTGTCTATCTGAGGTCTGTATTTTATTCAAAAGGTTCCATCTGTCTAAATTGTTGACATCTGTGTTGCTGTTTTCAGAATAATATGTTAATAATAATAATAGTATTATGATTACAAATACAGTATGGACAGATGATGGCAAGTTGTTACTTGAATATAAGTTAACTGTACGACAGCCATAAAGTTAGACATAAGATTTAACCAATACCACCACCTCACCCTTATGGGCAGCGGAAATCGAACTTACTGCTGACTGCTTTTCACACCAGTGAGAGACATTATTCTACTTTTTTGTGAAATGAAGCCAAAGTAGAATAAAGTTGAAATTAAGCAAAGACATATTTTCCAGCCATGCTTTCTTTTGAGAGGAAGCGGAAAATGACCTTCAACAATTAATTAGGTATTTAAAGTCGAATATTGACACTGATTATTATTGAGATACTGACAATTAACCATGAATGATGAGAATACACTTAGCAATGGCTGAATTGTTGTAGTCAGACTTTAATCCTCATGTAATCTGGTTTCTTGTATCGTGTTGCGTTATGCCAATGTGACTGGAATAAATGAATCTACAGTCCAAAACAATACCATTCATCCATCACTCCATAGCAGTCGTTCCCAACCTTTTTCGACTTAGGGCCACTTTTATTTAATTGGAGGACATGATGGGCCACTAGGTGACAAATAATTATTTTGAATTTTAACAGATTTAAAAAAAAATAGAATCAAATTACACAAGGATAAATTCTGGTTTAATCATTTTAGATTAGTTATATTTATCTAAAGTTACTTATGAATGTCAAAAAAATATAATAATTTATATTAGAAAAAATTATTCTGTCAAATATAAATTTTGTGCACGTATATTTTTTTATATCTTTGATAGGTCGAGGGCCACTTTTTGAGGCCTGGCGGGCGACTTTTTTTTCCTGGGTCACAGGTTGGGATTCGCTGATCCACAGGCTGTCCATTCAAAACTTGTCTTGTCATGTCAAGAAATTGTGATCTCATTCATCCATTCCACCACCTTCTAATTTCTCCCAAAAATAAATGACCCCACTGCTTCCTTGCTTTCTGATCTTCTGGTATCCGGAATTCTTTTTCACGTGGATATTTGGAAACCCCAGACTTTGATGCAGTGCTCTTGAGTAAGCTGGTGCTCTCCTGCTTAGCTTTTCAGTAGCACTTAAAAAATTATGCACTTATGGTTACAATCGCATTCTTCGTTTTTGGTCAAAGTACAAGTCATGAAAATTCCAAATGACATAATTGGTCTTGAAAAGTTATTAAAATGATGAGATATTAACACGACACTCCAGATAACAAGCAGTGAAGAATTACCTGGACCCCCATGAACCTCGGCCACAACTCGGGCTGGGCGAGGGCACAAGAGAAGATCGGTTGGTGGTGAACTGTGGAAACGGCTGTGCTCCTCTATGGGATTTGCCATAGATAATAATGATGATATTAGGGGTGGCGATCCCAGAGGTTAAGGGGGACAAGCCCCCCACCTTTTACAGATAGGGGATATGTTATATGCTTGTCCCCCACATTTCTTACACCTCTCATTGGGTGTCCCCCACCTCTCAAATGAGATCACCGCCTCTTGATGATATTAAGGATGAGTTAACTGATGAAATGTATATTTAATCGTGATAAATTTATTTTGTAGCAAGTGGCATCATCTGGGACACGTGGTGCCTTCCTGAGAGGAGGCATTCCACCGCCGATGACGGCAGGTGGTGCTGTTCGTCCAATGAAACACCATGGCAACAACAAGAAGAAGCAGAAGCTGCGAAGAACTTTTGGCCATCTTGATGCTTAGAAATGGCTGCCGACGGTTGTTTTAAGGTGGATGAAATTTGTCAATTTCTTTGGTTGCACTGGTTCCCGGCAGAAGCGGGCGATAAGTCATGAGATGTAGTAGGCCGAGAAAACAGAATTCTAATCTGACTGAGGGCACATCCATATATTACGTATGAACCGAGGGGGGAGTGGGATGGTCAGGTTGATTAAATCTTGCTTACTGGTGTGTTTGGCGAGGGGAGGGGGTATTGACAGAATGTGTACGTATGCAAACTAAATTTCTTATTATGACGTCCATGTTAGCTTTTTTGTTTTGTAAGTAGGCAAATGTGGCCATAATAATTTAAAATTTATTTTGGATGCCTATGCCAAAGTCATCCGAGGTTATCACTAGGGCATAACTGAGTAGACAATTTCCACCAAGTACCAAATCCGAGTATTTGGATGAATTATTTGCCGGATCCGGGTATGAACCGAATAGTAGCGGCAAATCTGGCAGCGAGTACGATCCGTAGGCAAAGCTTAGTTAACCTGCCATGTGCACAGCTGTGGAGAACTATCTATAGCCAATGCAGAGTCTTCATACATATAGCATATCGTCGCACTCTATGCTATTTAGTATTTAATAACTTTATTTGTGTAAAAATGTAAAACCTAATTATAAAATTTGAAATATGAAATTATCAATGACGTCTTTACTCTTTAATGTTTACCGGAAAGTGGGTGGAGCCAATTCAAGCAGGAAAATTACTGATTGGGTTGCCACCTGGGGAATACAACCAAAAGAAATTAAAATATATAAATTAACATGATCATTAGTTTTAAAGAAAAATTCAATGTAATCTTAAGTTCTTGTTCACTTAATCATTAGCTTATAAGTAAGTCCGTTAGTCCTAAATGTATTTGATGAAAAAATATTATTTTATCCCAAAAAAATTATTTAAAAAAAAAAATGTTATTTTAAGCTATTTGCGGGTGTAATATTTGCCAAGGCGAATACTTCCAAATAGTCCAATATTCGGCCGAGACGAATGTCCGAGGCGATTTCCGGTTATGCCCTAGTTATCACAGAGGTGTTGATGAGAAGCAAGATTCATTATGTATGCCAGTTTGCATTTTTTTTAATGGAGGCAAATAGCATTTGAGACTGATGGAAAGTTATTTATTCTTAGTGAATTGCAACTGAAATCTGGATTTTTTTATCTTTTAGTATACTACAAACCAAATCACTGACTTTATTCCTGCTTTATCAACTTTGTGTAGGTTTGAAACTTGTTAAAATGTGTTAATAGTATTTTATTTCTTCATAACCGTTAAAAACTTTAGGTAGCAGATATTTGTACGTACTCACGGGAAGGGGTTCATGAAATGTACGAGGTGCAACAGGGGAGGGTGTATGAAAATGTAATTAACATATGGATGGACCCTTAGTCGATCTGGTATACTAAGGACCATGTAAGAGAGGCAATGTGATCCAGATGTGAATTCAATGATGCCGTTATGCCTACTGCAGATAGCGACATCAGAATTTGAGACAGTCTTTATTGCACTGAACAAAGGAATTATTTGGCTGGACACAATGTATCAAAAGTTCCCCATTCCATAGCACTTATACCTGTGCTATCAACAGTCTACTCTAGTGGAAGCATCAACGTTCCAATTTAATTATGAGCATTATGCAGAAGTGATTGACCAATGCTTGATTCAAGTTGAATCGTAACAAATGTTGTCCCTGGGATAGACTCGGTCAAGTGCTATGGGCATGTGTCTGTTTTCGAATTTGAGCATAGTGTCTTGCATCTAGGGTTCAATATGTAAACTGATTTCAATTATACAGCATATAGTCAGAGGAGAAAAGCATTTCTTTGAAAGTAGTATTATTAAAGTCTACAGCAATACGCCTGTTCAGCCGCTTTCTCATTTACCGTACATTATGTCTAGAAAATGTACTCTTACCTGAATATCCTCACCGTTTTTCATACTTCCATAGAATGCATTCCTCCATACATCTTGCTTCTACAATCAGTTCATACTTGCGTTTGCTAGAACTTACGTTTATCTGTTCTGTGGTAGATTTCGATCAAAAGTTAGAGATCTACGATTCTGATCCCTATAAGTATGCAAATAAGTTAGAATATTCTTGGCTAGAGTACCAGCAAACGCACATTAGCTTACAAGTTACAACTTACAAGGGATATAAATAATAGCATAAATTTTAACAAAGTCATTTAATAATTGAATAATAAAAGATATCTTAGGGTCATCCAAAAATGACGTCCGCAGCGAGGGGTAGGGGAAATGCATGTGACCATGATAAATTATCAACAAAATCACGTTTAATGGTAGTTAGGTCATAATCTTAGTTGTTTATTAGTAGCTTTAGGTTTGCACTTTACATTTGAGAGAATGATATACGAAGCTTACATGCAAATAGGCATTTATTAAATTTTAAGTTTTTTTTACATAGCCTTCAATCTCATTCTTTGTCAATAAATGTCTATTAAAAAGCAATGCAGTGAAATAATTATCGGCAGTTGCAATGGTGCATGTGTAATGTGGACGTCCACAAAGGGTCGAATGCGGACAAGGGGAGGGGTGAAAAAAAGTTTTTTGCGGACGTCCTTTATGGACGATCCCTTAGCAAAGGCATCAAATTCAACTTGTAGGATGAGGTCATGTAGCCTGGATGGCATGTTGTATGGAGTTAGGCTACTGGCCTAATTATAAGGGCGGGGTTATAATATGTGGTCACAACAGAGAAAGTTATGATGCTGCTCGTGGTAAACCCGTGGCAATACCTTGGTCATGGTTGCAGGTCGTGCCTAGTACCGTGGTGATGGAACTGTGGTGATAATTTGCCACATTGAAGGTGTAGCTTTGTCCAATGTCAGGCCCGCCAAGAGGGGCAGAGGACAAAAATTTCAACGGGCCCGGCAATTTTATGACCGATCCCGCCGTAGGGCCGCACTAGATTCCAACATTTTAGTAGGAAATATCGTTGAACTAACCATGATTTCTTCAATACGGTTACCGGACTGTCAGAGGACGAATCAGTGTCGAGCTCATCAAAGCAGTCCCAAAAATATGGCTTTTTTTAAATGAAGTAATCAACCCAGCCGTAAAGTAGGCCTGCGTCAATGGTAGGCAGGACATATAGGGCCTATGTGGCTCGTAGCAGCGCATCTATGTATGAATATCATATTTCCAGCAGTTGGACACATGCTTCCATATGGTATGAAAATTTAAAGCTAGTCTAGACAAGGAATTTCGGTAAATTACCACAAAACCATGATAGACCTATAGTATAGTGTGAGGTTAGTTCAGCGACTTTTCCTAATTAAAAATATTACTCGTGGAATATTTGATTATTGCGATATAAGCCTACAGACATAGGCGTAGCAGGCGTTGTGTTGATGTCGTAAAAGAGATTTCTCGTTTTTGCTTGATCGTTTCCATGGTGATCCACGCGCCTTGTGGAATTTCCGTTCTAAGAGGCTGCAGTGATCGACCAAGGTGTGTAACCGTCTATGTTTGCTGTTTCACTCCTGTACGTTTTCGGAGATAGCGAAAGCAAACAGCCGCGTGTACCTGCCGGAAGGTTTGATTAATTTTGCGTCAGCTGATAAAGCCAAGCTATCGGTCGGCTCCAAATTAAGCACCTTGACGATTGTGGCGAAGATGTGGTCGACCGCACCGCGCTACCATTCAGCCGGTCGTTTTTAAAGTATGGACCTTGGACATTATAGTGCTTCGTGAAGTGTTGAAGTGTCGTATCACAAGTGCACTCGAGGATTTTTATCCAGGAAGTTGATCTCCGAGACTTTTCCAGAAGAAGCAACTTTAAATTCACTGGAAAAATACCCAGGTTAACGACACTGTCCGTAATAGCGACCGACAACTTGGCTTTATCAGCTGAAACTAATCATCATCTGCGTCATAATTATAGTGAGCTATATAACCCGATTATAACCCGATATAACGCCACAGTAGTGCTGCTCTGAAATTATCACCGCGTAACCGTCATCTTTAAGTGAAGGATGTAACCCTACGGCAACTTCACAGAATTAAGTAATTATTAAGTAAATACTAACTAATCAGTCAATCAGTATATCACTTGAAATTTAAATAGCTCCCCTTTGAGATAGGCTTACCCAGAGACGCTCCCGACCCAGGCCAGACGGAAAAACAGTCTGAAGTAGGCCTATCCGTTAGACCGAAGGGTCTCCGGGCCGCCGACAGAAAATCCGGGCCCATATAGACAGAGATGATGATCGAGTTCTGTGCCCGAAGGCATTGGCTTTACGCCAGTCGGGGATGAGATGAGTGAGGTGATTACCGTTGCCTTCCTCACAAACAATTTTGGGTGAGCAATTTGTCCAAGACCGGTCGCTACGCAGTGACTCTGGGTGGGTTCGAACTTGCGATCCTCAGGACGCAAGGCACCGAACATCCCACTACGCCACCGCGCCCCCTAAACAGATCACTCATAGAAATCATGGGCAGGGCTAAATGAGGAAATCGAGCTCGCCGGGCCACTGGTTATTTGCCCTCTCTGACCTCCCATCTCCTAGTAGGCGGGTCTGGAGAGAAGCAGCACATCTTCCTGTGAAGCCTATTCCATGTCACATGGCCAATAGGGCCTATATTAACGGATAAAGGACGTTGTAGCTCTATTAGCTGTTACATGTATTAATTATCAGATACCCTTTCGGTAACCAAATATCCATCTCTTACCAATGCTCTTCAGGTAGCTTAATACCCATCTGGGAACCATTACCAGATACTAATTCGGCACTAAAATGCCCATCCGAAAAGTAGCCTAATAATAGGCTATAGCTATAGGTGCTTCCTGTGCGGTTATCGTACTGTTAACCTGAATCTTAAAGGCGTGGCACTCGTTCTAACTGGCAACGACGGCGAGGGATTTCGTCCGATTTATCGAGTACAGGCTATCGGAGGGTTGGAAGTTGACGTGTATTGCACGTGTTACAAGCCACGTATACCAAGTCGATGTTCGTTGCAAACGTATCGCGATTGTTAACAACAACACTGAATCAAAACATGCAAAACAAACAGTCAATTGGTCGCCTGCTTATCTGAAGATAGCCTCCACAGCGAAAAGTCTCCTGGTCGGGTGCTACAAGAGTCATTCCCATGTTTTTTCTGCATTAATGACAGACGTGCCAAAGTACAGTACACTTGCATCGGGTGGATACGGCGATTAATTATTCGAGATGGTCTTTTTGTGGTGCAGTACGTAGTCCTACTTTGCAATTGTGTAGTTACTGCCCGAGGGATAATTGACGCTATAGGCTACTGATATGTCCGCTTGTATCACTGTCGAGTCTAAGGTTCTGCGATGCTAAAAATTTTAATAGGCTCCTTAACTTGACTCTCCGGAGTGTAGCGTGTGCTTCTCATTTCGTTTTGTATTTCGAACTGTGTTCGTTTTTCCGATCGGTTGTTGAGCCAATACTCGCTTTTTAATATTAGTTTTGTGCATTTCTTCATAAGTAATTACGTCGGTCAGTATTCGTTTGATAGCGCATTCCTTTCTAAGCTTCAACCGGGAAGATAAAAATCCTTAGGTTCTCGGTTCCAAATAGAACCGGTTAAATTCATATTCTTTTGGGTTAAACTCTAATCATTTTTGTTTAAATCCGAATATCTTTAGGGTTAAAATCTAATCATTTTTCGTTTAAATCCGATTATCTTTGGGGTTAAATTCTAATCATTTTTCGTAGAACTCATATTATTCTTTTTGGTTAAACTCTAAATCATTTTAAAATAATCAAAATTTCATTACGGTTAAACTTCAACCATTTACCGCTAAACCAATATTCTCTTCAGTCTAACTCTTATTCTTTAATTACCATTGATTTCTAATCGTTTTCGGTTGAACTTTGACTCTTTTCGATTGAACTTTGATTATTTTGAGGTTGAACTTTAATTCCTTTCGGTTGAGCTCTAATCCGTTTCTGGCCACACGTTGAACCTAAACTCGTCGGAATGCATTCGTCTATCTGACGTCTCTCTTCAGAGTCGTCTATGGTCGCGTCTCAGTTTCTTCAACGCTGCTTTGAGGTTGTCGCGAAAGTTGCGGTTCATGAACGAATAGATGACTGGGTTAGAGGCGTTGTTAACGAAGTAAAGGTAGAAGAGGTTGTTCTGGTGCGAGAACAGACCGAGCAGAATCAGCAGCGCCGGCATATACGACACCCCAAACACCACCGTCACAACGAACAGCATCGCCGCCGTCTTGGCGTTGGCACGGTACCGCGCGTAGCTCCGTCGCGCCGCATCGGAGAAGAAGCTGTCTAAGCGCTCCCTGCACCACCCGTTGGACGGGCGCCGGGCATCGGGGGCCACGCTCTCTCTTCTCTGCTCCGACTGGGACGCCGAGCCCTGCTGGTTGACGAAGACGACCATTTCGAGACACTTGCTGCGTCGCTGTTGTTGGCCGGCGCGGTGTCTTAGCACGGACCGATAGATGAGAGCGTAGAGCACAAAGGCGACGGCGAGACACGTGGCGAAGACGGCGTGGTAGCACATGACGTAGCGGAAGAGGAAGCGTTCGCTGAGCAGGACGGACGTCGGTCGACAGTGTCCCGTGTAGCTGACGGTCAACGCCGGGCACTCGACCGCATGGCCGAGCTTCTGCATCATGAATTCGTTCAGATGACGGCAGAAGGCCTCGATTTTGGTATAGCGATCGGTCGGACCCTGCGAGGGGACACTGACGACGAGGCTCCCATAGTCCATAACGCTTTCGCCGGTGGGCAGTAGGAGACCGGTGGTATCGTTCCAGGCAAGCTTGCCAAAGGGGTACGTCGGCACGGTGGTCTTGACGGTGTAGACGCCGTAGGTCAGCGAGGCGAGGAGTCCTAGGACCGCGGCGAGGAGGGCCACGACGGCGGTGATGGCCCGCGCCCCGGCGATCGAGAAGAGCTTGGCGAGGGGATGGCAGATGCATACGTAGCGGTCTACGGCGATGCAGACCATGACGAGAGCGGAGAAGGGGATGTGCGACGTGATGAGGAACTCGTAGGACTTGCAGAGGACGTCGTTGGACGTCCGGAAGTCTACGTGCTCCATGTACATCGTGAGGGGAATGACGACGAGACAGGTGACGAGGTCGACGCAGGCCAGTGCAATGATGAACACGGTCGAGACGAGGTTCTCCTTCGTTCGGCTGAAGACGAAGAGGACGAGGGCGTTTCCGGCCGACCCCCCGACGCTCAACAAACCCAGCTGGACCTGAAGGGCAACGTGGCCCAGCGCTACTGGGCTGAACGACACCGTGGTGGCGTTGATGAAGGATGCGTTGTTCATCATGGCGAGGAGGACGTCACCTGGTGACGGGAATAGACACATAACATCATTTGGTGATGACAGAAGCAATCTATATAGCGCATTGTGAGTCCGAGAGAAGTGACTTGCACACAAAGTTTGCAAACCAATATATATATATATATATATATATATATATATATATATATATATATATACATGTATGTATTATGTATGTGTGTGTGCGTGTGTGTGTGCGCGCACGTGTGGGACAGTAATTTCCATGGCCTTCGCCCGCACACGAGTCGCAAAGCCATGACCACACGCAAACCCATTACGTCATGGGTTTCTTTTAATGCTTAATTCGACTTATTATAGAATGATCAAATTGTTATACTGTCATCTTTTTGTAATTTGGATGAATTTACTGCGTTAGACGTATGTTACACTCGTCAAAATCGGAGCAAATTTTCATTTACGTTTTTCTCGAGTTTTGAAATGTCGCGGGTTAGTATCTCCCAGACGACGTCACATGATAGTCACGTGATTTTCATGCGACACTAAGATGGCTAAGTGCTAAGATGGCGTATGGCGGACGTTCTAGTTCTGAATATTAACAATTATAGACGAAAACAAAGTGAGTACATCTTGTATTTGCGAATTATTTTCAGAAATTTAGAGTTTTCTGCACATTTGCATAGAGTAAGCATAAGTAAATATTTAAATGTAAGCCTAATATCTGCCAATATCTTAGCGATTATATGCGAATGCGTGTGTTACCAACGAGATTTCCACCACCAACCCATGACTTTTATACGCATAGCGGCATGTGTCTTTACGATTCCCACTATTGTACAAGGATCTCATTAACATTCATCTGCTTCAGTCGCAAATGAACATCAATATTCATATGCTTCAGCCTAAGCGCTTAGAGTAACTGGCCACGTGACGCCAGCTATATCTGGCTTAATAATCGTTGAGAATGCATAACATTAAACGTAAATATTGACTTAGGCCTACGTTAGATTTTGAAGTTTCAGATAGCCTACCGCTTTGGAAAGCGACTCAAATGTGAAACGCGACTCAAATGTGAAACATTTGAAGGTAGCATGCATAAGTACTTGGGTAATTTATCGTTTTAGCATCTCAAATACCGACCACTGTCCCATAACTTAGGCCTAGCAGAAGCCGGATTGGTGAAAGAATCATGCCGAAGTGGAAGCTGGATGTGATGAAAAGAAGCATGCATAAATAGAAGCTGGATGTGATGAAAAGAATTCGGTTTAAATGCATGAAAGCTGAATTGTTGAAAAGAATTGTTTAAATGGAAGCTGGATGTGATTAAGGGAATTGTGTTTAAATGGAAGCTGCATATTACGCGACCCACAATGGTACTGAATGTTACGCCAACGTAATGAATATGCATAATTATCCAGATTTCATGCATATTAAAATATTATAACGCATCAGGTTCATGAATAGTAATGATATCCTTGTACTAGTGTGGGAATCGTAAAGACGCTAGCGGCATAGGAGTCACAATACCATGACCACACGCAACTCCTTGACAGGCTATAGCGAGCAGATAATTTATTAGTAGATTATGTCTTTAAATTTCAGCTTAATTTCTGTACATATTAACAATAACTTATCTAATGTTACGAAGGACCTCACATGGCGTGTCTCAGTGGTGATGGCTTAATCCGACATGATCGCCGAATCATTGTAAAATATGGCTAACTTTGAACTAAGTAGCTACATGTATGTGTCATGTGGTATCATGTTTTCTGCGACAGTGGCATCAGTATCTCGTCCAGGTAGTTCATTTACTATTTTTTTCCAAAATACATGGGCAGGTATGTGTCATCAGTATCCCATTTGAAACGGCAGCAGAAATCATTGAAACTAAGTGGCTAGATTTTATGCATGTTATTTAAATTAAATGAATTGATAAACATTTTGCCCAATTTTTTTCAGCATGGTATGACAAAACAAAATAAGCGCATGTGTACAGATGACGCACAACACTTTTTAGACAGTGACAAACCGGGCTTTGAATGTCACTTTATTAATGAATTCTTTGGTGAGTGTATTGTGTGGAGTTGTTGACAGTAATTATGTCTCTTTTTAAGTTGACCTTCTGATTCCTTAAAATGCTTTTCATCCCTGGACAATGACTGCCTGTATTGCAGAGACGAGCTGATAAGACACCTTAAGCAATGTTACTTAAACTAATGTGAAAGAAAGCATTATGATCAAGTTGAACAGTTCACTGGATACAAATTGCTCCAATTTTGTCTATGGGTTTAAAGTTTCCTGATAATTTGTAAAGGAAATTATGCATGTACTGACTGAGTACTTTTAGCAGTTTTGAGAAATGAAAATGAAGTTAAAGTTTAAGTAAATCATATTATTGTAATGTTATTAAGAAATGAAAATTTGAAAAAGAGAGTGTAGTATTTGTTCTGAATATGTGTGTTGTTAAAAGAGCTACTGCTTCAGATTCTGAAACCATAATTATGCTATGACTTATAATGTTTCTTGTTTCAGGTCATGGTATCTTTGCTACAAAGTCTCATGCTTGGGGTTCATTTCTGTTACAATATCCTGGGGAACTAATCCCAGAAAAAGAAGCACTTCATCTCCCAACACAGCACTACATTTACATTTTTCATTGGCGAGGCAATAATTATGTGTAAGTTTTTGAATTAGACTGATTGTAAATGAATCATGCAACTCAATTTAAAGATGCGTTTTCACTAAATTATAGAGACATAGCTAGAATGACATTCGTTAAACTTGTTATGTATTTCTGCCTATCATCATCATGAATTCCTGACGCTAGCCATTTGGCGGCGATGGGCATTTTGTCCTCTGTTATTTATCAAGTCCATAGCTCCCTGTTGACCTGTGAACCTTCTGAACATTCTCCTTTAATCTTCCTGCCGTATCTCCACTTCTTTTTCATCACCCTCTCTACATTGTTTTGCATCAGCACACTCCTAAGTGTTTGATAAAATCCCATCAAATGTGTGAATAATAAAATATGTGAACACCAATGACCCAAGCACTGATCCTTATGGCACGCCACTCAACATTTATCTAAAATAATTCAATGTTCATTTGCCAACTGTTTTAGGGCATTTGTTTCTTTACAACAGTAACTGTGTGTGAATACTTATGCGCATGCAATGTAACGCAGCATAACCACTTGAATCATTATGCATGTATATTCATGAGGGAAAATACCCAGAGTCATCTATCTGTTGGTAAAGGTATGCCAAAGGGTAAATACTCGACCATCTGTGCTTGTCTCATGAATACCGAACAAGACATAGCGCTACTCAGGGATTACTTTCTCCCCGCGTGAGAGATACACCAGTTGTAAGTTAGGCCTACTCTTGACTCATAACTAATGCCCCTGCCTGGTGATTACAGTCTCCAATCTTGTGTTGCAGTATTGATGCAACAAGTTCTAAACGTTTTGAACGTTTTGTGAACGACTTGCCTCGACGAATGGCAAACTGTTACACAAAAGTTGTTACAATTGAAGGAAGACCAAATGTCTTAATATTTGCTGCAAAGGATATCCATATTGGCAACGAACTACGTTATGATTATGGAGGCGGTGACATGCCATGGAGAAATGTGAATTATTTAATGAAATTATTAGTTTGAGGTTAAGGACTTTATTGTACTATCTGATATGATGCTTGACATTTTTCAATGAATCAGAAATATTTCAAAATTATGTATAACACTAATGATAACAGTCTATGTGAGGTAGTTAATGCTTGTTATAGGTTTACATAACTTGAGAAGAGGATAATCCATGCATCTTGGATATGTCAAGAGTGACAGCTATTGCCAATATGGCACAACTGTACCCAGGAGATGAAGGCCAATTACCAATGAATGCTTACAGTTTCTCCAAGTGACAGCCATAGCCAATAAGGCATTTCTCTACACAGGAAATGAAGGCCAATAACCAATGAATGCTTACAGTTTCTCCAAGTGACAGCCATAGCCAATAAGGCATTCCTCTACACAGGAAATGAAGGCCAATAACCAATGAATGCTTGCTGTTTCTCCATAATAGTTGAATATTTTTTTGTGGCCATACTCTATACTTTCTGCCTACTTGATCCTCTTAACAATCAATTGAACCAACCATTTAAGACTAGGCTTGCCAAACAGACACTTTGCTGAGTACAAGGTCAATCGTGAATAACAAATTAACACTTTTAGCATTCTCTTTGGTCAGGTTGTGTTTTTTTCTCTTCTAATTCCTATCTCCTTCATTCTAAAATATCAGAGTGCATCCATCAAAGCTCTAAAGCTAAACTACACAACTCCCTACAATACTCCCAGCCCCAAATATCTTCATCCTCATGTCTTAAGTCTTACTCGACCCCTTGTCACCACTCATCTCAAGTTCTCCAACTGAGTCATATCCATCACCACACCACATCCCTGGAATGATCTGCCTCCTGAATTCCTCATTTTGTCCAGCTCTTCAACCATCACTGTCTATCACGCATCATCCTCTATCCATCATCCCTCGGGCTTATCATTCGAAGCTCAAGTCTCACCTTTTCAAGAACTCTTACCCAGACTAACTTGATCACCCACCACCATCCTCTATTTAAAATGTGAATGTCAATCCCTTTACAGCCATATCAAGGAACAGTCCAAGTCATAGAAATGGCTCATGCAAGAGAACCCATGATACAAAGTTCTGACTCTATTCAAGGAACAGTCTAAGTCACAGAAATGCCTCATGCAAGAGAACCCATGATACAAAGTTCTGACTCTATTCAAGAAACAGTCCAAGTCACAGAAATGCCTAATGCAAGAGAACCCATGAGACAAAGCTCTGACTCTATTCAAGAAACAATCCAAGTCACAGAAATGCCTCATGCAAGAGAGCCCATGATACAAAGTTCTGACTCTATTCAAGAAACAGTCCAAGTCACAGAAATGCCTAATGCAAGAGAACCCATGAGACAAAGTTCTGACCCTATTCAAGTGTCTCTAGTTGTTCAAGCAAGAGAAATCGAACCAGATTCAAAATCAGTCTCTGATGAACATGCGATGAGAGATCCTAGCATGGGTTTGGAGGATGTAAGTAACTTTATGTAATTATCTGTTCAAAGACTCTTTTTTTAAGATTTTAGCTAGACCGACTTCCATACTTTAATGTAATGTGTTTTATGTAAATATTACAAATACAATAATGTATCTTGTGCTGCTTGCAATTTTGATTCTTATTTGGTTCAGGTGTCCTTTTGTGTTGAGTAATATGTTGCACTAATTCTGTAACTTTCCTCTATTTGACTTATTTATTTGTAACCTGCTAAGTGAGATAATGATAGTGGCTTATCTCAATAATTCGTTTAAAATGATCTTGATTTGAACATGTTTTGGTTTTTCATTGTCAATGTTAGTATTGTTAAGTGGTGAATTTGGTTTAATTTTGTTGTCATTTTGTGTATGTGTGATCCATAAAATGCAGTGCCTGTAGTTAATCAATAAATATGGTTTAATAATTGTTTTATTTGATTAAATTGAATTTTTTTAACAATTTCTTGCTGCTTGTGCATTCACTTCCTCCAAGATTTAGGTCTCTTTCTTTGAAATTTCAATTTCAGATTTATGACAACATTTTGAACTTTGGCGACAGTATCAGTTCTGGTTCAGTGTGTTTTGAGGAGATTCAACTTCTTCCAGTAAGTTGATCATTTATTTTCTTTTACTTCTTCCTTCATAAAAGTTTTTCTGTTGCAAAATATCTTACTTGTGCATTTTACGTGTGCTAATAGCAAACTATTTCAAGCAGGGTGGTACTGTATTTTGCTATATTGTGTTAAATCATATCTACTGAATTGTTCAGAAGCCCTACATGTGAGCAAGAAGAAGCAGGTTTTGAGAAAACCATGACATTTGATTACCAATGCTAAATCTGATACACTCTGGTGAACATTAGGTTATTTACACATTCTGCAGTTCAATAAACTGAATGAATCCATGACTCACTCCACTATTAGATTAATAATGCAAATCCATGACCTAATCTTTTATTACTGATGCTATATTTTAAACACTCTGCATGTAAATAAACTGTATGAATCCATGACACTCCACTACTAGATTAATAATACAAATCTGTATATGGGATACTGATGACACACACCGCTGTCGCAGAAAACATGATAACTCATGACACACTCTACTTCAGTTGTATACGGGATACTGATGACACACACCTGCCCATGCGTTTTTGAAAAAGAAGGGTAAATGGAGTGTCTTTGGACCAGATGCTCAACAGACATGGCCCTTCATTGTGTGAAAATCTCGTAGCTCTAGTGCCAGCTGTGTAGAAGATATTAGCTGTCAAAGTCGTCCTTACCTTTGCATTAAAAATTTGACTGTCTTGGAAGTTACTGTCCCACACGTATGTGTGTACGTGTGTGTGTGTGTGTGTGTGTGTGTGTGTGTGTGTGTGTGCGTGTGTGATATATGTGCGTGGTTTATTTCAATAAATCAACCAAACAATCAAAAATACTCCATATCTATTCAGAGGCGCTTCATTTATTTAGTATAGATATTAATGCATTGGACGTATATGTATATTGTGGATATAAATTATGCGTTATGTGTAAAGTGATGATTAACATTTAAATGTGAGTCAAAGCATTATTTTGCCAGTCAGTCCGATATCTGTTATTCGGCCATTCAGTCTTGCAGTCAATTATAATGGAGCCTATTCCAAAATTAATGGTTTTCAGTGGAAGCTATAATAATCCTTCGGGAACGCTGGTTGATGGCTTATGTTATGAGAAGTACATGGCTATAATAGACGAGGCTGTTGAATCAACTCCTCTCTGTGAGCTGTTCCCCGGTTTTCGCTAAGCGACTTTCTGTGTCGAAAAGTGCCACAAACAACATGGCTACATGAAGCTATATGAAGAGTGTATGACTGATTGCGTAAGGATTTTCCCGTATACGTGGACAATCGCAATAGGACAGACAACTGCGCGAAAAGACACAGACGACAATGAACGAAAGGAACATTTGTACAACCGGAAGTCTTGATGGAGGGGGGGGGGGAGTCGCCGGTGGAGAAAATGGGAAGAAGGAACGATTTCAATTAGTCGTTTGTTCGTTGCGACGCAAGGTTAAAAAGGTCCGCAATTTTTCCGCAACTATTCTGTCGTTATTTCTGATGTATTTCCCGTCCATTTTGTATTTTGCAATGTTTTTCTAACAATAATTACATTCAAAGTCATTTGGGCCAGCGCAGAGAACGCATACAATTATCTTACTCTTGAGCGGCGCTATGTAAATGTCAAATTATTATTACTATTACAATGCTGGCTAATCACTGCTCGTCGTCTTATTTCCCAGCCAAAGTCCACAGCGTCCTCATCAGCCTGGACATGCACGGAATGTCAAACATTGCAATCACCCATGTCAATGCCACATCCCAAGGATCTTCATGTCAATGTCAAAATTCCAAGCAACTTCGTATCAATACTAGCATTAAACAGGCAGTATCATGTCAATAAGCATCCCAAGTATCTTAATGTCAATGCCAGCATTAATAAGCAGCTTCATGTCAGTACCAGCATTAACAAGCAGCTTCATGTCAATACCAGCATTAATAAGCATCTTCATGACAATGCCAACATTAATAAGCAGCTTCATGTCAATACCAGCATTAACAAGCAGCTTCATGTTAATACCAGCATTAATAAGCATCTTCATGACAATTCCAACATTAATAAGCAGCTTCATGTCAATACCAGCATTAACAAGCAGCTTCATGTCAATACCAGCATTAATAAGCATCTTCATGACAATGCCAACATTAATAAGCAGCTTCATGTTAATACCAGCATTAACAAGCAGCTTCATGTCAATACCAGCAACCCAAGTATCTTCCAACATCAGATATGAAGGGTTATTCAACGTCGACAATCCCCTTGTCTCGTCACACTTTCCCCATCCCCCGAAAAAACCCAAATTCTTGTGATCTTATACGTGAAGGGATAGTCAAATACCCGGTTGGCTAATATCAACACGATTGTCAGGTCAGCTCTCCCAGCCACTCTGATAAATAGCGGACGGATTGGACAGTGCGCGTGTTGTCCTGAGTGCGTGCGAGTTGTAAAGCACTCTTCAATTCCCAGACGAGCCGTTGGTATGCGTAACGAATATTTCGCTCTGGAAGTTCGGATTGCCATAGTAGGCTTAGTTGCGTCTGCGCATGCGCTGCACGATTCCTTAGTAGTAGGCTGAAGCACACCTTCGGGAACGCTGGTTGATGGCTGACTGGTACAATGGCACATGTACGCCTCGACGTGTTCTGAGTGCTGGTTCTTTAGGTGCAGAAGAAGAAGAACGTTGAGAAGAAGAAGATGATGGTGGCGCTGGTGGTGGTGTTGGTGGGGATGATGATGATGATGATGATGATGATGTTGATGATGATGATGATGACGATGATGATGATGACGAAGAAGAACATGAACAAGCGCAAGAACAAAATGGAGAAGAGGATGATGATGACGATGAATGTAAGCAGGAAGAAGATGAGGAGGAAATAAACAAATAAGAACAGGAAGAACACTAGCTACAAGAAGAGAAATAGGAAGAACATAAAGAGAATGAAAAAGAACAAGAGGAACTGGAGCTAGACAAAGAAGAAGAACAGCAACGAGATGAGGAAGAGGAGGAAACAATAGGGCAACATGATTATGAGCAAGAGGAAGTAAGAACCTACTGAAAACGAAAGTGAAAGATGGAAAAGGAAAAGAAAAGGAGAGGCGGAAGTAGAAGACACTAGGAACTGGAGGAGATGGAGGAGGTAGAAGATGATGATGATGAAAGTGGCAATGATAATGATGTTGAAACTGAAGAAGAAAGAGAAAAGACCGTTCTCAGCATAGCTTATGAAAGTTTCCCGTTAAAACAAACGTCGTCAACAAGAGAGGAAGAGAAGAGGGGAAGCACCACACACGCCAGCATGCGCAAGCTTTTAGAGCACACCATACAAATCTTGTGCTCGGTTAAAATGTGGATCCATAATTATGGACCCGACTCCGAGTTCGTGATCCGGGGCCCTGAAAAACCTTTGCCCTGTCAATGAGAAACACTGTATAGCGAGTAGCTCTGAGAAACACTGACTAATAGCTCTGATAAACACTAGCGAGTAGCTTTGAGAAACACTAGCGAGTAGCTCTGAGAAGCACTAGCGAGTAGAAACACTGGCGAGTAGCTTTGAGAAACACTAGCGAGTAGCTTTGAGACACACCAGCGAGTAGCTCTGAGAAACACCATCGAGTATCTATGAGAAGCACTATATAGCGAGTAGCTTTTAGAATCACTAGCGAGTAGCTCTGAGAAACACTAGCGAGTAGCTCTAAGCGGGTGAGATACCAGTAGCAGTGAGATACCAGTTCAGATTACAAAAGCATTGGAATGGCTTCAGAGTCTCACATCACGACGAACCACAGACCAATTATTGGTTCGTGTTAAACGAATTCCCTACGACGTGCGAAGATATTACACAAAAATATCTGGAGCTAGCAATACATACGCTACCCTGCTTACCTCGCGCATTCCGTGTCTAAGCCCCACTTCTAGCACTGAACGACACAACTGGGACTCTCCCACAAAGTCAAGACGATTCCTGCGGTAATCCGGGTATTGTTGCGCCAAAAGTAGGCGCGTCACTGCCGACACTTTCTCTCCTCCCTCCACTCGACTCGTTCACGATAGACAACAATAGCTCGCCTAATAAAGAAAGACAGTCGGCGAATGTCCTTCCCATCCGCAGACACCTCCTGGCGTTAATCCCAACGGTCGTAAATCGGACCGTCGCAGGCAGGCAGGTCTTTGGAGTCCCCCCGTGCGCTAGATCTTCACCCGTCCGCCGGATCTTCGAAGGTCCGAAACGACGATTGTAGGGATGCCGTAAAACCGCAATAAAGGTCTTTATCGACGGGTGTTTGGCCGCCTATCTCATCCGTGCAAGCGGCGGGAATGAAGCCCTGCTTACGACGGACGAGCGAGCGAGCAGCATCCAGCGCTGATTTGTCCGAAGGGCCAGCGGGGACGTACTGCCTTGGCTGCAGCGGCGGCGAAAAGTCTGCTCGCACGCCGTTCAGCGGACGTATATCCTAGCGGGGTTTGTCGACGCATAAAATTTGGCTTGATTGTTGGTCAGAGTCGGTTTGTTGCTGTATTAGATTCAATTAGAACATAGAGGCTCTTCATTATCGAGTTGTGGCCGACTTTGCGAGAGATGGCGCTGCGTTTGTCCAAGAAGAGCAAAATTTATATGTGGTCATCACGATTATCACGATGATGTATGCTGACAACGATGAACGACGACAACTGGTGATAATTATGTGACCTGACTTGTGATGATGGTGATGATGATGATGATAGTGATGATGATGATGATGATTATGATGAATGGCGAGGATAGGATTGCCATCCGACCAATAGTTGCATTTATCTGTTAACTTATATGTGCATGGCTGGTTGTATGTGTAAGCGAGAGTGGTCTGGGCTACGTGGGTGGGTGTATGTCGGATTTTTCAACTGTTTTATACAATTTACATATTATTGCATACAAATAAAAGTACGTTTACGAAACCATTTCTAGGACATCAGCCCACGAGAATCGTCTACGACTTTTGCATGTCCGTTGCCAGAGGCGTCCAGATTGGGGGGGGGGGGAGGGGGAGGGGGAGGGGAAGGGCTGAGGCAAATGCCTCCAATTTCAGGTAGAGATATTTGTTGAGTTTTAGGGTGGGAATATTTTGCCTTCCTAACACTTGGGACCGGGGACCTGGGGCCATCACTCAGAGGGGATTGACTCCCCTGTCCGGTTGTTCCCATCTGTTACATTCCCTTAGAAACGAATGTAGAGGAAGCGATCAGGAGCGGGGTCTCAGAGGGGGCAGGAGGGGACTGTCCCTTTCGAAATTTCAGGTGCAGATAGAGCTGCTTATTTCCCCCAATATTCAAATTTTTTTCTGAATTGTAAATTTCTACAGTGTTTTCCACTCCTCATCTCCTTTTATGCTGCTGCAGCCATATTGGGAAATCGAAATTTTTCGCAACTATCCCCCAAACTCAATTTTTTTCGACCTGCCTCCCCCAAACCCAGGGCCAAGTCTAAGTCTATGGAACGCTACGCCTAATCATCGTTTTTGTCCGTGGTAGTCTTTCCTTCTGGTTTGGCTGTCAGTTCTCTTGTCACAGCGACTGTTGCCTCGAACCAGGTTTTAGATTCAATTCAATTTTCGTTTAACGAGAACACCAAGCTGTCAAAACCGCAACTTAGTTTACAACTACATACATCTATATATAGCACAACCATATATGCATATTATTATTAATATGTTGGTACAGACTCGACTGTGCAGTAAACATCAGACTCATTATTACTTGTTCACTCTATCTATCCTATGTCAGATTTGTCAATATATGTTCTTGTAAAGTAGCCGTGACATGAAGTTCGGATCATCTTTATATCGTTGGTAAGGCAAATCCATGCGGCCTGGCCCTTAAATTGTACTTGCTATTCCTAGCTGGTGGAAGGAGTTTTCTTAGCACATGATTGGTGTCTTGATATAAGTTTATTTAACGACGCATCCATAACAAGGATGATATGCGTCATGATTGGTGTCAGTTGTGACAGCCTTATATAGCCATGCTAGGTGTGCCAAAGACTATAATTTGGAATCTAGAAATAGTTAGCTGCTTTAAGTAAGTAGAGAATGTAGGTAAGTACATTCTTTATAACCGTTTGTAGACGCACTACAGGTCATGAGAAAAAACATAGAAACATATTATCTATAAACAAAATATATAAATTTTGTAAAAGAAAGCTTTAGGTGGGCCTATTGTCATTTGTTCAAGAGTGTAAACATAGCTGTGAAAAGGCAAAGGCCGTTGACTTTTCCGTCCTGGACTGTGGTTCAGTTCAATCAAAAAACCTAGGTTTTCAGATTGTAAAAATGGATCTGGCTTCTAATTAGGGTCTTAGTCTTAAAAACCCGGTCAAACCTCAGAAATGAAACCTGCGTGTTGACCCACAATAGCATCTACTGCTTGGGATACATCGCTTTTACTTTTATGGTACGTCGTTTTCGAAATGTTATGGCATTTCGCTTTTATGTTATGGTAGGCCTATTTCGTTTTGAATGCTATGGTTTTCATTTTAGAATGCTATGACATTTAATTTTTAATGCTATATCATTTAGTTTTCGAATGTGTTGGTATTTCTATGTCGAATGTCATGGTATTTCGTTTTCGGTGCTATATCATTTCGTTTTCGAATGTTATGATTTTTATATTTTGAAAGTTATGGTATTTTGCTTTATTTATTACCAACTTATGATATTTCAACGACTGGATGCATTTGGAGATTAACCCAGACCGTTGTCCAGGCTCCGCAGGTCATGCACGGCTTTGGGAAGACGGATGTGGATGGGGAGAGGAAGGCGATAGCTCCCTGGATCATGGACAGATGGCGCACCAAATGGATACTGACTTGGCATCTGTAATTGAGTGATGATTCAGGACTCGTGTAAGGTCGGCGCAACAGAGGGCGACGGGTAGAGATGAGATAGAAGAGAGGCGGGGGAAATAGGGTAAGCAGAAGGGGAGAAGGAGGAGGAAGATGGGAATAGGATTGGACGAAAAGACCAGATGGAAGTGAATGGGGGAAAACGATGGAAGAGAGGATGGAGAACAGAGGAAGAACAGAAGGAGAAGAAGGAGGAGGAGGATGAAGAGAAGGAGGAGGATGAAGAAATGGAGAAAAGAGGATAGACAGAAGGAGAAGAAGAGGGAGAGGATTGGAGAGCAGAGTGAGGAGTAGTAGCATAAAGGGATGCTAGGAGTGAGAGGATAAACGGAGGAAGAGGAGCAGCAGAAGAGCAATGGAGGCAGAGAAGAAATGGAGTAGACTGAGTAGAGGATGGGGAAATAAAAAAAGAATAGATGGAATAGGGGATGGGGAGCATAGAAAATGGAGCAGGAGAAGAGGAAAAGAGGGTGGAGCAGAGGAAGATGAGGAAATGGGCAGAAGAGGTGGGGGAGGGAGGGGACGAAGCAGAATAATGATGTATAGTGAGGAGGAATAGAATCAGAAGAGATGGAATGGGGATTAGTTGAATAGAGGAGATTAAGAAGATGAGATAATAGTAAGATGTTTTAAACAACAACTTGTTCAGGGTCATTTATCTAAACTAAGATTAGTTTAACGTAGGGTCCTCAGGGATTATTTCTCTACTCCAATTGTTATTTATTAATGACTGTCCCAAAGCTTCAACTATTGTATAATTGTAGATTCCAGCTCTTTGCCAATAGCTAAAATATATTTGTTTCCTAGAAAACTTTAGAGGGATTATTTGTTTCGCCTGGTGAACCTGGAATTACAGAAAATTGCAGAATGGTTTAGAAATTTCAGGCTATTATTAGATCAAAGAAAAACTAGTTAGATTCTTTTCTGTTTCCAACTATTTATCTTTTATCTAAGGTCATTTAAGTTCAATGTGTTTGTACCTTAGGGCCTAGCCGAATAGTTGAGATTTGTTCTTTGAAAATTTTTGTCTTCCCTATTTTTTTTAGAACTAAGATTTAACTGCAATATCCCGATCACCTTCCTATATATGGCGGTACTAGACCTTACTACCCGGCTTCGTCCAGGATTTAAGTTGGCTTTATTATTTCAGCACTTTGAAAAAATCGCTTCCATCCAAATTTTGACGTTTTGTTGCGTGACTTGAAGTGTTCCATCGGCGCTCGTAATTTCTTCAATTGACGCGTAGCAAACGTAATTGATTTGCATATTAAGCTAGCTCCGCCTTCGTATGATGTTTTAAATTAGCTACGACGTATTGAATGGCTGCATAAAGCATATGAAATGTCGGCGGTTTTGGCAATTCGACACTAAAAATGTCAAAATATAAGAATTTGAAGTAAATGTACATTCTGAAAATAGTCCTGTTAACTTAGAAATTTGCAGAATAACGTTTTGTGGAAATTTCATATCGCCAGAGCGTTACATTCTACCTACTCCACGTCCTGATCCTGTCTCACGTTCTTTTCGTCGTATCAGTTCCATAAACATTGAAGCCTTCACGCAAGATCTCTCCGTTTCAGACCTCATTCTAAATCCTCCACTCTCCCTTGATGATCTCCTGTCTTCCTACAATACCACTCTCTACACGCTCCTTGACAAACACGCTCCTATTATCAACAAAACCGAATGTTACGCTAACAACCCGTGGTATAATTCCTATCTCCAGGCTTTCAAATCTTTCCGTCGACGCCTCGAGCGCACTTACAAACGAACCCGTGATTCTCAAGTGCTTTCTGCCCTAAAATCGGCTACAAATAAATACCACGACCTTCTGGCTAAGGCTAAAACGAGCTTCTATTCCGCGTTGGTCCAATCCCGATCCTCTAATCCTCGACTTCTTTGGAAAACTGTAAATCAGCTCCTCCATCGGAACTCTTCCAGCTCACTTCCAAACTCGCTTCCATCTTCTTCTATAGCTGAATCGTTCTTTCTTCTCTGGAAAATTACTACACTCCGTCTCTCTCTTCAATCACTCATTTCCAAAACCACAATCGATCCACTTCCAAAAGTTTCCTCCTCGATTCATGACTCTTCCGCTTCCCCACCTCCATCATCATTATCCACCTTCGAACCAACATCAGAGACAGAAATACTCAATATGCTACAATCTCTTCCTAACAAGCAGTGCGAACTTAACCCAATACCCACCTCCTTAACTGAAAGACTGCGCATCAATCCTTGTTCCTGTCATTACCAAAATAATCAACCTCTCTCTATCTACTGGCAACTTTCCACAACTCTTCAAGCATTCTTTAGTCACTCCACTCCTCAAGAAACCATCGCTCGACAAAGAAAACCATTCAAACTATCGACCTGTATCCAACCAGTCATTCATTTCTAAATTACTCGAACGCATTGTTTTGTCCCGGATAAATGACTACCTAACTTCTAACGTGCTCCTAAATCCACACCAGTCTGGCTTTACCAAGCGGCATTCAACAGAAACACTCCTCACCTCCCTCTACAATAAACTTGTTTCTGCCATTTCTCATCAACAAGTCTCCTGTCTCTGCCTCCTTGATATATCTGCAGCTTTTGATACCATCGATCACAATATATTGCCCCAGAGACTGTCCACCTGGTTCGGCTTTTCTGATACTGCTCTTCTCTGGATCCGGTCCTATCTATCCTCCCGCTCTTTCTCAGTAAAGACCTCGAGCACGTCATCTAAATCATGCCCGCTCACCTGTGGTGTTCCTCAAGGTTCTGTTCTTGGACCCCTCTTGTTCATCCTCTATACTACCCCCTTCAATTCAATTCACTCATTAACGCATCCTCGGTTGACCATTATCTATACGCTGACGACACGCAATTATTCATTTCTTTCTCTCCAACCAGCTTCTCCAACTCCATTGATAATCTGCTCCATGTTGTCACCCAAATCTCATCCTGGATGACCTCAAATCTCCTCTGTCTGAACCCCTCCAAAACCAAATTCATTCTGATTGGCCTCCGTGAGCAACTGAAGAAAATTCCTGATCCCACTATTTCTCTCAACCCTGATTCTGCATCCACCCACAAATTCACTGCAAATTCTCCTGTCCGCAACCTAGGCATAATCTTTGACCAAAACCTTAGCTTCGCTGATCACACCACCCATCTTTTTCGCTCTTGCTTCATGCACATCCGTGATCTTCGTAGAATCCGCCCTATGCTTGACTTCAAAACTGCATCCACAATCGCCACATCAATAGTTCACGCTAAATTGGATTACTGTAATTCCCTTTTCCTAAATATAGACACCACCCAATTAAATCGGCTCCAAGCCATTCTGAATGCTCACGCCCGTGCTGTCACCAAGACTCCAAAGCATCACCATATCACTCCTGTCCTCAAATCACTCCACTGGCTAAAAATACCTGACCGGATCGAATATAAAGTCTTTTCACTCACCTACAACACACTGCAATCCTCACAGCCCACATATCTCCGTCAGTTGTTCACGATTCAGCCACATCGTTCAACCCGTTCCTCTTCCACCCTCACACTACTTCGCCCTCCCGTCACATCATCACTCAAATTTGAAAATCGCTCCATAGCCATTGCTGTCCCGCCTCTTTGGAACAAACTCCCTCCAGCATTAAGACAAATATCCGATCCGTTTTACGAATTCACAAACACCTCACCTCTTGCTATCTCCCCACAGCTTTTTCACTCACAACTCAAAGCACTGCTCTTTCGCAAATCCTATCCTGATTCCTCCTCTTCCTCCTATCTCCCTCGCCGTTTCAACTTCAAACACAATCCACCTTAGCCGTCTACCTGTCTGCCTGCCTGACTCTCTGGATTTGACCCCCTGCCTATCGATTCTGTTTTGATTAAACGCCTGTGAATAAGCTGGTTTCCTCGACGACGCTTTTATGGGCGCTGTAGAAATGCTGAGATTACGATTACGCTCGTGAGTTTTTCGTTACAGAAAAAAAGTTTTACAGCTGTGTTGCCTAGAATAGATAATATGAAACCTATTCTTTGATGACCCTTTGTCAGCTGAGCGTGAGCCCATTTAGGATAAATCTTCCTTTGGTCCAACATCATCGTTGCAACTCATAGCATTTGTCAGACTTTCCTGTTTCATTGGCTTCAATAAAAAGTCTGGCTGTGGTCATGGTTATGAGAGTCGCTATGGCTATGGTTGTGGTCATGGTTATGAGAGTGGCTATGGCTATGGTTGTGGTCATGGTTATGAGAGTGGCTATGGCTATGGTTGTGGCTATGGTTTTGGTCATGTAGCGCTTCCACAAGAATAGACCCAAAAGGTAGTATATATTGATTCTGGCTACCACCCTCATATACTGAGGGTGAGAAAACGATGTCGTTACACGTCATATCCATTTCTGCCTAGTTGGCTGCTAACAAGACTTGAACGACGGAAAACTAGTGATAGTATGAGGAACAGAAGAAATTAAGGGGACGAAGAGGAAGGCGATGAGGAGGAAGCGGTTGTGGATGAAAAAACGGTTGAAGAAGAGAAAAATGAGCCAGAAAGGAAGATGTGGAAGAGTGGGAAAAGGAGAAGGAGATGGAGGAGGAGAACGAGGAGAAGAATTCAGGGGAGCAAATTACTCCGACAGTGAATGGAAAGAGGTGGAGGATGAAGCGATGGCGGCGAAGGAAGCCAAACAAGATGCGTAAGAGGATCCGGAAGAGTGGAAGAGCAAAAAGTGGAAGAGAGGGAAGTGGAGAGGAAATGTTGACGATTACTTTCATCATATCGACGCGCAGAAGTGGACAAAATGCATCGGACACAGTAATCGCCACAAAAAAGTGGTGCGGCATGTGACCAGGAGGTTTCTACAATTATTTCGTATAGAGGCCTCTGTTTCACTGCTTCTGCATGTGGCAGGCTAGAGAGCGACCGTCAACCCACAACTTTTATATTTAACTCCCACCTTGGCAGGAATATTCCTCGAGTTATCAGCCCTACATGTGCCCCAATGCAATTCATCTATGATGAACACAATGACCGCACGCTGTTGCTGGGAAGTCGATACGGCGGGGAAGAGGATCGGCCACTCAACCTCGTATGCCGGGACAGAATAAATGAAGTCGCTAACATTTTATATCCATGGCTGCCTTGCGGGTTGCTGAATGGACTGCTACTCATCTGTTGTACGCTTGCGACACCTAGAGTCGGTTTTATAAACGCCGGCAAAGCCATTCTGCCCCCACAGGAAGTACCGGTACGTCAGAGATACTTATCATGCGCCATTACGATGCCTTACATTATCAATAAATCAATCAAACAAATAATAAATCGATCAATCAATAACTCAATACATTAGACAGACGTCTGAACGCATGACCCGAAAGTGAAACCTTAGCCGACCCGGTGCGGTCGTCTCTTCAAACCTCGACACTTCGCCAATCGGGCGTAATCATTTTTCGGTGGCGCAATTTCCGGGGCAATGCGTTTGGCGCAGTATAAACGCTCATTCAACGCCATATGACGGAGGGGGCCACTTGGGTGGGGCTACGTGGACGGGCCATTAGCCGAGGGCACCAATCGATGATCGTTATTTTATTTGAATCCTTATATAATAAAAACTAGTGATACGCATGAGATTCTCGATTTAAATCCGACTATCTCAGTAAATCGGAACTAAAGCTCATGCCTAGTTTTTCTGTATCTCACCCTAATATTTCCAATCACATCTGGTACTCAGTAAATTCAACACTTCGATCGCTCTGCGCAACCCATCTCAATCAATTATCACCTAAACTAACTACACGTATTAAACACGTAAGGGAAAAGCTCGACTTCCGTCCATAGTCGCAGGTTCTGGGAATATTTCTCTCATCAAGGGCTTGGAAGCTATGTGCACGTGATAATGAGACGAAACGTTCTCCATGACAAGAAGAGCGAATGATAGGAGGCGCTTTTTACTCTCCGTAGAATATAATATAAGACTACATTATTTATTTCAGACCATCAACAAAACAGTGACGAATGTTGCTTTTAGACAATATAATTGGATAGGTGGGATGGACGCCAACGACACTGACAGCCACGTGATTTCGCGAAAACACTGGATGCGGTGCTACGGATAACAGACAATTGCTATTACAACACGTTTGATTAGCAAATTTTAAAATAGCACGAACCACAATATTAATTTCCATACATGTAAATTGTAAACCACAGGGTCTGAGAGTTGAGTCTTCTGTATGTCTATTTCACGGAAAATTCGCCAACGCATGTTAGCAGAACGTTCTACCAAACTTTCTAGGCAGGTGGGTGAGCTGACAGAAATTTCAGGCCTATAAGTGGAGAAATTTAAACAGAAATTATGTGTTTCTAGGTCAACGCAACTGCTATCAGCTCAAAATGTAGTTTCGATTCCGTGATGTAGGCAATTTAAGTTCGCATAATACATACATTCAATCGTTTGACAAATTACACATGTCATATATATATATATATATATATATATATATTTGCGGAAACGTCATCCGATGCAAATTAGAAATCAAGCGGGAACTATACACCCGCGCGAAGCCGAGTATGAATGTCTAGCAGAAATAATAATATACGATACGGCGCGAACTTGTCGTGGTGCGTTTCTTGGAAACGGTCCACTCTTGCACATGGTTTCGGCTTCACTGAATAACAGTGACGCCAGTTGACACTTAATATTATTGCGCCGATCATTAGTAGTTTTGTTTAACGGTGCTATGGTATAACATGACAAATAGCGTTGCCCTCCTCCTTTATGAAGGTTTGGGACTGGCACTGTGAAAGTGCACGCAGTAATGGAGTCTAATAATGGCTGCCAACGCAAGCGATTTGAGGAGCTTCTCGTGTAGTTTAGTAAAATGCAATGGAAAGAAAGTAAGGTATACATAGGAAGAGATTAAATGAGGCAAGGACAGATAGAGAGGGACTGATAAGCAGCAAGTTAAGGAAGTGCCAGGTAGTAAGCTGAGTACTTTTCTGTATTCATCAGCACAATGAGTACTTTGGCAAATTCTGTTCTCTGCTGTTTACTTTCTCTTCGTAGTTGTGTCTACAATGATAGAAGGAGTTAGAGCGAGTGAGAAGATGAAGTAGGGTGATGAAGAAGATGAAACCGACGGAGAGAAAGGATAGGTTAGAGAGAAACAGAGAGAGAGAGTGAGAGAGAGAGAGAGAGAGAGAGAGTGAGTGAGGGAACGAGAGAGAAAGACAGAGAGAGAGAAAGAAAGAAAGAGAGAATGAGAGAGAGAATGACAGAGAGAAATAATGAGAAGGAAACGAGAGAAAGAATGAGAGATAGAATGAGAGAGAGAGAGAGAGTATGAGAATTAGAGGGAGAGAATGAGAGAGGCAATAGCGAGAGGCAAAAGAGAGAGAGAGAGAGAGAGCGAGAATGAGAGAGCATGAGAGAGAAAGAGACAAATAATGCGCAGAATATATAAGATATAGACCTGTATATACAAGTGACAAACAAACAAACAGACAGACAGACAGATAAAGAGGCAATTGCACAATGGCAACGTGAAATAATACACAGAGCAAAGATAAGGCCAAAAGCAATCAATAAGTTTACTGAGTTCAGATATGGCTTTGCTGTTTAGAGGAAAATAGTGTCAGCCACGAATACATAAAAATCAAGACACACAGACAGACAGACAGCGTGACAGACAGAAAGACAGACAGAGTGACAGAAGACTTAGAAGTTTCATTCAGTCGGGCGTATACGTTCAGCTAGCGAGGAATGCTTACGACGCACCGTCTGAGACAACCGACGACGACCAACGGCGTCAACAATTCCCTCGAACGCTGTCTCAATTTCCCGCCTCATCTTCTCGACCCTGTTTTTTCCGCACTCCCGCTTTCTGATTACGACCATCCCTGCCCTACCTCGATCCAACATACTCACTCTCTCTGCCGTTTCCGTTCTCCTTTCTCTCGTTCTCTCTTTTTCACTCTAAACTATTATGTCCATTTATCTCCCTCCACCTCTCCACCCTCTGTCTCTCTCTCTCTCTCTTCTCTCTCTGCCCTTTCATTTCTCTCCCTTCTCCTCTCCACCCTCTATCTCTCTCACCCTCTCTCTTCTCTCTCTGCCCTTTCGCTCTTTATCTGCTTCTGTATCTGCCTCTGCTTTTGCCTCCGTCTCTTTCTCTTTCTCTGCCTCTGGCCATGCCTCTGCCTCTCATTCTGCTTCTCCTCCTCCCTTTCCTTCTCCTTCTCCCTTTCCTTCTCCTCTCCATCTCCATCTCCATCGCTGTTCTTCCATTTGATTACCATGCTCTTGTTTTTGTTCCTGATTGCCTCCATCGCTTCCTTTGATGTTTGTCGGTCCCTTTAAAGTCTAAACTTCTAGCGCCTGATCGGACCCTAAGACTTCAGTTTGTTTACATTATATCGGCGTCCAAACGTGTCCTCTCACTCCTACAACGTATGCGTAGAACACACTGGAAAAAGTAGCTCGGTCGATCATAATATGTATCGTATTTTAGGATTTATATAGCGCCTCTCACAGAATAGCAATTTAGAAGCATTTATATAGGTCAATACATATGTATATGTGTTTAGAACTGGGCAATGGCCATATATATATATATATATATATATATATATATATATTAGAACTCAGGCAAATGGATTGGAGACGTCTGTGAAAATACAAAGCACAAAGGAATGCGGTCGAATCACTCAATTGTTTACGCGAAGACAGAAAGAGATGGCGCTGCAGGTGGTACATGTAGATGTGATGTGTGGTTGACGCGAAGGTATAGAGTAACAGACGGACAGACAGATGTACTAACAGGTAGACATACAGGGAGGAAGAAGGGCGAACGAGACAAAGAGACCCGTCGGGGAATGAGATGAGATATATATATATAGAGGGGGGAGGCAGACAGACACAAAGACAGAGACAAAGACAGAGACAAGGACAGAGACAAGGACAGAGACTGAGGCAGAGACTGAGGCAGAGACTGAGATAGAGATAGAGATAAAGACAGATACAGAGATAGACATATATAGATAGATAGACAAACAGACAGACAGATAGTGATAGATAGATAGATAGATAGATAGATAGATAGATAGATAGATAGCGAGAGAGAGAGCGCAATTGACTTTTTACATCATGGAGTCTATAGCGCAGACTAATTTCTTGAAGAGGTGCTATATCAAGTCTCATTGATTCACAGCTTATTGCTTGCACCAGAAGGATAAAAACACGTTCCCTTAAGAATAAGCATCCTTCAAGAGTACTAGGTATCATGAATCAATATTATGTGACATTATAGATTCGGGCAGGCTCTAATCTATTAGATCCTAACTAATTCTAATGTGACACTATATATAGGTTTTATCTGACGCAAGTCTATCTTGTCGAATCGATTCTAACAATTCTAATCTTATTCTAACAATTCTAATCGATTCTAACAATTCTAATCAATTCTAACAATTCTAATCGATTCTAACAATCCTGATCGATTCTAACAGATGCAAGTCTAATCTGATCGATTCTATTCGAATTAAATCAATTCTAATCAAGACCAACTTTATCAAATCGAATTCAATCCAGTCCAATTCAATCTATTCTAACCTGAATGCTTCTACAATTCTTCTGAATGGTCATAGCTCATTAATTTATTTAGAATACTTACATAGAGCCCTTCCCTCTATTCGCAGAGTCTAATAGATTCTATACAAACCTCCAGCTTCGGAGAACGGTCGACAGAAAAGCCTCAAAGGTTTTCCGACTTAACGATCAGTGGGAAATGGAGGCCATTAAGACAGTCATTAATATAAAAAATAGATAAAATAATAATAGTATCACCCAGAAGCAATTAAAGATGAGAAGAAATGAGTGAAACTGCGGCGGAATTGAGAACATCTGAAACGCAGCAGATGAATAATTCCTGCCCTTAATAAACCGGACAGTTTACAGACTACACTACACTCAATGCCCCTTGTCAATAAAAACGAACACAGGGTAGGTGCGCCAAGGTGCCGTCATGCCTTCTGTCTGGAACTAGGAAGTTATTTACCGTTGTAGTAAGTGATAGGCTAGATGTAGGAAGCCGAGACTATAAGTACACTTCTAAGAGACAGAACAGCGTAATAAAATTGTATTTCACCTGAGGCGTCAAGATAGAAAGGTCCGGAGGCAAATACCTCAAATTTTACATGGAGGGGATACTTTTTTTTTGTCTTAGGGGAACATCTTGCCTTACTGACACTTTGGATCAGAGGTTTTTCACTCAGAGGGGATTGACGCCACTGGATATCACAGTAACACTTACATAAATAAATAAATATAACTAGCTTTAAACCTGGCTTCGCCTTTGTTTTTGAAATCGTGGAACTCTCGCTCAGCGGTTTGTCCAATTTGCCACGCTGCTTATTATAATTTTTACGTCACCACTATAGCGAATGTTCCAATGTAAATCTACCTAACGCCGCTTGATATGCAAAAGTGATCGAATTCACCGTATCGTAACTTAAAATTTGCAGATATAAGAAATAAAATAAAATTTTGCACATTGACAATAGTTGCTGAACCTACAAATTCGCACGATCACGTTTTTAAAAAAGTCCTGTCGTTGGAGCATTCCGTTTGCGAGATTTTAGTGGGACAACAAGCAAACGGAATAACGTCGTTGAGTGAACTGAACAGAAGCGGTACTAATGACAAGCTTGCAATATAATAAATAATGATATTGTGTTGTCACTACCCATAGCTCGCGGTTCAGAAAATGGTGGATCAGAAATGACAGGCGGGCGAATCGTTGACACTATTTTATAAATACAAATTATGATAATTCTATATATTGTATTCTGTGTGTATGTATATATATATATATATACGATATGAACACGACGAATAAATATCATCTTCCTTAAACTCATATAAAAACGAATAGTGCATGCAGTGCGTTTTTATGTGGTTCAATAAAGTACATACTTACTTACTTACCGTATTAATTCAGTGGGCAAATATCAGGTCAGTTTAGTTTTCCGTCCCTCAACCTAGTTGTAATGACTTTTTAGCGTTTCACTTGGCTCTAAATATTGACCACAGCAACAGTACTATTACTGTATTGCCAGACAGAAGTTGAAAAATGGAAAAGTTTGTTTTCAATATTTTGATATTGACACGGCAGATTGTTTTAGACTAATATCAAACCGAAAGTGATCAATGCAAGCTGCACAATAACGATAACTGAAACAATCACAGATTGTCCTTTTTCCGCCGCAGTTTCACTCATTTCTTCTCATCTTTAATTTCTTCTGGGTGATACTATTATTATTTTATCTAGTTTTTATATTAATGACTGTCTTAATGGCCTCCATTTCCCACTGATCGTTAAGTCGGAAAACCTTTGAGGCTTTTCTGTCGTGAAATAAGGACAAATTAAACAATCACATTGTAACCTTAGCTGAACCTCATTAGTGTTCTCGCATCCCATTGACGCATTATCGCTCTTTCAGTCACTATCAGTGTGTGGCATAATGGGTGGCATAATGCTTGATCCTGCCATGTCAATGTCGTTTGCACCAAAATGTCATCACTTGAGTCTGAGTGACGTGTGTCATGATCAGAACCGCCATTGACATCGTCATCATTGCGGAGACGACAGCCTGACAATAATTAGGATTGACCAGAGCAACGTGTTCCTGCCAATCATATTGCACGAAATTGGGGTGATCAAGTCATCAGCCATTATATAGGTAACGCAATGCATTCTGCCGCATTTATCGCCGCTGCCGTAAGTAAGCAGATCAAAGTAATGTAATTACGTAATTTAGGTAAATAGAATGATTGTGTGGCTTTGCTGGTTCAGTATACGCCTCCGTAGATAAAATGTCTTGACGCCTTAACGGAGAAAATATCGTGAAGGGGAAGGGGCTATATAAATGTTCGATTACATACAGGATTGACTGACTGTAAATCACACCGAGAGAAATAATATCAGACAGAACATAGACTTCAGAAAGAGTTTCCGCAATCATTTTTCACTCCAACACAAAGACCCTGGTTTAGCGCCTCGGCGACAATTGTATGAATAATGTAATGTTAGGCCTACGTCTATTCCTTCTTGGTAGAGGAATCCCTTTGCGAATTTATATATTGCAGAATGTTCCGATGTTGACAGAATCCAATATTACTATATTTGTCGACTCTTTCTCAACTCGTTTCTATTTTGTGACTCCAGATTAATCCTTTACATACATACGATTACATACAGCATTTTTTTATTGTATTTTATATGCTGCTCTCTGAGGGTAGCCTATAGTAAGCCTGCAGCATACGAGATTTATATACATTGCACCACCTGAACAGACGCGTGTAAGTTGTATTCTTGAAATCGCACATTGCCACAAGTACTTATCGGACTTTCCATTTACTTGAAGGTTTATATAGCGCCTGTATTTATTTACACGAGGTTCGACTGGGCCGAGAGCGCCTCTGCGTAAATATCTTGAAGGACCGCAATATCAAGAATGTAGGTCCTATAGATGTTAGATTGATGTTTGATCGATTGCTTCAGCTGATATGGATGTCGACAAACCATCTGTCCTATCTGTACGCCTGACTTATACTTTGTAAGCGATATTGTCGAAAGTCGGCGGTGAACTGTAAATCACACCGAGAGGAATATAATCAGACAAAAAACTAGACTTCCGAAAGAGTTTCTGCAATCATTTTTCACTCCAACACAAAGACCCTGGTCTTGCAACTCGGCGACAATTGTATGAATAATGTAATGTTAGGCTTACGTGCATTCATTCTGGGTAGAGGAATCCCTTTGCGAGTTTATATATTGCAGAATGTTCCGATGTTGAAAGAGTTCTTATTGAGATGTAGAGAATCATCCGATATTCATATATTTTGTTTTTCTCAGCTCGCTTCTATTCTGTCACACCAGATTCAGCCTTTGCGCTTTCAGTTTAAGTGCGTATGTATGGAAGTATGCCTATAGGGCCCATCTATATATTACGTACGCAAAAATCGTATTTCCGGACCCCCTCCCTCTATTGCAACGCTTACATATTTTGGACTCCCTCCCCGTGCGTGCGTACATACGGGAAAATCGCCGAAATTCAAAACTCCACCCCTCGCTGGGTACGTAATATGTGGATGGCCCCTTATTGTTTTTCCCACTCCTTCCACCGCTGAAGCCACAACCCTACTCCATGAGGCCGAGACTGCAAGACCAAATTGTTCCTAGGGCGGACAATCTAACGAGGAAAATGTTTGACACTAATAACTTCTATTGTTAAAGAGTATTGTAAAAATAAAATGCGTTGGAAGTCGCTGGTCGAAATAAGGAATATAGGCCTACTTACTAATTTACTAACTCCATTAACAAACGCGAAATTGGACATCGAAATTGAATTTAAAATAGCATATATTATCAGTTATAATAATGCATTGTAATAACAGTGTATAATAAACATGGAACGCCGTAGCATAGCGTTATGTTTAGTGCTTTGCAATCGAAGGGTCGCAGGTTCGAAATTCTTCGAACCCACCTCAAGTCACTGCGTCGCAACCTTGGAGTAGTTGCTCACCCATAGGCCTAATTGTTTGTGAGGAAGGCGACGGGAAACCACTTCACTTATCTCGTTCCCGGATGGCGTTAAGCCAATGGACCTTGAATCATCATCGTCGTCATCAGCAGCGTCGTCGTCATAATAATAAAGTATTTTAATACAAACGTATAGTTAACGTTACTGTGTACCTTAGACCCTAGTCAATCTTCGCGCTGTTTGCACATTGGGCGAGACAGTGTTTCAACACTCCTCTCTGTCTTGTGCAACCTCTCTGGCCTCTTTCCAATGCATTCCTACGTCGCTGACCGTGTCCTTTTCCTTCCAATTCTTTCTTGGTCTTATTCGTTTTCTTCTCCATTCATTTGTGACCCAGACCAATGCCTGTTTCGAGATTCTGTCCTCGTCCTTGCGATGTAGATGTTCAAACCATGAACTGTAAATCATCCTGATGACGAATGATCCGCTACCAGAGCCAGTCACTCCGTCTGGTCGACGTATCTCTAATCTCTGCGTCGTCCATCATCCAAAACAAGAACTATTTGCTTGCTACGTCTTCCATTGTCCACACAACGCATTTGTCCAAAGAAACTGAATTTCCCCTCCATCATTATTTTGAGCTACGATGTTCCGATAAATAGAACGGAATCCATAACCCTTTAACAACCAGCCAGATTGGTTTCCCATACATTTCAGCATGTGTTGGTTGTTAAAATGCTAAACTTGGCCGGCTATGACTCGAACTCCAACGAACGCGATACGATACCAGAATAGCCAGTCCTTAGCTTGATCGATGGATGGATGTATCGGTCACGGATATGATCGAAGACCACAGTGACTGTCACAATTCCTAGAACGTATAGGCCTACACGCCGAGTTGCTCTTAGTTTGACTGCAAGTATGTAGTTGGAGCTTAACCGGTTCGACCAATCTATCATCTGAACGATTTAGGCGAAGATACGGTCTTTCCGTGCAGCGTATTTATAAGTCTGCTAAAACAATTTTGGGGAAATAGTTCCTTCGGACTCGACGAAGTCCGAGTTAACGTTTAATCACGAACGATGATGGGTGGCAATCTTCACTCTCTTCCTTGACAGATTCTTCAGCCTCCCTTTCAACGTCTTCTTCTTCGTAAAGTCCACTCGTTGGACGTCATCTTGACGTCGTCATCCAAATCGAGGCACGGCAGCGATATCATTCGACACGGCGTCACGAGTAAATATATAGTAGTAAATGGTGACCGCTGTCATCACCCTACCCGTTACTCGTTCTTTAGTATCCCTGCAAGGAATCTATAATAGTGGAATGGTTACTCGTCAAATTTCGGTGTACACGCTATTTTCTTAAACATAGATGTCGCCTCAATCTGAACATTGCTTCTAATGGAAAAAAATGATGTATTAAACCTCCAACTGTTGTTCTAACGGAACGTACTTATCGATCAATCAATAGATAAATAGATAGATAGAAAAACAGATAACATAGATCAGTCAGAAAGTCATTCAGTCAGTCAATCAGTCGGTCAATCAGTCAGAAAGTCATTCAGTCAACCAATCAGTCGGTCAATCAGTCAGAAAGTCATTCAGTCAATCAGTCTGTCAGTCAGAAAGTCAGTCAGTCAGTCATTCAATCAGTCAGAAAGTCATTCAGTCAGTCAGTTATTTAGTCAGTGAGTCAGCCAGTCTGTCAATCATTTAGTCAGCCAGTCTGTCAATCATTTAGTCAGTCAATCAGTCAGTAAGTAAGTCAGTCTGTTAGTCATTTAGTTAGTCAGTCAGTCAGTCAGATGGTCGGTCGGTTAGTCAGTCATTTACTTGATCAATCAATCAATCAATTAATAACTCAATCAATCGATATAAGCTTGACATATCGACCCTACTAAATACCAAAAGAGGCGTTATATATTTCTATCAATCCGCCTGCAGTCTATCTGTCCATCCGTCTATCATTCGTCTGTTCATCCGTCGTCAATCTGTCTGTTCACATCCGTTTCTACACATGCCTCCCTCTCTCTCTCTCTCTCTCTCCGTATCTCTCTATCTCTCTCTCTCTCTCTCCCCCCGTCTTTGTTGTGTGTCTGTCTCTCTTCTTCTCTCACTCTGTCTCTCTGTGTCCATCTTTTGGTACGTTCGTCTGTATAATTATCTGTCTGTACATGCACATCCCTCCCTCAATGACTGTGCGTCTGTTCGGTTGATCCATCCTGTCGTGGGATGATATGTAGCATCGTTTGCCTCTGACTTGCCTATTCGTCCGTTGCCAAAGATCGTCAATGGGTCCGATGATGGTTTTCAGAGGCTGGACCCTTTGGCCCCCCTCGAACCCTCCTTGGCGTAGATAATATGGTCTCCGTCGTAATCTACCAACTGATTGGCAGTAATTCCACACGGAAAGAACGATTACAGTCGCAGAGTCATTGACTTCGCCTTAAATCAATGTCTGCTTGCAGCATACATTAGCAGGATGGGATGGAAGGATGGATGGTGGATGGATGAATGGATAGAAGGCTGGGTGGATGGATGGATGGATGGATAGAAGGGTGGGTGAATGGATGGATGGATAAAAGGGTGGGTGGATGGATGGGTAGAAGGGTGGGTGGATGGATAGAAGGGTGGATGGGTGGATGGATGGATGGTTAGAAGGGTGGGTGGATGGATGGATAGATGGATGAATAGAAGGGTAGGTGGATGGATGGATGGATGGGTGGGTTAATGGAAGGGTGGATGGATGGGTGAGTAGGTGGGTGGATGGATGGATGTGGATGGATGGGTTGGTAGATGGATGGGTTGGTGGATGGATGGGTTGGTGGATGGATGGGTAAATGGATGGGTGGATGGACGGATGGGTGGGTGGATGGATGGGCCAATGGATGAGTGGGTCAATGAATGGGTGGGTCAATGGTTGGGTTGGTTGGTGGATGGATAAGCGGACGGATGGATAGGTGGATGGATCGATGGATAGACGAACAGATGGATTGATGGAGTCTTTGGCGGATGGACGGATGGAATTGATGTATGGATGGATGGATCACAAGGTGGATGGACGAGTAGTGGGTGGATGAATAAATGGATGAATGGATGGATGGATCGATATGTGAGTTTGGAGGATTACTTGATGGAAGCAGTGAAATTGGATGTTGTCTTACACTGGTGTTGGTTACTTCTTGTGAAATTGAAAGTTCGTACATTATCAGTTTCATTAAATGATGCACAATATAACAGAAGTGGAATATTGCACGTGGTAGGCTAAACTCAGGTGACACCTGGCTATTTATTGAGACTTACACCCTTCAAAGTTGTCAGATATATCTTCTTTATTTCAACGCAGTAAACCATCATTGAACTCCAAATCAATCGAAATTATAAATTGCATATATAGTCGATTATATATAATGTCCAAACTTCGAATCGACTTATACTTCTACATCTTAATTTTGGCGCCACACATGTCGCTCAGTTCATATACCTCTCTGGCCAACTAATAAATTAGTTATGCTAGGAAGACTGCCGAATACCTGTTCAGCTCAGTGTATACACTATAACTAATTACAAATATAGAAATTAGAGCTGCGGAAATTAACGATTAATTTATCGATAAATCGCTATTTTATGCTAACGATTAAAATATTTTTAACGATTAATCGTTTCGATTATTCCGCCCATCCGTAACATGTACCGGAAGTGAGGAAGAAACAACATAAACCGAATAGATTGCAATATGGCGGCGGATAGTAATCGAGATATTAAATATAAACACATATTTATCAGGCTGATTACATCAATATACGTGAACATGTTGAATTTCAATTATTGGCTATCGAAAATATCGAAAATGCTGATAACGTTTATTGCATCCATTGTGACAAATCGTTTGTATACCATGGATCTAATACTCCAGCATGAGCAAGAAAACCGCCTGTGTGAAATTCAGAAACTGATAATTTTAATTAAAATGTCATTAATTTGTTTGACAAATGTAATTATACACATTTCTGTGATTTGATCGAAATTAACTATTAATTAAACGTTAATTTTTTAAAGCTAACTATTAAAATTTAATTAATCGTTGATAGCCCAAAAATAAATATAAATATGTTCGCTATAGATGTGTATGTATGTATATAATTATACGCTCACAGAAAACCCGTTTACTGAAATAATTTATGGTTTTGGCCAAATGCGCGGTGACAGCCTCAGTCGAATATTTTTGCAATGCATAGACTGATTTCATCAACGCCACTGCCGTGGGATGTACTCAATTCTTTCGAGATAGTAATTACTCCTAATGGAGTAGTTTAGCCAGCGCTCATGAATGAGTTAGGTGGCTTAATTGAAAACTCTAAATGATGATTTACTTTAACGAATGTCACCAGGACATATTCGAGCGAAGTGTTTATTAAATTCGTTGCAAATGAAAAGGGCTACGGAGTGGCTCTTACTGGGCAAATTAAATTGATTACAACCAGTGATTTTTCTAGAAAAAATTTGCCTGAACGCATCTGTATTGTCGAAAGAAATTACGCTAAATTTAGCTACCTAATATAATAATTATTATAGAACACAGTGATCACAACTTAACTCATAAATTTTAGAATGTAAAAATTGAAATTGTAAAGATTGATGTCCAATTTACAGAGTTTATGTTGTGAAAATTTATATCCAACTTGCAGGGTTTATGTTGTAAAGATTTATATCCAATTTACAGAGTTTACGTTGTAAAAATTTATATCCAACTTACAGAGTTTATGTTGTAAAAATGTATATCCAATTTACAGAGTTCATGTTGTAAAGATTTATATCCAATTTACAGAGTTTATGTGGTAAAGATTTATATCCAATTTACAGCGTTTATGTTGTAAAAATGTATATCCAATTTACAGAGTTCATGTTGTAAAAATTTATATCCAATTTACAGAGTTTATGTGGTAAAGATTTATATCCAATTTACAGCGTTTATGTTGTAAAAATGTATATCCAATTTACAGAGTTCATGTTGTAAAAATTTATATCCAATTTACAGAGTTTATGTGGTAAAGATTTATATCCAATTTACAGCGTTTAATGTACAATACTATTTTTTTCGTGCCTTTGACATTGTGCAAGCAATGAGTAGTAATGTTATATATCTTCAAGTATCATATTCAATCAATAGGCCCTAAGTGTTGTGTCCTGAACATTATTCTAAAAGAAACTCTCCTAACATCCATCAGTTTCGGATAGGCCCATTATAAATAAATGATTTCCATTTTCAGAGGCGTCACTTGGGTTGGTGTCACCCATGGCGTCACCCCGCATGGAAATCCTTCCTTATAGATACATGGCCATAGAGAATTGTGATCGTAATGTTCAAACTTCTAAATCGCCACTCGAAAATCAAGCACAGGGCACCAGCTTGTTCACGAGCGTTGCGTCAAATCAAATTAGCTGTCAAAAGGGTAGCACGAGGAAGATCAGCGTCGGTCTCCAGAATCCTTAGTAAGCCCCAATGTTTGTATGTAATATTGACACTCGTAAATCGTAATCTAAACCAAAAAGCAGTTTTCTTTCTTTCCTAAGAATGGATTAGCTCACGAACGGAAGGCTATGTCGATATGAATATTCTTTGCAAAACGTCCTTGTGCGAATTTGTAGGTTAATAGGCTATGACTATTTTCAACACAAAATTGGCTTTATATTCCGATATTTAGACATTTCGAGTTACATAATTCACACACATTCAATATGATAACAACAGCTATCTGCTTTTCCATCATCTGAAGGTAGTTTTAACTCTAATATGCAATTCAGGCGCGTCATTTATGTAACAAAAGCTTCACTCGGAGCACTCACTCAATGATACGCTCGCGACCGGTCGAACCCCCGTGGCGAAGAGCACACCCGCTGAATTCAAAGTTCAATCCAAGGCGAAGCTAGGTTGTAAGGCTAGTTCCTATATATATTTATATATATATAAATATTATATATAAATTATTTATAAATATTATATATTATTTATATATGTCTATTGATAAGGTTATGAAGTATGTTTAGTTGCCTGTTATTATTAATTTAAAATGAATGAATTTTTGATGAAATTCTGCACGAGCGCTTTTAAGAGAGTCATTATGTCATTTTGGTGTCACCCCTCTGAAGGGTGTCACCCGGTTCAGTCCGCACCCCCCGCATCCCCTAGTGACGCCACTGTCCATTTTTGCTATTGTTTACCTCATTTACATTCATTGCCTTTTGTCTAATCGATGTCGTGCTTTGTATGTTTCTCACTCCTGTGTTACCATTTGCGGTTGTCAGCCTGTCTAATAAACGAATATATATTATATGGAGTCTTAACATTTCTTAAGTTTTCACATGTTTATTTGGCCAGCATTAATAGCATTATGTGCTTCTTTAGCTGCTCTAAAAGTGTAGCACGGTGGCCTATATGTTAGAGCGGTCGGCCTTTAACGCTCAGTGTGCGTCGAGGGTCGAGTGTGTGGGTTCAACACTCGCCCGAGGCGTCACTGTGTAGGGACCTTGAGCAAGTCCTTCGCACACAATTGCTCTGCAGCACAACTGCAGTTGCGTCGTCGAGGCGTGTGTGCAATTCTCAGCTGATTGTAAGGAGGGCAATAGCAAATTTCAGTTGTATTGTATTAAAAAATCATTCAAACTAACTCCAATATTGCTCAACGACTGTTTCATCCTGTTCGCGCAAATTGAGAATCTTCTTTGCGTGATTTCAGTAACGCGTTTTACAGCCTCGGTTGCTTTATTCTACTACTATTTCTTTCAAAATCTGTGTAACCGAATGTTCTGTCGCGTATATTTCATCTGCTTCAATAAATATCGAGTGTGCTAATGAGGTCAATGCAGGTCTCTCATCCACAGATGATAAATAATTCCGGAAATCGTGAAATTGTGATTTCTTACACTCATTAAGTGAGATGGGATGGAGATGGGGATATAAATTCAGGTTCACATTTCAGTGTGACCTAGAGCACGTCAAAAACGATTGAAATAATAATAATAATAATAATAATATTGATAATATTGACTATAATAATAATCATTATCATACATAAAGAGTATTAATAATAACTATGATGATGATGATCAACCCATCTGTTTCTGCTTTCGTCAACACAATAGGGGTTCGCATCTCTGCCATTGTTGGCGATCAGCCCTGCTTGTCTCTGGAGGCTCGTTTGTATTGTATTTATATATCTCTATAACGCGTCTCCCAGTACAACCTAATCAAAGGTATTTACAGTGCGAAATGCCTCGCGGAAAAAGAAGAATATTGAACATTGACAGAAGCAATAGCAACCAAAGTTAAAATCAAATAGCGAATCGGATAGGAAATATGTAGAGGCTTATCTTCAAGGCAAAAGGGCCAACAGACACATAAGGGTGGTATTGGACAGAAGTCGTCCGAGGTAATGAATTGTATCTCTTCGTTCTCTAGAGTCTAGACTGGCTAAAGAACGATGCGGACGATGAGTGGCAGTGGAAAGTGGACGACGGGTAAGGTCGTGAAGATAACGTTGACTGTTCTTCTTATCTTAGCAGTACGCGATTATCGACAAAGGTTCTTCATTGCAGTGCTTTGTAATACAACTAAACGGTGTTGCATCAAGTGTCTAGATATATATATATATATATATACGTGCAGTCATACACGCGCGCAGCTACAAGCTGTTAGATGCAAGTTACATTGGGAAGGGTCTGTAACGGAATGCTAATAGCAAGGACAGGGATAAAGGCAGGATCATATGGAGGGTGATGAGAGGGGAGAAGGACAAGGGCAGGGAAAGGCATGTGGAAGGTTAGGATGAAACGAGGAATAAGAAGAAGAGGAGTGGTAGAAGAAGGAGTAGAAATAGAAGAGGAAGAAGAGGAGGAGGAAGAAGAAAAGGAAGAGGAGGCGTAGGACAACACAACGACTCGAAATGACGTCATGCATTGGACGATGGATGCCACAGCAGAGAACATGCGTCTGTCATTCAGTCGATCGACATAGTCACGAATTCTCACCAGCGCCATACATCATAACAGCCAACGCAGAGGAATCGAAACCAAACCAATCCTATATTCATATCATTAATATATGCATGAGTAACGTCTACAGATTTATCTCATGCATGTACATACATGCATACATCATTAGGCCTACGAGATCCGTAGAAAATCGAAATACACATAAAAACATGTGCATTATATAATTATAATATACCTGCATATAAATAGATAGGCCTATACATCATTACGTTATGTACGTGCATATATAATTCTATATAAACATGGCGCCAAATATTGGCGCCTTATAAATGATGACGGTGGCAGAAGGATGACAGGATCCCGTTTATCTCTACCTGTCAGAGACTGTAGCTCGCCGTGGGGTTCGTGTGTTGCGACCTCATTAACTTGGTGTTCATTGGCGCAACAGCCGTATAACGAGGATATATGAAGTCCAGGGCCCCCGAGATTCCTAGAGCCCCCCAGGCGTTTTAATTAAAGAAGATTTCACATACTTTTCCCGATGGTCTGCTAGTTGATTGCACCTGAGTGTCCTTCAGTGACTCTTCAATGCGAGATGCTGAATGTAACTTGACATTAGCCTGCATATCACAAGATATGAAGGAAAAGCCCAAGTACACTCGCTGACACTTATTCACAATGGGCCCAGCCAGGTTCAGTTATTTTAATTCTAACAGATAGTCCAGCAACCACAGTTTCAGGATAAGTCCACTTCCCATCTGATCTAGAGAAGACGAGAACATTTTTCAGGGCCGAAGTCTCATGTAGCCTACTATGTCTAGATAAATACAATTGTCCTGTAATAAAACATAACGTGGGGCACGGTGGCCGATTGGTTGGAGCGGTCTGCCTTTAGCGCTCAAGGCGTTACTGTGTGGGGACCTTGAGCAAGTCCTTCGCACACAGTTGCGTTTGCACTTCTGAGCAAAAAATGTGGGAAGAAGGGCGATATAAAATTTCAGAATAAATAACAGAAATAATATATATTGGATGCTGGCGATGATTTTATTTAACTAGTTCACTGTTTAAGAATTGACGATTAATCAATAGTTTGTTATGATTAAATGTATTTCTAACAAGTACGATACTCTTAATTACCTATTCTTAATAGTCTTACTATATTAGTAATCTTTATTGCTAGTTAGTAGTTAGGCCCACTCAGTAATTAGTTGTAGCCTTGCTAACAATTTTCACTTCAAATGTGTCCTTTCAACCACAAGGGCTATACAACTGGGACATCTAAATGATTATAACAAGCGATCTTTGATTAATATTTGGAACAATTATTGGTTAATCAGAAAGCGAGTCAAGGGATAGGCATAATCACTTTTCAAATCACGACGTCATTTTCGATTCGAATCAAACGTAACCGTCCGATTCGTCTTAGAAACGAATTTCGAAGGACCGTAGCAGATCCATTTTAATAGAAATCATATAATCGCTCATTTTATGTGTCTATGTATAATGTATATTCGCGCAGACACGATAATCATATAAAATATATCATAGAGGTTTATATATATAAACAGCGGTGGAAATAATTATTGTGTCACCCTGTGATCAGAGCCTTAAAGGTGGTGCAGCGAAATATTAGGACGTAATGAGTAGAAGCAATGAATTTGTCTTCTGTTCTTTCCTGTATTAACCAACAGACATTCCTCAACATATGTAAATCACTGAGTTCATGCTTGTTTACAAAATTACGTGAGTGACATGAATAAATAACTGACTTTGAACGTATGAAACCGATTTTAACCTTATTACAGGGTGATGCAATAATTATTTCAACCATTCTATATATATAATATTATATATATAAATATATATACATATATATATGCACATAGGCCTATATACCGAGCGTTTCTTTATATGTAGAGATATGTGAATGTCTTTCGTGACATCGTCATTGGTGACTATAGATAGAAAGCTTTCTTCTCATGTAACGGAGTCGGTTTAACGCACAGAAAAACATTCGTCAATCATAGCGACATCAAAAGCAGAAACGCAAAGGACGACCTTTCTTGCTTAAGCAAATTGAATAATTCAAGGCTTCTGTTTACGTATAAGAAAACTCCCCTCCCTGCTTGCTCTCGTTGGGTGTCGGTCCAAAGCCTACATAAAAAGGAAGGGCGACGTTATCAGCTTACATGTGACCCCAATATGTGCTTATAAGAAGAGATGAAAGCGCACAGTAATAGGTAATATTGATTAAGGTATACCCTGGAAGCTGCAAGATCTGTCATTCTGTATGTTGCGGCTATTTGTGTATGTATGTATGTAGGCCTATGTATGAATCAGAGCCGTACTGAATAAGTGATTTTCACTACTCGGCCGCATACGAATAATTGGACTAACTACTCGCATATGGACCGACCGCTACTACTTGGCCGAATACGGCTATCTGGCCCACAGCCTGATTACGACCTGATTGCAACCGTACAGCAATAAGACAACAGCCGGACAGCAGCATGCTGACAGCCTGATCACTGCCTGATTACAACTTGATTGCAGCCTGACTACAGCCTGAATGCAACCTGATTACAGCCTGATTAAAGCCTGATTACAACCGTACAGCAGCAAGACAACAGCGTGATAACACTCTAACAACACCCTGTCAACATCCGGACAACTGGGAGCTTATTTAACGCGCAGTTCGATTAGGTGGCGGCGATAATGAAGCAATTTAATCTGAAGCACCGCAAAGGGGTTTCAGACCCCGGCGACTGAGGTTTAGGCAGTCTGTCTCCTTGTCGTCAAGTGTACACATGATTTCTTCAGGGTAACGGTTGCCATGACGACACGTGACTTCAGGGAACCACAGGCTGCGCTGATCAATGCCCTTTCAATTGGGAACAGCAGTTCACTCGGTGCATCGGTTTCTGCAAAGTTGATACACTTCTATTTATACGACGGGTTTATTTACCAAAGCGTTTATGTCTGCTTGCATGCGTGTCCTTGTATGTTAGCTTGCTGATGAGTGTATATCTATGTGTGTGTGTGTGTTTCTTATAATTATTATTATTATTATTATTGTTATTATTATTACTACTATTATTATTATCATTATTGTTATTATTATTATTATAATCATTATTATTATTATTATTATTATTATTATTATTATTATTATCATATTACAATTATTATTATTATTATTATTATTATTATTATCTGGGTCGCCGCTTGTCAGTGGACTGTAATCTTGACATGGTGCCCTGAAAAGCCACCGCATTGAAACGTTGGATCAATGCCGACAAGTTCTGGAAAAGGAAGTTTGTCTCTCGGGTGTCACCGGTAGTTGTCGAAAGTCGGCGTCCAGTCTCAGACAGAAAGGCGAGGCCCTCACTATTGAGGGGACCGAAGGTTTCTATAGCGATTGGAACAAAAGTGTATTTCTTCTCTAGCTCAGAATATTTTGTGTGTTTCCTTGTGGCTGCTATCTCCGCCGCTCCTCCAGCTGTGGAAGCTGTTTCGGGGATATAGGAAGCGGCCACTGTGTCCACCACAGTTGCGTCCCAAAGTAAGGTCCGCCCCCCACTCCACGGTATCAGGGTCTGCCCGTCCGGTCTCTTTCCATCTAATCTGGAAAGACCTGACGGTTCCTTGACTGCTGGAATACCGGCTCTGTTGAGGCTGCGATAGATTAGGTCGTTGATATTACAGTGTCTTGCTTGACGGCCAAAGCCCAATGAACAGGACAGGCCATGTGCGCCTCTGGCTGAGACGAAGGCGCCGCAAGCGCAGGTGTGCGGCTCACAGATGGCCACCCCTAAACGCAGGCCGACCGCCACCCTCACGGTATCGTCCTACAGTCTGAGATCGCGAGAAACGAGCGGGAGAGCGTATAGCCAGTCCGAGGCGTGTGGTGACTGCAAGGCCCTTAGTCTCGCCTGGTCGGAGGGATCCTGTAGCTTTTCTTCTAGTGCAGACAGAACCGCGTTTAACAGCGGTCTGTCAAAGTGGGCTTGTTTATGGCCTGGCGTCGTCGGGGCAGAAGCTTTGGTAAGTTGAAGCCAGGTAGACATCGCCGAGTCGCATGCCGAGTCCGATTTCACCGCTGCTGATTCTAAGATGAGGGACTGGATCTGGAGAGTGCCCGCGGCTGAAGCCAAAAAGGCGGGAAGTGCCAGCGAGGACGCCCTCCTAATTCCCAGTCCTCCCATCCTGATCGGGAGAGTGGCCTGACTCCATTGGTCATCGGTCATCGAAATGTTGAAGATTCGCTCGATCCCTCCTCGCAGCAGATCGTCATAAGCCCATAAACGCGGGTGGTCGTGGCAAGGGGTGCATCTCAATAAATGCATGAGTTTAGGCGAGCCGATCGAATGTCTAAGGATCAGTAGAGCGTCTTGTCTAGCGATTAGTTGCAACCTGTCGAGGGCAATTCCGAGGTCGGCCACACAGGTATCGATGGCTGAAAGCAGGGCATCCGTCGTGGAAAGCGGAGCCCCTAGGAGCACGGCTGATGATGCATTGACTCGGGTGAACTGTCCTAGGAAGCCTTGACTAACGTCGTTGATATGGGCGTCGGAAGATATGAGTTCGCATTTTTTGCGGTTGAGCGTGAGGCCTAGTTGCAGACATCCCTCTTCGATCGAGTTAACATCCGCCTCCACCACCTTAGGATCTCCGCCCAAGGTGAGGTCGTCGAGGTATCCAAAGGCCAATGGCGAAAGCAGGTGGTTAAGGATCGGCTGTAGCGGTAGGCAGAAAAGGAGAGGTCCCAAGGGATCGCCCTGTTGCGAACCTTCTTGCGATTGTATCGTGAATCTCCCGAATTTCAGAGATGTCGCCTCGGCGTAGGCAAGATGGCAATATGCGGATAAATCAGGAATGAGTTCGTCCACTGATGCGAGCATGAAATCTCGGTGCAAGCTATTGAAAGCGTTCGAGATGTCAAGCTTCACCATTATTGAATTCGTGTCCATGCTGGTCAGGAATCGTCTAGCGGCGTGGGTTGCCGCCTCGCAGCCTCCGGGAACGCCAACTCCCAGTTGTTTAGGGGTTAGGTACGGCGTGACACGTGGGACGGCGTATGCGTTGGCGCATTTAGATGCGAGTCGACGCCACACGTATCCAATGGCTATTGGTCTTAGACCACCACAGCTTTTACGGAGGGCGAAAAGAGTACCTCCGAATAAGATGGGCCGTATCTCTTGAGGGCAGATGCCGGCCAGTAGTAGATTGATAAGAGCAGTCGTCGCTCTCAGCAGCCCAGGTCCCGCGTCTGGATCTCCAATCAGTTCCGCCACGTGTTGGGGGCGCAGCCCATCAGGGCCGCCGGACGACCCCATCGGGAAAGAGCGCATCATTGTGCGAATCTCCAGCTCTGTGGCCTGGAAGGGTGCGCTTGAGGTCGATCGAAGGATGGCTGGGCGGTCACGCGGCGGGGCAGGATGTTTTTGGCACAGAAGTTCCAGTGTCTCTTCATTATTCGGCGCTGGGGCGTCGCCAGAACAAAGTATGCGAGCTGCCGCACTAATGTTTCCATCCTCCAATTTTGCGGCTACCGCCGCCGCCAGTGCCTGTCTTCCATTCGAGCCCGTAGGCCTCTGCCCTTCGCGGGTGTCCGTGTCTGGTTGGAAGATAGTGTCGGCCAAAGTCAGCCATCCGTCATAAAAATCTGCAATGCGCTTCTTGACGATGGACGTAAGATTGCGGCGTCGGCCGCCCCTCAATGGAGTTTCCAAAGTTCCCGCACCAAAGGCGAGGAGGCGCCGCCATCCTGCGAGGTTCGCAGGGTCCGCCAAAATGGACTCCATAATGTCGGTTAGAAGGCGGCCAGCTCCTGATCTAGCTCCTTTGGGCAAATGCCTGAGAAGACCTCGTGAGAGGCAAGGGTGTCGCATTGACCTGACAGGTCTCGGGTCCGAATTAGGGGCGGCATCGGTCGTCTGTTCTTCGTCAGTCGTGATTTGTTCGGGATTCGCATTTGTCGCGACGGTCACCGAGCCAAAAGGTGCCAAAGGGAATCCTGAAGATAAGGGCGGCTTATTCGAACCCGGACATGGATTGGCCCTGGGCCGTGTTGGTGGACCATGCCGTCCTTGTTATGGAGTTGGCGAACTGAATGACATACATTGCATGTCCCTTGTGCCTTCTTCTGTTTAAGTTCAAATGTCCCTATCAGGGTCGGTGAATCCGTTCTCTTGGTGATTTATTATTATTATTATTATTTTTTATACATATATGTTTCACATTATGCTGTTATTATTATTATTATTATTATTATTATTATTATTAATTTTTATTATTATTATTAATATTATTATTATATTATGCTGTTATCGCCCATGTGGGCGAGCTAAGTGAGTGGTGGCAATGTCCCGAAGAGGCAGGCTGCGTTCCCACGCTGAAGAACGACCGAGATACGTTGGAACAGAAATGACGTCTCCATTGGATCGTGGGTTGCAGCACTCGTTCGACTACCCAACTCTGAGATGAACTCCAGTCCTTCACTGCTCCAAGCGCCGCCGGATTCCAAGGAGAGGGCTACGAAGTCGTGGGTGTTGGTTATGGTGGAATACTTGGCCCTCTTCGTCTTAGCTGCGCGTTCGGCTGCTTCGCCAGCTCTGATAGATGTGTCGGCAAGATGTGACTTGGCGTAGGTGTCGGGCACTGTCACATCCCATGCCAGACATCGACCACGTGTCCAAGGAATGAGCGTGACGCCGTCCGGTCGCTTTCCATCTTCTCTTACCAAACCGAGAGGTTCCTTTTGCGCTGGAATCTTCGCTCTGCCAAGAGCTCTCCAGATGACATCGTTCAACATGCTATGTCGTTGATGTTTTCTACTGCCTCTTCTACAAATTAGTCCATGGAGACCTTTTGCGTCGACGCTCTCTCGACATTGGTGACACAAGTGTGGCTCGCAGAGCGTCGTTCCTAGCCTCAACCCGGCTGCCATTCGTACATCCTCGTTTGAGAGGCGCAGGCCTAGGGCAGTCACAGGGGGCGCTAGCATCCAGTCTCCAGAATGAGGTGCTCGTGAGGCCAGCAGGCGACCACGGTCACATGGATTGTTATTGGACTCCAGCAGACTTTTCCATGCCTTGTCTGTGAATCGGAGGTCCCATTCTTTCTGGCGATGACTCGCTGATCCTGTTGGTGGTTCTGCATCTGTCAGCGTCTTCCAAGCGTTGAGTGCTGAACTTGCAAGTTCATATGGTTCCTCAGCAGACTCTGTTGGTAGGATGCATGCCTGGAGTTCGCTTGTACTAGCAGCAGAAGCTAGAAAGGCAGAAAGTGCCAGCGTAGATGCACAACGACCTCCCAGACCACCATCTCTCACCGGCAAAGAAGCCTGGAGCCAACGGTCATTGTCAAGGTCCTCATTTAAAATGGTTGACAGTCCTTTTCTCAGCAGTTGATCAAACCGAGCCAAGCCCGGGCAATCAGCGCAGACGGCTGTGCGCAGACTGTACAAAAGCTTCGGTACACTTAGACTGTTTCTCAGCAGAACCAGAGCGTCATGTGTGTAAAGCAAGGACAATCTTCCGATTGCCCTCTCGAGGTCATTAGCCTTTGAATTAACGACCATGTTCACTGCTGGACCTGGAATCAGAGGTGCACCCAACAAGGTCATGTCCTTGAGGGCTATGCTCGTGAGCTCTTGGAACGCAGGGTCATTGTTCGGCATCTGGGTGTTGTGACACGTGATTTCGCATTTGCTGCGGTTCAATAGCAATCCCAGATTATTTGATTCCTGCTCGATTAATTGAACGTCGTCGGCCACTGTTTCCTTGTTACCTCCCAATGTCAGGTCATCCAGATATCCGATACGCAGATCCGATCGAAGCTTCATCAGAATCGGTTGCAGACAAGACAGAATTCCAGAGGTCCCAAAGGATCGCCTTGCTGCGTTCCTTCTTCGGATCGAATTATGTTTGAACCATAGCGCAGCAGTGGACGGTTTGAATAGGCAGCGTGAGCAAAGTGGTAGAGTTCTGGGATCTCTCTAGCAACTGCCTCTAGAAGACAATCTCTGCGCAGAGTATTAAAGGCATTGGCGAAGTCGAGCTTCACTAGGACGCTGTCTTCAGGCATTGTGGTTATCCAACGACGTGTCGCATGGACAGCTGCCTCAGCGCCTCCTGGAATGCCTACCCCAAGCTGAATGGGGGCGAGCAGTTGAGACAGCCTTGTTACCTCATGCGAATTAGCGCACTTTGCCGCCAGACGACGCCACGTGTAGCCCACGGCGATCGGTCTTATGCCTCCGTCCTTCTTGCTCAGGGCTAAAAGGTTTGCCCCATAGATGACCTCATTCACCTCTTTGGATAGACCTCCCTTTAGGAGCAGATTGACAAGGTCAGATAGATGGTGCACGATGTTGTCATCTACTCCATAGGCTATCAGATCCTTTAAGTGTTGTGGAGTTATGCCATCTGGACCACCAGCCGAACCCGCAGGGAAAGAGGAGATTGCCTTAGCGACATCTTCTTTAGAAACTTGAAGTGGGATGAAGCGATCAGAACTGTCTGGATCACACGGTGTTCTCCTGTCCACTGGCGCAGGCGGGTGCTTTTTCTTAAGCGCGGCCAGAGTTTCCGGTGTGTCCAGCGCCGGCTTATCCTCGCTGCAGATGAGACGGATGGCTGCTTTGAAATTGCCTTCCTCCAGCTTGCTTGCAACTGTTGAGGCTAAATACCTGGCGTGGTCGCATTTAGCGGACTTGAGCTTACGACTTGACGTCGATGGCAATTCATCGTTAGTCGACTGGTCTGGCCCCTGCAGTCCCCATTCAGTAATGCGGGACAAAATCATCTTGGTCATTTTGTGCTTTCGTCCACCTCTTCTTGGCTTCACTAGTACAGTTCCACCGAAGGCCAGCAAATCGAACCATTTTGCAACGCAATTTGGTTCTCTTACAATTGCTTGGATTATATCGGCCAGGAGAGCAGCACAAGATGGCCTTGCTGCTTTTGGGATTCTCTTAATCAGAAGACCGGGTGAAGCAGGATGTGAGAGCTGAGAAGCGATCGGCCCAACATCCGTCGACAGCTCCCGTGAGTAAGAGATCTGCACGCTAGTGGTAGATTATTATTATTATTATTATTATTATTATTATTATGAGTTGCAAGTGTGATTCTTCACCTGTGTCTTTTTGTTGCTTATAGAGGCCTTTCACTGAGAGCGACGCAGAATAGACTGAATAGTCTGCTTTGCAAATTTTCACACAATAACAATAAATAGTAATATATCTGTATACATGCACGATTAAATAAACAAATGGATTATATATGTATTTGTATGTATGTATGTGTGTATGTATGTATGTTCATGTATTTATATATTTATATATGCACGTGTCTAAGTATCTCACGGATTTGGCTTGATATATTCCCGGTGGCAGGTTTTCGGACAATTGGATTTATCATCGACAGTTCAATATACAGTGATGCATGCGATACAAAAATGTTATCAGCTAATTGGATGGGAACTAGTAATTGAAAGAATAATTGCCATCAGACCACAAACAGGGCATGCCACCACTTTGAACTTGCAGCATTTGCTAAGTTTTCTTATTACTTTTGATGAGTTAAGTAGAGGATTGAATTATCAAGTCAAAAGTTACATCCCTAGTTGTTGTATATTTTTGTTGTAATTACACTACTATCTTCACCATTTAGGCTAAATCTTTATTATCTTATATTTGTATGTTACAATGTGATGCACTTTGATCTCGTATAGCCTATTTCTGATTTCATACATTTTACATTTCTTTGATTTTTATATATTATTTTCCACACGTTAAAACTTGCCTTCTATCTTATAATAATATGTGTCACGTGTTTTATTAAACAACCTGGTTATCATTAGTTGAAAGCATAACAATTTAACATTTTGACTCATTCAGAGAGGGGGTAATGTGAACACCGAGGGGGTAATCTGAAATTGATTTCAGATTACCGGGGGGGGGGGGTAACCTGAAATGGGGGTAACTTGAAGTTTTACACCAGCACGGCTAAAAAGCACAGTTTTAAGACCAGTATAAAAGTCTGAGGTGACCCTTGGCGACAACCAATTATTATTATGAGTTGCAAGTGTGATTCTTCAAATGTGTCTATTAGATGTATATGATATATATATTATATACATCTATGATGTATATTACACATGTATAATATACATTATACATGTATAGAATATATATGTTATAAAGTACAGAACCAACAGATTCAAGTCAGTCAGAAAATGGGGTACCACAGACATCTAGATTCTAGTGTATGAATAATCAGTCTACTGACTCAATGGTACAACTCTGACTCAGTTCTCGGCTGCATGCTGTTAGCCATAAGTGGCTGAGGAATCGGTGCAAACTTTACGGAGTCAATAATGGTGGCTGCTATCTAGCTGTATATATCTGCTCTGATCGGCGCCGCTCGGATCGTTTGTTGCATGATACAGAAAAGACTGATTCGCATTCATCGGTTCCATTACTCACGGAATAAACCACCGAAACATCGGTATTTTTCTGTGGCCTCATTTTGCTTTGGTCGATAATCAGAAGAATGACCCAATGATGACTAGTAAGTGGCTATTTCACTGAGACGTCACAAAAAGAAAACGTCATAAAGAGTAATCGTCACAGACAGAAAGCGTCATAAGGAAAAAACGTCGCAAAAAGTCATAGGCAGAAAACGTTACAAACAGAAAACAGAAAAAGTATCACAGACAGAAAACGTCACAAAGAGTAAACGTCAGAAACAGAAAACGTCACAAAGAGAACGCGTCACAGATAGAAAACGAAAAGCTTTATATCTTAAAAGTTGCTGGTCTTCCAGTTTCTGTCTTTACAGCTCACGAATGGGGCTTTAAAAGGATATCCTGAAGATATCCTGTGAAGTTACTATATAGTATATACAGAGGCGCAATATTGAGTTATCGATAACGTGAGTTAGACCTATATGCGTAAACTGCAGCAATTTAGGGACTGTAGAGATTTTGAAACTTTAGAGATTTACAAACTGTAGAAATATAGAGAGACTAGATATTTAGAGACTCCATAGAGATTTAGTAACGCTTTGGTTTGAGTACTGCTCAAGACTAATATTTAACTGCAGATCTAAATAGTTATAAGATTGCGGAGAAACGACGACCGGTATAGCGCAAAATGCTTGTTGATTGTTGAATCGCATCCGATAAGTTGTCAATGCGTGCACTGTTTAAGCTTGCTTTACATTCGTTTCGTGTTTCGCTGGGCTAATAATGAACGTGCAATTTTAGTTGCAAGTGGCAGTCTTTGGGGATTGCAACATTTTAAGTTGTTTTGGGAAGCAGCTAGTATAAATATTGACGTGTGCTAAATCAAGGAGGGAAGTGTACAGGGATAGAACGAAATCAGTTTTAGACTATCCCCGTGGGTAATGTGAAATCGATTTCAGATTACCGGGCGGTAGGTAGCTTGAGGAGAGGGTAGAGCTTAAAGCCTTTACACCGTAAGCAACACGACCACTTTGACACGCAATCAACGATGACATATGGCACACCGTTGGTCGCTTCGATGCTGCTTCTTGACGTCGAATCAACCGATGGACATGATCAAAAATTGGTTGGACTTTTGAATCATGAAAAAGCCGTATGCTACCGAGTGCAAGACTTGGAAAAACATAAGTGATTTAGTATTAAATTTTGCATATCCAGCCTGAATGATTTTCCTTGTTTTCCATCTTAGTTTCTGTAATAACCACTGTCTGCCTTCTTTGCTATTCCAATAACTGTGACTTCTGCGATATTGTGGTCTACGCTTTGGTATTGACTGCTGCGTCAGAGTCTCGAGGTCATAGGTCTTGCTCTTAGTGTTGAACTCAGTGGTCACTCTGCCGTATATGCCAGCAGCCAGGTCACGTGTAGGTGAGCAGGTTGAAAAAGACGAACCTTAAGTTTAGATTTAAATGACATAAAAAATTGATATTACAAACGAACTGATATGGACAGCAAATTCTAAAAGCTTCGGACTAGCTGATTCTTATGGCGTCTAACCAGCGAATTCTAAAAGTATTGGACCAATGAATTCTAAAAGCGTTGGATCAATGAATTCTAAAAGCACTGATATTGCAAAAGCCAGAGATTTATCGCTATTCACAATGAATTCTAAAAGCATTGGACCAATGAATTCTACAAGTACCAGACCAAAAACTGCCAAAGCGTCTGACCAACTAATTCTAAGGCATTATACCAACGAATTCTAAAAGCCTTGGACCAGCGAATTGTAAAGCATCGTACCGACGATTTCCAAAACTTAGGACCAGTGGGTTATAAAGCGTCGGACTTACAGTTTATACAGCTTCGGACCAGCGAATTCCAAAGCTTCAAACTTGTTCACCAATGCAATATATTTCTGATAGACTGATGCACGAAGGTGCCGAATCAATTCTTAAATTCACTAGACAAGCGAGCATGATGCAGAAATGCGAAAGCGTCCGCGCATTTCTGCCAGACACTTGCCCACAATTGCCCGCTCGTTGCGTCAACATAACTAGTCTTCGCTGATGTGTTCAGCAGACTAATTAATATCCCAGGAGTCTATGGAGAAAGCACAAATGAATCCATGCGCATGGGTGACCCCTTAACCTTCATTACCGCCTCCGTGGTAACGAAAATAGGGACGCCGCGGCGAAATTAGATCAACGAGTCAGGGACGAATATTTCTTCGAAAACGACGTCAACCATCTTGAAAGGATACAAAGGGCAGCGCTAAACAGTTAACGATGAACGTCCATTTCAAACTATTGCCTGGAAACATCATACTCCATTTGGGATCTCCTCGTTCAACGATGTACCCATTTTCCTTCTGTGAATACATGGCCTCGACTCATTTCATTTTCATCGGAGAATATTTCTCATCTGTGCTGACGTTTGAATGGGTGAGACGTGATGGTCAAGTCCCAGAGTGCATGTATGAACCGTCCTAAAGCCAGAGATTCAACGCTCTGAAATATTGCCACAATTCGTATTCACCATGGAAGCGCCACGCATTGGCGCCTTCCCGTATAGGCTCTAAACAGCTTAGCAGGACAGAAGAGCAACCGATTTAATATTGTATGGCACGGGCAAAAAGTGGTTTTACGTCCAGTTTTTGTCTATCCCTCTGTAAGACAAATATCCTCAGGAAAGCTATCTCCGTTGTTAAAATCCAACGGTCTAAGAAACTTTCAACTGAGATCAAATCTTCAAATCACATTTTTAGTTCTATAAGAAAACATATGAACTGATTGATTGATTAATTGATTGATTGATTGAGTAAACGAACACTGCCGCCGTTACTCACGCTTTCCCAGAAACTGGCGTGGGGCAAAAGTAGCCCACTTGATTCAAACAGTCACTAAGAGCAACTGTTAGCACCTTTGAGATTCATTCTTTAAAGGCGTTTCATTAAGTGCGCTGATACATACAAACGTACACGCATAAATACATACATGTATTCATATTCATACAATATTTAGCCTACAAATAGGTTATATATAAACAACCCTGGAATAAACCAAAGCTGACACGTCAGTGGAGTTATATTATTGCTCGCTCGCCCATGCATGGCACGGGCCAAAGGATTCCAACAGACTCCTCAGAAGCAATGTGTCCCAGATTTCATCAGTTTTATTCCCTAAGTATCATCAAAAACTCGGTACTTGTAGGTAGGTGGTCAGTATCCAGAGATTCAGGCAGAAAGACCTGCTAAGGTGGATGTGGTGTATAGTTAAAGCAACTAGGGAGGAAGGGGAATATAAGGCAGCATCAGTGGATAGGATAGGTCTTGTGAAACACAGTGTTTCAGTTTTGAGAGAAAGACGTGTTTGAAGGTAGGTTAACCCTTTGCGCTGATACAACACAATGACATAAGGCTGTAATGTGATATTGCCCTTCTCACAATCAGCTCAGAAGTGCACACACGCCTTGACGGCGCAGTTGCAGTTGTATTGCAGAGCAATTGTGCGCGAAGGACTTGCTCCTACACAGTGACGCCTCGGACCAGGATCGACCTCGCACTATCCGCGATTCCAAACCGACTGCTATAGCCAATCGGCCACCGTATACCAAACGAGCGCACACACAATTTCATCTGGATATTCCTGGAGAACGTAGCTGCCAATCATTTAGTTGCTCCCACTCGCCCTGTCGCCCTACGATCTGTACTGTACATTCATCTTCCATCTATATACCTGCAAAAACCATTCCTCTGAAACTGTACTACAATGCTCAACAATCACAGTTGCATAGCAGTTCCATGGATGGCAGAAAAACGCTCTCCTTTCTTGCCTGCTGTTTCTGACACGGTTCATTGCATCACCAACTCGACCACGGAAGTACTTCATCTGTTCCCGCTCTCAGTTAGTCCTCGTCTTACCCACTCCCCTCCCCATGCCTAACGGTGTTTGTATAAATCCGAGAACTTATTCGCCAATTGTCCTGGATTGCGATACACTACGAGACCGCTCGTGTTTACATTACGTACCACTTCACTCGGTTATCTCCTTGACGACAGCTTCCACTGCCACTTGCGTGTCGACGATGTTTTCAGCCATTCCTTTCACTTGATGGTTCCACGTCGGATTTCTCTCTTCAATCGGCAGCCACTGTTTTTGGCGATGTCCCGTTTTCGATGGCTAGTAATAAACCTCAGTCCGAATCTTCTCCGAATGAATTACTCCTTCAAGGGACGATGACCCAACAGCTCAACGCATACGACTGACTCAAGCTCGTTCAGTTGGGTGGTGACTTGCTAACTCTGAGAGTCAATGGTGAAAGATGAGATGTGGGCAAATTTGAAGATGTTACAAATTAGTCGGGCAACAGCAATGAGTACAGATTGTAGCTTGGATACGTTCGAATCGGTTAAATGATGAGAGACTGATGTAGGCACTTTTCTCAAAGTCCACCCTGTAGCAGATCAGGGCGTGCTCAAAATTAATGTCTTCATTGCGTGCAATGACAGCGACTGGCGGGTAGAGCGGAGTTCAAATCAAATCAATACCATTTTTATTTTTGAGACATCAATCGATCAACCAACCAACCAATCCATCAATCAATCAATAGGAATCAAAACAAAACAATTGAACCGTACATGATAGAGTCATTCTAATCCTCAGAGTGTCAACATCTATTATGCTCAGCAATGGGAAATCCAAAGAGGGACAAAACTCTCTGCTGGCTATGGATTCCCTTTTACACAATGGATTTTACGAAAATGACAGAAACACGCGTGAGAGACACTGTGGACGTCGTGTTTGACTCCCCGATCAATCATTCAATCAATCAATTTTATTTGGTAACTTAAAAATACACGAGAGAATGACAAACACAAGTTTTCATAAATGAATAATCTGGCTACACAGGGGAACCTAAAGAGAACCACGATAGAGCTCGCTAACCAGGGTCCCTATGTAGAATTTACAAACTGGCGATTATACAATACGCCTGTTATTTGATATCGCCTCGTCGGCGCAACTGCAGTTGTACTGCAGAGCAATTGTGTGCGAAAGACTTGCTCAAGGTCCCTACACAGTGACGCCTCCGACGAGAGTCGAACCCGCTCACTCAGCGCACACTGAGTGTTACAGGGCCGACCACCATGCCACGCATGATTGGTCAGAGGCGTCCAGCTAGGGAGGGGGTGTTCGGCGGCAAATGCCTCCAATTTCAGGTAGAGGGATATTTTTTTTAGTCGTAAGGGAATGAATTTCTTGCCTTCCTAACCCTTGGGACAGAGGGTGTCCCTCCATTACTCAAGGGGGATTGACGCCCCTACGCTTGGCTATTAATAAAATTCACAAATCAGGTAAATAAAATAGATAGAAGTTAAACTTAACCAGTGCCTTAACTAAGGGCTCAATGCATCCACTGAATAGATACAGACACAAACATTCAATGCTTAACGGTGTTTTCAAGCAAATAAAGGCGGAGTTTATTTTTAAATAATCTAACGTTTGGTTGATGTTGAATGTATGTTGGGAGAAGATTCCATAAAATGGAATCCAGTGCATTGAATGGAAAAAAATCTAGTATTTGTGTGTGCATAAGGAGGGTCATAGGATGTCGAGTTTCTTGTTTGATTGGAGTGGCGATCAGAGAGAGGTGAGAGCAAAAAGTTATTAAAAACATGTGGAAATAAACCATAAATTTTAGCGATACATAAACTCTCCCATTTGCATCCGCCTGAGTTTATCAGCACTCAACAGACCACATTTTTGAAAATACTGAAAAGTGTGTGCTATATAAGGGATGTTTGCTATTTATCTGACAGCCTTTTTGAAGGATGGTGAGTTTCTTAAGATTGGAACTATTGGTAGAGGTCCAAGTTAGATTGCAATAAGTTAAGTATGGATAGATTACAGAATAATAAGGTGTAGTCCGGATAGAGAGAGGAATCGATTTGGATGAGCCAAAGAGTATTCCAATAATTTAATCTATTTTTAAGAGCTATTATTTATGTGTTCTTTCCAATTCAGGTGCTGATTGTTGTACACTCCCAGGAATTTGGTAGAGACTACTTGGGTGATGGGGGTTCCTTCAACAAGTATAAGATGGAATTTTCTGGGGGACATTATTTTCTATGAGCTCTAAACAGGATGTAATTTGTTTTATCTAGATTGAGGGTTAGTTTGTTCAACCGAAAACAATCGGCTACTTTGAGGAGTTCAGAATTTACATTTTGAAATAGAGTATCAATTGATTTGTGAGAATGAAACATATTGTAATCATCGGCGAATAATACAAAATACATAGTAGGGGTGTACATTTTTCGCGGGATTCGCAAAATTCGCTAATTTTTTGTACTACCGCGAATTTTAACGTTTTACCGCGAATGGCCGCAGTATTTTCGTGCTGTTCGTGTTTTTGATGTTCTAAACATTAGCCATTGGCTACGACTTCGTGTGCGAAAACATTCGGTGGTCAGAGCAAGACGTTCAGTTTAAGCCCTGTACTTTTCAGGTGGGCTGCGAGCGAGCGGTGATCTACTATTTTGCCGAACATGCAATGTGCCCGTCGAATTTAATCGGAGGGAAAGTTGCACTAAGCAGTAGCACCCAAATATCCACTGTTTACAAGGGCAAAGCACAGCATGTAGAGGGTGGAAAAGCGAATAAGGAAAAATTGCAACCTGCTCTTTCAGCTGTGTTTGCAAAGCAGACACCTCAGCAACAACACCCGCCATCATTGTCATGAATGATTGTTGATTATACACAGTTATTGATTTATTTATTGCATTACACATTTGATCGCAAATACGCCGCGAAATTCTATTGAATTTTCGAGCTCGAAAAATTTACAGCCCTATCACTGATACCATCTTATAACGTTTGGGCATTATGAGGATATGAGCTCAATAGAATCAGGTGTCTTTCACTTCATACTGTCTTAGTCCCACCGGCTTGTGCTTTGGTTTTCTATTGTAACTCATATCTCTTCGGTTTGACAGCCACAGAAAATCCTCTGAACGTCAGCTTGTTACGCTTATGTGTTACATTCGTTGCACTGATTGTCCATGCAACTTTAGTCTACGTGGGTCCAACCAGCTGACAGCCCAAACAGCCTCCCCTTCCACTTCGGGTAGAGCTGCTGTCTCTCTCCTTTGCTACTTTCCGGACACGCCTGAAGAATTGCCTGTTCTCCGTTTAACTATGCGTTGGGTCGTGAGCGCCTCTGATTCGAGTGGCGCCATATACATGTAAGTGCTCCTTTACATTACATTACCTCTAGCGATACGACTTCTTCTCAAGCGCAGATCTTTCAACGATGAGCTGTCTGTGTTGTGCAGTAACTTTTATTACCTTCTAATCGTTACAGGGTTAAGATAGATATGGAACAGACCTTAACAAAAACCGTTAGTAGCAGAATTCGCACACATGGCTCTGTTATCGTAAACACTACACTGAGGCGCCCTTTTAGCGGCATGGCCGGGTTACGGCGCCATATAAATTGTCGTTATCGCTATCATTATCATTTTATGGCTCTATAAGAACTGAGAAGACAAAGAAGGGTCGGTCAGTTTGTAAGTTCTTTCGTCAGAGGGGTTAAACTATCTCCTACTCCATAACTACTTGTCTAGTTTGATATTATCAGTTACCCACCACGTCACTGACTTAACTATGACTTTGACTAAAAAAGCTTCTATAGCGCCGCCATAATAACGTACAGGGCATCAACCGACGGTGCATTAAAACAAATCCTAAATCAGGTCAAATCCAAGGTCAGTCCTAAGAGACAGAAAGACAGGCTAAGGAGGATGAACAAGGGTAAATAGAAAACTTTTAAGTCGAGATTGAAAAGACTTAGTTACATCGGTAAAGTAGTATACGATTCCGATTTCAGTTCAGACACATTAATTTCTTTTCTCACTCATGTATTTAATTTCTTCTATACAGTAACTTCACATGGCATATTTTGTTTGAAATCCAATTATTACGAAAACTATACTTACGGTCTACTGAAGAGAACACTACTTGCTATCTCAGCGGGTTCCTGAATGCTGCAGACTTGCTGCTAATAACTCACTGCATGTGGTTCTGCTGCACCTGATAGCCCTAGACTTCTCAAGGGCTTTTGACACAGTGGGCCGAAATGCCTATCCCCTATAATATATAATTGGTAAATCGGATTTTCTCAACGAGTGGCAACATAGAACGAAGTTCATACGTACTATCTCATTCTCCATTGAGATCAGCGCAAGGTTGGTTCAGGAATATGGTTCTGCAAAATTTCATTATGGCAATATCTAAAGCCTCGGTACTCATACAGCAAGATGTAGGAGTAAACACTAGACTGAGGTAGTGTTACGCGGACGACATGGTTTCTGCTCCCATCTATAAACAGCCATCTAGAGCATGCATTCGGAGATTTACCCAGCCTCAGCGTAGGTGGATATTATGCACAATTGTACATGCAATCTGAAGTTAAACCACGCAACAACCCGTGAAACTATTACGTTAAAAAGACGTCCAGCGCCCAGTGAAAAAGCGGGGCGAAAGATGGACCTAGTTCAGTATCAGAGCAGATGAGAGTGAAAAGCATGAAATTATTCGGAGTCACGCCATTCGAACAACGTTCACATCAATGACATCAACATTATCACGGCCATACAATAAAGGAGGGCTTTTCATGCTTATGGTATATCAGCCCGAAAGCTAAGCGCTTCGTTAGTGCAATCCAAGGTGGTACAGTATCAGCGCCGCCTTTATCATTAGGCCAACAAGTCCCCGGCGTATATGGGCGGCTCATTTCAAGGGGCGACAAAGTTGAATTTAAAAATATTTAAATGTAAAAGTAATTGATAGCTCTCCAGTGGACTAAGGAAGAAATGTTTAAATGTTACACTCTTATCGAAGTTTAAACTAATACAATCACTAAGTTAATACTAGTTATTTATTTTCAGCTTTTAATAGAAAGGGATTGGTATACTGCTGGTTTCTCTTCCTACTCTTAAATTTTAAATTTCAATATGCAATTTCAATTCTGGGAGGGCGGCATGGACTGGTCGGATCTGGATTCAGACCATTATAAGTCTACTGACTCGGGCGCCTTTACTTCCGGATTCCTACCAAAGCTTAGTATTGTCGTAGCCTCCAGTCTTTTCTCAGACATAATTAACCACACTTCTCATGCATAAGTGGACTATCGCCTCCTGTATTGAAACGGCTTATACTCTATGCTCTCTCGTGTATTAGAGAGCACAGAGTATAAGCTATAGCAGCGGGTACAACAGAGATATACTTGCTGAAAAATACAGAATGATTTACTCTTGAACCAGACATCAGAAATGGGATCGGTTCATTAGAGGCCATGAAGGTCGTTGTAATATGTAAACCAAAGCGTGGTTGGCGATGGGTAAAATAAAGCATATACTACATTACTGTGCAGCAACAGCGCAATTGAAATAAATACGTGTATTTTAACAACGCAACGCCATCGGTTTCATTGATATGGCACAATCTAACAAGGATTTTAAGTGGTTCAGAAGACGTCTGTGTAGAAACAACTGGCAATTAACCCGGAATATGCATGCCTAATAGCCCAATTTTTTGTGCTTGACATTCAAACCATTCCACAAGTCTTGCACTGAAGAATTTGTGACCTAATGTTTCATCGGTTTCTAAAAAAGTGTATATATTTGTCCCCAGTTACATTGTTTGCAGCTATAGTAAACCTCCCACACTGCAGTGCTCCTTCTACAGTCATAATAAATCTGATAAGATTCGATTAAATCTCATTCTACTGTCATAATCTTGTAAGATTCGATTAAATCTCATTCTACTGTCATAATCTTATAAGATTCGATTAAATCTCCTCGGCTCCGGTTTCTCGCCTTTTCAACTTCTCTTCGTGTCTTACTTTTAAAGGTCTTCCTCGCACTTTCTTAGTTTTCCATTTCCTGTTTCATGTATTGACTTTTAATACTTCCATACCTGGACGCTGCATTCCAACCGTGCCCTGACCAGTGATTTGTGCCACCTCGGCATTATAGCTTTGTCCCTGCGTGGTAACTATTTTCCTTCTGATCATACTTAAAGCTGAGTTAACCTTCCTTGCTGCTTCAGCACATTGCGTGTCTTAGCTATATACACGGTTAACGGATAAAAAGCAAACCTCTAGAAATATTGTAATTATTTGTCCAATAATTTATACATTTTAATCAAATATGGCAAAACTTCAGTTTAATGATTATGAAGCGCATGTTTATAATTAATTAGTTATAATGTGTGTTAAAAAACGTCCTCCTTCGGCCTCAACACATGCACCAAGACGCGCTCGCCATTCAGTAATTGCTACATCGATACAACTTGATCAAATTTGTCCATGTGCACAATTATTCTATAACACGTCTATTGCAAGAAAGAGTTTACAAGACAAAAGTACGCGACGTTGGAGAACTGCGTCAACGTATCATATACTTGGGACGAATTTTATCAAGTTATAATCAATGTAGCAATTACTGAATGGCGAGCGCATCTTGGCGCGCGTGTTGAGGCTGAAGTAGGATAATTATCTTTAACACACATGACCAGTAAGTGTTAAATATGAGCGTCATAATCATTAAACAGAACGATTCTTCATATTTGATTAAAATGATTACACCAATGGACAAATTGTTGCAGAATTTCTACAGATTCACTTTTTTCCGTTGTCCGTGTATATATATACAAGTATATTTATGTGAATAGCGCAGCCCGTTATCTACACTCCTGTAGTGGCTCATGCATTTATATAATATATATACATGTACTATAAATTATGTATATAATCTATACAATATATACATCCACGCATGTACTACTTCTATATATGTATGTATGTATATATGTAAAATAATAACTGCTGTTGATCAAACACGTGTTGGACTAGTAACGTTACTAATAAACCTGCAATGGAGCCGCGTGCGTGACAAGACTGTACAATGCGCTGACACGGTTTTTACGCCCCAGCACGATTTCGGCCCTTGCCGCATGCCACCTCTCTTCAGCTGCTCTATGGCGCATCAATCAAGGGACTTTCATTCTGAAGTCCCACGTGTCCAAGAGGTCTTAACAATGATCTATCCAATCAGGCGTCTTCCCATTTCTCTCGACCACAAAAGAACCCATCGTAACAACTTCTCTATTCCCTAGCAACCGGATTCTTGTCTTCATCTGGTTTCCTTCGACGACCCTTTGCCTTTACGCAATGCTCGTGAACAAGCTGGTACTACGCGCTTGGCTATTAAGTAGTGCTTTGAAAATGCTCGAGTTTATGGTTATTATTTTATGGTGGCGATAAAGAGTAGCGAGTGAATCGAATCTTTTGAAACATCCTTCAAGTCTGGTGGAATTTGAACTTACCTCTTCAAAGTTATAATTTTTTAATATTAATTTTTGTTTGTTTTTCACAATGACGACAACCCAGTATGATAACAAACTGTTACAAACGTAGCATGAACGAATGATACTGGCAGCCACGCAGGGCGCCCATTACGCTATATATTATGTAAATTTAATTGAACCAATGCCACCGCCGGGTTTCGAACTTGGTTCCTTAGCTCTGCACCCCAATGTGTTTTCCCTTACCCTCCCAGTTGTACATGTACTAGACCAGCGTTTCCCAAACTGTGTTCCGAGGAACCCTAGGGTGAGATGAATACAAGGGTTCCCCAGGAAACGTTCAATGTGAAAAAACAGATGTTTTGCTTAACATATGTGTATATAACTTTATCATTCATATGCCATTGTCATCAATATTTGTGCTACTATTAATCTAATCTACAGGCCTAAACCTATCACTGGCAGTGTTCTGAAGCGTCTTAACCTACAACAGAATATATAGTTTTGGACGAGGTTCCGCCAAAAAAGTTTAGATAAAAATGATTCCACGGCCAAACCAAGCGAAACCAATGTGGCAAACTTAAAAATAAAAATAAATTTGAACATAAGAAACTTATTTAAAACTGCATGCTGACTACAATAAGTAAATATAATGTCGACGTTATGTTATTAATTAAAGTAAAAACTCATTAACAAAAACATAACAGGGAGGGAAAAGCTAGGTTCATTGACTTTGGATTTAGGTCCTCCCTGCCAAGATTTTGAAAACTTCTGTGAAGCTTTGCTTCCAAGAACCGACCTATGACCTTAGCAGCAGTTACTGTGGCAACCATTAACTGCTGCATCAAAGGATTTTTGGAACAATCAATCTTCCCATATTAGATTGCGCGTCCTTGTATGCGTCATTACCATGGCAACAGCAGTGATTAACAGCTGCATTAGAAAGCACAATAGCCAGAATAACGGCTACAGATGGCCTAACAAGTGCCATAATTCTTTCCTTGCTTATCGCTCGACGAATAACTAAGCAGAAACGCACCATTATTCTGCGACGACGTTCTTTGAAGGCAGGTAGGCAGGCAGACAGACAGGCAGGCAGGCAGGCATGGCAAGCAGGCATGACAAGCAGGCACGAGGCACAAGGCAGACAAGACACATAGACAGACAAACAAATCAGACAGAGATAGAGACAGACAGACATATAGACAGACAGTAATACAGACAGTCAGAGAGACAGATACGCATGCAGACATGGAAGCAGAGGTGACAAGCGGAGGGATATGGATAGTGGGTCTTTTGGACGGATGGACGGACAGTTGGACACGCAGACAGAAAGTCAAACAAACGGACAGACGGATGAACAGGTTTGTCATGTACTGCAAAGACAGATAGACAGACGACGCAGAAACGTACGTGACTAGGAAAGGATATGGGTGGGTGGGTGGGTGGGTGGTCGGGTGGGTGGGTGGGTGGAGTGGAGGTGGTGGGTGGCAGAGAGAATAGAGATACACCAATTTACAAAAGAAAACAAACAAAAAGATTGAGGGATGGACAGTGAGTATTGGTGGATCTAGTATTAGACAAAATGACAGATATATAGACCGACAGATAGACAGACAGAGAGACATACAAATATACACTAAACGGACAGATAGATAGGGGGTTAGACAGACAGACAGATAGACTCACAGATAGGAATGCGAACGTTATTTGACTTTGTTTAAAATTTGAAGGCTCTCATGCATTTGCTAGTTTGCTGGTAGTCTAATATAGAATATTCTTACTAAGTTACTTAAATTACACTACATACATGAAATTGGTATTTTTTAACCACACACTGGGCAGTTTTATCCTGATTCCGTTGCATATGAGACTAAAAAACTGATTTGTTAGAGTCCTAATGCTGACCCGTTTGGTCTGATTGCAGATACTGTTGATGGCCAAGGGTTGGTATATTTGCCAAGAGTAGTACTTTCGTTATGTGAACGTTATATGACCTTGTTTGGAATAGATGCTATTATTTATACCTTTTGTAAGCTAATGTGCGTGTGCTGGTAATCTATTAAAAAATATTCTTGCTTACTTACCTATTTAGATAGACAGACAGATAGACAGACAGACAAACAACCAGACAGATAGACAGACAAGTATTAAGAGATTGTACTCAGTATCCTTGTACACGAACAGTGCTATGATAGATTTGTCTGGCACCAAATGGCAAAGTATCTCTTTCGAAATGTCCATGAACCAATGCATCAACTCCTACTCCTTGAATAAACTCCCTGCTCCTCCTCCTTTTTTCATCTCTCCTTATCTTGTTTCTCATACACTTTCTCCTTCTCAATCTCATCCTCCTCCTTCTCCTCCTCCTAATTCTCGTTCTTCTCCTTCTCTTCATCCTTGATGATAAGGAAGAGGATGGAAGGCAGAGGGCCTTCTCTTCTTCCTCCTCCTCTTCCTCCTCCTCTTCCTCCTCCTCTTCCTCCTCCTCTTCCTCCTCCTCTTCCTCCTCCTCTTCCTCCTCCTCTTCCTCCTCCTCTTCCTCCTCCTCTTCCTCCTCCTCTTCCTCCTCCTCTTCCTCCTCCTCTTCCTCCTCCTCTTCCTCTTCCTCCTCCTCTTCCTCCTCCTCTTCCTCCTCGTCCTTCTCCTCTTCGTCCTCCTCCTCCTTCTCATTTCCTCCTCTTCATCTTTCCCCTTCTCTTCCTCCCTCCTCGTAATCTTTATACCATCTGTCATCTTATTCCTATTATCCTCGTCTTCTTCCTATTTATCTTTTCCACTGTCTAATCTTTCTCCTCGTCCATCTCTTCTTTCGTATCGATATTATCAGAGGCAGCATCAATTAGTCACGACGTCATCGGCATCATCAAAAGTAACAATAGCTTCGTCATCATCATCATCATTATAATCATAATCGTCGTCGTCAGCATCATCGTCATCATTGTAACCTTCATAGCACGATCGTCATCATCTTCGTCGTGGTCATCATCATCATTGCCGTCATAGTCATCGTTATCATGATCGTCATCAATATCATCGCCATCACCACATAGGCTGATCGCGACATGATGCTTACTATGATGATGTTGATGACGGCGATGATGATAATGATGACCATTATCATCATCGCCGTCATCATCATCATAGTAAGCGTCGTGATCAGCATGACCATGATCGACACCATCATCATCATCATAACTGCGACCGTCATTTGCCCTTCGAATGAGATTTCTAGACCTGACATGAACCGGATGAAGCAGACGAATAGCGACCGTTTTCCATTAAACACTGACAATAAATAATTGCGGGCCAATGAATCTCTTTGAAGTCATCCTTATGTGTACATATGTTTACCTGCCTATCCGTCAGTCAGTCTCTCTGTCTGTCCGTCTGTCTTGCTGTCCATCTGTTTGTATATCTGTTACTATGTGTATGTATCTGTCTGTCTGTGTGCATGTCGGTCTACCTATCTGTCCATCCGTCCGTCTGTCGTCTGTGTGTCTGTACGTCTGTCGCAGCTTACAGACAGACGAACGGATGGACAGATGGACGGACAGACTGACAGTCTATCTGTATGTCTGTCCGTCTGTCTATCTATCTGCCTGTCTGCATAGTATACAGAGTCCATATTCTTCAGCACTTCTGTCCGTCAGTTCGTCTATATGTCTCTCCCTTTGTATGCCTGTCTTTCGTCTTTGATCTGCTTAAGGCGTGGTTTCCTTATCCGTGACTATCGGACGAGAATATCCGCTGCAGCAGTGGTTATGAGTCCAAAGATGCGAAGGCAATTGCCCAGAACTAACGACTTATATAATTGCCTAGGCCTCTATAAGCGGTGGAATTGCCACAGTGGCGCCCGGAATCGCTATAACAGCGTCTGCAATTTCTCTAATGATGCGATATCTTCTCCGAGACATGCTGAATCACCTTGAAGACTGCAAGTGCCTGGATCTCAACCAATTGTATCCGAAAACGACTTATTTTTGTAACGCAAGTATCGCCACCTAGTGTCGTAGACATGACGTCATTTCGTGATCGTCATCATCATCACTTCTATTTTGATTACATACATACATATATATATATACATACATACATACATACATGCATACGTACGTACAAACATATATACATACAGACATACATACTGCGTTTGTTTGTAGTTATACTTTCGCTAACAGCAAGCGCTGCTATGGACCTCTTCAGAGGTGTAAGAAGGTTTTAAACAGTGGGGTGGGACATAATTTAAGAAATATTGCGCGAAGCGCCAAACATTTTTTTGGCCTGCCACTTTTATAATCCCCCCAGAAATTTGAAAAATGCGGGGGCACAAATTCTCCCATCGAGTAATGACGTCTATGACGCACTATTGGCATCGAGCGCCGAGCGACATCTTGTGATTGGTAGGGTCGTTCACGTCAACATTGTCGTCCAGTTCATAGCGCTGATGACAATTTACCTGAAGGTAGCATACTAAGGTGATGCCTTGCGCTTGGCTAAACTATGCAAACTAAGCTCAAAAGAGTCATCAGTGGTGGGCCCACCCAACGGATTCCCGTCGACAGCTGACATGGCACGGATGCTCAAAGTCTCAAGACCAAGTTGCGTCGATGAGTAGACACGGGACGGTGTCGACGAGTAGTCTCTCATTGGTGGAAAATGACGCGTGTTCGGATATTCGTCGAGACACAAGGAGGACGGTGAAATGGCATTCTTCGTATCTTGGTCGGCAGATTGAATAGCCATCAGTGACAATCGGTCAATGCTACTCCAGTGACCACGTCGCTCGTCCTCCACCGAGAGGTAAACACTCGGCAACAGGAAGCGTACACTGCCGCACGGCGTGACCCTACCGCGTGCATAAGAAGGGATGGTCTTATGTAGTCACATGGCCTGGACAACTTGCGAACAAAATGCCTCTCAGACGCACGAAGTCTTTGCAAAGTCCGAAGAATAATTCTGGTATAGAAACCTAGCATTGGAGAACTCCAACAAGTTCGAAGCTACTGAGTAAGTTCCGCATTTAAACGAGATGACGATGAGTTCTCTGCCCGAAGGGCAGGTCCATTTGGCATTACGTCACCCGGGAATGAGATGAGTGAGGTGGTTTCCCGTTGACTTCCTCACAGACAATTATGGGTGCGCAACTTGTCCAAGGTCGCTAGCAGTGACTTGGGGTGGATTCGAACCTGCGATCCTCCGAACGCAAGGCACCGAACATCCCACTACGCCACCGCGCCCCATTTAAACGTAGATTATCTTAAAAATGACAGCAGTCGATAAAATCGACCAAGATGGCCGGAAGCCAAGGGCAGAAGTCCACATGTAGGCCTATGTCCTGATGTGGTCAATGCATTAGTAATGAATAGTGATTGGTAATAATGCCATCAGCCATTGCTTAACGATATCCTTTGGTTGTTGTAAATCCTACCACATGGTGACAGAGACAAGTGTGCGCATTACCCAAGCCACTTGCCCGTGGTCATTACACGGAAAGCGTCGCTTCAGCACATATTATACGTTGTTGACCTACACTGCAAACATGTATGACATATTTTTATTGCACATCTGTCCGCGTGTATATATCGTAAATTGAACACATTTTTTTCATAAGGTGCGTCACCGTATTATATTTATTGGGACGTCTTTGAAACATTGCATAGGCCATATATATTTAAATAACATATATCAATACAAATAAGCCTACATGAATACTACATGTGATCATGTACATACATGCATGCATGGATGTATACATACATACATACATACATACAAACGTACTTACGTACATAGATACATACATACATACGTGCATGTGTGGCACGGTGGCTGAGCAGTCGGCCCGCAACACCCAGTGTGCGCTGGGTGAGCGGGTTCGACCCTCGTTCAAAGTGTCAGTCACTGTGTAGGAACCTTGAGCAAGTCCTTGGCACACAATTGCTATGCCGTACAACTGCAGAGACGTATGCACTTCTGATCAAAAGATGTTGGAAGAAGGGCGATTTCAAATTTCAAGAATTGCAATTTCAATATATACATACATACATACATACATACATGCATACGTACATACATACATAGATACTTACATACATACATACATACACACATACATACACATACATACATACATACACATACATACATACATACACATACATACATACATATATACATACATACACACACATACATACATATACACATACATACACACACATACATACACATATACATACAATGTCATTCATACATACATACATACATACATACATAAATACATACATACATACACACATACATACATACATAGAATACACTTCTACATAATAGAGCAAGAACGAGTTTAGTATTGAAGGACAGAAAAAGCGTCACCAAAGACAGATGAACGCATAGACAGCGTTACCTTTTTCCTGTATTTGATCCTCTTCTGTCGTTTCCTCTTTTGTCTTCGTCACCGTAAGTGACTGTCTCCCTTCGGTGACTACGACGGGCGAGCCACACGCTATCTCTTTCCGGTCTCTTCACCGACGACGACGTTCTTGTTCCACTTTTTTGTCGCCTTGCTTCCGCTCTGTTTCGACGCTGCTAGCGCCATCTGCGGCCGATGCCTGCGCCGTCTGTGACCGATTTACGACCGATTGCTCTCGATGAGCGTATTTCAGCCGCCAGGAGGCGCCATTGTAGACATCAGTGGAGAACGCACAAATTGCATTGGGCGCGATAAGATCAATCGCGGATGGAGTGTTTTATGATTGGGGTTAATAGTGACTTGAAGGTTTCGTCTTGTTCTGACTTAGTATAATTGGACGATTCGGGTTGACACGTCAAGAGCGAGGGGCAGAGGGGCAAATGCTCTGGGGCCTGAAGATATTTAGGGGCCCGAGCCGCGCCTATGATGAATTCAAGAATAATATTATAATGACTTACACTCTGTGATTTGTGCCCTTTAAATAGCGACTTGTAGTAATATAATAATAATAATACCAACTCTTAACCAGTGTTGTATGCAATACCTGAAACTTCAAGACCAAGACGAGACCGAGACAGTGAGGTGCCGAGATCGAGACAGTGAGGTACCGAGACCGAGACACCAGGCTTCGGAGACCGAGACACTAAAAACTGTCTCGAGACGTCTCGAGAGCGAGACACTGTATCGAGACCATACAACTATGCTCTTAACTACAATCAATTTATACTTCTAGTATCTGTGTGTTATCTTACTTATTATTTTTTGCTGTAGAACACACTCAATTCCGTATTGAATCCCGTGCCTGTTTTTCCTAGGTGTTCCCTCTACGCTTTCTGCAAAGCTGTGCTTATGAGCGAGCACACGGGTCGAGGAGCCAGGACACACAAGAATATAATATATTGTGCGCGCACAATCTTTATAGCAAATAAAACAGTCACGATTTCTTTTTATGAAACTGAGTAACTCGAGTCTCCTGCTGGCTGCAACCTGCCTAACTCCAGACACTGTTTCGCTTGCTAATGCGTCCCCTTATTTTTTTTAGACAAGGAACTTTCATGGACTTTTAGGTTATCAGAACTTATCACCATAGACTCTTAGATACAGTCTTAATATAGCTATCATGGCATAAAGCTCGGACCTGCGCCCAAAGGCGTAACCATTAATGAAATATTGCACAGTGCCACACACAAAAAAGCTCTTGCACTATCTTCAGAAACTACTAAGAGGGAACATTGGTCCAGAATCTCTCTGATTAAGGGCACGGAATCTCTCTCGGCGGGCCTGGGAGCTGGAGTTAGGATTAGGGTAAATTTAGTGTTATGTTCGGGTTGGGAAAAACCGTAAAAGGTTGCAATGTTTTTTCTTCTGGTTAGTGTTTGAACTCGTAATGGCTGCTATAGCGGGTTTATGCTTAGAGTAATGTCTAGCAAGAATGTATGGGTTAATGTTCATTTAGCGCTATGAAAAGATTGAGGTCAATTTATTAGCACGTGGGTTAATGCTGGGGTGTGATTGAAGAAAGAATAAACTTCAGACGCTGCAGATCTTTATGAGATTCTAGCTACAATCATGTTTTTTCTTCACCCCGTCGTTATTCCCTTAATGTACCATTTCGTTCCTCTTTATCTTCCTCCTTGTAATTACCCTGCGCCCGAGGGTTTATTTCTCCAAATTTCCGACTCTTATTCTTCCCCATCTCCTTCGTCATTATCGTCAGCTTCCTTCTTCTTTTTCTCCTTTTCCTTCTCCGTCTCCTTCTACTTCTCCTTATCCTACTCCGTCTCTTCATTTTAGATTTCCTCATTCTTCATCTTATTTCTCCTCCATTTGTCAGTCTATCTTTCATGCATCGCTTCTCCCTTTCTTTCCATTTGCCTCTGTTCTCTGATTCTTGTTGACCAGACCGTAAAGATTCCGACGAATGACTCTCGACGCAACACCAAAGAAACACGAAAATAGACATAAGACATACAGAGAGGTACACGGACATACGGATAGGCAGACAGTAGAACAGACAAATAGGAGGATGGATGGTCAGACGGATAAGCAAGGGGATTGGCAGACGGACTAGCAAGTGGATGGGTGGACGGATAACTAAACAGATGGGCAGACAGGCAGGAATTAGGATGGCAAAACGGATAGGTAAAAGGTGGCAGACGTATAGGAAAAAGGTTGGTACACAGAATGCATGGGCACGCAGATAGGCAATAGGATTGGCAGACGGATAGGTGCACAAATGGACAGTGATAGGTAAACAGATGGGCGGACTGGTAGGCAATAGAATGGGCAGACGGACAATCAAACAGGAATGTGTATAGATTAACCGCAGAGAGAGAGAGAGGTGGAGAGACAGATACAGACAGAGACAGAAAGAGAGGCAGAGAGAGGGAGAGGCAGAGAGAGACATAGGCAGAGAGGGAGGGAGGGATAGAGAGTGAGAGAGAAAGAGTTTGATATTCGTTGTACGAGCAATCCATGTTTAGGCAACACTCTAGAGGATTGTAAATTCGTCGTTTGGTTTTTCGACGGTGGAAGAAGAGACGGAGGAAGAGCGGGTGTCTTTATTTCTGGAGTGGAAGAGTGAGCGAAAAGGAAAGTGGGAGTGGATGGTATGGGGAACATATAATTATGTCTCGTGCAGTTGAAACCACGGAAAGAGATTAATTAACGGGAATTGGAAAGAGGAAGGCAACGATATAGACAGAAAGTCAGAGACAGACAGAGGCATAGAGACAGAGGGATATAGAAACAGTGACAGAGGGACCGAGAGATAGAGAGACAGACAGAAAGGGACAAAGAGCGATACAGATAGCCTTACAAAACAGATAAACAGGAGAACAGAGTCGGTAACCCACAGACTGAGAGTTAGAGAGAACGACAGGCAGACAGACAAGTAGAAACACAGGCAGTAGCTCACACACAGATAGATACCCCGCAGGCAGGCACACAGACACACAATGAGAAAGTCGGGCGCATACGATCGGACATAATTAGTTTTGGCAATTGAGATTTGTGGTCAACTGGAGGACGCGCAGCGGACAACAGATCACGTCAGTAATGGACAGCAAATGACCACAGCAGTCCAAAAAAAATTAATGACCTGAGCTTTGGACAACGTCTGACCTCAGCACAGACAACAAATGACACCAACAGTATAAAAAATGACACTAGCAGTGTAAAAAAATGACCTCAGCACTGACAACATAGGTCCTCGGCTTTAGACAACAAATGACCTGGGCACTGGACAACACATGACCTAAGTTAGCATAGACAACAAATGACCTCAGAAAATACAACAAGCGACATCAGCAGAAGACAACAAATGACCTCATCGGTGGACAACATATGATCTTAGCATAGAGCCATAGATAACAAATGACCCATGCAATGAGCCACCATATGGAATTGAACCGGAATAATTCGAACGCTTTTTAAATCACAGAGACCAATGTTACTAAAGTAATTATGCAAGCATGGACCTATTACTGGAAAATCCTTATGTAACGCCATGTCACTAGTTTTCGGACGATAATATGGGCAGAGAAATTCTCACATCTTGTTGACATAAAAAGCTGACTCATAAAATTTTAGTTATGAAGATAAATTGTCAGCTGAATTTTAAAACAACTGTTGGAGGTTTGAAGCATAGTCAAATCGAAACCAAATGTTAATTTGGGCGACATCTGTCTGTAAGAGCATTAACGTGTACACGTAAACAGGCTTATACGATGATCCGTAGAACCGTTTATCGATATAATACTACGTACTAATTCCTTATCGTGTGCATTTTAGTTCACTAGTTAAGTTTATTTCTAATTATACTGCATATTTCTTAACCATATCCGTCTGCATATTTATGTTATTTCAAAACTACTAGGGGGCCTAGTAAGCGGGGCTTAGGCTCTTTTGGGTTTCTCCCTTTGAGCCATTTCGGCATTTTCTCATGTATATATATATATATGTTGAGTTTTGATATACCTTCCTTGGTTTCAATAAAAGCAACTTGACTTGGATTGGAAAGAGCTGTGTGATCGCAGCATTGAACTCCCGACTGTGGTGGCTTTTGAGGTGACGAACCGTGAGATGATTCCGTCCATAGTAGCTCGCTTTTAATCCGCTCACTGAAAGCCACCAACTTTGCGGAACTCGCAAGCTTTGGCATTGTGTTATCATCGCAGCTTTATTTAGCGCCTTTTCTGAACAGACAAATGTTTTCATTTGAGTCATTAGTTTTGTCAAAGCGATAGAAGAAGACTGCTCAAAGCTACACGTTCTTTTAGGCGACTACGTGTTCCTTTCTCGAATAAGGGGAATCGAGATACATGAGTAGATATCTTGAAGAGGCGCTGTATAGATATTGCCGTACATTGCATTTCGTGACGGGAAATGGCCCACAACGAGATGCGTTCCGCCTCTATAGACGATTTATCGATACACAAGGCAACTCCAATATAGGTCGTCTTTGGTCAGTGGTTTCTAAACTGAACCACGGGACAATAGTGGCCAGCCAGCTCTTTCTGGGTGACCTTCCAGCGTTTTTCACAGTCGATAAATTTCAGGTCGTTTTGTGTAGAGCACTGATTCTCAACCATTGGGTCGCGACCCGCAAGTGAGTCGCAGAGAATATCCAAGTGGGTCGCCAACTGATAAAGAGTTCTCTCAGAATTTTGGCTTCATATGTTGCTATGGAATATCCAGACCTTTCTGTTGAGGCCATGTCAGTGTTGCTGCCATTTTCAATTACCTAATTCTGTGAAACCGGCTTTTCAGTTATGACTGTGAACTACTATAGGGCCTACTATTTTCATAGACTGGAACATTTTCGGAATCAGGCCTAATAAGCTCACTTATTGAGCGACTGTTTGACACCTCTTTAATAATTGTCATGAACGTGTAAGTCGCTGCGTTTTTGACAGCGACATTTTCTTTTTCTCAATAAACGAAGATACACACCCACACACGCACGCACACACACACACACACTGCAATCAAGACTAAAATTTAGAATAAGCCCAATGTAAAAAATGACTTATGATTGTGTCTGACCAACATCATCCAACGCATTGACTTACTTCTTACCAGAATGCAAGCCTATGCTTGCATTCTGGTAAGAAGTATATATAGGCACTGTTTTTATGTCTCAAAGTGAGTCAAACAATAAAAGAATTTTCAAAAATTTTCTCTTAAATTACGTGATTTTTGTGTGATTTATTTATAGATTTGTAATACGCTATCATGGTTAGTCGCATAGCGCATTGATGCGTGTGACCATTGCCTACTATATACTTACATAGAAGGCATCAGTGCGGCTTGCTGCCAGATTTCGGCGTGGTGGGTCTCGTTAGGATCTAGATGCTGCAGAGTGGGTCCTCATGTCAAAAGAACCACTGGTGTAGAGCATAGGACAATATGATTGCCTTTGCAGGTGTCTCCAGGATGTCCATAAACGCGTGAATTTAAAAAATGCATGGCTGTGTTATAATCTCGATGCATAGGTACCAATATTTGACGAGAATTGTATAAGTTGCAACATATGTTAAACCTTTATCAAAGTAGTTCTTTGCTTAGTAATATGATTTCAATTGATTAATTGAAAATAGTTTCTTGTAAATTAAACTTACACATTAAAAATTGAAATAACGCTTTGTAATTTGTCTCACGAAAAACAGAAATTACAAATTTAATTTAATTTAATCGAACATTTATATAGCAGGATATCTACTCAGTGGCTCTCGCTGCGCTGCATAAATGATGTAAAATGGCACAGTGGACATTCTAGTACATTTTTACCATCTGAGGAAGGGGAAGCATATAGCCCATTGTATGGAAATCATTTTACAATACAATACAACTAGGCATTTATAACGCGCTTTGACAAAACAAATCTTGCACAAAAGCGCGCTGTGCTGCATTCAATTATGTACTAGAAGTGTGTCCAACGTTTTAAACCTGTCTAGTTTTGCCCTTAGTGAAAAATCTGTTGGAACTATATTGGCTTAGTTAGTTCCTAGCTGTGCGATAAAGGCCCTACCTGATAATAGCCGTCATTCTGATGTACAGCCATATATGCTCATAGATAATGAAGGATTTATCGATAGCCTTGAAAAATTTAGTACTCCAACGTTGTATAATAAAGATATTCCGACGAAATAATTCAGCTAATTTCTATGAGACACGGATGAAGACATTGAGGAGGATGCAGAAACTGGCTTAATATCAGTAGAGAAAGTTATCAATGACCTTGTAAGATATGGGCTGAATCTGTGTGTGTATGACTTTGTATATATACATAAATACATACATACATACGTACGTACGTACAAACATATATACATACATACTTACATGCATGTATGCATACATACACTCATACTTACATACATACATCACATACATGCATACATTACATACATACATGCATACATATACATTGTATATGTGTATGTGCACATGCATGCATGCACATTTGTGTGCATGTATGTATATATGTATGTATGTATGTATGTATATATGTATGTATGTATGTATATATGTATGTATGTATGTATGTATGTATGTATATATGCATGCATGCATGTATGTATGTATATATGCATGTATGTATGTATGTATGTATGTATATATGCATGTATGTATGTATGTATATATGCATGTATGTATGTATGTATGTATGTATATATGCATGTATGTATGTATGTATGTATGTATGTATATATGCATGTATGTATGTATGTATATATGCATGTATGTATGTATGTATATATGCATGTATGTATGTATATATGCATGTATGTATGTATGTATGTACGTGTATAGATAAACATTCATTAATATTTATCTATATGTAAGTTTGTATATATGTATCTTTTTATTGCGAAAAAATCATATGTGGTGCCCTTTTAATCCTCCCAACAAAATCATTCTTGATTCTCGTTCATTCAATTATTCCGAAACTTTTATGGCGCCGCTTCAAGATATCTACCTCAGAGGCGCTCTCTGCCCTGGCCGAAACGACGCAAAAATTCATTAAAAACGAATGACATGCATCAATACTGTTAGCAACATTTTGCAAAATAAACGGAAAAGATTCGCCATACACACTCTGCTCTAGACTATATATGATGTTAATTGTTCTTTCACGAATGTTAAAACTATTTGCAAAACAATGCATAATACTATACAAGTCGCCAGTTGTGGGTCTACGCGCAAACATGGAACCAACCAACGGATTCCCGTCGACAGCTGACAGATTGAATAGATGTTCAGAGTCTCTGGACCAAGAATGTGCTGCTGGTCCCCGCAAAGAACCTCTGATGATGTGTTTTAACCCTTCCCAACAACAAAGGCCTTCGTGGTTTGTTGTAAATCCATCCAGCAATACCAGTCTTGTTTCGGCTAGGAATCTCCCACATAAATCAGCAGTTCCTTGCCCTTAGCCCTCTTATGAGAACCATCTGAACTCTATAAACGTTTTTGCCCAACCACGCTCGCTTCTAAATCACTCTTCCATGTTTGCGAGCACCAGACCACGAGTTGGGATATTTGAGTTGCGAGTAGTGAGTGGCAAGCGGCGAGGGAGTTACAAATAAAGAGTCGGAAGCAATTTTCTTGATCAAAACAGCTGTAAAAGATTCGTCAGTGATGTCGCGTGAAGTAGACGCATATTTAACTCGTTCTTTCATGGTGCCCACATGAAAGCTGACACACATCTCGTTCCCGTTAGTATCGACCACTGACATCATTAGGTCAATCGAGGCATCGACAGGACAATTGCATTACGTAGAATGCGTATTATCTAATTGCGTTACCGATCTCCATAAGATTACACGAGGAAGAAGTGAAACTGCTCATTTAGTTAGTTCCGCAGTGGGAAATTTATATAGTGTAATTCTTAGCTAAATTCGCTAAATATTGCTGCATTGGAAATTCAGACGATGGTAGAATAATTAATAAATGATGCAGAAAGCGCTTGATATCGCAACAGTATCTATCATTTGTAATAGTTGCTCCTGGGTTGCAGTCGCCATTTTGTTGTTGATTATGTCTTGTCGTTGTCTTGCTGTTTTCTGGCTGTTGTTAAGCAGTTGTTTTCCTGTCGCTCTTGCTGTTGTTGCTGTTGTCGCGAATTATAGCCTACAATATTGCAAAACGTATAATATGATTTAAAATTTCAATGGGTGCATGCATATTATACATTATTATTATTATTATTATTATTATTATTATTATCAAGAAGCACTCTCCAGATGCGCTTCTGACGACAAAACACACTAATAATAATAATATTAATATTATTATTATCATTATTATTATCATTATTATTATTAGTAGTAGTAGTAGTAGTACCATTATTATTATTACCATAATATTTCATCAAGGTTTTCAATGTAAATTAAGGATGATGTCGTCCGGAGTAGCCCTGCTCGTTGGACTCCTGAGCAGCGAAAGTTCCCTTGAAAGCAACTGCGTCGTAGCGTTGAATAGTCATCGAGATGCGCTGGTAGAGGAAAGTTGTCTCCCTCGCCCCTTCCCCAGTGACGGCACTCAGTTTGTGTCCCAGTTTATTGTTGTTATTATTATTATTATTATCACTATTATTATTATTATTATTATTATTATTATCACTATTATTATTATTATTATTAGTATTATTATTAATATATTCATATGAGTGAGCGGGTTCGACTCTCGTCCGGCCGGGGAGTCACTGTGTTAGGGACATTGAGCAAGTCTTTTGCGCACAATGATTGCACTGCGGTACAACTGCAGTTTCTCCGTCGAGGCGCGTGCACTTCCGAGCAAAAAATGTTGGAAGAAGGTTGATATAAAATTTCAAAAATGTTAGAATTTCATATTATATATATATATAATAGTGTTGCCTGCTATTTTGGTACATGTTGCTGCTGTCGATGTAGTGTTTTCATCCCTTGTTTACGTAAGAGCTTTCAATGGCACATGCCATGGACGCTGCCTGCCTGCTCCGTTGAAGCAAAGCGTTCTTCAACGCATATTAATAATAGGGCTCCACTCATATCACAAGCCTCCCGTTTTTATTCTTGCAACGTCTGCCACCACCACCAGAGTGCGGTGGCACCGGCTCTGTAGCGACGATGGCGCTCGCAGACAATGCGAATGGAATAATGGCGAGGATCTGGCAACGAGTACCACCAAATCACATCTGGTACAATAAGAATGCGCATGGTACAAGATTGGGTCATACCGGTACATTGAATTGTACACATAAATACATTGACACCACAGACCAATACATGTAATGCGTGAATGAGTATAAATACTGGATCTATTAATTTATTTATATTATCAATTTCACCCATATTTGAAATAAGAAATTCAAATTGTTTTTAAAACGTCTTGGGATAGACACTTGTCCTGTAGCGCAATTATATGGAATCTGCTACAGCCTAAATATAGTTTAATAATTGCTCGTGACTGCCTTGCCCAGAGGCCCTGATATCCATGACGATTCTGGTGAGTTGTCAGAAATTTCTATCGTCCGGCCTGGAAATCTTTATGGTCCAGTTATTAACTTTGGAAAGCTTGCAGGAAACAAGCGACGTATGTTGCTTTTCGGTATCAATGTAAGTCCTTTAATGGCAAAGGTAATCCATACATGATAGAGTATTATATTTCCTCCATTTCATTTCACCTTATAATCTATCTTGACTGTGCATTCAAACATTACCACTCATGCTGTGATTGTCCTCTGCCCGAAGCAACTACCCAACAACAGACGATGCTGGCGGCTTCTTCCCTTGAGTCGTTTGTTGACGAGAACCCTATACTTGAAATGTAGCCTCCTGGCAACGACAAAATCAACGCTGGTGCTACAGATGTCGACCTGGTAAAGTGATGCGCTTTCGTGTGAACTTGGCTAAGGACTTTGCAATTAGAGGTGGAAGGAATAAAACGGTTTAAATTGCATAAATAAAAGCGTATCGAATGCCAGCAGACAACAGTGTGGAGTACTGCATGCTATTTCTAGTGTGGCCAAGATATTTATAAAGGCAATGTAGAGATTCCAATATTGCCAGAACGCAGTTAGAATTTATGTCATATCCTTACTACTCCAGGAATGTTAGATCCTGTTATTACAGAAATGCAGCAGGATGGGATACTGCAAGACTGGAAGATACAATAGATATATAGCGACACAAGAAACAAATTGAACAAAAATTGAACACTAAGCGTGAGAATATCACTTTATTTAACGCATGAACGAAAAGACGCATGATAATTTGTACATACCCATTGCTAATAAGCGACTAACAGCAGGAGCTGATGATGATGATGAATTTGACGATCATGATAATGGTGGTGGTGCTGGTAGTAGTGCTGGTGATGGTGGTGTCGATGACGATGACAACGATGATGATGAGCGGTCTGACTGTGTTGCGTTATTACGACATTAGAATCTTACGATAAAAAAATATTAATAAAATTAGCACTGAAGGGTCGGGTCATACGCGTCATGTGTCGGGTCATACTCGTCATGGGTCGGGTCATATCGGGTCCATTTTCGATGGGTTAGATTGGGTCGGGTCATACACGTCATGCGTTAGGTCGAGTCACGTCAGCATCAAAGCCAATGGCCTGCCTACTGGCAGAGAACTCATCATCATCATCGTGATCATCTTCATTGTCCTCGTCGACGTCTTCCATCATCATTATCATCATCATCGTCGTTGTCGTCGTCACTCGTCATCATTATCATCATTGTCCTTGTCACCATTGTCGTCGTCATCGTCATCATTGGTGTACAAAGCAGCGATTGTTTATTTATTTACAGAATCGGAAGCTGCGTGGCAGCAATCGATGCGACGTCATAGTGACATAACAAAGAGAATGAGCTCTATTGTTAGAAGGGGCGTGCATTCAATGGGCGCCCAATAAAACCCCACTCCCAAATGGGGCAATTGATAGATCGTTGATACAGCCGAATGGTGGAGCAAGGACCGATGGAGCCGAGATGAGGTGAACCGTTCGCTCCCTTCCTCTACACTTCCCTCCCTCTACACCGCCCTCCCTTTACACTTCCCTCCCTCTATTCTTCTCTCCCTTTACACCTCCCTCCCTTTACATCTGCCTCCCTTTACACTTCCCTCCCTCTACTCTTCTCTCCCTTTACACCTTCCTCCCTTTACATCTGCCTCCCTTTACACTTCCCTTCCTTTACATCTGCCTCCCTTTACACCTCCCTCCCTTTACATCTGCCTCCCTTTACACTTCCCTCCCTCTACATCTGCCTCCCTTTACACTTCCCTCCCTTTACATCTGCCTCCCTTTACACCTCCCTCCCTTTACATCTGCCTCCCTTTACACTTCCCTCCCTTTACATCTGCCTCCCTTTACACCTGCCTCCCTCTACTCTTCTCTCTCTTTACACCTGCCTCCCTCTACTCTTCTCTCTCTTTACACCTCCCTCCCTCTACTCTTCTCTCCCTTTACACCTCCCTCCCTCTACTCTTATCTCCCTTTACACCTCCCTCCCTCTACTCTTCTCTCCCTTTACACCTCCCTCCCTCTACTCTTCTCTCCCTTTACACCTGCCTCCCTTTACATCTGCCTCCCTTTACACCTCCCTCCCTTTACATCTGCCTCCCTTTACACTTCCCTCCCTCTACTCTTCTCTCCCTTTACACCTTCCTCCCTTTACATCTGCCACCCTTTACACCTCCCTCCCTTTACATCTGCCTCCCTTTACACCTCCCTCCCTTTACATCTGCCTCTTTTTACACTTCCCTTCCTTTACATCTGCCTCCCTTTACACTTCCCTCTCTTTACATCTGCCTCCCTTTACACTTCCCTCTCTTTACATCTGCCTCCCTTTACACCTCCCTCCCTTTACATCTGCCTCCCTATACACCTCCCTCCCTTTACATCTGCCTCCCTTTACACCTCCCTCCCTTTACATCTGCCTCCCTTTACACCTCCCTCCCTTTACATCTGCCTCTCTTTACACCTCCCTCCCTTTACATCTGCCTCTTTTTACACTTCCCTTCCTTTACGTCTGCCTCCCTTTACACCTCCCTCCCTTTACATCTGCCTCTTTTTACACTTCCCTTCCTTTACATCTGCCTCCCTTTACACTTCCCTCTCTTTACATCTGCCTCCCTTTACACTTCCCTCTCTTTACATCTGCCTCCCTTTACACCTCCCTCCCTTTACATCTGCCTCCCTATACACCTCCCTCCCTTTACATCTGCCTCCCTTTACACCTCCCTCCCTTTACATCTGCCTCCCTTTACACCTCCCTCCCTTTACATCTGCCTCTCTTTACACCTCCCTCCCTCTACTCTTCTCTCCCTTTACACCTCCCTCCCTTTACATCTGCCTCCCTTTACACCTCCCTCCCTTTACATCTGCCTCCCTTTACACTTCACTCCCTTTACATCTGCCTCCCTTTACACTTCCCTCCCTTTACATCTGCCTCCCTTTACATCTGCCTCCCTTTACACCTCCCTCCCTCTACTCTTCTCTCTCTTTACACCTGCCTCCCTCTACTCTTCTCTCTCTTTACACCTCCCTCCCTCTACTCTTCTCTCCCTTTACACCTCCCTCCCTCTACTCTTCTCTCCCTTTACACCTCCCTCCCTCTACTCTTCTCTCCCTTTACACCTCCCTCCCTCTACTCTTCTCTCCCTTTACACCTGCCTCCCTTTACACCTCCCTCCCTTTACATCTGCCTCCCTTTACACCTCCCTCCCTTTACATCTGCCTCCCTTTACACCTCCCTCCCTTTACATCTGCCTCCCTTTACACCTCCCTCCCTTTACATCTGCCTCCCTTTACACCTCCCTCCCTTTACATCTGCCTCTCTTTACACCTCCCTCCCTCTACTCTTCTCTCCCTTTACACCTCCCTCCCTTTACATATGCCTCCCTTTACACTTCCTTTCTGTCCAACGCTCTCCTGTTACGCAAGTGGATTGCGTCATAAGCAGACCCGGAAGTTGGTCTTCGCCATTAACCATAGTTACCCGTCATCATCGTCATTGCTGTTGTTATCATCATCAGCGCCTTAACAATCAGTTGCAACTGGCAATTGTGAATGCGGTTAGGTAAATAAACGGAATGCTGTGTATATATATATATACAATTATACATGCATAAAAGCGGATATATATAATTACATACATTCACGTGTCTATATATATATATGTTCATGCGCAATTGCACATGTGTATATTGTATACTTATATATATATATATATATATATATATATATATATATGCACAATGCCTTTGTTTAGATATGATGTATATCTGTATAATGTACATAAATATACGTATATAGATGTAATTTATGTGCAGAGATTAATTATGAGCGGTCTTAGATGTTTATTTATATACAGAGGAAGAGGGTAACTGTTGACATGTTGCCATGGCAACTCTTTCGAAGCACCATCCAGGACTGTGATAATCTGAAGGGTTTTTCGACTGAGGCGCAAACAGGACCAACGGACAATTGCTTAAAACAACGCGACACCTGTTTAAACAATTCAACCTAACCGTTGTTTTTGCTCACCTAATCTGAGAAAGATATTTAAACAGGGCGCATCCAGGATGTAAAATTACGGGGTATACGGTAATACGTTGAGAGTATGTAAACGGGACGTGGTGGTACAGTGGTATGTTCTGTGCCTTGCAACCGAAGGGTCGCAGGTTAGAGCCCACCTCCAAATCACTGTGCAGCGAACTTGGACAAGTTGATCACCCATAATTGTCGGAGAGGAAGGCAACCGGAAATAAACTCAGATATATTAAACCTTCGGGCAGAGAACTCATCATCGTTTATGTATATATATATATATATATGCATGAATTTATAAATGTAGGAATGTATGTATGTGTGTGTATGTATGTATGTATGTATGTACGTACGTATGTATGCATGCATGTATGTATGTATCTATATATTGGTATATGATGTGTATATATGTATGTAGATATGTGAATCTGCATGCACATGTCGCCTTGCCAACATTGCTCGTCCCAAATCCTTAATCGTTATTTCTTTAATAATTTTTTGATACTCATTCTCGCTAATCAACATCTGGCGACAATTTTGGCATGAACTATAGCATGCTCGCACAGACACTTGTTTGTTTACCTTGTGATTCGCTACGCCTTCTGCGAGGAATAATTTGCCCAATCAATCTCGTGAACGGTGAACCTTATTCCGTTATTTTAGAATGAGTTCAGAGCCCATGGTAAGACCATATTTTGAGATAAATAGTTATGTGAGCTATAGCCAGGTATTGTTGGTTGAGTAAGTTATTTGCTTTTACTGACATTACTATGAAGTAAACGCTACCGCTATTCTTCTGCTTAAAATTAATTGGTATGCGATTACCCTCGTCGAACCTAGTCAGCCCTCTGTCCCTTTTGTGGGGCATCCGATTGTCTCTCTCGGTTGTTAGTTTTAAAACTATTCGATAGGATAGTTCAAATTACCAATCTCAATATTGGTGAATATTCCATATCACCAATTGCCATGTGTTTTGTGGAACAATAAAAGCATTGATTGGTTGATCGATTGATTAGTCGACTACTGATTTATTGACTGATTGATTTGTCGACTGACTGATTGATAGGTCGACTGACTGATTGATTTGTCGACTGATTGATTGATTGATTGATTTGTCGACTGACTGATTGATTGGCCTATTGATAGGTCGACTGACTGATTCATTTGGTTGACTGATTGATTGAGTGGTGCATGTATGTATTGGGGTGTTTGTATAATGTAGGTATGAAGATTTGTATGCATATTCACCAACGCACGTGATATTAACAGAATCTCCAAAGTGCCTCACAACTTGACTATCCAACCAATCCAAGAAGATCGTTTTATTTTCAGCATCAATATTATTTGTCATTGCGGCAACACAACTCAGACTGTTATTAATGTAATTATTATTGTTATTATAATTTTGATTATTATCAACAGCGTTAATAGCTCGGTCAGTCTCCGCAGTTGACTTTACGCTTAAGAGATAGATTAGATAGACCCATCTAATGACGACCCACAACGGTCCCGTATGTAAAGAGGCTCCAGCTCACGTCACGGCCCTCGGAGCTCCTAAGTGTTTGCAACAGCAATCGTCGCCATCTTTTCCTGACCATGGATGATTAACTGCGAGCGAGACCGCTGACACATAAGCGTATAAAATACTATGGCACGCGTTTAGGTTTCCGTTACACCGTGTGGCATCAATATTGTCAATAGCCGAATATAGTGTATCGTATCGCATTGTATCTTTAGATTTATATAGCGCCTCTCCCAGAATAACTATTTACTCAGCACAGAAACCCAGGAGGGGAAAGCAACGCCTTTAAAGAGCGAAAAGCTGATGGAGAGAAGTCAGTCATTGGTTTAGCCATTTGTGATTGAGGAAGGTAATTACAGGTAGATGGACCCACATGTATGGTTAGATTGTGCGCATTTGAACAGACGTGAGCGCAGAATCAACTGTTGGTCATTACCAACCGAGTTGAGAGGACGAGAGCGGAGATATAAACAAAGAAATAGCGAATATATTAAGCTAATAAAACACCAATTAATCGGACGCTGTGAGTCAGATGCGTCTTGCTGCGAACGCTCTTCACTCTTTGATGCCCTGTAACTGACTTCTAATAAACAATTCTAAAAGACAGCTTATTTATTTGGCTGGCTGTAGTTAAGCTTTATGTTCAAACAATAATACAGTAATAATCCGTGCGTCATGTGTCATGGTCCAGTCAATACAGTAAAAATCCGTGCGTCATGAGTCATGGACCAGTCAATCAATCGAGCATTACCGCACCTCAGTTCAATCAACTCAAGAAGTGTGCAACCACCCACCAATCAAACCAACCAAATCAACCAGCTAACCAACAAACGAGTCAATCGATAAATCTCTTTTCCATCATCAAGAAAGAAAAATATAAATAGAGATTGTTCAGTCTGGATCTATATTTAAGTCACCCACCAACCAATTAGTTTTATGTTTGCACAATTGCCTTTCTGGGTCTAAACAGACTATTGACTCTAAGGCAGCGTTTCCCAAACTGCGTTCCGCAAAACCCATGGGTTCCGTGAAGTGAAGACTGGAGTTCCGCGGAAACCTTTCAGCGTGAACAATATGAGCTTCAAACAATAAAAAAATAAATGATACGAATTTTTCATAGCAGGAGTTTTGCTTAACATCTGTGTAATACTTGTGTATAACTTTGTATGAAAGAGAATTCATATGTCATTTTTCTCGATATTTGTATTGTTATTAATTTAATCTGGGCCTAAACGTATACAATTGTCTGTATTCTCAAACGTTTTAGCAGACAACAGAAGCTGTTTAGTTTTGGACAGGGGTTCCGCCAACAAGTATTTATATAAAAATGGTTCCACGGCCAACAAAGATTGTGAAACGCTGCTCTAAAGTATCTATCTCTGTTTCAATTGCCTTGATGTTATATATTGCTTAGGTGGCCATACCTAACGGGACTATATTGTTCTTTACGGGTTCCCTGTTGTTGCTGACTGGTGGTAAATAATTGCTATTTCTATTTTTCTTTCAATGGCTTCAATAAAGTGAATTGAAGTGAATCTGCCATTCCCATCCAGTCCATCTTTCTACCAGGCAACTTGCTGATCATCAAAGCAGTTTAGTAGCTTAATTCACCGGATCGGAAAGCTGCTGCAGCTACTGAGGCACCTGCTTAGATCGTCAGCATCCGTTCTGCCATCCGACGCTCATCAATGCCTCTTCTTCCACATTCCAACCTTTGCTCCAGCTCCCACATTCATCCATACATTCCAGATGACAGGATATCATCCGACACACCACTCTCCGACAATTTGTCTCCAATTTTTGCTCTTCCTACCCATTTGTTGCAACTCCTGCAAACCCCACTACTTCTCTTCTCTGCCCTCTGCTTCTCTGCTTTCCTTACCATCTCTCTCTGTGTCTAGATGCCTGCTGATGTCCCAATGTCTTTCTTACCCTCTGCAAAGCCGCCTGACTCCATCCATCCTTCCGCTACCCGTCCACACGCTCGTCCGGGAAACCGGTCACATATCCATCCGCCCATCCACCCGCCCATCTATCAATTCAAACACATTCACGTGCACACAGGCCTACTTCTAATCAAACCACCACTCAATAATACCTTCCTTCCTTCCTTCATTCTTCGCATCCATTGCGAACTCTGTTTATCCACCGATCCACACGTTCGTCAATCCTCCCACCTACCCAAGCATCTCTTCGTTGAAAACATCGATCCATCAGAGGATCCTCTTGTACTTATAATAAACCACTCGAATTCGACCTAACATTCACCCTGGAAACGAAGACAAAACAGATTTGTCGTTCTTAAGCAGAACAACAGCTACCACTTCTAAGACACCAGTGCAGTCATTCCCTCCCACAAAAGGCACCACTCCCCAATGTCCACTACCCTTCCTTATCATCCACCATCGCTGTCTCTATCCTCGTCTCTGCCTCTGTCTGTATCGACGTCACGGATATTGAAATATTAGCCCTGAGGTGTACCATTTATAGTGCTCACTTATTCACTTACTATGTTCCTGTATATATATATATATATACACGTACATTATATCAATGTGCTATGTGTCTATGCATACAGACAACACACACAAATATGTATAAATATATATCGATATTATAGATACACAAATATATGTGATACATGTATTGCATTGCATCAATACATTTATATAGCGCCACCAATCAGATCCGCTTCCAGTGCTAGAAGCCCAGAGGAAAGGATCACTTGGTTCACCAGTTAATAATGAGGAACGCGTTGCAGGAGGAAGCTGGTTCCATGGTGCGGGGTCAAAAGGCAAAAGCTCATATTGCAGCCTGCAGCCACAACAGTCCTCGTTTGAGGAACATAGTGATCATGCCGGTCAAGTGAGTGTGGCGGGCAAAGAAAAGTGGCAGGAGACGGAAGGCGCGTTTGGTCACGTATATAACTTGGGAACTTAGCCGTTTTACGACCGGTAGATTATTGTGAGAACCTCGAGTTGAACCCGAGTAATAAGGGGGAGCCAATGAAGTGATCAAATGTGACAGCAGATATGAGCGACGAGCAAGAAAGTTGGACAATAATCATATTATTTATTTGTCTAGGACAAACTGGAGAGGAAAAAGAAGACGAAAGAGAGTTACAGTAATTGGTTCATGAGCAGATGAAGATATGGACTATAAATGTAAAGACAGAATGATTCCCATGTATACATTGTATTCCACTCTAGTGGTAGTGACCTAGCGTAGTCCTGGGCAGCACGCTTACCTTTTCCGTCAAGGAGACGGAACATTTAATTGCTCTAAGACGGTATACAGGTGGAAGTAGGAAGATCCATTTAGATTGGCAATATTTTGTTCCGAAAAGGTAAGCGTGCTGTCCAGGACTACGCTAGGTCTCGAACAGTGTAGTTGAATGCAATGGATACATCCATGGGAATCTTTCCATAAGAGGGGAATTCAAACTTAAGAAGCTGTAGGCGAGTGCTGAACCAGACGAATTGCATCTCACTTAAATTCAGTGAGAGCCGGTTGGACGATATCTAGAGGTGCAAGAAGAGGGTCATGATGGGAGCATCAGACGGCCAGTAAGCGCAGGCTGTGCCAAAAGGTTCATGAAGGGTGGCAAACGGGTGTTCAATCTCAAGTTTCAACCAATCTTGGTCCGCTCCTCTTCATCCTGCATACCAAACAAATAAGTCCTCACATCGAATATCTCTGTTGACCTCTATTTGCACATAGACCTCTATTTGCCCAACTCCACAGGAGTCCACATATCCTTATCCCAGAGTAAGCTACCACATGGCTTGTCTATATGTTTCCCTGTATAAACGCCATGGCAGCACAATGAGCGCACATCTCCATTCCCTTGCTAGACCTCGAGTTTGCTTGCATTGATTAATTAGGTCTGCTATTTCCTCTCCAGTTACATCCCTCACTTAATGAAAGAATTTAGCGCCTAGTTAATCTGTTTCTGGTCTCTTTGCAGTCATTCCATTCCCGTTAGTAAGCATTATCTGCGCCAAACCTTCACCGCTACTATGTAAAATTCTGTTTTTCTGCTCATGAGATAAGTTACTGAATCTTCGAACGTGGGATCTAATTCTGTGCCAAAACATTTATTGTGTATAGTTCAGCAACTTCCACATCATACACAATAACTTCTCCATTTCCATCTTTCTGTTCAATAGCGCCGCCATTTATTCCCTTTTCGTCTGCAATAAACATAAAGCCGCATATATATTATATATTTATTGGTCCTAAGTATTGATTCATGACCATCTTCTTAGATATAGATATATATATATATATATATATATATATATATATATATATATATATATATATATATATATATATATATCGGATATCGACCACACTAGTGTTAACATTAATCGATCTTGCTCTTGATTCGTTCTCTTCTCTTCCACGTCTCACACGTTTGCCTTTGTCAATATCGTTCTCATTGTCCCTATGCATCTCTATCTGCGTCTCTGCTCTCTATATATCTGACTGTGCAAGCCTCAGGGCGTATCTGGCTGTCTCTCTGGCTGTTTGCCTGTCTCTGATGTTCTCTAATGCCTGCTTCTCTAATGTTCGTTCTTCGCTTCCATCGGCCTTGCACGGAAAATCCACAAAATGATATACAGAATCCTGCAGTCCTTCTTCTCGTCCTCCATCTCCGTTTCCTCTAATTCCTCTTGCTCCTTCTCCCCTTTGCTTCCTGTTTACCAGTTTCCACTTTCGCTTTCACAACGTGCACAATAATTATGCCCGAGTCTTATCCACACTTCGGCGTCATGCTGGCTCCACGTATTGGATCAAGAACCATTACATATCTTGTGTGTTGTCATTTGCAGACAAATATATATATATATATATGTATATTTGTCTGCAAAATGACAACACGCAAGATATGTATCATGTATGTATATATACTTGTGTATATATGCTATATATATGTATATGTTAAATAATACGTATGTACTCATTTTATGGACACCGTGAGCATCCCTTCAAGGTGCTAGGCTAAATGGCCGGAAAGATTAGTGCCTGAAATAAAGACATCGAAATCAACACCAACGATCGGTACATTCTCAAGACCCCGCTGAACGCCTAGCGAAGAGTATTTATAACACGAGCGAAGAAAATATACAAACACAAAAATCCAGGGACAACTTTGACGAATAGGAGTGCTGAACAATACAATGAGGAAAATCGTTCTAAAGACAGAAATGAGTGGACGTGCAAACGATGAAATAATCGTATAAACTTCAAGAAGAACTGTCCCATGTGCATACGTGTACTCGGAAAGTATGCAGAAGATTAGAAATTGCACATGACACAGCTGCTTTCTAGTATCGAGACAACTCTTTCAGAGAAAATAAGCGAAAAAGAAATTAAATGTTGCTGTCAAATAAAGAATTATGGATATGATAAAATAAGTCGTATGCTCCAATTTCGAAGATTTGCTTATTAAAATGCAGTCTAATGTTCACTGGAGGGTTTGACAAAATTAATCACCATGGAAAATGGGGTCATTCATTTGTGTTGATAGCCTCCAAATGCCAGGCTTCAGGAACTGATGATGATGCTGATGATGATGATGGCGACGACGACGATGATGATGATGATGCTCCACGTGCACATAATAAATATATATTGCTCATTTTATATATATGATATTTATGTATGATATTGCATATATATATACACACATTACAAATAAACCTAAGGCTTAAAAATGGGCCACGTGCGCAAAATACGTCAACGCCGCGGTCCATATATACAGAAACTGCCAATAACTTTTTCTAGATTAAACAACACTTCACGGAGGAGGCGCTATATAAATGTTTGCAAATACTCCACACAGTTCAACAGGTCTTCTATCACGATCGCATCTCCACCGAAAAAAAATTGCCTTGCGCTCGACGTATGTACATGTATGCAGACTGTGAATGATAACGCCACAAAAGTAATCATTTACAACAGCTTATGTCATCATTATCAATTTCCACTCTTCATCCTCCGTCTCCCCATCCCTCTTTCATCCTTCCCATCTTCTCCTTCTTTTATTTCCATATATTGACTCTACGCTGTGAACGGAAAAACACGAACCTATATAATAACTGCAGAAATAAACACCAAAAAATATTTTTATTGAGACTAAAGGTATTTTACTCCCAACTATCATAGTAATCACAATAATGCGCTGTACCAGTTAATAATTTATTTACATCAGTAAAGGGACGTAAGTTGTTTGCAACTTGGTGGACAAAGAGGATGACAGAATAGTAGGCCCTAATAGGCCTTCAATATTTACACAAATATCAGAATTACGCTACATAATGATTAATAAATGATAAACATGCGATTCATAATAATGAAACTGAAGTTTTTTTTGTTTGATTATAAAACGCACAAATTATTTGTCAAATTATTATAGTATTTACGAAGGTTCGTTTTCCCCGCTCACCCTGTATGCATTCACTGTATCCGGATACAAAGGCATCCCTAATGATAATATAAAAATAAATAGTTACATCATCGTCAATTTTTAAAATTCTAGAATCGCTATAATCCTGACATATTTGTCCAGTACTGCATAAAATGATAGCTCTAGTCATTCAGTAATGACGTCATAACGACGTCAATTACATAAACAATCGAATTTTAATTAAGACCAAAGATTCATCTACAGAATGTTTAACTGTTTTTAAACGTTGTCGTTAAACCAACATGGATTTAGTTCAAATTTATTCTTGTGTTTGAATAATATTAGACTTCAAGGCGTGTTCAAACTTCAAAGGTGTGTTCAAACTTCAAAGTGTCCGCCTTCAGCTTCAATACAAACTTCAAGACGCGATCGCCATTGGTTAAAAGCAGTATATTTTAAGGACGTCACCATGGCGTACCTCTATAGCCACGACGTGCACACAAAAATATCAGTTACAATTTTTATTATTTTGTGGATAAATATGTCAGGATTAAAGAAGTCTTGGAATTTAAAAAGTCTACGAATGCTTACTATTTATTTTCATATTATCATTAGGGGTCCATTTATTTCCGGATACAGAGCATATAGGCCAACATGCATGTAATGCGAAAGTTGGACCATCAAGAAAAGAGATGAAGAAAGAATTGAAGCTTTTGAGATGAAATGCATAAGACAGATTCTAAGGGTATCATGGACTCAAAAAAACAAACGAGTGGGTATTGGAGAAAGCAGACATGGAACGAGAGCTACCTAATCTGATTAAAAGGAGGAAATTAACATACTTTGGACATGTGATGAGAAAAGAGGGAAACTGTCTAGAAAAAGAAATCATGCAAGGCACTACACCGGGAGCAAGAAAACGAGGAAGACCAAAGACACGATGGATAGACAATGTGGAAAAATGGACCGGTGGACCACTTGACAACTTGCGGAAGAAGACGAGAGACAGGAAGAGATGGAGTAGACTTGTCCATGAAGCGACCAACCCTCGGATCGAGGATGGTTAAGACAAGACAAGACATCTGATGATCTATTAATATATGCACTTGTATATTATACCAATGTGCGAACGATGAATGAATGGATAAAAACAGATCGAGCTGTAGCATCAGGGACCACTTCACAACTATTTATTCTGAAGGTTTGTTTTTATATTCTGTGTATATTTTCATTTGAATAAGTGTTCTTTATGTCTGTAGTCAATGAATAAAGATGGTTCATGGTTCATTGACCAAACGGCAACCTTGAATGAATGGATGGTTGGATGGATCCATCAAGATAGGCGATAAACAGACAGATAGACAAACAGACAGATAGCTAGGCAGACTGACAGAACAGAGAGACACAGACATCCGATGCAGGTAGGTCAGATAGACAGACGAGACAGTCTAACAGGGTTGTAACAGAGAAGAGTTAATGGAGGATTTTGTGTTTACGTCCGTCCGCTCAATAAAAATGAAAAGTACTTCGTGACTTTAACACCCGCGGATTTCTCGGAAGTTCTCAATGTTTCTATAACTGCGAAAAAACATAAGCGTCAGAGTATCTCTCATTTTCCGATTACTTTGCCTAAGTCAATGGTATTCAACCGGTGTGCCGCGGCACACTGATGTGCCGTAGGGCACCGCCAAGGTGTGCCGCGACGCTAATAAAAAATCATATTCAAGATAAATAAATACGAGACAGTACTGTACTAACATGCCATGTACATTGTGCCTTGTATGACGCATATCATCCCTGTCATGGATGCGTCGTTAAATAAACTTATTACACACACACTAATAAAAATCAAATTCCAATGTATCTATTTTAATGAAAAATGGAAATGTTTCTGTTTATCAATCTGTGAATATTTCTTACAATGATCTAAAATAAAAGAAATTAATTTAAGCTATCGCTTAGTTTAGCACTTCAGATGAAGCCGCTGCTAATAAAATAAATGTCTATCTGGTCGTAAGTTAAAGTAAAACTAATGCGCTGAACTATCTTTTATTTCAAGCATAGCACAGCATTATTTAATGATTAAATTATCAAAATATTTATATAAAATTATCAATTATGTCGTGTAGCTTATTATTCACGCGTTATATTAACATTTAAAGAAGAGGAACTTGCTTAATCGAAATCTGATCGAACTTTAAAACTGAAACATTCGGAAATTTTCTCATATGCGTTCTGGATAATGGCTGAAAAGGAACATCCAAATATCTCAAAGAGGGCTTTGCATATTCGTTTGTAATTTCCCACATCCTACTTGTGTGAGCTTGGATTTTCAACTCTTACAAATAATAGATACAAAGAGACAGACAAGTTGAAGTGTGTTGAAAGAAGAATGAGAGTGTGGTTATCGGAGATTCGTTCAAGAATTGAAGAAATTTGCAAGAAACATCAAACCCAGCTAACACATTGACATTGATTGACATTATAAATTGCAATAGTTTTCCTAACACCGATAACTCGCACAGTTTGCAACCAATTCAAGTTTAACATCGTAAATGTAAAACTATAAATGTTGTACTTCAGTCTGTTCAAGTTAAACTGTTAAAATAAGAAATTTTCTGCCTACTCTGCTATGATTTATTTTGAAAGTTAGGCTATGTATAACTTTGAATTAAGCCTTCTTTTTCAGATGGGAAATGCTTTAAAGCAAGATCTAAAGGCAGCAACCATAAAATTAATCTAAATTAAAGAGAAAATGTTTAGTTATAGTTCAATGGTGTGCCGTCTGAATTTCCAAATATCTCAAATGTGCCTTGGTGCCAAAAAGGTTGAGAATCACTGATCTAGGTCATCCCCTGATCAATTTACTACTTTTTGTTGGTTTCAATTTGCCATTTTTAAATAACAGCTTCTTTTCTTTTCAATCACGTGTGGCATAAATAGAAAAAGTATCTGAGATGTTCCCCTATAGTCTCATCAAATACATGTATGCCATGGACAGCACACAGGTGAAACTACTTGCGTAGCTCCTGTTACGAGGCATATGTTCGACCTTCTAGGTGGCGTGATAACGAGGTCGAATTCAACCGTTCTTATGCACTCATTCATTTCCGGAATTTGATATAGCTCCTTTTCAAGAAACCTACTCAGAGTCCGTCCCAAGTTGAACGATAGCAATAAAGATTCGATTTGAGCACCTTGTAAAACATATTCGCATCGCTTCCAGGCAGTAGGTGGATCTTCAGCCAACGAAGGTCCATCCCAAGTGGAGGGTCAACATTATTGAATGTACGACGCTGCCTATAGTTGGGGCACTAGCGCGGGAACGAGAAGTTATTGCAGCATCTGCGTTGTAAAAAGCAGGACAGTTTGTTATGGGTGTGTTTATGATCGACTATCAAACCGGAAGAGTTTACTTCGAGTCACTTCCGAGAAAGAGTTGAACAGTTCTTTCGAAGTCGCGCCATCTGTGAATAAGTATGAGAAGCGTTGAGCGCAGACGTCCACTTCAATGCGAGTAAATCTACTTCAGTTTTTCTCCCTATTCAACATCTGACGTTGTTGACGTCTTTTCCGGTGGCTTACACGACGACGCGCATGCGCCGTGCAATAACACGTGCCGCCACCTGGCGAAATTAATCACCCGACGGGAACAAGGAACAATGAGCGGTTGGAAAAGGCTTTTCGACGCCAGAGATGGAAGTTTCAGCTTGACGACACCGAATGATGACAGATCATTTGCGTCGCCCTTCAAGCTTTATTCAGGTTTAGAACTGATACTGGGTTCGTTTTTTCCTCCCTCTACTAACGTGTATGAATGTCCGTCTGTGTTTCCCTCTTTCCATCTCACTATCTGTCTGTCTCGCTTTATGTCTACCTTCGCGCATTCATTCATTCAGACATTACGAAGATTTATAAAACGCCCCTTCAAGGCCACTACTCAGGAGAGCTTACTACCCCGACACGGCTAAAAAGAAGTTTCAAGGCAAGTATAGAAAGTCGGAGCGGACCCTGGGGGAAAGCGCGACGTCTATCTGTCACTGTCTATATATTCTGTCCATCTCTGTTTGTCCCTCTGTGTCTTTCTCTATAATATTATGTATCTTCCTCCTTCTGTCTCACTCCTCCGATATATGTGTATCTCAATTTCTGTCTTTAACTGTCATCATACCTAGGTCTATAGGCTACTCGTCCTCTGTTTCTGTAGCTATGTCATTGAAGCTCTGTTTCTTTGCTTCTATCTGTCTCTGTGTCTGTCTATCTGTCTATGTCCGCTTGGTAGGTGAGAAATTTGAATATCTACTGCAGGTAGGAGCATCTTTCTATCAATTGTTGTCCTTCTGTCTGTCTGTCTGTCTATCTGTCTGTCTGTCTGCCTGTCTGTCTGTCTGTCTGTCTGTCTGACTGCCTGACTGGTCTTGTTCATTTCTCAAAATCTTCTCTACCTCTGTTCCCCAATTTCTTCTTGTATGTTTAAGTTTCCATCAATCTCATCCAGTCTCACTAACACAGTAATCATGCAAGTAGGTATGTATACCATGATCATCATCATCCAATTGGAGGCGATGGGTACAAATAGATGACCTCTCTCCATTGTTCACGGTCATTTGTCTATCCAGCATTCTTCTCGGTGTTAATCCAAGAGACGTTATATCTTCATTTATATTATAATCCACCCAGCTTAGTCTTTGTTTCATTTTCCTTAAAGTCTCCTCGTGTAATGCACTGTGTGGGATTCGCTCAACTGGCTTTCTCTCTTTCTCTGTAGCTCCAGACCATCTGAGTCTTTGCTGAACGACTCTGTCTAATATAGAGTTGTTTGGATACCTAACGATTGTCTAATGCTATCGTTTCTTATTTTCTCTATGGTCTTGAAATCCCTGCGATCTTCCGCAGTCAATTAATTGCTGTCTTGAGAATTCTTCTCCTATCTTGCTTCCACTTTTTCCAATCTCACATCCGTATAAGCAAATCCGTTGCTTGTATCAGCATCTCGTATAGTTTAACTTGACTTTATTTGTTGATTCTCTGTTTTTTTCATTTCCTTTTCTTTATTTGAAACAATGAAGTACGTCCAATTCTTCTTTGTAACTATATACACCAGGGGCGGAGACTTAGGGGGGACAGGAGAGGAAGGTCCCCATCAACAGTTCAGGTGGAGGGGATGGAGTTGCTTATATCCCCCCAATATTTCATAACTACGTCATAGATATTATTAATTTCTTAAGTGTGTTCCACTGTTCGTCCTTTTTTACTACATCTACGTGTTTGGGTATTGAAATTTTTTTTCGATCTGTCTCCAAAACACATTTATGTCGACCTGCCCCCCCCCCCTCGCAAACCCAAGACCAAGTCTCCGTAAATGATCTGTGCGCAATATAATTATAGTTTTGCTTACATAGCTGTTGTAGTGTGTGTATATGTGTTTATTTGCGTGCATATATTGGTGGCTGATTCATTAGAGTTTAGAGCCCGTAACACTCGGTATGCGTTGAGTGAGCGGGTTCGACCCTCGTCCGAGGCGTCAGTCACTGCGTAGAGACCTTGAGCAAGTCCTTCGCGCACAATTGCTCTGCAGTACAACTGCAATTGCGCAGTCGCGGCGTGTACACTTCTGAGCAAGAAATGTTGGAAGAAGGACGATATCAAATTTCAGAGTTCAAAAAATATGTGCGTATGTTCACGTGTATAAATATAAAATTTCGTCTACTTGTACGTGTGTGTCTATCTCGAAAGTGTATCTTACTATTATTGCTGGATACATCCGGTCACAACGGCTATATTTATCGAAATACTTGGTATCGGCGATACTTGTTTCAGTATCGCAGCGAGTATCGTGATAGTTTTATCTGGTGGGTATCGCGTGTGTATCATGATACGTTTGCTTTGCCAGTCATCGATACCAATACTTTTTCCCACAGGAATAACAAAATTATAACGCTTCTCTTCCGCTTGAATAAACCAAGAAATGGTGGGCGATTAGTTGTTATGCTCCAATTAAATGATGGTTTTTCTACGTATGGTGAAATGGTAATACGTGTATATAAAAATAATAATTGTTATTATACTGTTTTTAGTTTAGCACGTGTTTTTTGTGTCAACAAAAAACAAATTTGCAATGAAGAAAAAACAATGGAGAGAGGTCATCTATTTGTACCCATCGCCTCCAATTGGATGATGATGATAATGGTATACATACCTACTCGTCGAGAAATATTGATAAAAGTATTGGTATATTGGTATTGCAATACCTTTAAGAAAAAGTATCGATATTGGTATTGCAATACTATTTATGATGAAGTATTGGTATTGTTATGATGAATTATTGGTATCGTAATACTTTTTTCCAGTATTGTTAACAGCCCTGTCGGTCACATCCATCACGCGACTAATGAGTCGCAGAGTCCCTCTCTATTCCCCATTCACTTGCAATTATTTTAATAAGTCCACGGCGCGGCCAATAGCGCATGCTGATGCGGCATCTAGTGACTGGAGTTTCGTGTCTTACGCCCCATCGTAGGATCAGTCGAACAGCCTGAAATACTGCACGTGACGATCATTAAAGTGAGATCCAAATTACGCCAATTCAGACCTGCGTGCTCGTGCGACTTCTGTAGGTCTATGAGAAGACCTAATCAGTATCAAAGACTATGGGGGTGACAGGAGGGGACTGGCGTAAGTAAGTATATTCTTTATTGATAATGCTTGTCAACGCACAGCACGTACAACTTAATCCAGATTGGAGGGAACGGTCACCTGGAAAATTTCAGGTGGAAAGGATGGAGCTGTTTGTATTTCCTCAAATTATTTACAAACACTTCATAACTATTAACAATTGCTACCGTGTTTCCATTGTTCATCCTTTCTGCTGCGTCCATATTTGAGAATTGAAATTTTTCTCCTAGCTATCACTACAACCAATATTCTTCCACCTACCCCCCCCCCCCCAGCCAAGGACCAAGGTTCCGCCTATGATACAGGCTCTAGTTTCCACTGTATTAGCCTATGAGAAGGCTTTTAAAGAGCTCTGTCTGTTTTCTAGACCTATATTCATCCACGTTAATAATGCATAGTATGGTTCATGTTTTCGTACGCCTGCTGACTCAGAGACAGTGTTTGCAACGGTCGTTGGAGTACGAACGGCGAGAGTAATTTTCGCCGATCCTAGGAGAGTACGGCAGATGGGCGGAGTCATAATGATCTTCACCATTCTGATTCGCAGGTTGGTGGTCATCCAAGTTGATATGAGGGCGATGGTGTTTTGAATGTGATTTATTGCATCTGTAAGTGATTGAGGGGAGAAAGAATGACAGTTCTTACTGTCTGATAAGAGCAGTTCTGTATCTTCAGCGTTAAGGTGATGATCTACAGAAGACGAGGAAATGATTTTGCTGAGGTGTTCAGAGTGAATAAAATAAGCCCAAGAACAGAACCTTGAGGAACACCGCAGGTGAGGCTGTGGGGACTAGATGAGTGACCAGAGGCATTGACAGTGAAAGAGCGTGAAGAATGGTATGACTTGATCCAGGATAGGGCAGTACCAGAGATTCCGAATGCAGAGGAAAGACGTTTGATAAGAATGGCATGATCTATATGGTGTCGAAGGCGGCAGAATTGTCTAAGAGACATAGGCAAGACACTTGTTGGCGACCTATATATCGCCATAGCAAGTTTGTTGTATTGTAAGGTGAGTAGTGTTTCCGTAGAGTGATGTTTGGTGTATGCAGATTGATTTGGGTTGAGGAGATTGTTTGAGGTTAGGAAGCCGTTGAGACAAGAGAGGATAACCCGTTCCGAGAGTTTGGATAAGAAAGAGAGATTTGAAATTGGCCGGTAGTTGGACAGAAGTTCTCTGTCTAAGGATGGTTTTTCGAGGAGTGGTTTAACAATCGAGTCCTTGAAAAGCATAGGAAAAGTGCCGGCTGATAGAGACAGGTTGACGATCTTAGTAATATAAGGAACGAGAAGAGTTGCACAGTCTTTTAGTAAGGAGGTTGGAATTGGGTCAAGGTCACATTGTTTGTTTTGAGAGACTTGGATGAGGGTCATGGTTTCTTCGTCAGTAGCAGGCTCGAATATGTCAAAAGATGTACTAGATGGCAAAATTGTGTCTCCGTGATCGTCTGAGGGGGATAATGATGATTGTGATAGGAGAGTCTGTAACGAGAGACGGAGAGAGGATACTTTATCGGTGAAGAAAGATGCAAAAGAGTCTGCAATGGATGCATGTGGAATAGAGTTTGGAAGAGAATTAGAGGATCCGCGGTGGAGAAGATTATTAACAGTTTTCCAAAGATTTCGAGGGTTGGATGAATTTGATTGAACGAGAGATGATGGGTAGAGTTTCTTGGCTGAGAGAAGTTGGCTGTGGTATCGATTTGTTTCGGTTTTTGGTCTATTGAGAATAAATACGTCGTGTGTTCGCTTGTATGCTCGTTCCAGGCGACGGCGCGATGATTTTAGAGCTTCCAGAAAAGAGTTGAACTATGGATTTTTTGCATGAGATTCAGGCCTTGTGATGATTGGAGGGTATCGCGTAAATTGATCTCCCGTCAGTTGATCCCCCGTGACTTGATCCCCGCCATTTGACAGGGATGTGGTCTCGAGACCGCGGTCTTGGTCTCGAGACCGGAAAACTGCGGTCTTGGTCTCAAGACCGGAAAACTGCGGTCTTGGTCTTGGTCTCGAAGGCTTCGGTCTTGGTCTTGGTCTTGGTCTCGAAGGCTTCGGTCTTGGTCTTGGTCTTGGTCTCGAAGGCTTCGGTCTTGGTCTTGGTCTTGGTCTCGAAGGCTTCGGTCTTGGTCTTGGTCTTGGTCTCGAAGGCTTCGGTCTTGGTCTTGGTCTCGGATGCGTCGATCTTGGTCTTGGTCATAAAGGAACGGCCTTGGGATTGGTCTTCGTCTTAGGTTAGCGTTCTTGGTCAATTGCCGTATCAGAGCAATTTCTTTGATATTTGTCGGTTATATTCGATTAGAGACACCGGCGTTTAGACCATATATATATATATATATATATACAAATGCATTTATTGCTCACAGTAACATGTATAGGCCTATATATATATATACATGTTACTTTATGTTACTTTATATATATATAGGCCTATACATGTTATAGGCCTATATATATATATATAGGCCTATACATGTTACTGTGAGCAAAAAATGCATTTGCAACGGAACCAGCCGTTTCAAAATTTGCTTTCACAAATTTCAAGGTTCTGGAACAATCTAATAATTATGTGGTCAGCCTCGTTTAGTCACTATTAACCAACAATTCCCAGTACAAGTAGGCTTACATTATTCAAACGGAACGTTCATCTACTTGTCTTAAAGTATCTAGTATTTAAATTGTATACTGTAAGTAATTTATAGTGTGATATTCTCCGGCCGAAGCCAAGGGCTGAACCCGCAAAAGTTCAGACTGGCCGGTTCTGGGCCATTATTAAGATTAGTATTCTTCAGCGAAAAAATTAACGTTTTAAGCATGGTACTCCGGTTTAGCGTCTTAATATATTGAATTGTTTATTAAAAAGAACATTGGTCTTGGTCTCGGACCCTCGGTCTTGGTCTCGGATCACCCGGTCTTGGTCTTGGTCTTGGTCTCGGACCACCCGGTCTTGGTCTTGGATCTCTCGATCTTGGTCTCGGTCTTGGTCTCGAGGTTTTGGTCTCGTGCCCAACACTGCCAGTTGATCCCCCGTCAATTGATCCCCACATCAATTGATTCTCTGCCTACTCGTCCTAAATGAATCTCTAGGCTGCGCGTCACAGACTTGTAGCTAAGACCGTTAGTAAACAAAAGATTGATTTTACAGATTTTGAAAATAACAAAGCAATGCCCAGGCTTCATGTCACTCGTCCAGGTTTCGTGTCACTCGTCCATGACGGGCTATATATTTCTACACGGAGTTGTCGGTATGGAACATCAGGCAACGAAACGATATCGCTTGCTTCAGGCTCGTGTCAACCGCGCTGTAAACGCTTACGGCCGGTCGGAGATTCTGTTATAATTTATCTCCGAACAATGGCTCATTTATCCCATGCATAGACACTTATGCTTAGGACTTTATGCTCATAAATTAATCATATTATGACTCTTAATTACGGTTTTATAATTTCTTATCATTTTAAAATTTCGTGTTCTGTTACGTCGTTCTTTTAATAAATGGAGAAGGTCGCAAGTGGAACACTAGTGTTGTATCAATTGGGCTGGGTTCAATTGGCAGGGGATAAATTGACGAAGGAATCAGTTGACTAGTGGATCAATTGACGGGGGATCAAAATACGTAGAACCGATTGGAGCATGTTTGTTGCATGATGGGTTCGAACAAGGTGAAGTTATACGCAGACAAGTGATCATTATGGTATGTTTGAGGACTGAGAAGCATGTAGGAGGATTCAAGGTCGAGTTTGAATGCATCAAATTCTGGAATTGGTGCGGCGGAATGAGTACAGTTTGGGTGAAGGGCGAGGAGATTATTCAATTTTGAGCTTTATGAAAATGGGATAATGATCAGAGGGCGCGTTAAGTTCACTGTTGAGGATTGGTGATCGGCCTGATGAGACAGAAGTAATGACCAAATCTAAGGTGTGGCCATATTTGTGATTGGGGAAAGTTTCGTGTTAACTGTCTTAAAATATTGCGCTAGAAACTGAAACCGGAATCTACGAGAAACGGTAATTCTGATTAACGCGCGAGTCCCATGATACTGAAATCAATTCAATTATCTTAAAGTGGAAGAATGTCTTAGAGAGAACCTGAAATTGTGGAGTTTCCTAGTTTCTACGAAATTTGAAGTTTAAATTGGTAAACAATAGCTATGGCGTGCCGTTTGTCATTGATGTAAAACCACCATAACCGAAACTATCGGAACAACTTCGAGTTTCTCAGGGCGAGTAAGGATATGCGTACCTTCTAAATTTCGTTTGGCGTTTAATTGGTTTCCAAATATGTGCTTGTTTAAAGTCGTCTAGAAAATTTCAGACGTGTCTAAAATAAGGCTTCCTTTATACTATTCAGAAGATAGGCCGATCGACGTTTGGCATCTGGTATCCAATGTGCTTGTTTAAAATCGTCTAGAAAATTTCAGACGTGTCTATCGAAAAAGAAAATATATAAAATATAAAATCTGTTCATATGAGTTGTACTATATACATTATAAGTTTCAAATTAAAATTGCAAATGAACCTTACTCCCGAAAACTTATACATTAGTATTATTTTACAGTATTTTATATAGGATCACGTGTTTTTTACTGTCTCGTACTGTCTTGAACCTAGTGTCTCGGTCTTGGCATCTCACTGTCTCTGTCTCGGCACCTCACTGTCTCGTCTTGATCTTGAAGTTTCAAGTTTTGCATACAACACTGCTCCAGTGCGAAGAACCCTTAGGGAAAAGAAAAGTCTTAAGAAAACGTTGTGCTACTACTAGATAAGATTGCAGCACGAGTCCCCGCAGGAAGACTGTTCCATAGCGAAGGGCCAACAGAGGCATAGGCATATGCACGATGCTGGGCTGTGGCAATTCTAGACCAATCCATTACTCTACGATCGGAGACGACAGCCGGCGGCCATGTAGGCAAGAGCAAAATTAACTCAGCCACCCGCACCTTGTTTCATGGTACTAGTACTACAATAATGCTGGTTTATTTGAGAAATTTCTATCTCTTGTTATAGTACAGTCATTGCACGAGGACCTTAAACGGCCTTTCAAACGGACGAGCGGTGGTGATGGGTATCACCCAGTAAGATTCTCATTGAAAAATTACCTGGGTCAAGACCATATTCGGTCGTTATATAAAAACATTTACATTTTGCGTAGCGTCGCTCTGCTGCTAAGGAAAAGCGCCACAGTATCTGGTGCTCTAATGGAAATATGTAGTCTATGAATTCGTAGGGCAGGAAACTAACGTTGTTTACCACGCATGTGATTGTTTATGAAATTTTCTTTCTTACAAATCTTTAGAATAATTGCACGCATTTTTATAAAAGTAAAATAACATGAGAATCACTGCTTTCCTGAATGTGGATATTGACCGGTTTTCGGACGAGAGCTACCAAAAGATTCAGGCGACTAGACCAGGCTAGATGGCTATTGGACCCTCAGAGGCAGGTGAGTAGGGAAAGAAGATGTTAATTCAATTCAATTCAATATTCGTTTAATCGCAATCAAGCTGAGAAACCGCAACTTAATTTACAGAGTTAAATTTATTACAATCTGGGCGCCAGAGTCAGACACCTATAGTTCTTCTATAGTTCCTCTTAGTTCAAAACATATCTGTATAGATTAGGCGAGGCATGAAGTTGCGATCGTCCTTGCGTGGTACGGTGAATTTATGGGCCCGTGGCCGCAGGCTGTACTTGCTAGAACGAGGTGTAGGTAAGTGTTTCCTCAGGACATGACCCGGATTATTTGAAATGGCTCTAAACAATCGCCATCTGCTTCTCTAGCCAGATTCTCCGCAGTCGGTGATGAGGAGGGATGATATCAGCACCGTATCATCTTGTTGATGAGATGCTGAATTCTGGTCCGGTCCCTGATATATGAACTCATGCAGCAAGAACATTGATAGAGGGTCGAACTCACATGACTTCGCAGCGGAAGACGTGATGATGGTCCGTAGCTCAGCAGAAGTTACCTCACTTAAGGTCGTTAGAGTGCAGTCAGTAAAGACGAATTCAGGTGGAGGCAAGCCTGTGGTGTCAGCTCTAACAGATTGAATTTTGGTGGTACAGTGTTTTGCAAAGGCATCAGCATTGAAGGCGCAGTCCTGAGATCAGGGATATGGGCTCGAGATCGCGGTCTTGGTCTTGAGGCGGTCTCGAGACCAGAAAACTGCGATCTTGGTCTTGGTCTCGAATGCATCGGTCTTGGTCTCGGACTCTTGGTCTCGGACTCTTGGTCTCGGACTCTTGGTCTCGAACTCTTGGTCTCGGACTCTTCGTCTCGACTACGTCATTCTTGGTCTTGGTCTTGACGGAACGGTTTGGGATTGGTCTCTGTCCTAAATTTGCGTTCTTGATCATTTGCTGTATCAGAGCAATTTCTTTGATATTTGTCGGCTATTTTCGATTATTAGAGACACCGGATGTTTAGGCCCTACGTGCTTGTTATCGATTTATGATGTGCTGACCATATATATAGCATGTTACTATGGACAAGAAAATGCATTTGCAACGGAACCAGTCATTTCAAAATTTGCTTTCACAGATGTCAAGGTTTTGGAACAATCTAATAATTATTTGGTCGGCCACGTGTAGTCACTACAATCGTAGTACAAGTATAAGCCTACACCATTCAAACGGAACGTTAATCTACTTGTTCATGTGTCTTATTTAGAACCTGTCGTATACTAAGTAATTTATAGTGTGATATTCTTAGGCCAAAGCCAAGGGATGAACCCACAAAAGTTCAGACTGGCTGGTAAACTGTTTTCTGGACCATTATTAAGATTAGTATTCTCAGCAATAAAATTAATGTTTTAAGCATAATATTCCGTTTTAGCATCTTAATAAATTGAATTGTTTATAAAAAACGAGTATTGGTCTTGGTCTCGGACCCTCGGTCTTGGTCTTGGTCTCGGACCCTCAGTCTTGGTCTTGGTCTTGGACCACTTGGTCTTGGTCTCGGACCACCCGGTCTTGGTCTTGGTCTTGGACCTCTCGGTCTTGGTCTCAGTCTTTGTCTCGAGGTTTGGGTCTCATGCCCAACACTGCCTGAGATTAATGTTCTTCTTCAGATTCTGCCATTAGCTATATATGTCTTCCAACTTCTCAATGGCATTCCGTTCAAATATCAGGATACTGCCATCAACCAAAATTATGCGAATAACTTCACGTACAACACACCGTGAACTGTTTAGATTGTCTTACAAAGAATTTTGGACAGATGTGTTGAATCTGTTGCTATTGCATCTGAACGATTTGACTGCTTAATTTTAATCGTAATCTCCAAATTTCTAGAGCGCAACTTGAAAGTTAAGCGCAGGGCACCAGCTTATTTACGAGTGCTGCATCAAATCGAAAGGGTTGTCCAAAGGATAGTCCGTGGGAGGTCAGAGTTCGGTTTCCAGGAGGTCATCCTAAGGACAGATGACTCATGAGGGGCACTGATAATGGAATAACCGAAAAGGCACGAAATTCAGGAAGTTGGTCATTCCAGAGACGCGGTGCGGCGTGTGATATGACGTGGTTGGAGAACTTGAGATGAGATGTAATCAGAAGTCAGGTGAGGCGAGAATAACGTATTGTCGGATACTAATTTCGTTTGGATAATAATTTCATTAACTTCACAGATGTTGAGCCCCCGAAATATCTAAATATGTATTCAGAATTCTAAAAATACTTAGTTTGAATTTCTCCCATGACAGGTAACAAAATGGGAGGGTACCACCAAAGAAATTCAGAAGTTCATTGGTACTTGGCTTGGTCCCTCTAATGCATGCATACACATGTACTAAAATAGGTGTTGAAGAGAGATAGGAACAATCAGTTAAAGTGATTATTGATTTTAATTATAAGTTGTTTATCAAATCGATTAGCTATTCATTATCTAAATTGGTAATAAATTATAATTAGAAATGGCAAAATATTAGCTATCTGTCCAATCGATTTGAATCTAACTGGTTAACCAAAATAATTTGTCGCTTAAATATTAAGTGTAGCCATGTAATGTAATCAAGCACTTATATAGCGCCCCTTCAAGATATCTACTCATGACCTGTCATTGCTGAGTTCTGCTGTTCAAATAAGGTAAACTATTTGTTCGCTTCTCGTTTGGCATGATAAGGTAATTATTACCATTACTTGTATTATTAATACTAGTAGTGATGTAATGTAATCGAATATTTATATAGCACCGCATCAAGATATCTACTCAGTGGCGCTTTTAATTTCGCTACTATTATTATTATTATTGTTTGATTTTCTTCAGGACAGAGCGTTACAGTCTGTGATGAAGGTTCTGATTCAAGGCCAACGAGATTGAGGCTGGCCTCAAAGGCCTGGCGAGACCAGACGAGAGAGAGAGGACACTCTGATGAAGTACATCTATCCGGCATTCGAGCGTGCTTCGGAGGACAGCAGCGGACAGCTTCTCGTTTGGCATGATAAGGTAATTATTACCATTACTTGTATTATTAATACTAGTAGTGATGTAATGTAATCGAATATTTATATAGCACCGCATCAAGATATCTACTCAGTGGCGCTTTTAATTTCGCTACTATTATTATTATTATTGTTATTTTTATTATTATTATTATTTCTCTTGTTATCGTTGTTGTTTTCTTTTATCTTTTTATTGTTATTATTTTAATTAATTTCATTGTTATATACTTATTTACCATATTTGTTCCTAGCGGATAAGTCGTTGGTTCTGAATTTATGTCAGCAGTGGCGTTGCTCAAGGTTCTCACACAACGACATGTATTTCAGTGGAGGGGGTATAGAATACATGGTCTCCATCCTTACCCCCTCCACTGCAAAAGTGAGGCTGAAATGTCTCCCTGACTTACTTCAGGGTAATTTGTAATCATGCCAACTGCTTTGAGGTTAGAAATAGATGAGCTTTAACTAGCCATTAACACCCCTGGATCCATATTGAGCACCCATGAGCATTGAGGTGAGGAAATGTATAATTTGGTTCCTGCATTGATGATACTCAATCAATCAAAAATACTTGATTGTATATAGCGCCTTTTCAAGATATCTACTCAGAGGCGCTCCCGGCCTAATCCTCGGCTGAAAAGGACAGTTCTAAGACAGGCGTAAAATGAAGATGAGGAGTTCTTAGGTAGGAGACGGAGCTCCATGGGAAGTCCATTCCAGGTTGTAGGTACCACGACCGAGAAAGAATGATTCTTCATTATGGAAATGTGTGCAAAAGGGATGATCAGGTCGTCATGATTCATGAACCGCAGAGCGAAGTGGTCGTCGACCACTACTGGCAGTGATAGAGCGACATAGCTCCTGCAAATAAGCAGGCACAGGCAGCGCCAAACCAAGGCAGATATCCTAAATGAGATGCGCTGGGGTAGAACCAGATACTGTTTAGCATTATGGCCAAAGTTTTGGGATGCTTGTAGATGTCAGAATTTTTTTTTATTATTTCATTTGCTTCAATTATTGAAGCCATGTTTGATGGTCACAATTCAAAGTATCCAGTGTTGTATTTTTGGCTTTTGTCTGTTCTTGATATGATATCAAAAACTTTGGCTTGAATTTTAATGTCGTTTGGGGCTTAATTTAACTGCTGTATTATTCAAGTATCGATTCAATTTGAGTAAGTTAGTAAGTAAGTTATGTGAGTATGATTTTAGGATTGATTCAGTTTGAAAATAGTTAAATAAGTAATTTGAGTATGGTTTAAAGATTGATTCAGTTTGATTAAGATACTAAGTAAGCAAGTAATTTGAGTGTAGTTTAAAGATTGGTTCAGTTTGATTAAGATAGTAAGTAAGTACGTAATTTGAGTGTAGTTTAAAGATTGGTTCAGTTTGATTAAGATAGTAAGTAAGTAATTTGAGTGTAGTTTAAAGATTGGTTCAGTTTGATCAAGATACTAAGTAAGTAAGTAATTTGAGCGTAGTTTAAAGATTGGTTCAGTTTGAGTGTGATTTAAAGATTGACACAACTTGAGTGAGTTAGTAAGTAAGTAATTCGAGTGATATGATTTAAAGACCTAATCCAGTTTAATTAAATTAGTAAGTAAGAGGTACACAATTTGAGTTCTCTTGAATATCATACAGTATTCTTGAAAAATTGAGAAATTTTAAACTGTTTTATAATCACTTGAAAATCGTTTATTGTGATAAAGAGAAGCTATATGAACCTAATTGCGGTCAAAAATCATCATATTTACATAATTTTATTTTTATTTTTTATGGCTTAAAATGTCAATATCTCTGTTATTTCTTCATCAAGTGAAGTTATTTCTGCAGTCCGCTGTTGCCCATAGGTGCATAAACATGCTGTGAAAAAAATTTTCAGTTTGGAGAAGGTCGACTTTTTTGTCCGAAAAAATCCATGATGGATAGTTAGTCATTTGAGTGTAATTTAATTATTAATTCAGTTTAAGGTAGTTAGTAGGTAAGTAATTTGAGTCTTTTTATTTAAAGATTGATTCAGTTTGAATAAGTTAGTAAGTGAGTTAGTTATTTGAGTGTGATTTAATAATTAATTTAGTTTGATTGAGTTGGTAAGTAAGTAAGTAATTTGAGTCTTGTGACTTAAAGATTGATTCAGTTTCAATAAGGTAGTAAGTAAGTTAGTTATTTGAGTGTACTTTAACGATTGATTCTGTTTGGGTGAGTTAGTAGGTAAGTTAGTCAATTGAGTGTAATTTAATAATTAATTCAGTTTGATTGAGTTGGTAAGTAAGTAAGTAATTTGAGTTGTATGACTTAAAGATTGATTCAGTTTCAATAAGCTAGTAAGTAAGTTAGTTATTTGAGTGTGATTTAATAATTAATTTAGTTTGATTAAGTTAGTAAGTAAACTAGTAAGTAAGTTAGTTGTTTAAGTGTAATTTAATAATTAATTTAGATTGATTAGGCTGGTAAGTAAGCTAGTAAGTAAGTTAGTTATTTGAGTGTAATTTAATAATTAATTCAGTTTGAATGAGTTGGTAAGTAAGTAAGTAATTTGAGTCTTATGACTTATAGATTGATTCAGTGTGAAAAAATAGTAGGTAAGTTAGTTATTTAAGTGTAGTGTGATGATTGATTCTGTTTGATTAAGTTAGTAAGTAAGTTAGTTATTTGAGTATAATTTAATATTTAATTCAGTTTGATTGAGTTGGTTAGTAAGTAAGTAATTTGAGTCTTGTGACTTAAAGATTGATTCAGTTTGAATAAGCTTGTAAGTAAGTTAGTTATTTGAGTGTACTTTAATGGTTTGATTCAGTTTAAGTAAGTTAGTAAGTAACTTAGTTATTTGAGTGTAATTTAATAATTAATTCAGTTTGATTAAGTTGGTAAGTAAGTAATTTTAATCTTATGACTTAAAGATTGATTCAATTAGAATAAGCTAAGCGAGTAAGTAAGTAAGTAGGGTGTTTGAGTATACTTTGATGATTGATTCAGTTTATGTTAAGTTAATAAGTAAGTAGTTTGAGTCTAGTTTAAAGATTGATTCAGTTTGAGTAAGTTGGTAAGTAAGTAATTTAAGTGTGATTTAAAGATTGATACAGTTTGAGTCAGTTTGTAAGTAAGTAATTTGAGTGTAATTAAAAGATTGACACAATTTGAGTGAGTTACTAAGTAAATAATTTGAGCGATACGATTTAAAGATTGATCCAGTTTAATTAAGTTAGTAAGTGAGAAGTATGTATTTTGAGTTTTCTTGGATTTTATATAGTATTCTTGAAAAATTGAGATACTTTAAACTGTTTGATAGTCACTTGGAAATAGTTTATTTTGACAAAGAGAAGCTATATAAGCCCAATTGAGGTAAAAAAAATCATCATATTTACATAATTTTAGTTTTAGTTTTTTACAGCTTAAAATGTCAATATCTTCGTTGTTTCTTCATCAAGTGAAGATATTTCTGCAGTCCGCTGTTGCCCATAGGCCCATAAACATGCTGTGAAAAAATTATTAAGTTTGGAGAAGGTCAACTTTTTTGTCCAAAAAAACCGATGATGGTTAGTCCATCGGTTTTTTCGCGCAAAAAAATCGACCTTCTCCAAACCGAATAGGTCTGTGTGTGGGCCTACAGGCATCACAGATCTGCACAGATATCTTCAATTGATGAAAAAATAACAGAGATATTACAGTTTTCTTGAGAAATCAAGAAATTTTAAAGTTTTGGAAATCACTTTAAAATAGTTTATTATGATAAAGAAAAGCTATATGAACCCAATTCAGGTCAAAAATCATCATATTTACATAATTTTATTTTTATTTTTGTATGGCTTATAATGTCAATATCTTCGTTATTTCTTCATCAGGTGAAGATATTTCTGCAGTCCGCTGTTGCCCATAGGCCCATATACAAGCTGTGAAAAAATTATTAAGTTTGGAGAAGGTCAACTTTTTTGTCCGAAAAAATCCATGATGGTTAGTCCATCGGTTTTTTCGCGCAAAAAAATCGACCTTCTCCAAACCGAATATCCCTGTGTGTGGGCCTACAAGCATCACAGATCTGCTCAGATATCTTCAATCGATGAAAAAATAACGGAGATATTACGGTTTTTCTGAGATATGGAGATATGTTAAAGTATTTGGGAATCGCTTTAAAATAGTTTATTATGATAAAGAAAAGCTATATGAACCCAATTCAGGTCAAAAATCATCATATTTATATAATTTTATTTTTATTTTTTTATTGCTTATAATGTCAATATCTTCGTTATTTCTTCATCAGGTGAAGATATTTCTGCAGTCCGCTGTTGCCCATAAGCCCATATACAAGCTGTGAAAAAATTATTAAGTTTGGAGAAGGTCAACTTTTTTGTCCAAAAAAACCGATGATGGTTTGTCCATCGGTTTTTTCGCGCAAAAAAATCGACCTTCTTCAAACCGAATAATTTTGTTCCAGCCTGTTTGTGGGCCTATAAGTATCACAGACCTGCACAGATATCTTCATTCGATAAAAGAATAACCGAGATATAGACATTATACGGTTTTCTTGAAAACTAGAGAAATTTTAAAGTGTGCCAGAATTGCTTTAAAATGGTATATTATGACAAAGTCAATGAAGTCATACTTATAATGGGCACTTCATTTTATTTCTTTTGACAGACTACTACAAAGTCCTACAACTTGGAAACCGATTAGAAGACTCAAACACAGAAGAAGACAGGTATGTTAAAAAGCCAAAATCTTTTATTATTTGGAAGTATTCCTTGTATGTAATCTCAGGAAACATCTCTTTAGAGAAAAGTAATTGTTTGTTCTTATTAGCATAAATCAGTCCATGTTCATAGTCTTATGAAGAGCATTTTCTTTATAAATTGGTCCATGATGTTATGAAGACTTCTCTCACGAACTTTCACTGCTGTCGGAGCTGGAGCTTCTCTAGACACTGAAAGCAAAACAAAACATTAATTTAAACTTTGTTTTTATTATGTTAGACATTAAAATCCTTAATGGGGCAGAAATACAGTTGGAGTTTTTGCTCCATAGCCAGCTCGGCTATAACGAGCAAACTAGCCTGCTAGTTGGCTCGTTATAGCCGAGCTGGCTATAATGAGCAAACCAGCCTGCTCGGCTATAATGAGTAAAGCCAGCTCGGCTATAATGAGCAAACCAGCCTGCTCGGCTATAATGAGCAAAGCCAGCTCGGCTATAATGAGCAAAGCCAGCTCGGCTATAATGAGCAAACCAGCCTGCTCGGCTATAATGAGCAAAGCCAGCTCGGCTATAATGAGCAAAGCCAGCTCGGCTATAATGAGCAAACCAGCCTGCTCGGCTATAATGAGCAAAGCCAGCTCGGCTATAATGAGCAAACTAGCCTGCTCGGCTATAATGAGCAAAGCCAGCTCGGCTATAATGAGCAAACTGGGGGTGGTTAGATAGAGAGCTCTATCTTACCACCCCTAAGGGCACAGATGGAGTATAAGCTCTTACACTCCATCTGTGCCCTTAGCCAGCTCGGCTACAATGAGCAAATTGTGGGTGGTAAGATAGAGCTTTAAATTAGTTTATTATGATAAAGAGACGCTATATTGTGCCTCTGTGTGGGTTTCTTGAAGGGGAGCTATATAAATTTTCGAAATGAATGAATATATATATAAATATATATACATGCCTGCTATCAAACTGAATCGCTTCCTACATCACAATCAACAGTGTGCTCATTATAACCAAGCTGGCTATGGGCACATATTATGTGCCCCTAGCCAGCTTGGCTATAATGAGCCAACTGTTGATTGTGATGTAGGAAGTGATTCAGTTTGATAGCAGGAGTTGTTATTCGTGTTGTAGCTGTTTCCAGTGACCGGTCTTGGAAGTGTCATCCGAGTCTTGACCGACCGCAAGAAAGTTTGGAACCAGCATACTCGACAGACAGGCATCACATACCCTCATCACATACCCTCCTCTGTGGAAACGACTTTCATCTGAAATCAAAGACAAACTCTTCATTAGACACTCGATGCTGGCAAAATATCCTTACGGAACACTTTGAACGCCCGAGATTTATAGATGTGACTTATAATATTATTACGTTTATGGTTGGGACTGAACTGTGGCAGGGTTGCTGTTACACAGGTTAGCTGAAATTTGTTTAAAATGCAGTTATGCTATGTTATATGAAACTGAATATATGCAAGATGCAGATCAGTATCAAATGTCTTGGTTCTTCTCAACATACTATTGTACACTGAACTCGACATACATGCATACTAAAGCAACCCTCTGGCTTTAGGTCTGTCTTAGCATGCATGCATGTATGCAGTTGGTTATTTATATAGCGCCTTTTGCGAAGGCACTAAGCGAATTCACTCGCTTTGTCAAGTCACCCATGACCAAGCTTCTTGTTAAGCTCCAGTCCCAGGTTAAAATCTGGAAGGTCAAGCAAAGTGGCTCATAGAGGCTAAAACTGCTGAGTGAATAATCCACCCCTGCATCAGATATATATCCTACCTAAATGGATGGTCAAGGTTTTATCGAAAACTCAAGAAATTTTAAAGTTTTAAAATAGTTTATTATGATAAAGAGAAGCTATATGAACCCAATTGAGGTCAGCATGTTTATGGGTCTACAAGCATCACAGATCTGCACTGATATCTTCGATCGATGAAAAAATAACAGAGATAAGCCTATTACGATTTTCTTGAGAAATCGAGAAATTTTAAAGTTTTTGGGAATCACTTTAAAATAGTTTATTATGATAAACAGAACCTTTATTAACCCAATTAAGGTCAAAAATCATCATATTTCCATTTTTTTAAATGTTTGAAAGCCAAACTGTTAATATCTCTGCCATTTCTTCATGAAATTAAGATATTTCTGCAGTCTGTTGATACCCATATTTAAACAAGTTGTGAACAAATTATTTGATTTGGGGAGTCAATTTTTTTCGTCAAAAAACGCAAGAGACTTTTTCCTGCGGTTTTATACTAACGTAGACCTCAATCTCAATCAATTTAAAAATCACACTAAAGTTACTTGCTAACTGTTCTCAAACTGTATCAATTTTAAAATCACACTCAAATTACTCACTTACTCAAACTGAAATATAGATATTGCGGTTTTCTCGAAAAATCTAGAAATATTTAAGTGTTTTGAAATTACCTTAAAATAGTTAACTATGACAAAAAGAAGTCAAGCATAGTCATATTTTAATCGAATTACTGCAAAATTGTATCATTTTAATCTTAATTTTAGAACAAGACCCAACCAAGCCCAGTCCGAGAGCCGGAAGAGGGCCAAGAGCTCCCGATGCAGACCCAGGATCGAGACCCAGACCAAGACCGAAACCCTGACCAAGACCCCAGCAAAAAATCAAGATCATGACCATCACTGCCTAATTCAGACCGAAACCAAGACCAAACCCAGACCTTGTTCCCAGACCAAGAATAAGGCCCAGTCCGAGACTCTGACCCAGACTGAGACCCTGACCGAGGCCCATATCTAAATCCAGACCTAGATCCAGACCGAGACTCTTTCCCACAACAAGATCCTCAATGACAAAGACCGTGACCCAGACTGAGATCCTGAACAAGACCGAGACCCTGAACTAACCCGACCCTGAACGACACCCCGACTGAGACCAAGAGCTTGACCTAGAGCCTGATCGAGATCCTGACCATGACTGAGACAAAGACCGAGACTCTTACCAATGCCCATACCTAGAGGTCCTAGACTCAGACTACTTAAGTGTGCTGAAATCGATTTCAAAATATCATGCTATGGAAAAGAGAAGCTATAACCTACGGTAAAAGATCATCGTAGTTTAATCGAATTACCGGAAAATTTCATCATTTTAATCTTTATTGTGAAAGCTTCAAATGTCAATATCGCTATTATTAATCTTTCATCGAATGCAGATATCTATGCAGAGCTGAGACAAAACTGTATGTAAAGTAGCGCTATATAAATTCCTCAACATCTGGCGAATACTTTTTCAAGTACATGACTCCGTAAACAAACAATTTTTTTATAGCGCTATTACTTTCAGCGAATGAACGTATCTATACAGACACGTGATACTCACAGTTCCCGGATGATGGTAGGCTAGTACCACGCGGCAGTTTTATTCCTTCTGTCTTCACTCAGGCGCAGCAGAACGGATCACATATATATTACACAGACTTATAATACATGTTTCGAGTTCATCTGACATCTTTCACGTCTTCGACAAATCAACTTAAACTGTAAAATACTGCCTGTGCTAGATTCCGCAGAGGCAGTGGCGTTACTCAAAACATTGAGACTCCACACGTTGTTGAAATGGCCTATAGCCTACTATGAATGGCCACCTAATTGGAATCATTGAAGCGTGAAGCCATCCCTTAAATCAGCTGCTCAATTATATTACGCAATTGTTCTGCGCGGGAAATTTGACTGGAATCAGATTGTCTGGCAAGACCGGCATAATACTCTCCCATGTATTTATTCGGGCAATGTAGGCCCTTATAATTGCTGCATGTAGGCTATGTTTGCATATGTTTGCATGCCTCTACCTTAATTAGTATATATTTTTGTGTGTGATCCCAATTTAGTTCAGATAGACTATCATCATATTTTACTCGATTCACTGCAAAATTCTAGAATGTTAATCTTATTATTGAAGGAATATTAAAATGTCTGTTTTTTTTATTTTTCTTTCACCAAAATGATCGAATTAAAACATTTTCTGCAGATACAGGCGCCGACTTTTAGTAAAAGTTACTAGAGCAGCAGACCGAGGGTAATATTGTGCAACAGCCAACAGCGCCTCTCCATGCTCAATCATTCGTAAATGTAATGTACTGTGTAAATCCTCGAAAATTTCTCAGCGCCCACAAAAGCCACGTCAGAGAGACCAGCTCAGGGTCCGAATTGTCAAAAAAGAAGCAGGGGGGTCGAAAATATAATTATACAAAAGGAGTTATAATAATTTCCCAAGCCGCTATGAAATTTTTATTCGCGATTTTCATCTGGCGTTTCAATCCCCTTGACTGATTAACACAGAGAAAAACAATAGCAATAGCCAACTTTCGTTATTTTTTGTCAATTAACGAACTTTCACAACGAGTCAAGATTCTGCAATGTCTAGCAGAGTGACACGATGCAAGTAGGCCTATGACAAATGACTAAATTTTAATAATAATAACAGCAGCAGCAGCAGCAACAACAACAACAACAATAATAATAATAATGCGTTTTAGGTAGCAGTCTAAACATTTATTTCAAGCAGACATACTAATATAGGAACTAACAATTGACAAATTGAACACATGAGCATCAGCCATCAAACATCACTTACAAGACGTAATTCAAGTAAAGGCCTAAAATGTAAGCTAACAAATAACTGCATAAGGTTGGCCTGCTGTCATTTGTAAATCGAAACACTAGCAAACCTAATGAACAAATGTATCGCCTACCGACGGAACTGTACACTAGAGTGAGTAGAGTCACTTTCTAAGTTACTGCAAATACCGATATACAATATGGTACAATATAATGCTAGAATAGACAGCTATGAGAAAAGCTGTGCACTTTTCTTTTTGTTCACAACAATGGTCTTGCCAGTTGGCCTATTCAAGGCACCATGGTGTCCAGATTTCAGTCAGGAAATGACATAGAAGATTACTAGCCAAAAGACTAATTTGAATATAGTTCATGGCATTCCACTGCATTAGCGACGGCCCGTTAATGCTAATCATCAGCAGGTTGTTGAAGGGTCCAACAGTCAGCCGGTTGCGTACTGTGGTGTAACAGTAATAACGGAAAACGTAACAGCAATCGTAACAACAATAACAGCAAGAGTAACAGCTATCGTAAGAGCGAAGACACCGTATATGTATGGCGCCACCTTGCGAATAAAGGTCAGAGGTGAACTAACTTTAATACGCTTCATTAACTACGCCAATATGGCGCCACCTAGCCAATCGAAATAAACTAATTTTTCACCCCTCTTTACCTCCATATGCTCTTATCCCCAGTTTCCTCTATTTTGCTCTCCTCCTCCCTCCTCCATTTTGCCCTCATCACCCATCGATCAATGGGTGAACCTGACATCGTTCAACCCACCCACCAATCAATCCACCACCGATCAACCAGCCCACCGATTAATCCACCCACTAATCAGCCCACCCATCGATCAACCCACACACTGATCAATCCACCCACCAATCAACCTACCCGCTGATCAATCCACCCACCCACCGATCAACCTACCTGCTGATCAATCCACCCACCCACCGATCAACCTACCTGCTGATCAATCCACCCACCCACCGATCAACCTACCAGCGGATCAATCCACCCACCCACCGATCAACCTACCAGCGGATCAATCCACCCACCCACCGATCAACCTACCTGCTGATCAATCCACCCACCCACCGATCAACCTACCCGCTGATCAATCCACCCACCCACCGATCAACCTACCAGCGGATCAATCCACCCACCCACCGATCAACCTACCAGCGGATCAATCCACCCACCCACCGATCAACCTACCAGCGGATCAATCCACCCACCCACCGATCAACCTACCAGCGGATCAATCCACCCACCCACCGATCAACCTACCTGCTGATCAATCCACCCACCCACCGATCAACCTACCCGCTGATCAATCCACCCACCCACCGATCAACCTACCCGCTGATCAATCCACCCACCCACCGATCAACCTACCAGCGGATCAATCCACCCACCCACCGATCAACCTACCAGCGGATCAATCCACCCACCCACCCACCGATCCACCAACTGATCAACCCACCAATCTATGCACTCATCCACCGATCTACTCACTCGCCGATCCACCGACAGATTAACCCAACAGATCATGTTTTGCTTGAAAATCGAGACATTTTTATGTGCTTGAGAATCGATTTCAGTTTATTATGGTAAAGAGGAGCTATATGAGCCCGATTTAGGTCAAATATCTTCATATTTTATTCGAATTACCGCAAATCCTAAAATTTTATTTTATTTTTGAAACCTTGAATCACCAAGGATTAAAGTTTCTATGTCAATATTATTTTTCATCGTATAATGATATCTGTGCAGAATTGTGATTCTCTAATGTCCATACATTAGCCTAGGAAAATTAGATGTTTACTGAGTCGAATAGTCGATAGCTAGCATCAAAAAGAGCAAGAATTGACCGGAACCGTCCCGGAATTGATCAAAGTGTCCTGCGTCCCGGGCAGGTCCATTCCGGGACAATGTAACGTCACGGAATGGTGTTTCTATGATCAAACTTGTAGAAGATGCCATTTTAATGTACCAGATCTGACACTAGAAAAACATCTAGTGCCGAAGTTAGTCTCTTTCATACCTTCGGCCTTAGTTTTTCAAGACACCCCTTTCAAAATTATCGTCAAGTCAAAGGGGTTGTCCAAAAGGGCTGGCCAAATGAGGCACGAGTCTGGCTACCTGAGGGTAAGGGGAGGCATAGCAGCTGCTAAGGTGGATGTCGTTTAGAACTGAAAGTTGGAGGATCCAATTAGGCGAGGCAACGATCCTTGAAGAGGTCAGACTTCAGTTGTGAGTGGAATGTTCGAGGGATGAGAGAAGAATCTGTAGATTGGTGATAGGACTTGGTTGTGGATTCACTAATTTTTAGCCAACTCAGTTAGGCTATTTTAGGAAATGAGTGACATGATGCTGACTGGGCATTCTAGCAGTAGCTTGGACTAGTAAGCTTTGGATATGCCCTAAGTTGCAGTCGCTTGAGGTGTGTTGATCCTAACTTTAATCCTTGGTGATTTACATCGTCGCCGTACTGGTGGTGCACTCTGCCATTGTAAGACTCCAATTTTCAAAATGCTTAAAGTGACATTTGCGGTCTTGATTAAAGTGACATTTGCGGTCATGAAATTAGAGTTTATAATTAAAAAGCTTCAAATAGATGCTTTGTTAATTAAGAAATCTTGAAATGGATTTCAGCTGGGTCATTGCTCAAGTATAGCGCTCATTCGAATGAACCCAGCTTCCCAATTGAATTTCATTTAGATTGGAAAAAATGTGGCATCCCGGATTGGCAGAAGCGAAATGTGGTCACCCTAGAACAAGACTAATAATGCACTGTGTTAAAAGGAACCAACATGAAACCGAATAACGTAAAAAAGGCGAATTAGACGACATATTATTCATTACATCAATTACAGCGGATTACCATCATTATAATTTTATTTTTGAAACCCCGAATGACAAATGTTGAACATGAAACAATTCGCATAGTTCTCTATATATCTTTAATTAATTCTATATAATTCGTTCATTTGACATAGCGCCGATAATTAGGTCGTGGTGTGGCTTTCGTGTGTGCTGAGTAATTTTCTAAGATTTACATACACACTACATTTAATCGAATGAAGATATCTCTGCAGTGAAATATCAGATCTATGCAGACACGTGATACTCACAATTCCCGAATCATAATGGTGACGGGCAAGAATCACGCGGGAAGTTTCTCTCAGTCTCTCGCGTGTAAAGCAGATCAAATTCTCGCAATCCGTTCATGTTAAACATGGAGTCCATCTGTAATCTTTCGTGTCTTTTTTAAAATCAGCTGAAACTATTAAACACTGTCTGGGCTAGAGTTTTCAGAGGCAGTGATGTACCGTAAATCAAAGCTTCGAGACTCCACAGGCTGTTTGAACGGCTATACTACGAAGGGGCCACCCGCCTGGAATCATTGAAGCGTGTCCATCCTGCATTAGCTTGTTTATCGGGAAACAGAGCGGGAAATTTGAGCTGACTCCGATTGTCTCGCATATAATTATACAGGCCCTACTCACGCAAGTGTGCTCGTATGTGTGCATATGTTTGCATGTTAGGACGCATGCAAGCCTTTATGCATGTACCTCTGCGTGTATGTTTCTGTTTATATGGGCTTGTATGTGTGCATTTGCTCGTGTGTAAACAGTAATTTTTTGTAAGTGCATTATTCCGTGCGTGTATGTAATGTACGTACGTCATGTCATGATGTCATGTCACATCGTCATCGTGGCATCGCGACTGTTGACTACATGAGAGTGATGCCCAATGCTTTCTGTCTCGTACGATGTTCATTGAGCTTGTGCCTTTTATTTCTTCCATAGGCTTAGTGATTTGAAAAAAATTACCATCCAGAATGATGTTATAAGACCAATATCTTACCTTTTAAAGCTGCGTTAACTCTTCGACGATTGTGAAAGTAGTGCTACTACAAATAATCGATTATATTGTGAATGTAATGCTTATACCGTTTCAAAATGTCATCATTTTCTGGAGATATCTAGGACTTTCAAAATTAATGTCTATCTCGACCAAACATCGTCATAAGAAAGAGTGTTATAAAGTGTCTGCAGTATAGGCCAAACGACACATTGTGTGATGATAACAATGATTGTTAGCGTCGCACTTCTCGTGTATCAAGGCTTACGATTGGCACTGCCAGATTGCAAGCGGTGCCCGAGTTCCATATGGACCTTGTGCTAAGACACTGTTGGTCTAATCTATCTAGTTGGAGGGGTAACTACTGAATCACAGATGGACACTTATGTAATTTTCTCAATTAGACCTACTGTGATTAACTTCTTGATTAACTTCCTTACGAATAAAGAAAACAATAATTTCGATGATAACGAGAACCGAATCTACAGCAACTACGAATGATGATCTGTTCTAAACTGCCCAAACAAATACTATTAGTGATGGCAGATCTTAAACATGGTCAAAGTCATCGTGTTAAAATCTGAAATGTGCAATTGCAAACCTCTGGGTTGAGGCTGCTACAGCTGCGATTCATACCATCTCACTCTGTCTGAAATCTTGACTGTCTTTCCCATTTTGCAACCTACATGTAGGATCGTCTTCCCTCACCTTGGCCCCTCCCTCCCTCCCTCCCTCCCCTCAACAGTGGCCACATTAATTAGCATTACATAAAATCTGTACATTATTTTTATTATTTTATTTATTGCCGAAATATGAAAATTTGAAATTATATTTTGAACGCAACTACGAGCGTGAACTGCATTGCGTCAACGACATTCTTCCTTCAATTATCCTCTACCCTCAATCCGTTCGCCCTTCCAAATCCATTATTAACCGGCTGGTACGTAACTTCAGTTCAAGGTTTATTCAGACAATATACCTTCATCATAGTTGTAATCAGGTCCATCGAAAGCAAAGTAGGGGCCTGGTACAACTCCCCCGTCGTCAGTTCCTGTACTATCACCACTACTTTCAATCATTATTAACTACACTAAGAGTGTATAGGGGTCGCGATCGGGGATAAAACGAGCCATGATAATTTCCATTATCCTTCCATTGCAAACAAACATTGCAACCAGTATAATTCCAGTAACCAGTAAAGGTCCATTAGCGGACGACGTTGTTGATGGAGTTGGTGGCGCCCGAGACCTCTGAAGGCAGTGGGTCACTCCTTGTCGCCGTGATAAGAGATGTGATGGTGCCTGAGACGATCAGAGGAAGCGCCGGTCTTCGCCAATCGCTTGTTCTCCCTCTGCGTTCACACACATGCAATTAGATGTACGTGATGTAATGTACGATCATCGTATTGTATCGTATCCATAGATTTATATAGAGCCTCTATAATCATTCAGGGCGCTCTTAGCACGACATATAAAGGCAGTTACCTGATGTAGTATACGATTATCATATCGTAGCTATAGATTTATCTAGCGCCTCTTGAAAAATAACTATTCAGAGGCGCTCTCAGCAAGGAAACCCCGGTGAAATAGAAGCTCCTTTAGAGGGTGAAAAGCCGATGGGGAGAAGGCAGTCATTAGTTTATCACTTAGTGATGGAGGTAGGCCATTCCAGGTATATGGATCCACAACGATCTACAATTCCATCACCGCTGCACTCTGACAGTGCGGTGCCAGACCCAAGCCGGGAAAAGGAGGAGGACGCAAATGGTCATCGTCAACACACGGTGTCATTAAGCTGTAACAATTACTGTACAGTTAATATCATGTATTCGGTGTATTTGAATACGCCACCTTAATATAACATTATTTGCAAGCATAATGTAGCAATTAAACCACTGGTACAAATATCATGTTCACGTTTGTATTATGAATCTTGTCTTGGTTTGCTTTTGTTTAGTTTTTCTTCAAAATTTATGTCTTAACTAGTGATTTATTCTAAGCAATTCTAAATAATTACCGAGCATTGAATAACAAGCTTGCCTCATCGAAGTTATGTTAAGCTTGTCCTGAGGTGGGAATTAAAATAATTTAGTTTCACGCACAACTTATGTTGACTCATGGATATAATGTCCTTTCCAGCGGTAAGTAGGTCGTTTAGGACTTCAGCCAATCTTATTGAGGGATATCGGTCCATAGTCACCTATGATTAAGGTTGTCAACGGGTACCCGTGTACCCGTTGACAGCGTTACCAGTTTCATATTCCTGCAGCTTAATAGCACAGGCGTTCCACGCTAACCAATTATCAGTTATAATTATAATGCCTAATCAATCAATGAAATTATGAATTAAGTCAAATAACCGATCTAAAACAACACAAATAATTTAAAATAATTTAAATCAATTATTCTGTTCTGTTCTCGATCCACCTTCGGTAAATTTTGCCATGTACTTTAACACCTAAATCACATGTTTAATAATTCCCGACGCACTTCAGAATAGTAAACTTCGTTTTCGGATCGCAGAATAATCGCAGCTTCGCTAATGCGCAGACGACAGAAAGACTATTATAGTAACAGTTTCAGTTTAATTACACCTTGTAATAACTGAGATCTTAATCGTCGCCCTCCTCCTTCATTCAGGCTTGGGACTGGCGCTCTGCAAGCAGCGGAGGAGTTCTATAGAAAGAGAAGCGCCACATGTGAAATCTGAATGCAATAGCGCAACAAACAAAGCAAACGCCATTTATGGAACCAACGGATAAAAGATAGATAAAGGTGTTTCGTCCATGGACGCATCTAAGTTGTACTGTGCTGAGGAAGCGAGTTTGATTTCCGCAACCCCTATATAAGGTTGACCATCATTCTGGAACGTTCTTCCTTTACAACTTCGCAACATTGCACTGCTTGCAGCCAACTTGTCTAAATTGCAGAAATCGCATTTGTTTAGATCTGTTGTGTAGCTACGTTTAGCGCCCTCGAGAGGTTCTTATAAGGCGCTATATAGATAGCCTAATACATACATACATACATACATACATACATACATACATACATACATACATACATACACATATACAAACACACATACATACACATACATATACATATATATACATACACACACAGGCACACACACATACATACATACATACATACATACATACAATCATTCATTCATACATACATATGTACATACATACATACATACATACATACATACATACATACATACATGCATACATAATACACTGACTAGTCCTTCTTTCGCTAGGCTTCGTCGTTGGTTGCATATGATGCATAGCGGGACCTTCTACGTAGTTTGGCCTACATTCGAATCCTCATATAATCGTCGTCATCCGTTCATGCCATACTTGCAATATTACAGCGCTTATCAGCTTAAATTCAAACGAAGATATCATTGCTATTATCATTTGTCTAAATGACCCTGCAAACCAAAATCGTTCAACAAAGACACCGATGGTTTGGAACTGTTGATAGAGAGAATATAATATTCTGCCTTCGGTCATTATGTCTGCTAACCAAAATTCACACAATGCGCTGCATGTATGATTCGAATGAAAGAGAAACAAAGGCAGACGAAGACTACGACGGATAGATAACATAAAATTTAATGAGGTCATAACATCACTTGGACAAACACTAGGGGAGCAATGGACACTTGACAAAATGACTGAGTGCGACAGAATTAATTGATTCCTGCTAATAGCCACCAAATGGTTGGGAAGGATTTATATATATATATTATATATTACATATCCTGCCCTAGCCCGACCATCGAATTCAACTCCATAGCGAACAGTTTAGCGGCCAGTGATTCCCATCCTGTGGCCCGCGAGCCAAAAGTGGCCAGCAAGGTCTCAGAAAGTGGCCCTCGAATTATCAAAGTTAAAAAATATACGTGCAAAAATGAATATTTGAGATAATTATTATTTTCTATTATCGATTGTTCTTTTTTGGCTCTTGTTACTAATCCAAATAGATTAAACCGGAATTTATCTATGCGTAATTTGATTATATTCTAAAATAAAAATCGGTCAAAATTTGAAATAAGTTGTTTAACCTTGTGGCCGATCATGTCCTCTAAATAAAAGTGGCCCTAAGTCGGGACACGTTGAGAACCACTGGTTCAGCCCAAAGCAGCACGTCGCTGAATGACACGGCGCCGTAAAACAGCAACTAAATAACTAAGATAGACGAGGAGAGGTATACGGTGCGTCCTCGTGCCCGTGATAATCATATGGTCTACCTTTGTATCTTGACAGGTATAAGTCAACACTCATATCAACCATAATGATGTCGCTGTATACAACAGAAACTACTGCTCCTAGTCTACGAAAATAACGTTTCCTCTAATTGTTTGGAGATAATGTGCGCAAGAAATAATTTAATAGACCTGGATTAACAAGGAGGAAGAGAAGGATGAGGTTAATGATCTTTAATCACACAGTGTCGTTGAAATGAAACTAGGATACTACTCTCGATGATGCTTTGGCTAAGCAATTGCGAATAAGCTGGTTCCCGCGAGTTGGCTTTCGAGATTAAATTCTCTACCATTATAGCGTCGCTGAACAGCACTTATCAACCAAACAACAGCGTATTTAGAGAACTGATTTAATGATAAAACATGGCATGCTGGGTCAGGTGAACGTGTATTCTGCAACTGAGGTAGACAATTTGAATCCCCGGAGCAGGACGTGGAAAGAGACAAACTGTAGCAATAGCATCCGTCACGAATTGGCGGAATGGTCACTGTGACAGTGTGTCATTGCATGTGGGCCCATCTGGTGCCAGTGCATGGGGTCTCGAGGGCAGAACGGAATTAATTATGCGTCAATGTGCACATGTTCCATTTATGCAAATTCACAAAGCGATCATGGAGCTGTCACGGACAATGATGTCGCTGAAATCGATCAATTCAACATTTCAGTTGAATTCTCTCTGTAGGCCTATGCTAGGCCTACACGAATAGCAGTTGTGAATAGATGGGCACCACGGTAGAACAATTACAGCGACGTTTAATTAAAGAATGGCACAATAATTTACTAATTGCTATTGCTGTTTAAAGATAGTTTGATTATTTGCAGGATATACCTAGAATTCCTCGTCAACCGTTGCGCTGTTGCTGAAACAGTGTGGTCAGAATACTTCGATGTCTGGTGATATATCATAATATTCGCCATCAATTACTACCGTTTATGTGGAGATTGTTTTCGAATAATGTTAATGGGGCAGGTTCCAACTTCAACCACTGCCGCTAAGTGCTGACGCGTATGGTGTCCGTTTAGGGCTGGGAACAAAATGTTGCAAAGTGCAGAAGCTACGATTAGTGTTCGGGTTAGGGATGGGGTTATAGTTTAGGCTTGGGGCGTGATTAGAATTATGGTGCAAATTTCAAAGTGCATGAGCTAAGATTAGAGTAGGCCTACGGTTGGGTCTTTCATTAGGATTAAGGCTTACGATTCTGGACAAGATTTAGGGTTAGGGTGCAAAGTACAGGGCCTATGCAATAAAAGTCGTGGTTGCAGTTAGGAATGAAGTGCTAGAATGAGGGCTTAAGGCTAGGATTAAAGTTAGAGAGACAGCTAGGGTTAGAGATAGAGTAAGAGTTAGAGCTGTGGATAGGTTTACTGAATAGGTTACAGTTAGGTTTAGAGCTAGATTTAGATATATGAATGGACTTAGAAGGTAGGCCTTGGAAGGCCGACCGAGAGCGAGACACACGGCGATTTTTGAGGGCCTTGACCGGGTCCGCAATCAACGTGTAAATATTTGTCGGACTCGGGGCAAACGGGGATAAATTTAAAGACATTGTCGTCACAAAAGGCTGCACAAATATTATAGTTCGCCCATTCCTTCATCAAGCCGCGTCAGTCTTTGGGCAGGCTCACGTCATCCTTGTGCACCGCAACACGCATGCAGATTGGGGGCGTTGAGGGCATTGGGAGCGTTGGGTTTGAGTAGGAATCGTGATTCTGGTGGGAAATCTTCGCCTTTGACCTCCTGAAATCCACCTTGTGGCTAAAAGAGAATCGCCGATCCTTTCCTTCGCACTTCCTCAATCGCTTGATCTTTTGAACCTTAGAAGTTACCACTCCCAGTAGACTTTGGATTGACTGAGTCTGGTCCAGAGATCACCGGCCTGTTGCATGTTGTAAGGTGCCTACGGCCAGTCCGTCGTGCATTATCGAGGTTCGTACCCCTTGGGACCAACTACGATTTAGTTGCATCGTCAAATCGGATAAGCCGGGTCGCGGTGGGTGTTGCGTGCCACCACCAACGTCCATCAGCCTCTATCTTGTTCCCCGGCATAGTTACTGACCATACCACGTCCGTCTGCGGACGATGATACGCGGTCTGGTCGACCCATAGCACGCTCCAAGACAAGAGTTACCGATCGTTGACTTTGACGGGCTTTAGTTGGGGGCTGGGGGAGTTGTCCAAAGGGCCCCAGCCTGGCATTTTGTCATCGACCCTTCCCTCCAAGTCTCGGCACGCCGCTAACTAATGCCCCTCCTCGGCCAACGTTGGGGCGCGGATTTCAGAGGACTCGATTGCAAAGCAGGGCAGGGAAACAGTCTTGCTATGCAACGCACGCGTCATCGTCAGCCGACCAATCGGATTCGGCCAGCGTCCGATCAATCAGCCAATCAGCGACGGCCTGGCGTTGTCCTGGGAACGAGTGTTGATCGGGCGTCGGGTATTTAAGAGCGCGTACAAGCAGACGACGACGCCGTTTTCTCCCGCGTGCGCCAGCTTATGTTGTCTGCTTGATTTCCGGTTCATCCTCTTCCGACGAAGCAGAGAAAAAGAGACTCGACTGAACCAGCCAGCATTAGGTATGTCGGCAATCCATCACTTTGCCATTGAATAACATAGAGCGTTTATGTAGAGCCTGTGCTCTTTGGTACGTTCTGTTTCTTTTCGGAGATTGATCGTGATGCATTTGCTTAAAATAATCGTGTCAGCGCAGAAGTGCTGCTTAATCAATGACCGGATGGTAGAGTATAATTCACTGCGTCGTAACTGATTGCAAAAATTGATTTGGCAACTTATTTATGACCTATTGTCACATGAATGCCCGGAGGTTAATGATCATAGTCGTCGGACAACAGCAATAATGACGACGATAATGATGATGGTGACGCTGATGATAACAACGCCAATGAAGAAATAATTATTCTTAAACATTCTAATGACAATAGGTCTATATGTCTTTAACAAGCGGCCAATAAGTTCCAATGTGTCGACTTGGTCGACTCGGAGCCTCAAACGAGCCTCAGAGGTATTTGTGCACACGAGGACATCTGGGCTTCGTTCTCAGTGTCACCATGCCATTGATAATATCATACAGAGCACCCTGCTCAAGGCGGGCAACCACAGTACAAGGGAACGGTTGGCAAAAGACCCGACGGTGCAACCCTTAGAAGGGAGGGAAGTATGTTGCTTGTGACGCAGAGATCGTTCACATAATTATGTTGGGCTGCCTCCTACATCGGAGACGAGTCCGTCGGACACGCTTCGGTGTGGGCAGCAAACCGTAAAACACAGAAGGCCTCCAGAGGCCTCCGGCATCTAATTTGTTTCAATCAGTGACCATCGAGACGTTGGATCGTCTACAGTCCAAATGTCTCGGCTCTGTGATTTACAAGTATGTCATTCATTGGTGACGATGAACGTGAGGCCTCCTTTCTTTTCCAGCGTCTGTCTATTTGTGTCGCACAACGGTATAACTTTGCTGCATTCAGGGTCTCCAAAGACCTCTTTACTTGCCGCTTAATGTCTATTGGGCATCTATCAAACTGTCGATGTCAGATAATAGAGGGAACCCCTAAAATGATAATTATCCGCTTTAGAAACGGTCTTACAATATAGCCGCCGCCGCCACAAAGGACACGCCAGGGAAGAAGGATGAAGTCATAAACAACGCAGAGTCAAGGATGTAATAATAATAATAATAATAATAATAATAATAATAATAATAATAATAAATAAAAATAATAATAATAAATATAAATAAATAATAATAATAAACAATAATAAATAATAATAAATAATAATAATAAGTATAAATAATAATAAGTAATAATAAATAATAATAATAATAAAAATAATAATAATAATAATAAAAATAATTATAATAGTAATGATACTATCTGCGAAGACTAGCCATTCTAGAACAATGACCCTAATTTTTTTAATCCCGAGGGATCATATGTACCTCGGGAGAAAAATAATAATAATAATGAAAACAGTAACGATAATAATAACTAAAATAATGGTGATAGTAATCATTATTATGATAGTAACGATGACGATAATAAAACAATGATGATGATATCAATAATAAAAACAATAATAATCATCATCATCATTTTCATCATCATTTTCATTATTATCATCATTATATCATAGACAGTAGCGTCTGACCAAAGTCAATCAATCATTCAACGAAACTTATATAGCGCCCCTTCAAGATAGCTACGGCCATTGGGTTATTCTATCCATACAGTCGGTGACCACATTAAGTAAAATAGTTTTCGTAATAGGTAATTTCAATTAATTCAATTGAGCCCTATCCATCTCCGCGCTGAGTGCCCTTTGCTGCTTCAGGCGTCGACACTGGCAGTTGGCCACCCCTCCCAACCGTACCCCAACCCTACCCCAACCCTGCCCCACCCCCCACCCCCCATCCAGGTTCAATCGATGCCTCAACCTCTGCCTGTCAGCTCCCACGAAGTCACAAATCGCCCTCAGACGGCGAATGGAAAGCACTTTAGACCTGGGGACGAAGCACGCCACCTTCCAATTCAGTCGTCCTCCATTTCTCCACTCTTCCCGATTATCGTTCCCGCCGGCAGCGTCGCATACATATAGCGCCATTTCTAGAAGTCCCGCGAGTGGAATTCCGCTCGGGTGACGACGGGGACGTTGCACGACGGATGAGCGGTAACGGGGAAATCGCACCGAGTGTGGTAAGATTCAGGTTTCGAGAAGATAAAAAACTCACTAGGATGGAAGGTGCATAGAAAAGAACCGTTGATATAATGGTTGTAGTAGGATCGATGTGATAGTACCGTTATGATGTTATAGATGTGATAGGATCGATAGAAAAGGTTAGATAGGATAGTTTCGTATTCACATCCTTGCACAAAATAACCAACACATTCCTACAATCAGCATTCATTTTAACCATGTCTCTGTATAAGTTTCAAATTGCTCTTTGTATTTTGTTCACCATTAAGGTAATCCTGTTAAGTTCATTTACGAAGCGCAATATGAGGGCTAAGCATGGGAAACATCTTATTCACGAGCACTGTCTCATGGCAAAGGGTATACCAGAGGGTGACCAATCATTTCGTAGCATATCATTTCGTCGCATTTATTTCGCCAGGTTAAGCATCCTGAGTGTCGGTTAGGGTCGTGCGTCGTGAGAGTCGTCTAAGGTCAGGGTTAGGGCTAGTGTCGTTTATAAAATGCGATGAAATGAACTTCGACGAAATGAACTGCGACGAAATGAACGAAACCATTCCACCCAAAGACCCCAAGGTTGAAGGATGAAGGTCGGTTGCCAGAAGACATGGAAGAGAAGGCAGAGGAGGCGTGAGGAGGAAGCAGTGAATGTAATCTGATGAGGAAAGAGGAGGGGGAGAGTGTAGAAACAGAAGGAGAAAAGACAAGAGCAGGTCTTGTTATAGAATGTTACCCACTTAATATTCTTATTCTCTGCACAATAATATGTTTATGGCGTATGTCTATAGTCTTCTCCATCGCCGTCTCATCTTCCCATCGACAGTGTACGGTCAATGTACTCATTATTTATGAAAAGTGAAATTCTTGAAATTTGATATCACCCTTCTTCCAACATCTTACTTTTGCTCAGAAGTGCACACGCCTCCATGGCGCAATTGCAGTTGTGCTGCAGAGCAATTGTGTGCGAAGGACTTGCTCAAGGTCCGTATACAGTGACTCATGAGTGTTACTGGCGGACCGCTCTTACCGATCAACCACCGTCTTGTGAGTCGACCAGAAGTGTAGGTGTAGCAGAAATCTAGAGCCAGATTCCTGCCTCTGACCTCTATGTTGACAGTCCAGCGCGCTGACAACTGCATATTGTACAGACACCATTCAACATTCCGCCCCCGCAGTCTTGTTTAGAACTGACCACAACGCTAAACGTTATCCTGTTTTATTCAGTGGTATTGTTTTCTGAAGCAGTCTGTTCCCCGACTGATGATTTCACGCGGTGTGGCTTCATTATGAGATTATTGTATCATCGCTTTAACCCCCATTGATTTGTCCTCCTACCCGGCCTTCAGTTGCTATCCGACAGTTTACCAAATTTTAAGCTTTCGACAGATTATGTTTTAAAGATGTTTTGTTCGTATTTGCTAATTTGTACATGTCGTGCGCTTGCAAACGTCTGATCAAAGAATATATTTACTTACTTGCTTGCTGGCTGGCTGGCTGACCAAAGAGTATTTTATACACTGTTATCTGACCTAGTGCGGACGACCTTTTTCACCCTACAGACCTGCTACAGACTGTTGCCTGAACACTGGGGCCACCATCCAGGCTCCGCATTCACGGGCAAGGCATGAACCGTGGATCATACAAAGTCGACCTGGTATAGGCTATACCATGGTCTATTAAGAACGATGTTCGTTTTGTCCTCGTTAGATAAAGCCTCCGTAAACGGCCAAAATTTTCCACACTATCAACTCAAAATTCCATATAATTTTAATCGTGGTCCGCTATGTATATATATTTAATAGCTGACCAGTTTGCTTCGCAGCTACGTACTCGCGCTCAACAAATGCGCTATAAAATTTTATGGTCGAAAGTTATGGAGCGCCGGATGTAGAAAGCGAGGCGACGCTCCTGATAGATGTCGCCACGAACGGGTCGGTGGATGACGACCTCAAATTTATTTATGCATGGCTATGAGCGGCGTCAGTCGTGCGTCGGTGTATTTGTCCTTAAAGCGGACAAACTGTCCTTATAAAGGCTGGCCTATGATGGCCTCAGAATGAGCTTCATGCTGTGTTCTATTGGTGAGTGGGGAGACGAGGGAGTAACGAGAGGAGAGAAGTAGACATTGGACAAAAGCATGTATGATTGATCACTGATTGTCTGGTTGCCTGCCTGGCTGTATGTGTGTCTGCGAGTCCAGTGGCTTATCTTGTTTTGAAAATGGTTGTCTGTCCTACTGCATATCTTTTTGTGAAAATGGTTGTATGTCCTAAGGCCATTGCATATCTTGCTGCGAAAATGTCTGCCACATTACTTAGCTTGTTGATTTCACGTGAGGGTCTAACTGCCAATTTCTGAATCGCCTTTTGGGAACTACACAAAAGTTATTTCAATGTAATTGTTTTCGAAGGAGTTATACATATAACAAGATCGACGGGTTGGTGATAGGATGAATGAGTGTGTGTTTGTCTGTGTCTGTCTGTGTGTGTGTGTTTGTCTGTGTGTGTGTCTGTGCGTAGGGACGGACTGACGGATGGATGAAAGGGATTTAGGTGAACGATGTGTGAATGGCTGAAATGCCTCAGTCCAACCTAAGATATCGCTAAGCCAGACACGCAATAGCTACGAACAGGAGATCCATTTTCTCCTATAATTGAAGTAAATCTACGTTGAATGTAGACTCGACGTTGTCGCAATTCGCGGCAAACATTATAAATCGATTTGAGTTAAGGAAATCGGTCGACTTCCGCGACCGCGATTTAATGAAGCTGGCGTTGGTTTTATGAGGGTATGACGGTAGATTTGTGTGAGGGATTGGGGGCCATTGGTCATACGATTTTGCAGCTGACTGCGAAGTCAGAAATCGCACTCGATGTGCGAGACAGACAGACAGACGGATAGACAGGAATAGACAGTGAGTAATAGAGAGACAGACAGAGACACAGAGAGAAAGAGAGAAAGACAGACAGACAGAGCGAGAATAATATGGAAACGTTAATGTATAGAGAACAGACGAGAGATACTTAGGTGGAATGGAAATGGAGAGGCGGATTGAGGAAAGGAGATGTTAGAAAAGGCAGACAGATTGGGAGGAAAGGACATAAGGAATAAATGAAGCATTGATGGATGAATGGAAAGATAGATGGATGGATAGAAGGATGGATGGATGGATGGATGGATGGATGGATGGATGGGTGGATGGATGGATAGGATGGATGGATGGATGGATAGAAGGATGGATGGATGGATAGAAGGATGGATGGATGGATGGATGGATGGATGGGTGGATGGATAGAAGGATGGATGGATGGGTGGATGGATGGATAGAAGGATGGATGGATGGATGGATGGATGGATGGATGGATGGATGGATGGATGGATGGATGGATGGATGGATGGATGGATGGATGGATGGATGGATGGATGGATGGATGGATGGGTGGATGGATGAATAGAACGATGGATGGATGGATGGATGGATGGGTGGATGGATGAATAGAACGATGGATGGATGGACGGACGGATGGATGGGTGGATGGATGGATGAACAGATGGATCAAAGGATGGATGGATGGATGGATCGAAGGATGGATGAAAGGATGGATGGATTGATTGATTGATAGTTGGACGGATGGATGGATGGACGAATGGACGGATACTGTAAACATAACTGAGCAATTGATGATTGGATGAGATGAGAGGACAGACATAGATGGAGATACAGACAGAGAAGGACAGAGACAGAAACAAAGACAAAGAGAGAGAAAGAGAGAGAGAGAGAGGGAGAGGGAGAGGGAGAGAGAGAGACCTAGATGAGCAATCGATGATTTAATGGATGAGTGGACGACGGATGAGTTTACCAAACGCTTCAACGATTGACCGAACGAAATGTAGAGCATCTATTGACGAATGATTCGTTGGTGTTGGTTTAACCCCAACGGAAGAGTGCACGCTTCGCATTACTACCCTCTTTCGGTACCTCGTAGGGTTATTGGGGTTAGGGCGACTTATAGTGTGTAACCACCCGTTAGCCTGTGGCGACCGCGTGACCGCGATCACTCAATCGAGTGATTGAGTGATCCTTGCACTCAGCCGAGTTCCAGTCACAAGCATGGAGAAAGAAAGCGGGCGAAACACTCTACTACATCTACTTCGAAATGATCAGAGAAATGTGTACCAGTGGCAGTACCACCGCTGTCCAAATGCGCTGGTTCAAAGCGCTTTAAGGTCGTCTGGTACAGACCCTTTGGCCTTGACCGTGGTCCATCTGTCACCGTAAGGATCGAATGATGGTCCATCAACGCCCTTTAAGGTACTCTGAGACAATGCCAGCTAGAGATGGTTGGCGCGAGTAGGGCGAGACAGCGCTGTGAGGGAGACGGTGTCATTCCTCGCAGCTGCCTAGCAAGGTGCTCGCACAACACGCACCTAGTGGGTCTCGCGTCATAATTTATAAGCGCTGACAATAATTAGGCTAAAGCGGTCTTGAAACGGACGGACGTACGGTCGGAATGACCTTCCTCGCTTCAGTGAGACGCAGTACAGCCCAGCGGGACCGAGGACATGTCCCTACCCGATGCTATTAACCGAGGAACATGTCCCCACCAGATGCTATTGACCGAGGGACATGTGCCCACCCGGTGCTATTGACTGCGGGACATGTGCCCCGTCCGGTGCTATTGACCGAGGGACATGCGCCCACCCAGTGCTATTGACTGAGGGAGATGTCCTCACCCAGTGCTATTGACTGAGGGAGATGTCCTCACCCAGTGCTATTGACTGAGGGAGATGTCCTCACTCAGTGCTATTGACTGAGGGAGATGTCCTCACCCAGTGCTATTGACTGAGGGAGATGTCCTCACCCAGTGCTATTGACTGAGGGAGATGTCCTCACCCAGTGCTATTGGCGAGAGGATGAACGTATCTTCATTTTCGTGCATCAGTCGGTTCTTGCGCCGCTTAACTGAGAGCTTAGCCAATGTATAGTAATAAGACTGTATTAGCATCAGGAAGCAGGGCATCCATGTGACGACGGCGTTGAAGGACGAAAGAGGAGGAGGAGGAGGAGGAGGAGGAGGAGGAGGAGGAGGAGGAGGAGGAGGAAGAAAACTAAGAGGAAAACGAAGAGGAGGAGGAGGGAGAAGATGAGGGAGAATGATTATGGGATGAGGATAACAATGATGCTATATTATACGACTAAGCGAAGGACGAGGAAGAGGAGGAGAGGAGGAATGAGAAGTAAAGAAAGAGGAGGAAGAAGAGGACGAGGACGAATACGAAGAAGAGGACGAAGAGGAGGAGGAGGAAGAGGAGGAGGATGGAGAATAATTATTGGATGAGGAAAACAATGATGCTACGGCGAAGCGAAGGACGAGAAAGAGGAGAGGAGGGAGAGGTAAAGAAGGAGGACGAAGAGAAGGAGGAGGAGAAACAAGAAGCAAAGAACGAGGAAGAAAAGGATGAGGAGGGGGAGTAATAAGAAGTAATGAAGGAGGAGGAGAGGAGAAACAAGAAGCAAAGAAGGAAGATGAAGAGGAGGAGAAGAGGAGGAGAAATGAGCAGGAAAAGAAAGAGTAGGAAGGAGTAAGAGGACAGTAAGGATAAAGTGAGAAGAAACTAGATATTTAAGTTAGTCCACTCGCTTTTTCTAAATACAGCTGCAAGGAGGAGGAGAAGGAGGTGGATGATTAGGAGGAGGAGGAGGACGAAGAGGAGGAGAATGAAAGTCTGTGTTGTAATTGCTTAGTATAATTACTCTGTGAGTGTGCATTCTTTAATTGTTCTTATCCGTTGTTCCGTTTGCAGACGATAGAGTAAAGAGAGTACTTACTTACTTGTGTGCCCACGCTGCATAGAATGATTAAATATGTATCTGAAAATGTATGACATCAGAATCAGTTTAAAAGGTGACACATACATGTGCACAACTAAATATAACTTAATTATTATATATCTATTAAAAAACTATTTTAAAGCAATTTTTCTTTAACAACTGGTGCGAAGCGAGAACTTGTCGTCACGTAGAGGAGATAGGAGCTGTTGAACGCTGTGGCCAAGCAACAGCGTTTTCAGGAAGAATATCCTGTTTAATGGAACAATCGGATCTTCTGTCGCGTGGATATTCTGAAATAGTATGGCCAACTGGCAACTGCGAGCTTTTTCAAAGCTGTATCGACCTCATAAGGATGCGAAACGGGAATTTCTCAATGAGCAGGCGTAGTACATTTTACATGCATGATTCTTGCAATAAGTATCGCTTGAATAATGACGTTCAACTTCCGAGATATAAATTATATGGGATATGCGGTCGTTTCAACCTCTGAGCTAGCAATAAGGTATTGTTGGCAACGGGGACAACGCGGCAACGCATTTTTCGTGTGTAGGCCTACTCCCTAGCTGATACCACTTTTACATTTTGGTGGTATAGAGACATTTGTGCTAATTATGGGCAGCGTGTGACAATGCGATTGGTACATTTAATGTGATCATAATGTAATGCCATTTAGTTCACAGTTTGTGTTTGTTATTGTGTTCAGTGGTCGGAAAATCGAAGATGTCTCGCTTTGTGTTGGTTCTCGCCTGTGTCGCCGTTGTGATTCCAATGATCCTAGGATATCCATGGTCAAATGGTAAGTACACAGATGGATGGGGAGATAGGTGAACGGTTAGATGGATGGATAGATGAATTGATGCGTGGATTGGAGGGGGGTTGGTGGATGGATGATGGATAAATTGGAAGGTGGATGGCTGGATGGGTGAATTGGTTGATTGATGGATGGATGTACGGCATACTGGAAGGGTGAATAGGTGTATTGATGTATGTAGGGATAGATGGATTGAGGTCTGGATGGTTGCTGGATAAATGGGATGATGGATGGATGGTTGGATTTTCGAATGGCTGGATGAATTGACTGACTGCTGGATAAACGGATGGGACGGAATGGTGGATATATGTGAGTGATTGGATAGGTGGAATGATGGAGTAATGGATGAATGGACAGGTGGATGGATGGTGGACGTACGGTTGGATGGTCTAATGGGAGGATAAATGAGTAGGTGTTTGTGTCGTTGGATTTATCGGAAAGACGAATAGGTAAGTTGATGATTATTAATACTCGGAATTTGATACACCTTCCAAAATAACAAATTTCGGCAATGACCTTTTGATCTACCCATTTTTATATTTTCATTAAGTGCTTGTTATTTCCGCATAGGCGTCGTTTACTCCCAACCGTCAGTGAACTCCAGATTCTCAATATTTTCATAAACCGAAGCGTCTATCTTCGACCAATACTTGGCAACATTTTTGGTACGTTTTGGCACAGGACGTTTTGGGGCAGATCTCTCTTGTACAATATATGATAACCTAGTAATTTACCACCATAGCGTTGTGAATTATTCCCCATGGCAAATCAGGTTAAGCCTCGCGATCGTCGGTATTAGAGGAGGGATTGGTGAAAAGAATCATGTTTAACTGGAAGCTGGATCAATGCAACTCACACTGTTAAACTGAGGACTGGATTGATAAAAAGAATAATGCCTGTATGAAAACTGGATTGATGAAGAGAATCATGCTTAAATTGAAGATGGACTAATGAAAAGAATTGTGCTTAAATGGAAGCTGGATTGATGAAGAATCATGCTTAAATTGAAGATGGACTAATGAAAACAATTGTGCTTAAATGGAAGCTGGATTGATGATATGCCGTTTAACTGGAAGCGGGAATGATGCAACATTTTTACTCAAAGGGTTTAATGTCAAGTAGAATTCTCATTTTATTAATTTAAGCATGATTTTCTTCATCAATCCAGATCCCAGTTTAGAATTTTTTTCATCGATCCAGCTTCATGTTGCATTATACATCGTATCAAAGATCTGCGCCAAACCGTCCTGCGCCAAAACGTCCTGCGCCAAAACGTCCTGCGCCACAACGTCCTGCATAAAAACGTCCTGCGCCAAAACGTCCTGCGCCACAACGTCCTGCATAAAAACGTCCTGCGCCAAAACGTTCTGCGCCGAAACGTCCTGCGCCGAAACGTCCTGCGCCAAAACGTCCTGCGCCAAAGCGTCCTGCGCTAAAACGTCCTGCGCTAAAACGTCCTGCGCCAAAACGTCCTGCGCCAAAGCGTCCTGCGCCAAAACGTCCTCCGCCAAAACGTCCTGCGCCAAAACGTCCTGCACAAAAACTTCCTGCGCCAAAACGTCCTGCACAAAAACGTCCTGCGCCAAAACGTCCTGCGCCAAAACGTCCTATTTTGCAACCAACATGTACATAGTCCAACACATTTTCCGAACGGAAATCGTTTGCCCTAATCGTAAAAGGCTTTTATTATCAAGGGACTCTCATTAACGGGTGTCACAGAACGTGACAGTGCGTTACAGAAAGCGATGCATTTCAACGAACGATATCAATCGAACAATTTGCACCTATTAGCGAATCGCATGCGGTGGAAATCAATATGACGAGCGGCTCTTTCACCATTGCACTATGGTATAATAGAGTACCACTAAAGCGTGCCATCTCGTATAAATATTTTTTGGCAAAAGCATATTCAGTTAATTGTATATATATATATATATATATATATATATATATATATATATATATATATATATATAGAGTATGAGCAGAATTCTTAGGCATTTAGATGATTGTATAACTATTCATATCAACTGTATAAATCCAACGAACTCTGCAGTAGCCTGTATATAGACTGAGTAGAACTATTTATAAAATTGATAATAACTGCATAAATTTAATTAACATTAATAGATTAACTCTTAAATACGAGACAATACTGTACTAACATATCTTGTACACTGTGCCTTGTATGACGCATATCATCCCTTTCATGGATGCGTCGTTAAAATTTAAACTTTTCACACACACACATATTCAGTCGATAGTAATCACATTTCCAGTTATGTGTTCGACGTATTAACTCTTCGTGTTCTCAAAACGTATGTTGGAAGGAAAGTAAACACCGGTGTGTGCTTGATGGCACACATAGATAGCATAATTATGTATGCATATAATTATGTATGCATATAATTATGTATGCATATAATTATGCATGCATATAATTATGTATGCGTATAATTATGTATGCATATAATTATGTATGCGTATAATTATGTATGCATATAATTATGTATGCGTATAATTATGTATGCGTATAATTATGTATGCATATAATTATGTATGCGTATAATTATGTATGCATATAATTATGTATGCGTATAATTATGTATGCATATAATTATGTATGCGTATAATTATGTATGCGTATAATTATGTATGCATATATACGTATGCATGTATGTTTTGTAGATCAAGCGGGTCAATTTAAATGTTGCATGTATTACGTGAGTTCTAGGACATTTCACATAGAGCAATTTAAGTGGCTATGAAAAGCACTAATTTCAGTCCAATCCAATTACCTCCGATTTACTCATCTGATATAATTTACCTACTCCCCAATCTAAGCAAGGATGGTCTAAACATTAGTTATCAAAGTTCGTTTCTCTGTCTGTATGTTTATCCTATTGAAAACTCTTTACAAAACGTTCTCATTCGAATTTGCAGCTCAACGCAACTATAATTAATTATTCATCTCATTATATACTTTTAAATTAAATTACATTTCGACATTTTAAATTTCGATGGGGTGCCATTCAAAACCGTTTTGCAGAAACTATATGATCATTGGGTAGAGATATACGAAAACAACTTCAAGGCAGCGCGTCCATTTGCAAAAAGGGGCAAAGCCGCTGAGAAATTTAACTCAAGTAAGAGGTAACTAAATTCGAGTCCACAGGCACGAGTGAAACTTAAAACATCTCAAAACTCATCGAAATCGTTTGCGAAATCACTATACCCAATGTTACTTTAGGAGCCGTCATCTTCGAAACTGTCACTACCATGAACGCTATTCATCACATCAGCCAGTCTCTATCTGCCATCATTCTATTCAGAGGCGTCAATCACCTCTGAGTTATGGAGGCAAACCCCCGGTTCCAAGTGTTAGAAAGGCAAGAAATTCCCCCTTATAAGACTAAAAAGATATTTCCCCTCCCCTACCTGAAATCGGAGGCATTTGCCTTCGGAACCCTCTATCTGGACGCCTCTGATTCTATTCACACCCGTATCTACATCAATGCTCATCCGCTGTTGCTCGGTAGAGAGTGATGACGTTGAGTTTTCAGTGGCGACGTTGGGTCTGCATTGATAACGTATCATCGCACAGATCATTCGGTGAATCTGTTCCGGATGAAATAATGAAACGAGCAATTAATGACGATAAGCGAGATTAACCATCGGATGCAGTGCCAGCCACTAGCGAACAGAGACTGTTCCCGCAATCACCGATGCACAGGCGACGTAGCACGGGAGGCAATTATTCGACCGCGGTGTAGTCAGCTGAACAGTGAGGCGATAACTGGTCTGTTGGAGTATTGATGGGTCACATCTCTCGCATTTCAACCGATACGTATTAGTTTACGGTGCTTTGGTATTTGCCGCGCTTCTGATAGTTTCCGAAATAACTTTTATAGTCTGTGATACTAACGATTAGTTGGAAAATGGATTATACGGATGATACAACGAGTGGTTGTTTGGCTTCTTGGGTAGATGTAAGTAAGTAAGTAAGCAAGCAAGTAAGAATATTCTTTATTAGACTACCAGCAAACGCACAGTAGCTTACAGAAGATATAAAATTAATAATAGCATCAATTTTAAACAAGGTCATACAGCATTCACACAATGAAAGTACTCTTTGCAAATATACCAACTCTGGCTATCAACAGTATCTACAAACAGACCAAATGGGTCAGCAAAAGGACTCTAGCAAATCAGTATTTTAGTCTCCGGTATAAATGGTAGCATTTGTATCATATTTGTATCATCTATGGATAGATGTGTTGATGCGTGTTAATGGACGAATGATCGACGGATGGATACCAATACTTTTACAAGTACTATTACTACTTAATGTAATACCACTACTACAACAACTATTACTACAAGTACGACAAATGTAAATACCTCCGAGATAATAATAATGAACAGGGCCTCGCGTCCAGTAACTGACCTAACTATTATAGCACCAAATAGTTTACCCACTGGCTACAAACAATAACCTCAGACAATAATCGTCTCACCGAGTCACCCGTGGCCGGATACAATCGAAAAAGACTTTACAGTGATGTCACAATAATAACAGTTTAAGTGATGTCACAATAATAACAGCTTACTGACTTTAACAAGGTATATCGATGACGTGATGCAATAAGTATCTTGCATTGACGTCACCCTATTATGCAGAATATAAATATTCATGTTATGCTAAGATACATCATATTCACGTCAAATGGTGGCGTTAGAACATATAATTGAACTGACGTCATAACACTGAAAATAATTAGGTCTATATTATATCGTTGCCATGATATAAATAATATTACAATGACGTCATCTAAATAAAGAATGCTGGTGTTATGATAGAATACATTTAACATGAAAATATTTATATCATATTGTTGTCATTATATAATTATATATTATAATGACGTCATGATATTAGAAAAAGCATGTCACTAATGACAATGAAAGTATAACTTATTGTATTGATGCCATCGTATTGTAGATATGGCATAGAGACGATGTGATCATCGATTGTTGTTTAACGAGTTCATTCTCTCGACGCACCATCTTTGTCATCGTCATCGTCATCGTCATCATCATCCTCATCATCATCATCATCCTCATCATCATCATCATTGTTATTATTATTATTATTATTATTATTATTATTATTATTATTATTATTATTATTATTGCTATAATTATTATCCTCATCATCTTATGATTATTATTATTATTTTTCAACAACTTGTTCTTGAACCAACGGACATGGATACAGACTCATTAGTTCATTATTATTATTATACGTGAGAGTCATTCAGTTTCTAGTCTCACTATAGTTATTATTATTATTATTATCATATAATAATTAATCAGACTTGCAACATGCGCTATGTCACACCAAAATGCGAATCAGAGACGTACATCCCAATACATATTATAGTTTAGAGTCGCATACAACAACATTCACTCATACTCATGAAATTGTAAATATTGCTTTATACAGTCCAGTTCTGCTGAACCTTTGCGAGACACGTTCGCCTTTGACCGTCCGTGTCATTTGACCATCCTAATCCGTCCAATCCCACTGGGTCCCGTCCGTTCGTCTCCGGTGCACTATCCCGTCCGCACCGAATGCCAGCAACGGCCAACGCCGTCGTTTAATCTAGTCCTAATGGACGACGTCGCCGGTGGGGGCCGTGGAGTGAACGCACCCTTTAATGTTTACATGCATCCCGCACGCCCCGCTCCGAACGCGATATAGTCGTTATGGGCCGAAGGAGTATAATACCCACGGGCCCGCCTTCGATGACCTGCGTTTTGCCGCCAGCGATGACGCCTCTGCTGTCTATGGCTCTGTCGTCTGCGCCCGTTAAGGCGACCGCTGATGACGTATGTGTGTCGTCATTCGGCGCAGGTCATATGGGAAATTTGCCGAGAAAGGGACGGGTTTTCTTCTAGGGGGTTTCGTGATCTGTCGCTAGATGGCCCTGGTCGCAAGATGGCCCCAGCTCGCACGTATATATGGGTCGCTTGAAGAGCAATTAGGGAAATGGGAGGAACGGCGAGTATAAGATGAACCACAAAGCGACGTGTATACGATTCTGTGTGTGAATTATACGGCACTCTAATTAACTCTAAGGAAATTCCCTTTTGCTGTTTTGATTGCTTAATTCCATCTCTCTCTCTCTCTCTCTCTCTCTCTCTCTCTCTCTCTCTCTCTCTCTCTCTCTCTCTCTCTCTCTCTCTTTCTCTCTGTATCTGTCTATCTCTGTCTCTCTCTTTTCTTCCATCCTTCTTTTCCCCGTTTTTTTCATTCTTTCCTCCATCTTTCCTGCTTTTAATTCTTCTTTCCCATATGGCGCCTCCCCTCATTATCTTTTTTCAGTCCATTACCACATTGTCAGTTGATATCGATCCCACATCTGCATTATCTTATTTGTATTTCCATCCATTATACAGTACAGATGAGCTTGATAAATGCTTAAATAATCCAATAATTATGTTTCGTCTGTTAGGGGATCTGAGAGAAGGAAGTCCGGAAGACTACAACGGAATGGAGATGGATGAGAATGTCGATCACGTCATGCAGAGGTGAGAGACAAGACAAGGCAAGACAAAACATATAAAAAGACAAGACCACAGCATACGACATTACAATTCAAGACGAGACGAGACGAGACAAATCATGATAAAGAAATAACACAAGGACAAAAAATTTAGTCCACAGCACAATGCAAGATCTGACAATACAAGACGAGACAATACAAATCGTGACAAAAGACAACGCATAGATAGACACGAGGCGTGAGAAAGAAGACAACACATGTGAAGACAAGAGACAACGCACGCACACAAAACAAGACCACAGCACAATAAAAGACGCGACAATACAAACACGAGACAAGACAGGTGACGGCGAGATATTGTTTTTACACACATTTAACGCGTGAAAGGTCAATCTGAGATGCGATAATTATGAGTCGAAATGAACCGACAAGACTAAAATGGCAAAGGTAAGAAATGAAAACGATTAAGAACATCCAATACTAGACTATCAGATGAGATGAAATAAGAGATGGCTGAGGGAAATGTGGTCATAGGACTAGACCGTATTGCATGGTGTCAGACAAGACAAGTTTACGATAGGGTACATGATTGAATATAAATAATAGAACAGTCTATGACAGGATGTACTAAGCGTAGAAATAGCGAAGATTTCAGGACTACCAAGAGTGGTTAAGTAAATTATTGTTGATGCATTGGAGCCGAGGTACCATGACCCGTAATTTAAGCCTACGTAAGGCCCCTCAATTATTTTAGTGTATTCCCAATGGTTACCATTGCTCCATATAACCTTAGTCCTTACCCTATATTGAACAACATCTTCGAGTCACAATACATCACATTGCAATACACCACATGTGACTCTTTTCAGTTTATTGTGAATAGCTTTTAACAGACTTATTTTTCTCGTTCACTATGACATTCTTCCTTTTTGGGCCTATTTGTTTCAATATTGCTGGGCTATCTATTACCAAATATACCTACTAATTAATAACTTTCATAATATTATTATGTGATTAACATGTAAATGAGAACACTTGTCTGTTATTGAAACAAATAAATGATTGATTTATTGATTGATTAATAACATCATTTAGCTAAGCGTCTCTGAGTAGATATCTTTAAGAGGCGTCATAGAAATCTCGATTACTTTATCTTACTTTACAATGCAATAAATAATTAGATTTGCATCACATTCTGTTGAATTACGTTACATTATTCACCTAATCATATTATTTAGTCTCTGACAGAGCGACCTCGCAACGCACCAACCATTTCGTCTCATTTTATGTCGCGACCAATAACGTTACTGCACTCTCCTCGGCGTTCATTATATTATTTTTTCCCTCCGCGATATCGGGCGAGAACTCGCGAGATTTGAAGGGGCGACGCGGTTTTTGCATATCCTCCCCTGGCTCTGTTTCAACGTCTCTTTACGAGTACGCATGTCCTACCTAGTGCTGCTTGGCCGCAAGGAAATATGGCGGTTTTGTTATGGCCATTCCAACGTAAAATATACGGCAGGGAGCGCCATTATCGTTATACGACAGACGGAATACGGGCATATGAAGTTGTATGTGGCGACAACGGCCTAAGAATGAGACGATCAGAATGCAAGGGTGCGTTTTTCTACACTAAATAAGAGCGACGTCGGCCATTTTGTTGGCAAACCCCGATCGCTTTTGCACACGGTCGCTTTTGCACACGGAACATCATATCGCATTGAAGCTCGACTGAATATTCTTGATGAATGTCGTGTGGGAGTGGCGACTCAATGCAGCTGGTTGATGACAACCCCTAAAGAAAAATCAAAATGGGGTGGCAGTTCCTATTATGTAATCGCCACCTAGCGGTTGCCGACTCCCTCACTGATTATTTTCATCTCCGATCGGCATCGGTCAACGTGAAAGTCGTCTGCTGCTCCAACTCGCACGTCACTGAAACGTCATAACGAAACTGTTGCCAATTTATTACTAGGATATTAGACATCCGGTGGGTAGCGCGGCCGGGGTGGATTCCTCCAGGAGCAACAGGGCGCAAAATGAGGTTCTAAACAATGATAAATGGACGTAACGATGGGGCGTTGGCCCGGACACCGGCAGAAAATTCGGTGACGAACTCACGCGGTAGAGTACGTTCCCCTTGCGCGAGGAAAGCGATTGGGTGGGTAGACAGACGATGAGTTGACTGGGCAATGTATATTGACGAGCCAATCGAAGGCGAGACACAGACAGACGGTAAGATGGCCGGCCAACTAATTTTTCGTCATTGCTTTTACGATTCGTATTCAGAAGCATTGCAATCGTTCGTTGTACGGGTTTCTTCCAACGACCTCATATATCTATATATATTTATATATGTATATATAACGGTTTCTTCGGAAAAAATTGTTCCCAATTTTATTATGCCGCATATATAGACCTAGCTCAATCCCCGAAAATGCGCTGTCACAGTGGAAACGAAGAAACTGTATTTTATACTGCACTCGTGACAAAGCTCAAAATTGCGCATGCGATCATAATTATACTGTACGATAAGCAGGACTGCAAACATATTGGTTTTTTGTTATTTGGTTTTTTTACAATCGAATATTTAAATTAAATATTTTTATTCAATTTACTAATATTATTGTTATATTACGAATTGTGTGTTATTCAGTCCGAAATCAAGCTAAATTAATTATAAAAACGAATTGGAGCTCTTTTGATGCTTTTAATGACAAAACTGTTGTGACAAAATCCAAATGAAAATTCTAAACAAAAAAAAACAACTTTTGATTTTAGAAAGATCTTGTTTTTTGCACTCATGACGATAAGACATCGGTGCACTGAGCGTTGAAGCCACTGCGAATAAAATGACTTACTAAAGTTTCAAGGTCCTCATCAATATCTCAAGACTTTCCTCTTTGACCGGGCCTGGGTCGGGAGAGCCTTTGAATAATTATCTTGAAGAGGCGCTATACAATTGCATCAATAGATAAATAGATAGATAGATAGATGATATAGGTAGGTAGGTAGGTAGGTAGGTAGGTAGGTAGGTAGGTAGGTAGGTAGGTAGGTAGGTAGGTAGGTAGGTAGGTAGGTAGGTAGGTAGGTAGGTAGGCAGGCAGGCAGACAGATAGATAGGTCATTATCGGCATCCGTTTCAGTGTAGGAGGCTCCAACTCGCTATAGCAAAGACTTTCGACTACAAAAATGCGTCAGTTACGAATAATGTATTAGAGCTGAGGAACCGAAATCGTAATTTACTCACGACTCTCAACATTATTATAATTTCAATTACAACATAACTACAGCACAAATGTTAGGAATATTATGCATGAGGTCTGAGGAACCTGAACCATGTAATCTATGTAATCTACGTAGGAGTCTCAATATAATTATGATTTTAGTTGCAACATAATTATAACGTATTCGCCACGGCAAACATTTTCTCTCCGCTGTCAACTCTTAAAACGCTCAATCCAATAAGCTATGATGCCTCATTGCAGCCTTGTTTATGTCAGGGTGTAAACTTAGTTATTCTTTATTCGTACTGTTTGTCTATGGTGGCTGGTCTTCTGACATGAATGGTCTTCCAGATTCACGTTCTGTCGACAGAAATATGCTCTTGGGTGTTGCTCTGCTCAAGAGCAATGTCGATTGACGAAGCCTCGTTTCTCGCAGTCTACTTATTGTATTTGCAAATTTGTCTTTAAATGGCGTGCGTTTGCAGACGTTTCATTAGAGAAAATACTTACGTACTTACTTAATTACTTACCACAGCAGCGTTGTAGAGCTTTCTGGTGACGAATTTCGTTTATTGTAATAAGTTATAAGTTTTAGTTAAGACACGAACATTGCCACGAGAGACCGCATCATGGCACTCAGAAAAATTAGAATTGAAAATAGTTAGAGATAATTATAGAAACATGTATTTCTATAAAGGAGTTCGAATAAACAGTCTGTCAGCTTCCCTTTTGAACGATGCATATACTTAGTGTTATATCAAGGACCTATTATGCACAGGACAGGAAACTCCCTATGTAATGTTGTGTCTTTTGGGCGATAATCGGGGGAAAGAAATCAGCTGATTCGTTGACTTTTAGTTATGAAGGAAAATTAATGAATGACAATGTCGAAAAAAGAATGATTTTGGAGATTTAGGACATCGTATTTTCAAATAGAAGCAAAATTCAAAATTTCGGCGACAACTATGTTTAAGATTGAAATGTCTATACAGAAATTGACGAGTAAAGAGATGCCTCTAAGAACATAGATTCCATGGATAGATGTCGCTGCCGGAATAATCTACGAGGGCGGGCATCCAGCTGCGCCTCAGCCGATGACGATGGAGATTGTTGAACCGGACTCAAGTCATCGATTAACTGAGCGATCCTGAATTTGCACCAGCTTCTCACGTATCACAAAGACGTCACCAAACGGTATCACGTGTGCTGCCGTTACCAACGCGAAATGAATATTCATGAAGGCGGGCGGAAATTACAGCGTATTCGAGAGACCCGTCGGCAGATGGAATGGGTTTGAACGAACGGTCTATATCACTCAGGCATTTAATATTTATGGACTGCGCGACTGAATCGCAGAAATGAGACGTGGTATGAACCTCGTCCGTCTGTTCAAAGCGTGGTTTCAGCTGTGTGCCGTCGGTCGGTTGGCGTGTGGCGCAGTCTAAGGCGCTCTTCTTCCTCTTCCTCTTCTTGACGACGACGACGTTTCGAGATGTAATGGATGCGTTGAAGGTCGTCGCACATCTTCCAATCAATCATTCGGTGCAATAATTATGGATGGCGCAAGGCATTCAAATGAGAGTCTCGAATGGTCCGTGGAATAAATTGTCGGGACTTTCTCGTCGCAGCAAGACGTTTCTCTTCACTCATAAACGCACTTATTGCTTTCAGTAAACGCAAGACGGACGTGTGATGTACATATGTGTAGCCAATGTATATTAATAGGCTGTATACAACTGAGCATATAGAGGCCTAATATCGGGTCGTTGGCATGCGTGCCTGGAACAACCTCCCTGCCACTATTAAAGGAGCCAAAACCCGTCCTGCTTTCAAAAAACAGTTGAATTGTACTTCCTACGTAATGCCGATAAGTAGCTTGCTAACTCCGGCGCTATATAAATAGCCGTAATTACAATTGCACTTGCAATTAAGGTTGCATAGTCTCATACATGAAGGTTAATATTTCAAAATTCGGTATGTTCATTTGTATACCACTTTTATGCGGTAAGATAATTGTATCTTGAGCAATCAATTTAAGCATTTTTGGCTATTTAACTCAGAGTAACGTTTAGTGGTCGGGGAAGTGTTTGAGCGTTGTGTGAGCCAACAACCGTAGCCATGAGCTACAGACATCCTTGCTATAGTTTACAAACACTGAAAAGTGTATCATGTTAGATAATGATGAAGCGAGAAGCATATATATAGCACAACAAGTCAAAAATAACTTTTCGTTAATGGACTTTTGCTTTTAAATGGCATTAATGTTTTAAAAATATGCGGTGTGAGTGTACCTGCCTGGTGTGACAGAGAAAAAATTTGTGTGAGCAACAAGCTCTTTGTCGTCTTCGCTCCCAAACCTCTTGCAACATAAATATTTATAATGGCACATGTACTTAGCAGGAGTTGCCACAGTACAGTGGGCTAGCACAACTACAAATATTTAACGTAACAAATAGCTGGTCAACTAAACATTTTGCAAATAAGAGGAATGTCGTTGGTACGATACTATAAGAATGCATAATATATAATTTAATACTGTATTATTTTAATTTTAAAGTGTGACTTTGCTGACTTGCGAAAACTGAAGCTTGTTTTAAAACACTGCAAACAAGGAACGACAGTCAATTGCAACTAGACTGGCAAGTCAGGTTGAGATTTGTGACCGCTACAACGGATAAGTATTCAGAATATTGTTGACAGTTACTTTGATCAAAGCACGTGTTCTAACGGTTTTAAATGTATAAATATTTCTTCTTTAATTAAAGTTTCGTAGATAGGGCCTACATATACAGGACTGTTGGAAATGTATCTAGGGAGTCAAGCCGCCTCTAACATGCAACCTTGACTTTTGTGTAGCTTTTCCGTTTACATAATAGGCCTATAGCCTACATAAGTGAGGCACGGTGGCCGATTGGTTAGAGCGGTCGGCCCTTGCGGATTACACAATCCTTCGAGGCGTCACTGTATAGGGACTTTGAGCAAGTCCTTCGCTCACAATTCTCTGCTGCACAACTGTAATTGCGCCGTCGAGGCGTGTGCACTTTCGAGCCAAAAAATGTTGCAAGAAGGGCAATGTTAGATTTCAGAAATTTCAGAATAAATAACAGCAAGCATGTTCAATTGTCTTTTGCGCAGGCGCAATTGGTGTGCCAGATGGGGCGAGAACTGCGTGCCTGACGCCAAAGTCAAGTATGCCAAGTGTTGCAATGGCCACCGCTGCGACTGCGGGTCGCCCCTCCTAGGAGCCGGAAAATGCCTGTGCAAAAAGGAATCTCTCTTCGGACGCTAACTGCCGCCATCACCACTCGATGACGCGTGAAATTCAACAACAATGGCGTCGACGTCACAGCTCACAAACACCTGTAGAAAAATAAAGCGTCGAGCCTCGTTTTCGACTGAGCCTCGTTTCCGATTGATACGTATCGTCGCCCGCTTTGGGTTTCTGTTCCTCGATTTTCCGCTGCTCAGAAACTATTTCTTTCTCTTGGTCCGATCCTGAACAAACTTGCTCAAAAAGAACTATAGGCACTCGAGTAGAATAGGTCTGATCAAATCGTGGCAATATCTGTAAGTGTTGAATTTTAAAATCCCGATCTTTTGCGTAAATTAATATATAATAGCTGTCCCAGTTTCGTGTGTTTTACTTTTGCGTGTTTAATGGCGGCTTGCGATAACGAGATTTGATCTAATCCCAAAACACTATACTGTAATGTAATCTAATTTAAGCTAAGCCAAGCGTTTCGTTTTCGCCGCTTACCTCCCTCGCCATTTCAAGTCTAAACATCAAGCAATCTACATGTCTTCATCTATCTGTCTGCCTGCTTGCCTGCCTGTTTTTCTGCCTTTTTGCCTGCCTGCCTGCCTGCCTGTCTGTCTGTCTGGGTTTCTGCCTTCTTGTTTGCCTGTCTTCCTACCTTTCTGACATCTTGCATGCCTGCTTGCCTCCCTGCCTGCTTGAACCTTTAAATCGACCTGGAATTGTTACGCCTGCAAAAGTCCATTTCCTGCACCTCGAAGATGCTCACGATCCGCGATACCGCTCTCCGAATAGCGGACTGTCCGTTCTGAGTCCGTTTTTCATTGAGGATCTGCTGATAATCAATTTCACGTGAGAACACGGTGTCCTATTAGACCAGGAGCTTACCATTGCACGGCACATTCACCAGCTCTGTCTCGACTACTATTACCTGCTGCGTCAGCTCAGAGTTGACTCCAACTCCCTTACCACTAAAACGACACCAATATGCTCATCCATTCCTCTGGTGTCACTCGCCTTGACTACTCCTTGGTGATCACACTACGCCGGTGTAATAGGCTAAATACACTCCCCTTTTAAACACTGCCGGGTCAATTTATCCTAGGATATATTGATTGGTTGGAATCAGTTTGTCCTAGGTAGAATTAACTCCCCGGGAGTTCAATTTATCCTAGGAAAAATTAACTCCCCGGGAGTCAATTTAACCTAGAAGGAATTAAATCCCAAGGAGTCGCTTTGTCCAAGGTAGAATTAACTCCCGGGGAGTGTTTATTCGCAGGGTGGAGTGTATTTATCATAGGAACAATTTACTCCAGAGTCAATAAATCCTAGGTGCACTACACTCCGGGAGTAAACTCATCCGGGGAGTGTATTTAACCTCCTACACCGGCACCCTGTAGTAATTATAGGAGCGGGAACAGCGCACGGACGCGAGCCACATTGGTCGCATCCAAAGGCTCGGTCATGTTAACTATTATAAATTATGCTGGATGTTCTGCATTGGCTCCCTATTCCGCTGCGAATTGTATGCCGGGTTGCTGCTTTGGTGCAGCGGTCCCTCTCTGCATATTTACAAGAGCTCTGTCGCTCTACTCTGGCGACGCTAATGACCTTGGCTATCACTCAGTGCCGTTAAACTGCAATTACCACCATCTGAGGACGTCTTGCTCTTCGCTCTTCCACGCAGGGTGACTCCTTGTTCCCCGCACGCGAACTGCAATTAGACATTTCTCTCTTATTGGTTTCATGGTATGAAATGAGCTCCCTTAAGCATCTTGCCTTAGCGCCTAGAGTTTACTCAGATGGGTTTTGTAGCTGCCTTAATATCGCTCTTTGCAGTCAAGGTTGGGTCGGGAGCGCTCCTGAGTAGTACTTTTTGAGAGGCGCTATATACATTTTTGTAATGAATTAATAAGGCGACCTTTGTAACACTGAGTCTGATGGTGTTAATTCTTTTCTAAGCGCGTATCCAGCATTGTCCTGTTTAAGTATTTATTCACCATTCAATCCCATTGCTTGGCACCCTCGCTGTATCTGTGTCTGCCTCTGACTTATGCCCACTCATCCTTTGGCTCTCTCCATATATAGATCTGCGTGACTGTTTCTCTGTCTCTTCCTGTCTTTGTCTGCCTGAGTACTTCTCTTACTGTATCTCATTTTCTCTGACTGTTTTTATCTGACTCGATCTATCTCCGTATCTCCTGTCTGTATCTGTGTCAATATTTGTACTTGTATGTGTGTGTGTCTGTATTTGTGTGTCCGTCTGTATATGTCCGTCTGACTGGTTCGATCTCTGTCCTTCTGTCTGCCTCTGTGTCAACCTGTGTGTGTCTCTCTGTGTCTGCCTGTGTGTCCGTCATTATGTGTCTGTATGTTTGTTTCAATGCCATTCGTTATGCATGTTGGAATCGTTCAGGGAGGCGAGACCCACTTTCTCTGCTCCGTCGTTAAGTTGATTCACTAGTCTCCAGCGGTGCATCTATCGCGTAATAAAATTTAGGCGCTATAAAAATGTCGGCTCTAGAGATCTTCTAGTGTCTTGTGGAATGGGAATTAGTCGCCACAAGAGCAACTAATTGGGTTGGTATAATAATTGCCCTGGATAAAAAAACAAACCCCATTCATTGCACGATCTAACGAGCCTCTTATCGACTCACTATCTCTTAAAATTCCAATTATTCCCAAGTCCGTCATTCGTCACACCCCAATCTCCCTGACTCCACTCCAACTCTCAACTAATCCAAAACTAAATCCACTCCAACTGAATCCAATAAGCTTTCCCACGGTTCAGTCCTCTCCGTCCATTTCACTTCACTCTTGTCCATCCACAAACACACGTTTTCTTCTGTCATATTCTGACCATTCCAATTCACTACCAACCGCACCAGTCCTATCCATACCGATTGAGTGCTATTGCATCGGTATGCGGACAATTTGTCGAGTGACGTTTGGCCAACAATTGGTCAACCGCTACAAATAGGCGCAAGATGTAGGCGCCCACGGTTATAAGACTAGAATATAATAAGACACAATACACAGTATTTGGTTGTGGTGAATCGTCGATATAGCCTTCACTTAGGTATATTTCTTTTCATCAATTCCGCTTCCATTTACGTATCTTTGTTTCATCAATCCCGCTTCCATTTCAGTGTGTTTCTTTTTATCAATTCCGCTTCCATTTAGGTATACATTTAGGTATTTGCCTATTTGTTTCATCAATCCAGCTTCCATTTAAGTCTATTTGTTTCGCAAATCCCGTTTCCATTCAGGTATATTTCTTTTCATCAATCTCGCTTCCACTTAAGTATGTTTCTTCTCGTCAATCCGGCTTCCATTGTTTCTTTTCATCAATCCCGTCCGTTTCTATTTAAGTACGTTTCTTTTCATCAATCCCGCTTCCATTTAAGTATGTATTTTTTCATCAATCCCGCTTCCATTTAAGTATGTATTTTTTCATCAATCCTGCTTCTATTTAAGTATGTTTCTTTTCATCAATCCTGCTTCTATTTAAGTATGTTTCTTTTCATCAATCCCGCTTCCATTTAAGTATGTATTTTTTCATCAATCCTGCTTCTATTTAAGTATGTTTCTTTTCATCAATCCTGCTTCTATTTAAGTATGTTTCTTTTCATCAATCCCGCTTCCATTTAGGTATGTTTCTTTTCATCAATCCCGCTTCCATTTAAGTATGTATTTTTTCATCAATCCCGTTCGTTTCTATTTAAGTATGTATTTTTCATCAATCCCGCTTCCATTTAAGTATGTATTTTTTCATCAATCCCGCTTCCATTTAAGTATGTATTTTTTCATCAACCCTGCTTCTATTTAAGTATGTTTCTTTTCATCAATCCTGCTTCTATTTAAGTATGTTTCTTTTCATCAATCCCGCTTCCATTTAGGTATATTTCATCAGTTTGCTTGCATTAAAAAGATAATTTAAAACACGTGTCAGCTGCGCGCTTTTGTCGACGCGCTGATGTCGGGTCATCATCGTATACCACTCATATTCAGCCCAAACCTTTTCAGTTCACCCCATTTCAACCCAGCATCAACTGAACAGCAATCCTTCGGGAACTCCGGTTGTTTCTTTCTCCTCATGTCGCCAACCAACCGATCGTTACAGACGGATCGGTCACCAAGGAAACCGCGGAAACCATAACAACCCACCAACACGCAAGATCAACGACAATAGACCGTATTCTCAGGAGCCCAATTGGTTACGTCGACGACTGCCGCTATATAAATTACATGCATAGTTCCACAATAGATGTTTTCATATTCCGTATCAATATCAAATCACACATACTGTATGCATCCACGCTCGTAGAATATATATATATATGTATATATATATATATATATATATTGTTGGCTATATATATATATATGAACATGTTATCTCCATCCAATCTATGACACTGACATAGCACCAGTGAAATGGCGCTACACAAACGAATCTTGTGTACCTTTAATATAATGTAATATAATATAATCGAGCATTTATATAGCGTCCCTACAGATTATCTATTCAGAGGCGCTCTCTACGCTGGTCCAAATGATGTTAGATGCAATAGTAAAAGAGTAAAACACATTTGTTAGAAAAACTGTGCTCAGTAAGCTGAAAAGAGTCAACAGCGGGTGGGCCCACGCACAAGCGTGGAACCAACCAACGGATTCCCTTCGAAAGCTGACAGATGGAAAGGACGTTCAGAGTTTAATGTCCTAAAACGTAGCTACCAGCCTAGGAGGAGGCACGAATGCGCCCAACACCAGATGGAGAAGCCAACAATGATGAGACACCAGTGTGTTAAGACCTACACATCACCCACCTAATATATATGCACATTCGTCGATTGCGACCAATACGTGTTTTCAGGACAATACATCATTGTTCATTCAAATCTCGACAACTGTAATTCCCATTTTTATAACATTGATTCTTCTCAAATGAAACATCTGCAAAAATAGAGCGCTCTAGCCCGCGCAGTAAAAAAATTCCCAAAAATCACCACGTAGTCCTTATTCTCAAATCGCTACATTGGCTTAACGCATCCATTAAAAATTTTATTTCTTGCCAATAAAATTAACGCCCTACATCGCTCAACGCAGCTATAGATCCGCCAGTTATTCATCATACTGTATACGCAACGGGTCCACTCGCTACACAACTTAAAAGGCTGCAAGAAATATTAAAATGATGAATTGATGAATAATGGGGGAACGACTCAAGAAAATGAATGAATGAATGAGTGAGTAAACAAACAAACGACTGAAAGAAAAAACAGACAGATGAACGAAAAATCGATTGAATGTAATGAAAAGATGAAAGATGAAGAGATGAATGGATGAATGGATGGATAAATAAGTATTCAAAAGAATGAATAAATGAATAACTCACCTTTCTTCATTTTCGACAAAGAATGAAAACGTTTGCTAAATTTCATCCAGAATGTTTATCAGAGGAATGCCAGTCCTACTGTTTACGTCAGCACCAGGGTCGTAAAGAGGGCGGGGCCAGCAGGGCCTAAGCCAGGGCGCAAATGTGGAAAGGGTGCAAATTTCAGGAAGGAATAACTTATTATTCCATAAAATGCACCATTTTCAAAATGTGGGGGGCGCCAAATTGATGCCATATACGCATAGGGCGCAATTAAAGCTCGCTACGACCCTGCTCAGTACCAAAACCCTTCAGCTGTCGAGACGATTGCTGACTATAAGTTAGTCTGCCTCCTTCCCTAATGTTAATGGATTACATGAATTTACATCTAGGTATAACCACGTTGTGCAAGGACATAATTATAAGTTAAGCATTCTCTAAGAATAATTTAATAATGAGAATATATATATATATATTGCTTCCATCGTAAGATGCGTCTTATTGCTGCCTCAAAACTAAGACGCTACTTGGGTGGCCCTGTCCAATGGGTCAATATGACCCATTTTGGCCTCTTTCATTCGTTTGTATACCATGACGTATGTATTCTGATTCAATACATGTATGCACACTTGGAAGCAAAAAAAAGAAAATATTTCTGAATTTGAATTTGAATAAGGAAGAGCTCACTTACCTAACCTGTTAGCGATCCTGTCTCGTATAGTTACTGCGCAGCCATTATTCACTTGCGACTCTCTTGGACTTGACCCATTGAGAGTTTCTGACGGCAAATCCACCTCTTCTTCTTTCCAATCTGGTCTTCCCTCTCTTGTCATCATCACTTCACGGACAACCTCCAAGACACACATAAAAATTTCAATAACAAAGCAACTGATAAACTATGATCTTAACACAACACTTACGCCTATAAAATACACCTAAGCCTACCAATATAACACCTACGCATATCACACACAACAACCAACGCATATCAACACTCCACCTACGCCTTTAAACACAACACCTAAACCTATCAACACAACACCTAAGCCTATCAATACAACACCTACGCCTATCAATACAACACCTACGCTTAGCAACACAACACCTACGCTTAACAACACAACACCTACGCCTATCAACACAACACCTACGCCTATCAACACAATACCTACGCTTAACAACACAACACCTACGCCTATCAATACAACACCCACGCCTATCAACACAACACCTAAGCCTATCACCACAACACCTACGCCTATCAACACAACAACTACGCTTAACAACACAACACCTACGCCTATCAACACAACACCTACGCTTATCAACACAACACCTACGCTTAACAACACAACACCTACGCCTATCAACACAACACCTACGCCTATCAACACAACACCTACGCTTATCAACACAACACCTACGCTTAACAACACAACACCTACGCTTAACAACACAATACCTACGCCTATCAACACAACACCTACGCCTATCAACACAACACCTACGCTTAACAACACAACACCTACGCCTATCAACACAACACCAACGCTTAACAATACAACACCTACGCTTAACAACACAACACCTACGCCTATCAATACAACATCTACGCCTATCAACACAACACCTACGCCTATCAACACAACACCTACGCTTAACAATACAACACCTACGCCTATCAACACAACACCAACGCTTAACAATACAACACCTACGCTTAACAACACAACACCTACGCCTATCAACACAACACCTACTCCTAACAACACAACACCTACGCCTATTAACACAACACCTACGCCTATTAACACAACACCTACGCCAATCAATACAACACCTACGCCTATCAACACAACACCTACGCTTGACAATACAACACCTACGCTTAACAACACAACACCTACTCCTAACAACACAACACCTACGCCTATTAGCACAACACCTACGCCTATCAACAAAACATCCAACGCATATCAACACAACACCTACGCCTAACAACACAACACCTACGCCTATCAACACAACATCTACGCCTATCAACACAACACCTACGCCTATCAACACAACACCTACGCTTGACAATACAACACCTACGTTTAACAACACAACACCTACTCCTAACAACACAACACCTACGCCTATTAGCACAACACCTACGAATATCAACAAAACACCCAACGCATATCAACACAACACCTACGCTTAACAACACAACACCTACGCCTATCAACACAACATCTACGCCTATCAACACAACACCTACGCCTATCAACACAACACCTACGCTTAACAACACAACACCTACGCCTATCAACACAACACCAACGCTTAACAATACAACACCTACGCTTAACAACACAACACCTACGCCTATCAATACAACATCTACGCCTATCAACACAACACCTACGCCTATCAACACAACACCTACGCTTAACAATACAACACCTACGCCTATCAACACAACACCAACGCTTAACAATACAACACCTACGCTTAACAACACAACACCTACGCCTATCAACACAACACCTACTCCTAACAACACAACACCTACGCCTATTAACACAACACCTACGCCTATTAACACAACACCTACGCCAATCAATACAACACCTACGCCTATCAACACAACACCTACGCTTGACAATACAACACCTACGCTTAACAACACAACACCTACTCCTAACAACACAACACCTACGCCTATTAGCACAACACCTACGCCTATCAACAAAACATCCAACGCATATCAACACAACACCTACGCCTAACAACACAACACCTACGCCTATCAACACAACATCTACGCCTATCAACACAACACCTACGCCTATCAACACAACACCTACGCTTGACAATACAACACCTACGTTTAACAACACAACACCTACTCCTAACAACACAACACCTACGCCTATTAGCACAACACCTACGAATATCAACAAAACACCCAACGCATATCAACACAACACCTACGCTTAACAACACAACACCTACGCCTATCAACACAACATCTACGCCTATCAACACAACACCTACGCCTATCAACACAACACCTACGCTTAACAACACAACACCTACGCCTATCAACACAACACCAACGCTTAACAATACAACACCTACGCTTAACAACACAACACCTACGCCTATCAACACAACACCTACGTTTGTTAACTAAACACTTACGCATATCAACATAACACTTACGCCTATCAACACAACACCTACGCTTGACAATACAACACCTACGTTTAACAACACAACACCTACGCCTATCAACACAACACCTACGCCTATTAGCACAACACCTACGCCTATCAACAAAACACCCAACGCATATCAACACAACACCTACGCCTATCAATACAACACCTACGTCTATCAACACAACACCTACGCTTAACAACACAACACCTACTCCTAACAACACAACATCTACGCCTATTAGCACAACACCTACGCCTATCAACACAACACCTACGCTTAACAACACAACACCTACGCCTATCAATACAACATCTACGCCTATCAACACAACACCTACGCCTATCAACACAACACCTACGCTTAACAACACAACACCTACGCCTATCAACACAACACCAACGCTTAAAAATACAACACCTACGCTTAACAACACAACACCTACGCCTATCAACACAACACCCACTCCTAACAACACAACACCTACGCCTATTAACACAACACCTACGCCTATTAACACAACACCTACGCCGATCAATACAACACCCACGCCTATTATCACAACACCTACGCCAATAAACACATCACATACGCTTAACAACACAACACCTACGCCTATAAACACAACACCTAAGCCTATCAATGCAACACCTACGCCTATCAACACAACACCTACGTTTGTTAACTAAACACTTACGCATATCAACACAACACCTACGCCTATCAACACAACACCTACGCTTGACAATACAACACCCACGCTTAACAACACAACACCTACTCCTAATAACACAACACCTACGCCTATTAGCACAACACCTACGCCTATCAACACAACATCTACGCCTATCAACACAACACCTACGCCTATCAACACAACACCTACGCTTGACAATACAACACCTACGTTTAACAACACAACACCTACTCCTAACAACACAACACCTACGCCTATTAGCACAACACCTACGAATATCAACAAAACACCCAACGCATATCAACACAACACCTACGCTTAACAACACAACACCTACGCCTATCAATTCAACATCTACGCCTATCAACACAACACCTACGCCTATCAACACAACACCTACGCCTATCAATGCAACACCTACGCCTATCAACACAACACCTACGTTTGTTAACTAAACACTTACGCATATCAACACAACACCTACGCCTATTAGCACAACACCTACGCCTATCAACAAAACACCCAACGCATATCAACACAACACATACGCCTATCAATACAACACCTACGTCTATCAACACAACACCTACGCTTAACAACACAACACCTACGCCTATTAGCACAACACCTACGCCTATCAACAAAACACCCAACGCATATCAACACAACACCTACGCCTATCAACACAACACCTACGCTTAACAACACAACACCTACGCCTATCAACACAACACCAACGCTTAACAATACAACACCTACGCTTAACAACACAACACCTACGCCTATCAACACAACACCTACGCCTGTCAACACAACACCTACGCTTATCAACACAACACCTACGCTTAACAACACAACACCTACGCCTATCAACACAACACCTACGCCTATCAACACAACACCTACGCCTATCAATACAACACCTACGCTTAACAACACAACACCTACGCCTATCAACACAACACCAACGCTTAACAATACAACACCTACGCTTAACAACACAACACCTACGCCTATCAATACAACATCTACGCCTATCAACACAACACCTACGCCTATCAACACAACACCTACGCTTAACAACACAACACCTACGCCTATCAACACAACACCTACGCCTATCAACACAACACCAACGCTTAACAATACAACACCTACGCTTAACAACACAACACCTACGCCTATCAACACAACACCTACTCCTAACAACACAACACCTACGCCTATTAACACAACACCTACGCCTATTAACACAACACCTACGCCTATCAACACAACACCTACGCCTATCAATACAACACCTACGCTTAACAACACAACACCTACGCCTATCAACACAACACCAACGCTTAACAATACAACACCTACGCTTAACAACACAACACCTACGCCTATCAATACAACACCTACGCCAATCAATACAACACCCACGCCTATTAACACAACACCTACGCCAATAAACCCATCACCTACGCTTAACAACACAACACCTACGCCTATCAACACAACACCTAAGCCTATCAATGCAACACCTACGCCTATCAACACAACACCTACGTTTGTTAACTAAACACTTACGCATATCAACACAACACCTACGCCTATCAACACAACACCTACGCTTGACAATACAACACCCACGCTTAACAACACAACACCTACTCCTAATAACACAACACCTACGCCTATTAGCACAACACCTACGAATATCAACAAAACACCCAACGCATATCAACACAATACCTACGCTTAACAACACAACACCTACGCCTATCAACACAACATCTACGCCTATCAACACAACACCTACGCCTATCAACACAACACCTACGCTTAACAACACAACACCTACGCCTATCAACACAACACCAACGCTTAACAATATAACACCTACGCTTAACAACACAACACCTACGCCTATCAACACAACACCTACGTTTGTTAACTAAACACTTACGCATATCAACATAACACCTACGCCTATCAACACAACACCTACGCTTGACAATACAACACCTACGTTTAACAACACAACACCTACGCCTATCAACACAACACCTACGCCTATTAGCACAACACCTACGCCTATCAACAAAACACCCAACGCATATCAACACAACACCTACGCCTATCAATACAACACCTACGTCTATCAACACAACACCTACGCTTAACAAAACAACACCTACTCCTAACAGCACAACATCTACGCCTATTAGCACAACACCTACGCCTATCAACACAACACCTACGCTTAACAACACAACACCTACGCCTATCAATACAACATCTACGCCTATCAACACAACACCTACGCCTATCAACACAACACCTACGCTTAACAACACAACACCTACGCCTATCAACACAACACCAACGCTTAACAATACAACACCTACGCTTAACAACACAACACCTACGCCTATCAACACAACACCTACTCCTAACAACACAACACCTACGCCTATTAACACAACACCTACGCCTATTAACACAACACCTACGCCGATCAATACAACACCCACGCCTATTATCACAACACCTACGCCAATAAACGCATCACCTACGCTTAACAACACAACACCTACGCCTATCAACACAACACCTAAGCCTATCAATGCAACACCTACGCCTATCAACACAACACCTACGTTTGTTAACTAAACACTTACGCATATCAACACAACACCTACGCCTATCAACACAACACCTACGCTTGACAATACAACACCCACGCTTAACAACACAACACCTACTCCTAATAACACAACACCTACGCCTATTAGCACAACACCTACGCCTATCAAGAAAACACCCAACGCATATCAACACAACACCTACGCCTATCAACACAACACCTACTCCTAACAACACAACACCTACGCCTATTAGCACAACACCTACGCCTATAGAAACAACCCTGAGCCTATGAACAAAACACCCAACGCATATCAAAACATCTACTGTGTGTGGCTTTCAGGGAACGTGCTAACGAGAGTACTTCTTCCGGAGAGGTAGGATAGACTGCAAAGGAATTAGGCTTGGAAGTATCCATAAAAGTATAGTTCGACTTATCATTAGTATGAATTTTGTCAACAAGTTCTTGGGTAATATTAGTGAAATGATTATTAAACTTTTCTGCGATGCAAGTACCATCAGTAATTTCAGTGCCATTTAGACATATACTTTTGATTATCGAGTCAGTTTTTTTCGTTTTAAGTATTAACCTAATAGTCTGCTAGGTCTGCTTCAGATCATTTTCGTTTTTCGTATATTCAAATTTATAATAATAATCTTTTTCAGCCTTCTTTCTTAATGATTTAAATTTATTTCGATAAATTATATATCTATTTCTGTTAGTAGCCGTCGGATATTTAATGAAAGTAGCATAAAGCTTAGACTTTTTAAAGACATAAAGCTTAAAGATTTTTACAAGATTTCAGTAAACCAACAGTCATCCATGGTTGTTTGGTGTTTAAAATGATTTCATTTATTGGACAGCTTAGGGAATGCAGTATCCTACGCAGCTGTGATTAAGTTGCTAAAAGAGTCGTAGGCGGCAGTGTAGTCATTATTCATACAAGCTGTTTCAACAGGAGTCCAATCGATTTGGTCCATTAAGTTCTTAAAAGAAAGCTTTGCGGCTTCATTAGTGCAACGAGCAAACGAAGCTAGGGAAGGATGGGCAATTAAAGGTTTGTTGTCAACCCAAACGAAGATAGACAAGTGGCGGAAGTATCGTCAATAAGTATTGTAGATTCTATGATTTTGGTTATCCTATTAGTGACTAAATTATCAATTAGAGTTGCCGAAGTAGCGGTTATCCTTGTAGGACGGGTGATTGTAGGAAAAAGGTAGTCGTAGGATGTGGTATCAAGGAAGACATTTGTATATTTGTGATCATGAATTTTTAGTAGGTCAATGTTAAAGTCTCCAATTAAGTATACATCTTTATCTTTTTTATGCAAGGATAATAGAAGAGCAATCCAATCATCAGTGAAAATCATTAGATCGCTCCCGCTGGATTATAGTTCAAGTGATAAAATAAGTGCCATTAGGAAGGGGGAACCGAAGAAAAAGTGATTCGTATGTTTTGTGAGTAAGACAACTGTCCGGTAAAGTATAGGAGTGAAAAGTAAGGTTTTTTAAACAAAGAAGCCTGTTCCACCCCTCCTCCCGTAGGGCGGCATTTGAAAATGAAGTTGTAACCTGTAATCATTATAGTATTAGCCAAAGAGTCATGAAGCTATGTCTCTGTTACAGCTAAGATATCGATATTCAGCGTATTAAGAAGATCCTCTATGTGATGCAACTTATTGTAAATACTTCTGCAGTTGATATGCATTAGTGACAGTAAACCCCTTTTTCTCATAACATGAGGCATAATAGAAGTGCACGTTTTATACATACATTCCGTGGGTCTTATATCAAAGTAGTTGTGGTCAGGGTCAAGGTGGAAGTTATTTAACAATGGGTGATTTGAGTCATTATCACCAAATAATTCCATTCTCGGACCTTCCATTAGGGAGCTAACCAAGTGGCACTCCTTAGTTTCATTCGTAATAGACATTTTATAATCGTTCTCATCTAGTATGTGGTTAAATGGGAATAAATGAATTAAACAATGACGGCAAAACCACTGAGTTTTATCCTTAGTAGCAATGGAGTAATGTGATGAGTGGCACAATCTAGGGCATAGGGCACAATTGATTATATCATCAGTTTTAGTTATTAGATGGATGCACAGACAACAATTGAAACAAAACACACTGGATTGACTCGCAATCGGAATCAGTTCGGAGTTCGAGCGAAGAGAGAAAGAACGGCGGTTGCAACAAGGATTAGTCACGTTATAAGTTAAGAGTAAGAGAGTGGAGGTACAGGTAAGTTCATATAAGGAAGTGAGCGATAAGGAGATAACACAAAAAACTAATATGCGTGATATATCAAGATGAGAAATAATCCTAACAGGACAAGCTAACCAAGAATGGAAACCTCTCGGCAGTCTAGTAGGAAATAAACCTACTTGGTGACCGAGAGGCAAACGTTGATTGTTCAAGACAACAAGTCAACCAAAAATGGGAGCCTTCCAAAACATAAATAATAAGCCACTTTTACCTAGAATGAGTGAATGATCGATGAGGACGAGGAAGCAGGTCTAATCCTGACATCAATCCATCTAATGAAAAAAGGAAGCCTACATGATGTAGGTCAATTAGAAGTTAGACATGCATGTAATAACCAAGCAAATCCATCGCAAAATATCAATGCAACATTATAAGAAAGCAGGTATTATTCATTGGTCAATCACCTGGAAGAAATTCAAACAATGGTTATGCAAGGAACATAAAACAAAATTAGCTCTACATACATAGCAAAATAAGCAAGCTCATCGCAAATGATTACTGCAACATTATAAAAATAAGCAGGTGCTATTCATTGGCCAATCACCAAGGAGAAATTTAAGAATGGTTAAACAAGGAACATCAACAAACTAAGCTAGAAAGAGAAACAGAATGGTGAGGAAGTACGTCAAGACCAGATTGCAATCCATCTCATGAAAATAAAGTTGCTCAAACAGAAAATTGACACAATAAACTAGCAAGTTACTTTTGTTTGCAAAGGACTGACGCAATATTAAAACCAATTTTGTTCATGTTTTACTCGATCAATGACCAAAGTGGTTGACAAAGGAAGGAACATAACAATACTAATCAGGTTCATATACTAGGAGCCAGAGGTGTAACAAGGGGACAGGGGGGCACCGGCCCCCCAGTTTCAAAACTGGGGGGGCAAAACCCCCAGTTTTAGTGCTCAGTGCCCCCATGCGCTCCCAAATCGGTTCTTTTTCATGTTTCTCCAATGGCCTTTTAAGATAACTTGTTAAGATAATTTGTGCCCCCATTTTTCAAATTTCTGGGGCGGGGAGGGAGCAAAATTCAAAAAGTGGGAGGGGGAATTCTTTGGCGCTTCGCGCAATATTTTACAAATTGAGCCCCCCATTATTCAATACCTTGTTACACCTCTACTATGAGCTCGATTTTTGAAAACAGATGTTTTGCAGAGAAAGACTCACAGTGCTCGCTTTAAGTCCTCTATTTGGATGATTCGCTTTCGCCTTTCGTCCACTGAGGCTCCAGTCTTAACGAACGTCATCCGCCCATTGTCCAAGCAGAGGATATCTTCTTGTCACGAACCAGGGATCTGGCAGCCGAGAATATGGCAGCATTTGACTTGGTAAGGTTCTCGTTTATGTAGATTTATGAATCCTTGTGGAGTCTGGCGGGATGCGTGCGGAGAACTAACCTCGAAAGATTAAGCCAGATCTCGAGTGCGTTTTGTAGAAAATTCCACCAGGATCGGGCGGATTGATATCCCCTTCTGGATTGCAATTCTGCGAGCACTTGAGATGTCGGCGATACCAAGGTTCAGATCAAGCCTTGATTGGCATAAAGACAAGACTGCCTGGAACGATTCCTGATTTTGGCCGTGTTGCGAACGTTTAGTAGTCGGCTGTGTCAGCGTGTAAGTAATCCGCTCTTCCTGGAGGCCATGAATGATGAGTGTGGTATTGCGACTGCGAAACTCAAAATCCTTCAGTTTCTTATTAAGAGACATGTTCGTTTCTTCGAGAGCAGATATTTGCCTCATTGTCCTGTCTTTGAAGGCGTAGAGATGGTCAGCTATTTTCGTCCCAATGAAATTCTCAAAGGTTGCTTAAGTGAGGATGTGAGCTGGGCGACAATGCTTTGAACGATTGGCGCGAGGAATAGCGTGAGGAGTATCGTCAGTTTGGCCACGAGAGAATCAACGACTCGTTGATCTTGAAATGCCTCGATCAGATCATCGGGTTTTAATGCCTTCTTTGCCATTTTAACTGTTGAGACAGGAATCGAGAATCCCAATGAACAGGACCAATCGTCTTAAGTATACACCGCTTCGCATGTCCCGGCTATTAAGTCCAAAATAAACAACTCCTCGTCTCCTTGTATTGTACTTGGTCGTTTCGCATACGGAGACAGCAGGGAGTGTCAACGCTTTCACAAAGTTGCAATGTTTTAACCACCAAACTCACCATGCAACAGCAAAATAGTAGAGTCAGTGTATCCCGGCTTAATTGTCTCAGTTTTGGTGACAAGAACTAACTAACGCATACTGTTTTTCTCTATTAAACATTACGTTTCCCCTCAGCTCGAAACAAGAACGTTAGATTCGATCTGCTGCCATCACGTGCTATTAACAAAACACATACGCCTATCAACACAACACCCACGCCAATCAACACAACACCAACGCCTATCAACACAACACCCACGCCTATCAACACAACACCCACGCCTATCAACACAACACCCACGCCTATCAACACAACAACCAATGCATATCAACACAACACCCAACGCATATCAACACAACACCCAACGCATATCAACACAACACCCACGCCTATCAACAAAACACCCAACGCATATCAACACAACACCCAACGCATATCAACACAACACCCAACGCATATCAACACAATACCTACGTCAATCAACAACACCTACGCTTATTAACAAAACACTTAAGTCTATCAACACAACACCCAACGCATATCAACACAACACCTACGTCAATCAACACAACACTTACGCCATTAACAAAACATCTACGTCAATCAACACAACACCTACGCCTATTAACAAAACACCTACGTCAATCAACACAACACCTACGTCTATTAACAAAACACCTACACCTATCAACACAACACCAAACGCCTATCAAAAACACCTAAGCCTATCAACACAACACCTACGCCCATCGACAAAACAGCTACACCTATTAACAAAACACCTAAGCCTATCAAAACAACACCTACACCTATCAACAAAACATCAACACAACACCTACACCTATTAACAAAACACCTAAGCCTATCAACACAACACCTACGACTAACAACACAACACCCACGCCTATTAACACAACATCTACACCCATCAACGCAACACCTACGCTTATTAACGAAACACCTACACCTGTCAACACAACACCTACACCTATCAACACAACACCTACGCCTGTAAACAAACACTTACACCCATGAACACAACCATGACCCTGAGCTATACTGTCTTTGCCTTTCTATACATCGTCCCTTCATCCACTTATCAATCCATCCGTCTATCAGCCATGCATCCGTTTAGCCATCCATTCATCCTGCCACCCAGTCATTCGACTATGCATTCGTCCATATATACATACATACATACATACATACATACATACATACATTCATACATCCATCCATCCTTCTTCCATCCATCATCCATCTATTCATCCACTAATTCATACATCCACCCACCCACTCATCAATGCATTCACCCATCCAGCAATCTATAATGTCTCTCTATCCATACATCCATAGGTCCATTCATCCAATCATCTCTCCCACCCATCCACTAATTCATCAATCCACTCATCATTCGACAAATCCATTCATTCACTCATTCATTAATCCGTCCATACACCCACTCATTCATCCATCTATCCACTCCTCCATGCAGCCATCCATCCATTACTCCAAGAACACGAATTTATCTATATATCTCCTTCAGGCTTGAATTAATCGCTCAGCCACTCAAATTCTTCTCCTTCACTTTACGCTGTCACGAGTGTCTTCATTTTTTAATTTTAGAGTCTTCAGGTCCTTTTGTATCATATCTTCCCATCTCTTCTTCTGTCGTCCCTGACTGCGTCGTCCGTTGACATCCGCTCTCATAATTCCTTTAATGTAGCTTTCGTCCTCTCTTCTCATTACATGACCGTACCATCTCTTTCTGGCCTCTCGTATTTTCCCCGCAATACATGCCACTCCCAGGGTCTTTCTTATGCGAAGATTCATCCATCAGAAAACGAATTCATGCATAAATGAACAACTACTACCTCCGATATTTACTAGATTCATTTTGTACAAACTTCCGCTATTAATCCTAACAACATCGGTTCCTTTCTCAACTGTAGACCTATCCTTTGCAGAACCAACACCCGTCATTTCTCTATTAAATGCATAAGACATATCACTTTGAATATTACAGCATTTGACTAGTAGCCTTGAAGGGACGCTACATAAATGTTGTTAATGAATGAATGAATGAATGAACTAATGAATGAAAGAGTGAATGAATGAATGAATGGAAATTCGTCAATCCTGCAATATCCGTCTCTTTAAAAAGAAGTATATTAGAAGACCTGTCAACTACCCGTCCAAATAATTAGAATGCGCGAAGACAGCATTATTTAACTGGTTAAGATAATGAATTATATTTTCCATTTTCTGAATCTGCTGCTTAGTGTTAAGATAGAGAGGGCATAGACCCTGCTAGCGTACCAATCGGCCCCTTATAGGGGGTTTCTTCTTTCTCTGTAAGTCCTCTTGGCTCTGTTTTCTCCTACACGCATTAATATCATCGTGTTCTACTGGTGATCAGTAAAAACATCTGTTCATAAATTTATGATCATGGTTATTCACCCACTCACCCATTAATTTATTTAGTGTTCGCAAGGTCAGCTAATCTGATTCAGAGACAGGAGACCAGTTGATGCGGGTACAGCCACAAGAGTAATTACAGACACCGCGGTCTTCAACCCATAACTTATTCATAAAAATAATTTTTACTCAACGTGGCCTCATTTGCCACAGTGCTAATTGGACACAGAGTGCCAGCAAGTATGTATATTGGAGAGCTAAACAGGTGCTCTGAATGAATGAATGAATGAACGAACAAACGAACGAACGAATGAATGTATGAATGAACGAACGAATTTAACTGAAGAGAATCAAAGATCTACTGAAATCATATCAACGACTTCCTTGTTTATTCTGCGACCCAGTCACGCGCTACTGCAGGCTTCGAAGCAGTGTTGGGCATGAGTTAACTCAGATGAATTTAAACTCGTGAATTAACTCACTTGTTGTGATTTATGAGTTTGAGTTAACTCACCTCAAAGAGTGTGAGTTACGATTTTGATTTAATTCATAATTTCTGTGAGTTTGAGCTAACTCATTTCATAGAGGATGATTTGAGTTTGAGTTTACACTCGTTTTGAGGTGCAGGAGTTTAGTATTGATTTAAATCATTTCTTGTATGAGTTTACCCAACAGTGCTTCTAATGGTCTGAGATCGAGAGATGGAGCTGTTATTGCTGCTACTGGGAAAATTATTATTATTTTTCATTTGATTCTCTCAGGTAATTCATTCCCCCCAAGGACTTAGAGATAAATAACACGTTAAAATCATTCTCTGGATGGTCATTGGTCAGGCCTCATCTTCTGGGGTGAGGGGAAGGCGTCTTGAAAGGCCACAAGATTAATTATTATTAATATTACTATTGCACGAAAGAGCCGCTAAAGGCAACTGCATTGAAGCGCTGGATGCAGACTGACAATCGTTGGAACAAGTAGCTTGTCTCTCTAATGTCTCTGGTGACATATGCCAGGAAGCGACCCAAGTCTTTGATGAAGTCAATTCCGTCGTTGCTGACTGGACCCATGGTCTCAAAGGCCAGTGGAACGAAGAGATAACTAACAGCGAGCTGGCTGTACTTGATGGACATCCTGGTGGTAGCCACCTCCGCTGCAGCCCCCACCGAAGATGACGTCGCTTCGAGATATGATGGAGCCACGGTGTCAATCACTGTCGCACCCAAATCAGGTTCCGTCCTCTTCGCCATGGAATCAGCGTCAGACCATCACGGCGTTTTCAGTCCGTTCTGGAGAGTCCGGGGCAGAGGTGTAACAGGGCTTTGAAAAGAAGTGGGGGGGGGGCATAATTCATAAAATATTGCGCCCCCACTTTTTTAATTTAGCCCCCCCCAGAAATTTGAAGAATGGGGGGTACAAATTATCTTAACAGAAGTAATCTTAAACAGCCATTGTAGAAACATAAAAAACCGATTGGGGGCACATGGGGGCACTGAACACTAAAACTGAGGAGGGGGGCTTTGCCCCCAGTTTTGAAACTGGGAGGGGCCGGTGCCCCCCCTTTCCCCGCTTGTTACACCTCTGGGTTCCTTGATGTTTGGGAAACCAGCGCGTGAGGCTACGACTGATTATGTCGTTTAATGCTGCCCAAGACCACAAGAAAGCCCGTGTGCTCCTTCCGCATTGACTCGTGACCCGCATGGGCATACGTGTGGCTCACATATGCGTGTCCCCAGACGGAGACCCACCGCAATTCTGACAGCTTCGTCGTCTAGCCGAAGTCCACATGAAGTGACTGGTAGGACAAAGAGTAAGTATCCGGCATGCAGTACTGCGGCTGCCTTGAATCGCGCCTCATGGTATGGGTCGGTTTGGGCAATGCTCAGCTCGGCAGCTGCCTTCTGCAGTAGCGGCTTGTCCCAGCTTGATTGCTTGTGTGCTGCATCGTTGTCCTAGTCTACTATTGCTATTATTATTATTATTATTATTGTTATTTATTATCATTATCGTCATTATTATTATCATCATCATCATCATTAAAATTATCAAAATATTACGACTAGTATCAGTATAACGCTATCCCAGTCATCAATATTATACCTGCATGATATATCACCGCTGTCATCATCCTCATCGTCGTCGTCATCATCATCATCACAAGTAGAATATAAACATTAGTCTTAATCGGTTGCTGAAGCCTCCGAGCATTGTGGTAATTTTCCGAAAAGCAGATGACGCTTAAGACAATTATGTTGTCACTGGCAACCGTCACGTGGCCTACACGGCGCGGCGAAAATGTAAAAGGCGCCGATGGTGGTAGAGAAAAGTTAGCAAACCTTCTATTTTGCGTCCTTGTTCGGTCGTCTTTAACAAATCTAATCCTCGCAGTCACGAGTTGTTGATCTGGAAAAAGATATGCAAATCGAAAGCTAATGGTCACGGAAACCGCAGAATTTTTGCAAAATTTGCGAAAGTTTAAACAATGTTTGCGGCCAACTATTCCAATGATGACGTCATCAATATTTATTGTTAATTTTGGGTGGAAAGTGACGTCATAATCGCGTATGACAGGTCCAGTGATTGCACCCGGTTCAATGATTGCGCCGAACTTAAAACACAGCACGTCTTGTATTTACATATATCTATAGCGCCTCTCCAGGTACAACCTAATTAGAGGTGTTCCCAGTGCGAAAGGTCCCAAGGGAAAAGAAAAAGTCGTAAGAACACGGGCAGAAACAGAACACCACAGTTTAAATCAAAGAGCCAGTCGAAGAGAGAAGATCTTTCTAAAGCTTCGTCATAATAAAGGTCGAAATATGAGAGAAGAAACGAAGGTGGACAATTATTAGACGGGCAGCTGCAATTGGCACCGATTGAAGAGGCGACAGGCGATACCAATAAGCATCAAGTTTAAAAGCAGGCCCTTATATTTGTGTGTAAGCACGCAAAAGGATGTACCATAGAGGCGAGAGAGGAGTATTGGCCAATGTCTCCCTAAAACTATCCCACAAAACTTTAATTATTCCTTAATTTTTTCTCATCCTGTCATGCTATAACATTTGTTGGGTCTCATGAAAATGATACTTCTGATTTGAAAGAAGATGAGAATTTACAAAAATGTTATATTCGACCTATAATCATATACACCGGGCGTTTCTTATGGGTCCATCTACCTGGAATTACCTTCCTCCATCACTAAGGGTTAAACTAATGACTTGGAATGACCTTCCTCCATCACCAAGGTTAAACTAACAACTGGCTTTCCTCCATCGGCTTCTCACTCATTAAAAACGTTTCCTTTCTGCGATAAGAACGCCTCTAAATAGTTATTCTGTGAGAGGCGCTATATAAATCTAAAAGATACCACATTGCGCTGGTCTGTCAGTACCAAGCCCATTTTTGATCCAATTAGCAGAAAAAACATTATCCAAACATTGAAGCGTATCACTCTAAAATACTCCAAAAATCAATCGAAGCAAACAGTACCAGTTCATAGGTTTTAATTCACATACGAAAGGTTCGAGAAAGAAACCATACTAAACCCAAATCGGGTTTCTCTCAGAGAGAAAAAGACCATGCAGTTTATCAGTCATGTTGAAACAACCATAGAAGGCGCCATTTCGCCCGAGTTCATCGATATCTGCATTGAATGTCATTCTGCAAATTCAGATTTCATAATAATTATGACGGACGACGACGATATGGAACACATTCAACGTATGACAGTGCAACAGCAATGGCATGACGGGGATTACACGAGAATATCTTCTTCCTAGGAGTATATATTATTACATCTCGTCTCGATGTCCTGCTGATCGCAGGTCAAAGTCCGGCATCACAACATGAGGCGTCAAGAACCTCCGCCAAAGATTAATATTATTATCTACTTGGAACACCTCATCCCGTTCCATGTCTTTACTTTTCTGTCTGCAATTGGAGGTACCCAGGGTCGTACCGGGGGAGGGGCCAGCGGGGCTCTGGCCCCGGGCGCAAATGTGGAAAGGGCGCAAATTTCAGGATGGAATAACTTATTATTCCATAAAATGCACTATTTTCAAAAAGTGGGGCGCCAAAATGATGCTACGCACAGGGCGCAATTATAGCTCGGTACGGCCCTGTAGGTACCCTCAACATCCATTTTGCAGACAGTACCAAAATAACATGGCCCACGTACACACCACTTGTCTGCACCCAGGCGACCCAATCCCTACCTCGCTTTTGCGGACATCCTTAATGATCAAGCCAAAATTTGACAAAAGTGCTAACAAAGAGATTACTTACTAACTCAATTCATGGCCATTCTAGAAGCACACTGTGGAGGTATATTAAGCGACGGGACACAAAGAGTATTAGGTGATTTTGATCAATGATTATCTAACAGTTGAGCTTAGCTTAGTTGCACTTGCATCGGAGACATGCGGTTTTAAAGTTCAATTCAACTCTGTTGAAACAAATCAACTTCTGTGGAACCAGAATCTAAAGCACACGACATCAACTGATGACACACTAAGAACCAAGCCATTGTCAGTCTGAGGTGATTAAACAAGAGCAGATAGCGGCTTATATATAGAGGCTCCAAATATTACGTACGCAACGAGGGAGGGGTGTTTCGAATTTCGGCGATTTTGCGTACGGGTGTGTGTGGTGAGAGGGAAGGGGGGTCCCAAAAATAATATTTTTATGTACGTATGCAAATATAATTGTCTAATTATGACGTACACAATACGGAATATTAAAATCAGAACTGTAAACCTAATCACAGGCTATATTCCTGTTTAATCAATTTTATGTAGCATTAAATCATTAAAATGAAAGTATTTGTTAATGTTTTATTTCTTCATAAAAGTTTACAAATTTAAGCTGTTAAATACGATGCTTCACAAAAAATAAATAGTCTGTGGTAAAATCAATGTCTTATAGATGTCTTTAGCTATTTAACCTTTGCAATGGGTAGAGCTCAAATGTACGTACCCATGGGGGAGGGGGTCCACTAATTGTAAGCAGTGCAACAGGATTTGGAGGGATCCGAACATTCGATTTTTTGGCATACGTAATTTTTGGATGGGTTCTAAGTCAGTTCACAAAGTGTATTAGCCAGAGTAAATGCACATATGGGTAAGCCAGGGCATGTAATGAATGAGCACGGATGGATAGTGGATGAGACAAGACATAAAGTACATAAACCAGGCATATAGCGGAAGAGCCAGGGCATAGCGTGCATAAGCAGGTGGATTTAGTGGGTAGGACAGAACATATTATAGTGAATGTGCTAGGGCATATGGTAAATGTGATAGGGCATATAATGTGCCAGGACACAGAGTGCATAAGCCAATGGCCATGGCATATAGTGAATGTGCCATGGCATATAGTAAATGTGATAGGGCATAAAGATGAAAGCACTGAACAGGACAGGTCATCTACTGGATAAACCAAGACATACATGTATAGCACCCTTTTCTTTTGCCTCAGTTGGGCTATAGTGCTACACAATTCATACTATTATTATATTATTTCATCATCCAACTCGCTCGAACCAGTCTCAACGATCTAAGACAATAGCAACAGAACTCAGAAGCACTAAGACTTTCTACCATTTGATCAGCAAAACAGCTTGTAAACTAATGGCAAAGAAACCGCTGAAGAACGGTCAAGTGCAACAAACACTTAGATAACGACAGCAAATTTACAAAGAGCGTAGAAAACAGTCTTTAAATACACACAGATCGCATAAACGAAAACAAAAAATATGCCATCAATTGCTACGCTACAGTTCACCGCTTTGATTTGAGAGGCGGCTTTTCAGACAAAAAACCCGGAGATGACTTCTGCTGACTTAGTGAACGAACTGTACGATGAGTCATATGTGCTGAGTATATATGCAGGGATGAACCGATTTTGAATTTCTTGTCGAGTCCGAGTTTTACGAGTTGACTTTTTAGAGTTTAAAGCCGAGTTTCAAATATTAAAAAAAAGGCCAATTTTCTTGATGTTTATTTAGATTGGTAGTTTGCACAACTTAAATGAATTATTTAGTTTTGCTTTAGTTAACATTAGGAAGAAGTAAATTGTAAGCACTAACAGTAGCAGTATTTGTATTTTTAGTTATGTCGATTGTCATTTTGCAAATGAAAGAAATCCGATTTTCATTTTCAAAACAGAAAATTGGAAAGATTAATATTTGGACCCATTGTTTGTCCGAGTTTGGGTAAAGATGAGTACTAAGAAAATTTGGACCGAGCCGAGTTCCAAACAGAGTTTTTGTTCATCCCTATATATATATATATATATATATATATATATATAGGGATGAACAAAAACTCTGTTTGGAACTATATATATATATATATATATATATATATATATGTATATATGTATATATGTATGGCACTGTTTCTAAGCTGCTCTAAGATGACACGATGAGCACGAATTCTTAAAAGTTTGATTGGCAAATTGAAAAGTGCATGAACATGCTGGCTATGTAACTTACATCAAGCATCCAGATAGACACACACACACATACAAACACATACAAACACATACACACACACACATGCATAAACCATGTGCAATGTGGTCAACACAAACACACACATTCAGGCTGGTGCTAGAAAATTTGGTGCCAGGCAATTCGGCACGGGAAGAGATTCCATTTACAAGTAATAGAATATCGTCACTTAGATTATAGCTAACTGCCTCCATTTTTGGTGTCACATCATAAATATGAGTATCTATGATTAGTGTAGATTCGAGATGAATGGTTGAAATGAACACTTTCTTTTACAAATTTATATAACTTTCATATAAATACTATTGCTTTTTGTCATGTATCTATAGTGCGTTTGCAGACGGTATTAAAGGATATACTTACTTACTTAGTGATTTCAATTACAAATTAGGCCACAATTTGACGAGGCGATGTATTGTAATTAGTATGCAAAGTTTCCCATTTGCATGTTGATAAATAAATAAACAAGATTATGAAGTCACAGAATAATCGTCATGCACGGCTGAAGATATATACATTATTAAAACAACTACTTTCAAACTGTCTAGCTTAAGCAAGCAGCATGAAAAATGATCTGCACCGAACTGTTTGGTCACCCCTACAGACTTTGGGGCTAAGCACTGGTTTCAATAGCAGAAAAAGACTGTCTCGAGACACAGAGGGTAATTTGAGTCGGCTATGACAATTGTCATGCTTTCAAAGTCAAAGCCACTGCATTCAAAGTCCCAAGGCAATTAGCATTATTCATGAGAAAAAAAAGACGTGAGAAAGTATTCTAAGGTTAAAATATTCAGAGGTCCAAGTAGTCAGCAAGATCACAGAAGTCACTGACAAAAGTGTTCAGGGTCAAAACAATTCATTAGTCAACCAAAAACTTTAAAGACCAAACAGAGTCAAAGGTATTTGGAGGTCAATAATAATAACAATAACAATAATAATAATAATAATAATAACAATAATAAGTTCATTACTATTATACGTAAGAGACAATCAGTTTGTAGTCTCTTACTTACTTACTTAGTTCCTCCCGTTCCTCCTGGAACATTGATCAACAAAAGCTCTCCAGTCTCGTAATAGTAATAATAATAATAATTATATTGTGTAATTTTAAACTGACAAACTGAGTACGATTACAAAAATAGTATGAATGAATGATGACAAGTTATTAAAGGAGTTGAGTATAACTGCCGGCAGTTACGCAAACTGCCCATTACATTTTACATCTGATTCGACACATGCTGTCGCCCTGCGAAAGGAAGACTCGTCAACATTACGGGAGATACAGGAATCGAACTCGGTTCCCCGACTCTCCCCCAGTGTGTTATCCATTACTTTACAGCGCCCACCCAAAGTAATCAGGAACCAAATTATTCAGGGAATACGTACTCCGGGTCAAAAGTTGTGTTAATGCCGGATACATGAAGTTGCAGATAACTGGTTTAAACGGCAGGGGCAGAACCAGCTAACAATGAGAATGTCAAAATTGGAACACAGGCATGTACAGAAACATGAGAATTAAAAGAACTCTGCAGAGAGACGAGATGGCAACTGACATTCTGGTTTAAACACTGAACAGATCTTGTTGCAAGTGCATATTTTACTTTCTTCAGAATACAGTCCAAATTTGAGCGACTTCGACGGGCGTTTAAAAGGCTCCATACAACTCCGCATGCATACACAGAAAAACATACACACATACACGCTTAAATAATGTGAGCGTTTTGCCACCTAGGCAGATCAACTTCAGTTTCTGCACTCTTAAATTTTCCAGCCACAGGGATCAGTAAACACACGCATCTCTGAGCAGCTATACTATGAAAAAAATTATATACAAGAATCTCACAACTTATAACAGCAATAGGAACCTCTGAGTTGAAGGCTCTGAAACCGAAACACCAACCCGACCAATACAGCAACATCTTGCAGTTTGAAAACTCATACAAACTTAGGCGAAAGAAACGGCATTACATCTCTTGCTAACGGTTAAACTGATCAAATATCTGCTGAACAACGAGGTCCGTGGAAAAAAGAGGCGTTTGATAAACATCACTCGGGGGCTACAAATGCCACCCAAGAGCCGACGTAGTAGAAAACGATGACAACGACACAGATGATAATTTTCTGCAGGTACAGGATCCCAACTCAACAAACGCTGTCGTCTGGATGAAACCAGGTTCAACTTCTGTACAATTTCACCACTGCTTCAATATGTTCAAAGCTCCAACCGAACACACCATTCGACGTCGCTCTCGAATCCGGCCAGGTTTGAAAAAGCGCAAGGCTGCGCGTGGCAGACGAAAGCCGAAAATGAACACATGCGCGATGACGATCCCAAAAACTATGTCATTTTCGAGCCCGGACACATTTTGAAAGTGCAAGCGATTTTGATTGACTCAGCGAAAAGGTGTGCTCCAACCGAGTCAGAACATAACGGCAAATCAAACAATTGTCACCAGAAGGAGAAAGAACAGGAGCAAGCGGGAAAGTACACAGCGGCCGGCGACGATTCGCTATTGCTGTCCCAACAACGGAAGTCCTCCTCGCAGAGGTTATCACCCTAAGTCGAGGCACCCTGGCGCGAACGCGTGCTCCCCTTCGGCAGAGCGTGATGCAAGTTCGGATACATGATCCGTGTGCTCACAAGCACCGAGCCGAGACAAGCCCTGACTGGAGCAGCATCGCCGCCTGGCAGCTGGAACATGAACGTTGAGACGACGGCCGTTCCGTCACATGTTGGTTCCAGCGCAAGCGGGTTTATGTGGAACGTCGCCTGCGTCGGATGGATGCTGTTGCCGTGGGCGGACGTCGCGAGCGAGTACTTTGAATTTGTCTTGGTGACGCGACGGCGCGGGATGACGGGTGGCGTAATGACGCACGATGGGTAGGCATCAAAGAGGACGAGAGAGCGGGCAAACGGTCGCGACGCCATGTGCGCCATCTCGAGCTGACGCCGGTGACGCGTTCGCTGAAGGTCTATCATCTGCTTCGTCTTCCAGACGATGACGCAGATCGCGAGGAAGAGGAAGAAACACGAGAAGAAGACGGAGAAGAAGACGAAGAGGTCGATGTGAGGCTGGTCCTGGCGGTAGTAGAGCAGCCCGCTCGTCAGCGCAGACTCGTCGCTCCCGACACCGAACAGGACCAGGTAGAAGCGCGATATCTTGAGGTTGTGAACGGTGTTGGGGAGCATAAGCACGAGGCGGTTACGGATTCCGCGCACGATGAGGAACGTTTCCGGGTGTGCGACGGAAATGAACGTCACGGGACCGGATGCCGCCCGCTCGTCCAGGAAGTAGGTCTTGTCGACGACAGAATCGTCTGGAATCGTCTTGTTCGATGGTGGTGACGCCGTCTCCGTGGCTGCTGCGGTGACGGCGCTTGGAGCGACCGTCACGAAGAAGTCCCTGGGTTCTGCGCGTCTCCTGCGGTCCTTGGAGTCGGTTGTCGACATGTCTCCGTAGATTCTGGAGTATTTGTGGATGGGGTCTATGGAGACGACGTGTACTCCAGTGGATGGGTCGACACTCACTTTGTATGTGTTGTCGAGTGGAGAGAAATAGAGATCCAGACCTGGAAAGAGGAGCAGGTCGTTGTCAGTCGTAAAGTTCAACCGATTCATTGACATTGTCTTTGTTAATGTCGATTGCGAATGAATTGTTAAGGACCGTTGCATTAGAATTCTTAGTGATTTAACCACTGTGACTACTATTGCCTTGAGGATTAATGATGGCATTGGAAACATAGGCATTCCTTAGGATATCAAACATCACATGTGGAGCAACATTAGATGACTAAACTAATCAGTTTTTAATTTAGATCAATCAAATTGGGGAAAAATACAGATCCGGTATTTCTGGTAGGAAGTATTCAGAGACCAAGTTATTCTGAGGCCAAAGTACTCAGAGTCATGGTATCAAGGAACATATAAAAATCTTATTACTTATATACATACATACATAGAGTTCTTGAAGAGGTGCTATGTCATACCTACATAGATACATACATACATAAACAATATATACATACATACATACATATTACATACAAGTATGTATATAATATATACATACATACATAAATACAGACACACATATACAAATACATACATACATACATACATACATACACACACACATAAAAAAATTTGTATGTACCTTAACTCCATGAACAGACAAATTACCTCCTTTTGTGACGTCTAGGAAGAGGCGAATGTCGACGTTCTGGAACCTCGGTTGGACAGCAAAGAAGATGGTTCGGTTGGCGAGCAGTGGGTTCGGCTCACGGTTCGGATTGCAGTTCATCTGCGTGATCGGATCGAAGCACATCTCGCGATCGACGGTCATCTGTCGGTAGCACTGGTGTCCGTCGGTCGGAGTGCCGAGGAAGTTGTCTATGCACTGCGAACACTAAAGGAGAAAACCGGTTGTAAATATAATTTTATATGAAATTGTCAATCAATCAATCGATCAATCCATCAATTAATCAATAAGTCAATCAATTATTCAATCAATCAATCAATTAATCAGTCAGTCAGTCAATCATTCAATCAATCAATTAATCAATCATTCATTCAATCAATAAATCAGTCAACTAATCAATCATTCAATCAATCATTCAAATATTTAATCACTCACTCAATTAATCAATCAATCGATTTAATCAGCGAAACTTGACATAGCGCCTCTTGAAGAAATCTACTCCATAATTGTACATGTAATTGTTATACTCTTAAACTCTTCCTGCTGTATTGGGGGAGGAAGCTACTGCAAGGGCGCCTTACAAAGTTGCAGCAGCCATTGAGCGTAAGAACAAGAAACTGATTGTTCTATGGCATGCATCGACGATGTAGAGTGTCAGAGGAATTGTGGGTTACCAGCCAACAACTTGGTATCTATAAATTTATATAGGCAGCTATACTAGTTGCTATGAGTTGTTGCTAGCAGTTGCTAGTGGTTGCTAATGTTGCTAGTGGTTGCTATTGAGTGAAGGCAATGATTTTCCCTACAGTACGATATTTTATTTATTACAGAAATTTGATACCGCCCTTCTTCCAACATTTTTTGCTCAGAAGTGCACACACATGCCTCGATAGTGCAATTGCAGTTGCACTGCAGAGTAATTGTGCGTGAAGGACTTGCTTCAGGTCCCTACACAGTGACTCCCCGGACGAGGGTCGAAACCGCTCACACACCGCACACTGAATGCTACCAGCTGACCGCTCTTACCAATCCGCTACTGTGCCACTATATGGCTGCGAGACGTGGACAATGAAAAAAAAAATAAAGAAAAAGATAAACACGTGTGAAATGTGGATATGGAGGAAGATGCTGAGAATATCATAAATGGAGAAACAGACAAACGAAGAGGTGCGTAGGGAGATTGGAGTTGAGAATGAAGAGACCTTACAACAAACAGCGTTGAGAAGGAGGCTTGGGTTCTTTGGACATGTTATGCGATCAGATGGACTGGAAAAGGAAATGATCCTGGCGTGTGGAGAAGGAAGGAAGAAAAGAGGACGCCCAAGGAAAAAATGGATGGACGAGATACACGAAAAAACCGGAATGAACCTGGAGGAACTAACGGACACTACTTCAGAAAGAAAGAAATGGAGAAGGTTAATCACGACAGTCGCTAGAGTTCAACGAACTGACAGTACAAGATAACAAGGTATAGTAATTGAATTCCAATAATATCCATTAATTTATATAGCACCTCTTACAGAGCACACCAATCAGAGGCATCATCCTCTGGTCTCCAAGGCAACCGAACTGAGATCTTCCCTGGATATCATCTGATGCGACATTCCTGAATAAGTTTGTGCCCCAAACTCAGCTTAATACACGTGCTTTAGAAATTTGCGATTATCATGACGACAGTTACCTGCAGCTTATAGCACGATTTTAGAGCATCAGAGCTGTCACAGCGCGGTGACTTGGTGTTGTTCTTGCAGTCGCAGTTGTCACCTTTCTCCTTGTCACAGATGTCGCTGTGGCCGTTGCATTCGCAACTACAATGTAGACAACAAGACTCAACATAATGAGTCCAGGATTCTCTCAATCAAATCAGATCCAATCTCTATAGTGTGCCACCGTTCGTAATATCCAAGAGATCGTAATTCATTAGTGAAGAAATCCAGCAGATAAAGGAAACCAGAGGCAGACAACTGTGACTACATAATGTGCTGAGACGTCAATTACTCGAGTCTGTCAGTCAGACAGTCAATCAATTAACCAATCAATCAATCAATCAATCAAACTTGTTATTTGTAGCCATGACAAACAGTTTAATCCATGCACAAAGACTAAAGACTATATATTAAGGGCGATAAAGGGAACCCCAAAAGGAATAGAAAAATCTCGCTATAAGGAACACTCGAGTAGCAAAATTACCAAAGAAGAAAGGAAGACAAGAGTAAAAGAGAAAACGAACCTGTTCTATGTCATATAGTGCCAAATTAGACCACAAAATTCTTATTTCAAGTTTTTAGAGTCTCCATTCATGATGACATACTCTAACAGGAGTCGAATTTAACTGTACAGCAGCCATGCAAGGCGCCTGTCACGCTATACATCTGATTTAACCAATGCTCCTGGCTAGTGAAATAATAATAGTACTGAAACATTGTCAAAAGGTGAGATTGAATTGAAGTGAGATTAAGGTGAAATTGAGAAAAAGATAACATTTGGAATGGGAGGTAGGATTACATTTAAAAAGATAAGATTAGATAACAAAAGCAACATACAACTATTCAAACAAAAACTTGATAGTATTTGCGTACATCTGACACGGTTCAGCAAGCGGGCGATCCTTCAAGCGGAAATATCCATTGCGACACTCCTGGCAGAGAGAACCCTGGGTGTTGTTGCTGCAGTTCCAGCACACGGTGTCAGCTGCCGACTTCGGACCGGCAAACAACGTCTTTGCCTGAAAATGCAAGACACCAAACAGCTTGTTTTTCCTTATCAATTATTATTACCTTTTCACTACGTCTCAGTACTAATATTATTATTGTCACTGTTATTATTATTTCAATTATTATTATTGTTTTCATTATTATTATTTTCATTATTATTATTTTCATTATTATTATTTTCATTATTATTATTTTCATTATTATTATTTTCATTATTATTTTTGTTATTACTATTACTATTATTATTATATCTATTCTTACTTGAGTGGGTGAGTGTAGTACATCAGGAATAATTATTCCAAAGCTTGGAATCAAAGCTACGATCGAACGCAGATTCAAGTGAGAAAAGAGGAAGACAGAGAGAGAATATTATTATCAATGTTATTATTGTCCTAGCTTCCTCCATACAGAGAGAAAAGAAGGCAGGGACACACAGAAAGGTAGACAGACAGACACACAGACAAAGACAAATACACAGACAGACACACAGACAAAGACAAATACACAGACAGACACACAGACAAAGACAAATACACAGACAGACACACAGATAGATAAACAGACAGAACCACACACAGATTGAAGATAAATTATCTGACGTTTTCGTTGGTGATGAGATTCGTGAGGTTCTCGGCAGAGCTGGAGAAGTATCCCTTGGCAAGGCAGACCGGAGAGTGCTGGTTGCAAAGGTCGAAGCAGGAGTTGCAACGACCTCCGTTCTCCGGATTCCCAACAAACAAAAACTGACATTCACTGCAATTCTTGCCCTGTTGCAAACAACGTATCATCAGTCGTTATTATCAACTAGTATCCTAATTAGTATCTTCTATAGTATCATTTGGCATTATTGTTAATTAGTATCCTAATTAGTATCTTTCATAGTATCACTTGGCAATATTGTTAATTAGTATCCTAATTAGTATCTTCTATAGCATCATTTGGCATTATTGTCAATTAGTATCCTAATTATTATTTTATATCCTAATTATTTTCTTACATGGTATCATTTGGCATTGTTGTCAATTAGCATCCCAATTAGTATCTTCTGTAGCATCATTTGGCATTATTGTAAATTAATATCCTAATTAGTATCTTCCATAGTAACATTTGGCATTATTGTTAATTAGTATCCAAATTAGTATCTTCCATAGTATAATTTGGCATTATAGTTAATTAGTATCTTAATTAGTAACTTCTATAGTGTATCATTTAGTATTATTCTTAATTTCTACCTTAATTAGTATCTTCTATAGTGTATCATTTGGCATTATTGTTAACTAGTATCTTCAATAGTATCATTTAGCATTATTCTTAATTTTTACCTTAATTAGTATCTTCTATGGTGTATCATTTGGCATTATTGTTAATTAGTATCCTAATCAGTATCTTCAATAGCACTGGTGTCCGATGCAAAAGGCATCAACCGACAGTGCACAAAAGCATTTGCACTGACAGTAGTAGCTACACAGCATGTGTAAAGAATCCTAGAAGTATCAGCTACCGACGATTCAATAGAAATTATTGTAATTACAATTACAAGGCCAAATGACAACCCAGCATTCAAGTCAGCACATTCGGGCATATATCAACCTTTATATATGCATCTCCAGCATGGTATGGTTTCACTAATGCGACCCACCATGCTCGCCTCAATGCCGTTGTACAGAATCTGGTGCAACATGGGCTGCCCATCTCCGAAAAAATATCCTTTGACGATCTCTGTGAGTGAGCTGATGTCTGCCTTTTCAACTCCATCCTCTCTAATCCTGACCACATTCTTCGGAATCTTCTCCCTCCTATTAGGACTTTGGAGCGCCAACTGCGTCCACATGCCTACAATAGGTCTGTTTCCCGAGCTGATGATTTCACCCGGTGTGGCTTCATTATTAGATTATAATGTCTTTATCCACATTGACTTCCCTCCTGCTCTGCCTTCAGTTGTTATCCAGCATTTTATAAAGTTTCTAAGCTTTCAAATGAATTATGTTTAATTATATATATACACATGTTTTTGTAAGTACTACGCAAATTTTCTCTGTACATGTCATGCGTTTGTGGACATCTGATTAAAAAATATATATACTTACCTACTTACTATATCTGGGAGGACCTATGCAAAAAAATTGAGTTCAAGATTTTAATGCAGAAGAAGCCCTGTTTTCTGTGGAGCTTTGTGCACTGATGTTATCCATACAAGGACCATACCAGGCTGTAGATTCCTTTGCTTGTGCCTGCAAGGCGACCTGGTTCTCCCTCAGGCTTGAACTTCCATGGCACAGCTTTGCTGTGGTCGGTCCGTCTATCTGAAACAAGTTGCCTAGCTCCCTCCGTAATGAACTTCTTGGAGTGTCGTTGCCCCTTTTCCGCAAACATTTAAAATCCATTCCGTTCGATTGCGATTTGGTGGTCAGGTCGGGAGCACCTCTGAGAAATTTTTCTTGAAGTGGCGTTAGATTATTATATCAGTGCCTTTATCCCCATTGACTTCCCACCTTCCCTGTGTTCCGTTATTATCCATGAATATAAATACATGATTACATTACTTAAATACACCGTGACAGAGACATGAAGTCGTCGGGAAACATGCCTTTTAAACCAATACCTTTGTTAAAATGGATAAAACTGGAAAACAAGTATTACCACAACGGTGCAGTTCTTGTAAGGCACGTCAACCATTATGACCCATTAACCTTATAACCTGGGCGGTAATAACACCCCCTTTGCATTGAGCAGAATGGTGAGCAAACCAAAAGTCATGATGTACCTCAAACTATGTGATTGCCATACTAATCCACTTAAGCACATTCTCCTACAGCACATTCTCCTAACTTCTCCTATCAATTGGACTTCAATTGAACCTATCCAGCTGATAGCATGATTCACATCCCAGTGTCCAAGATGATTTAAGCAAGGAGGCTCTAGTTGCTTGGGCAAATTGCAGAACTGGAACGAGTACCTGACCTTATGTCACCTCTGTGTAACTTTCACTTAGTGTTATTTTTTGCTACTGGTGCGTAGACCTGAAGCTAATTAGCTAAGCAAATCAAATATAGATCTAAGATTAGACCAATATTGCTTGAACAAGCCATTCAGCGTTGAATAGGGAGACACAGAGATCGACAAAGGCACATAGGCAGAAGACAAAACAGACAGACAGAGATAAGGAGAGATGTGCTTTCATTGGTGATGAGACGAGTACATATAGACAGAAATAGACACACACAGAGATAGACACACAGACAGACAGACAGACAGAGACAGACAGACAGAGACAGACAGACACAGACAGACAGAGACAGACAGACAGACACAGACAGACAGAGACAGACAGACAGAGACAGACAGACAGAGACAGACAGACAGAGACAGACAGAGACAGACAGAGACAGGAGACAGAGACAGACAGACAGAGACAGACAGACAGAGACAGACAGACAGAGACAGACAGACAGAGACAGACAGACAGACAGACAGAGACAGACAGACAGACAGAGACAGACAGAAAGAGACAGACAGACAGAGACAGACAGACAGAGACAGACAGACAGAGACAGACAGACAGAGACAGACAGACAGAGACAGACAGACAGAGACAGACAGACAGACAGAGACAGACAGACAGACAGAGACAGACAGACAGACAGAGACAGACAGACAGACAGAGACAGACAGACAGACAGAGACAGACAGACAGAGACAGACAGACGGAGACAGACAGACAGAGACAGACAGACAGAGACAGACAGACAGAGACAGACAGACAGAGACAGACAGACAGAGACAGACAGACAGAGACAGACAGACAGAGACAGACAGACAGAGACAGACAGACAGAGACAGACAGGTCTGGCCAACAGATTTAGACAGATAAAGCAGACAGATACACCTAGACAGACAGACAGACACAATGCCACGTACCTTGGTGTTATTCTGGCACGCCAAGCAGACGTTTGTCTCCATGACGCTCTTGCAGTCGCTGTGCTTATTGCACTGGCACTCGGTCGAACAGTTGGCGCCAACAAAACCAAAGTTACAGCGACAGGTATTTGGCATCACGCAGTTGCCAGACTGACAGCCCTGGCGACAGAACGGCTCGCACGTCCGCCTGCTTCACACGACAGACAGAACAACAAAATAAGAGACACAGAGACCGAGACAGACACAGATAAGGAGTGATGTGTATTCACTGGTCACGATGAGACGGGCACAGGCACAGAGACAGATATAACTGGACAGGTAGAAAGAGATAGATAGACAGAGGCAGGCTGACTGACAAACAGGTAAATACACTTTGGATAATATGGGTCAACATAACAACAGTTTTCGCTAAATTGTTACAATACAATACAACTGAAATTTGATATATTGCAGTTCTTACAATTTAGTTCAGAAGTGCACACACGGCTCGACGGCACAACTGCAATTGTACTGCAGAGCAATTGTGCGCTACGGACTTGTTCAAGGTCCCTACAGAGTGACTCCTCTGTCGAGGGTCGAACCCGCACTCTCCGCGTTACGGGCTCACCGCTCTAACCAATTGGACACCATGTCATGTCGCACTGTATGCATGCTAGGGCTGTACTTAATTGGTGATTTTTACAATTCGGCCGAATACGAATAATTGGATCAACTACTTGACCAAATAGTCGGTGAATTCGAATAGTCTACAAAATAGGTCTACTGACAAATTTACAAATTTCAAATGTAAGGAAGAGTGTCATTTCGGTAAATTTTATACATAAATTAAAAGTAAACAGCTAAAACTACATGCTATTTTTGCATCCTTCTGCCAGATTATGTAAACTAATTTAACTAAACACGGAAATGAGACGGCTGACACTGCGATGTATTACTTCAACCCACTGGATAAAGCAGCCGCCACTTGTGCAGAAACACAAGTCACATGACCACTATTCGTATTCGGTCCGACCGCTACTATTCGGCCAAATACCTGATTGGCTCACTATTCGGCTCTGAAGCGAATACAAAGCGAATATTCGGTACAGCCCTAGTAAGCATGTATGTATGCATGTATGGTTGTCTATTTGTATGTATGTATGGTTGTCTATTTGTATGTATGTATGTATGTATGGTTGTCTATTTGTATGTATGTATGTATGGTTGTATGTTTGTACGTATGTATGTATGTATGCCATGTTATGCTGTATGTATACCAACCTCTCATTCATGATGAATCCATTCTGGCATTCACACGTGTAGCCATTCGCCTGATTGATGCACTTCTCCTTCACAGTATCGCACTTGCTGTGTCCGTTCCTGCATTCGTCTTCCAATGGGCATGAGGTAAACGACCAGGTGGGCGGCACCATAGACGCAGCCAGCCAATCAAGCACCGGACCTATTAAAGTACAGTCGAACAATTGTCAATCAACCGTATAAGGAAAGTCCCTCAGACTGACCCCGAAATGAAGGTTTAGGCATGAAGTTTTAGCAACTTCATTTTCTCAGCCTCTGCTTATGAGGGCTGGTGGTCGTCCATGTCCCTTGCCGTCTCACGTTCCCACTGACAGTGTGAGTGTTGGTCAAAAGTAGAAATCTCTAAAAATTTCTGCACTACATGGGATTTGAACCTCAGACCTCTCGCTAGACAGTTCAGCATGCCAACCAATACAACGTTGTAACGCAGCACTAAATCAATCGGAAATATAAAGAGACAATATGTAATTGCCATCATTAGTAATTAGAAGCCTCTATAGTGAAAGTTTCTAATGAAAAAGACGTAGACTAAAACTGGTAACATTACAATACACGTCTGCTAACTGACGCACAGTTTGGCTAACTCAAGTAAGCTATTCATTAGTACTCAAATTTACATCACTTACGCTAGCGCATAGAGTTGAGAAGATTACTTGAAGGGGTGCTATATAAATGTTCCATTACATTACTTCATCTCCATTTCAACTTGCGAACAACAGTTATGCCACACCCCTCCACTTCCCCTCCTCGCTACAATTCCGACATGACTCACGCGACAGAGGTTCGCCGGGGCCGAGGCTGACGTTGCCGATGGAGCACTGGCCGTAGACGGGTCCGAGAAGGCCGCCCTCCATACAGACGCCCTGACCCCCATTGGCCAGTCCATTGATGGCGCACCAGCCACAGTGGGGCGTCTGGAGGCAGGAGGCACAGGTCGTCTGAGAGCTACAACGCGATGGACAGCTCGAGACGTTCTGGGTGATGATGAGACCACACTGGCCGACCGAACAGCCGAGGGGAAGGTAGGATGGAGGGTAACACTGCAATATACCATGAGACATTAACCATAACCTACCATTATTATTGCATTCCGATGAAAATTTGACAAAATTAAACACGAACAAGCATATGAAACGGAAAGAACAGCTGAGGACCAATAGGGAGAAAAAAGAAACCCCTAAGAGACCAAAGAGGTTTCGCTAACGGGGCTCACCCTTTCTCGCATTAGACACAATCAGCAGAAATGATTTAATAATAGCACGAAGGTAACTTATAATTTAACTAGTTAACTACAGAAAAGACTTGCACCTCACTTCTAAGCTCTAGTGAGACCATTGTACATCATCATCACTTTCATTGTCGTCAAATGTCAAGAGAATTATCAATGTCGTCATCATAAACCAATTCGTTGTCGTCACCATCATTACCAACACCACCCATCACCAACACCATCATCATAATACCACATCAGCATATTCCGCATGATGATCACCATCAATATCATTATCACCATTAGCATCAGTACCTCAAAGTAGTTGCTTATAAATGCAGCAATTTCTCATCAACAAAACCATCTGCAAAGACTAGCCATTCCAGGACAAAACCCTCTAATATTTTTAATCCTGAGGGATCAAATGTACCTCGGGGAAAAAAATACTAATAATTATTACAAAAATAATATAAACATTGATGTCTGGAATGGCCCTGCTCAAAGATGGCGGCATTGTTTTCAAGCGATCTATGTTTTAGAATGTCGTTAACTATGCAACGTTTTAACGCTGTTGCGTTTCGAGGCACTTTCACCAACCAGGACAACAACGATGAGTAGGGCCATTTCCAGACAAATTGCATAGTAGCTAGCAATCTCTAAGTCCCTGAGGGATCCTGTATACCTCGGGGCAAAAAATAATAATAATGATAATAATAAAAATATAAACAATAAAAGTAATAATAATATTCTAAATATGACCATCCTAACCTGAGAGTTCCTCCTACCTTTGCGAGCTGCATACTCCAGACGCATGACTGGGCGCCACCCTCCGCCCCTGTTGAACGCAGACAGTCGCTACAGGTCGTGAACTCGTAGCATCGGGTGGGGCATTCGAGGGGTGGGCTCGTTTCGGGCAGGAAGCTGCCAGACGACGACATATTTAGAGGGATGTTTGAGATACAGTTCCAGTCATACATTGCGATCAGACTCAGCGACTTGTCCGTCTCTCCTGAAACAATGTAATGTAATCAAACATTTGTATAGTAGCGCTCACCATACATGACTCATTTCAACGTACAGTGTACTATACAATACAATACAAAAAAATTTGATATCGACCTTCCTCCAAAATTTTCTGCTCAGAAGTGCATGCACACGCCTTGACAGCGCAACTGCAGTTGTACTACTGCAGAGCAATTGTGTGCAAAGGACTTGCTCAAGGTCCCTAAACAGTGACTCCTTGGACGAGGGTCAAACCCGCTCACTCAGCGCACACGGAGCGTTACAGGTTGACCATTCTAACCAATCGATTACCGTGATACACATACCCATTATGTCTGCGAAGCTATAGGGCAATTTTCAGCAGGAACTTTCTACACAAATTTCTGCCTTAGTATTCATTCATTCTGTACGTAACTTAATAATAAATACATTACATTACTTCGTTAAACCACTGACTTTGCACAGTTGTCTAAATCAGTGATTCCCAAACTGTGGCCTGCCAGGCCTCAAAAAGTGGTCCTCGACCTATCAAAGGTAAAAAAAAATATACGTGCGAAAATTAATATTTGACAGAATAATTACTTTCTATTATAAATTATTATATTTGTTGATATTTTTTACAATTCTAAAATTATTAAATAAAGCCTAGTTCAACTGTTTGTATGAGATCCTTGCCCCAATTTTCTCATGCACCATTGGAACACTTGTTGGAAAATATTGCTACTTGCTACTGGCCCATCATGACAAAATGTTTGACACTCGAGGTCTAGAATTAAACGGGATCGAGTGCAGGTTTAAGTGAGAACTTAGCTCAGAATGAGCATGAAAAGAGGACTGAGGATCTAAGCACTGAGTTAGATTCATGTGAGACATGCGAGGATGCCATGAGAGCAGAGAGGATGGCTGAGAGGATTGCTCACTCGATCGTTTTATGTGCCTCGTCCACATGCAGCGAGGATTGCCCCAGCAGCTGTCACAGTTGCTGGCCTGGCAGACCCTCTCTAGGCAGTCCTTGGCGTCGTGGATGTGGCGCTGTTGCCTGTTGCATGGGCTCACCTTGTCGCAGTCGGCACTCTCCGGTATGCACTGACCCACTGGACAATTGCTACACCACTGGCACGCCTGGACAATCAAGTAAGCAAGTGCATTCTTTATTTATCAATTGCTACAATACAATACAAAACAATACAACTGTGATTTGATATGGCCCTTGTCATGTCATATCGTCATTGTCGCTTCGTGACGGTTGTCTACAACAATGGGAAAGTGATGTCCAATGCTTTCTGTCTCGTACGACGTTCATTAAGCTTGTGTCTTTTAATCCTTGTTGTAAACAGATATCGGACTCGGTTCCTCAGCCTTGCGCTCCAGTGTATTCTCCATTACACAGAATAGACTCAGCCTACCCAGCTACCTCCAGCTCAACTCAAAACAAAATAAGCAAAACAAATACAGTACAAAAAAATACGATAAATTCATCGCGGTAAACAACCTTTGGGCCTCCGTTTTGAAAGATGGGCCACCTGGCGAGGCATTCACTGCACGTCTTGAACTGCTGACAATCGACGTTCTCCAAACGTCTGACATCACAGACGACTCCGGATTGCAAAGCGACCGACGTATTCTGTACCATGCATCTAAAATGCAACCAAAACACAATGATTCATTTCTCAGACAACAATGTCCAATCACTCATTCAACCATTCATCCATTAACAGTCACTCAATCAGTTCAAACAGTCAATCAATCGCTCATTAAATCAAAATTGCTCAGTCACAATGATATTCTGTTGTATGGTCATGTGTACACTAATCAATCAATCAATCAATTGATCAATCATTCAATCATGCAATCGTTTATTCATTCAATCAATCATGCAATCACTCAATCAACCAATTAATCATTCAATAAATTGTGCAATCACTCAATCAATCAATCAATCATTCAATCAATCATTCAATTAATTGTGCAATCATTCAATCAATCATGCAATCATTCATTCAATTATGCAATCAATCATGCAATCATTCATTCATTCAATCAATTGTGCAATCATTCAATCAATCATGCAATCATTCATTAAATCAATCGTGCAATCATTCAATCAATCATTCATGCAATCACTCATCCAGTCATTTTGTCCTCAGCTCTGCCACCTGCTCATAGAGACAGCAAAGACAACATGTGATTGATTTGTATGGTAAAGGACAACAACAACAGCAGAGACTGGTTGATCTCTGACCCCTGAGGTCTTGGTCCAGCATTGGAGTAACAGAAGAACTGTTTCGTCTCTTTGACAGAACAAGCATTGCATCCGTTGCTGGAGAGACAGCTGTGAACGTCCGTAAATAGTCCACAGATGTCGCTAGGGACGGTCATTCGAAGAAGCACCTGGCCGGGAATTCCTGATGACAGGCTCATCACGTACGCATCACTGGAGCCAGAGGCAGATGCAGAGGTGGCCAATGGACCGATGGCAGATGTCAGGTGTAGGTCATGCATCACCACATCTGAGATTCAAACAAAACATCTCTATAACGTATAATGTAATAGAACATTTATATAGCGTCAGTGCAGCTTCATTATGAGTAGGCTAAAACATCTCCGTAATGAATAGATCATTCGCACCTTCGTTATAAAATTATTATTAGATCATTAGAAAATGCTACAGGAAAGTATTAAGAATAGGCTGGAAACTGAGAGCTAGCAATGAAGAGTTGTATATACGAATGCACAACACGGAGAATTTTACGCAGAAGGTGGTTCAGAGAAAGCTGAGGCTATTCATTCACATAATAAATTATGCAAAATGAACGACGACAGAAATATCAAGACATTGATGTCCAGCTGGATGGAGGTTGACAAAAATGGCATCGGACATCTACGGGCACTGTACCCATGATGCATTATTATCTTCATTATGAGTAGGCAAAAATTCTTTGGTCCATGATGAGTAACCCTAGACATAGGTTAAAAGCATATTCTTTACAAATATGCTGAAACATCTCTAAATTAGATAAGTTAAAATCAAGTTTAAAATAATCTTTTACAATGATTCGGTCAAAATTATACCTATTGATTGGGTAAATGCGACATCACAAAAATACGTCAAAATAATATTTTTAAAACAATTAGTTGAAAATACCACTAGAATAAATATACCAAATGAAATGCTTAATAATCAATAAATCATAACATCTGAAATGTGCACAGGCCAGAATATCTTGACAAGGCCCTTGTAACAAGTAATCTCAATTATCTCTCTGATGAATGTACAACACCAATATTTTACAGACTTTCCTAAAATATTAATCTTATTTTGATCATTGTAAGAAGCTGCGTTGTTGTCAGTATGATATCCGAATAAACGAAAATTGATTGATTGATTGACCAGGCCTGTGTCAGGAGCGCCTCCAAAAAGTGATACTGAAGAATTGCTATATAAATTGCATTGATTGTTGATCTCAACAATGCAGAGAGGTCTGAGATGCTCAGAGTGCTGCCACCTGTTGGCGAGATGTTCATCCACTGGTTACAGTAGAATCGGTAGACATAAACAGACATCTCTGGAATCAGTTGTGATGAATATCCACCAGCAATCATCATGAAATGCTCGGTCTGCATGGCTCCATGAAAGAACCGCTCTGGAGGCTGAAGACAGAAGGAAACATATCCTAACGTAATCCATGTTTAAAAAAATAAATAATAATATTAAAAACAATAAAAATAATAATCACAATAATAAAAATAGAAATAATAATAAAAATAATAATAGTAATAATAATAATAATAATATAGTAACAGTAATAATAATAATAAAAAAAATACTAATAATAAAAACTAAAATTATATTAATAATCACAATAGTTGCAGAAGTAGGCGCCAAGTTGTAGTAGTAGTATTAGTTGTAATAATAATAATAATAATAATAGTAATAATAATACTAAAAATATAATAATATTAATAATAATAGTAATGGTACTAATAATAATAAAAATAATAACACTCAATGTTTAATACCGTTGCTTTTAGAGGCACCTCCTTCACAACTCACCCTAGGGTACGAAGACCACTGACATCAAGCTTGATTACACGTCTGTTAGTTTAGTTTCTAACAGCCCAAGGGATCATACCTACATTATTATACTGTCACTCATGTTAGCATTTCTGCATTTATGTCAGATTGCTATCTTTCTCAATAAACGATGTCAAGATGATGATGATAATAATAATGATAATAATCTCATTTATGAAACAAAGTTTTTATGCCGTCGCTTTGCAGGTTCCTTTATTGATCGACTGGGTTTGAAGTGGTAGCCGTTGAGAAGAGAAACTGTTGAATTTACAAATATAATAAATTGTTTACAATAATAATAATAATAATAATACCATCTGTGAAGACTAGCCATTCCAGAACAATGCCCCTCTAATTTTTGGAATCCCAACAGATCATATGTACCTCCAGGGAAAAAAATAATAATAATAAATAATAATAATATAAAATAATAATAATATTCGTTTACTGATTCAAACTGACACTACATGATATACAAGTAACAGATGATAAAAAGTTAAACAGGAGTCAAATGTGACAGTATGGCAGCTTGCAAGGTGCCCATCTGTCCTGATGCTCATTTTACAATTGCCCTTAGGGAATTGAAGACTGAGCCAACCTCATGAGGCCGACAAGCATGGAACCCACGTTCTTCTGATCCTAGAGCCAGCATGTTACCAGTTAGCCATTTCCCAGTTGTTATTCAAAATTTCTTTCGAGGCACATATGATTATTATTTACAATTATTATTATTTTATTATTAGTTTCCTCATTATTATTACTATGATGCCTCAGGATGTAGAAATTTTCTATAGGTTAAAGCAGAGTTTAGGGTATATAATTATCCTTATTACACATACCATTACTATTTAATATCCCAAAGTAAACATGTTCCCAGGGCCGGCTAAACTTCATGAAGCTGTGAAAATGAGAACGTGAGCTGTGATAGGTGACAGCATTAAAACATTGCATTGCAACAGACAAATGCTGGAAAAGATGGCAGGTTTCACATGACTATACAGATGTATACAGTACAGACTCTGTACTATAATTGTAAATGTTGCTCTGATGTTATTGCTATTATTTCTTATGGTCTCATATTATAATTGGCAAGAATACATACAGCACATCCTGCATGTACCGTATATACTCGTGAATAAGTCGCATTATTTTGGACATTTTTCATAATGCGAAGTTGGGGGTACGACTTATAGTTGGACCACATTAAATTTTCATGTGTCCAATGTCGCATGATAGTAGAGCAGAATCCGCTAGCGAACGTAAAAATTTTCCCAAAATAAAAGCTACCAAATATACAGTTTATAAAAATTTGGTACCATCCTAACTCTTGTTACTTAAAGTTACTATTTGATGAAACTACATCTTTTACACAAATTCTAGCAAAAACGGCTTTTTGTTTACTGGCGAAACTAACCTTCTTCTTGCTTCTTTACTCCCATCTTTCAAACATGAGGCAAGCCATTAAAATTGTTATAGCGCAATACTATCAACTATAGCACAACATTAACATTAGGCTTGAAATTCCTACAGGTAAATTTCAAGCTAAAAGAAGTTACATTTGTAAGAACAGTATACATAATCAGTTATTTCTGTTGGCCGCGTTCAACTTCACGGATAATATAGCAGGTACAAAGTTTCAAGTATAGCGCTATATAAAACAGCAATGTTGACTCTATGTATTTATACTCTATGCAGTCTTACTCTAATTTAAAATAATATTTATCTCATCTCCAATTTATTGACAAACTGCAAAACGTACAAAGTCCACATCAAAAAATTAATCTTTTTAATATACAGAAATTAATACTCTATTTATCAAACAATAATTCAAAGGACATTTTTAGGTGGGTCAAAAGATTTATTCAAGCTTTTCAACTAAACGCATTGGTGGGAAATTCAAACACGTGTCGTGCGTCAGATGAAGACAGAAATGCGGCCATGACTTATATACGGATCAATACAATTTCTCACTTTCCAAGCCCAAAACTCAGGGAGTGACTTATACACGACGGCGACTTATTCACGAGTATTTACGGTATATTTAGTCTGAAATTTGATATCGCCCTTCTTCCAAAATTTTTTTGCTCAGAAGTGCACACGCCTCGACGGCGCAATTGTGCGCGAAGGACTTGCTCAAGGTTGAGGGTCGAACCGGCACACTCAGCGTTACGGACCAACCGCTCTAACCAATCAGCCACCGTGCCTTATATACTCATAAGCATAGGATGAGAATTAAACAGAGAATCCCATATTCAGGACTTTGGGATTAGTCTAACAAGCAGCTTCCAACGTTCCACATGGGTAAAAGGGCTTCATTTAAAACAATCAGCACACACCTGGTTGCCGCTGACAGCGGGCAATACCGTCCAGGTAACATTTCCGACGGAGGCCGACCGATTCTTGAGATCAAGTGCGTAGAGTACGTTGGATACGGAGGCTGAGTCGACAGAGTAGACGTAACCACCGAAGACGTAGAGCGCCTGGCTCGGAGGATGGAAGACTGTGCTGTGACCATAGAGACCTACAAGAGGCCACACAGACCAGTCAATGGTAATTGGAATAATATAACACAGCATATTCATAATAATAGAAATGACATTTATTATAATAATATTTGGTTGTTGGCCTATTAGAAGACCCACCTGTTGGCCTGGCCCCATCAGAGTAGCCATCGACCCATAAGAAGACCCACCTTTTTGGCCAGGCCCCAGCATAGTACACCATCAACCCATAAGAAGACCCACCTGTTGGCCTGGCCCCAGGCACGTCAGCCAATTCTGTCCACCGGTTGCTGCCCGCATCATAGATGAAGACGCTTTCTGAGAAGTAGGAAGAAGAGGAGAATCCTCCGACCACCCAGACCTTAATGTCGTCGACCAGGGTCATCGTGTGACCAGCCATCGGCATCGGAGGCGAAGAGCCATTGTTCTCCGAGACCTAAGGCAAGGAATATGAGAACGAGGGTGAAGTAATAAGTACTGGCATATGTAATGTATTGTAATCAAACTCTCAAATTGCCATTTTACAAGGAAATTCTGCTATGATGCTCAACAGAAAATAAATGATGACAGAAATAAACAATTCAGTATGTAACTGGAAGATCAGCGATCCATTCATCCATTAATTCACTCATACATTCATCACATCCATCAACCCGTACATCCATTCAACACGTCCAACTATCCAATGAAACCAGGTATCTATCCATCTATTCACCTCCAATCAATCCCTCTGTTGAATCCAATCATCCCTCACTCCATCAATCTATCCACCCATCCATCCACTACATAAATCTTACCATTCATCCTACCATCCAATGCGCTCATCCATCCATCAACCTCCAATCCACCCACTTCCAATGCATCCCACCATTCAATGCATTCATCCCTAACTCCTTCCCTCTCTCCATAAATCCATCTCCAATCCATCCAACACACACATCCATTCCTTCCTTCATCCATACATTCAATATTTCTCAGTGAGTGCGAGTTCCGGTCAGTGACCTTCAGCTCCCTATTTTCCCAACCTTGAGTTTATTCCATCGACCGCTGTCCAAATTGTATCTCCACAGATCCTGCGTGGGACCGACCCGGGCGACGATTCCACCAAAGATGTAGAAGGCATGAACATTTGGTATGCAGATGCCTGCGTGGTAATACCTGTTTCAAGACCAACAGAAACCCTCAGACTACAGCAGCACACAAATGACAGACAGAGGCGTCGAGAGCCACAATAGGCCCGGGGCAGCCACTCAAGTAAGTAAGTCAAATCACTCAAGTTTCTTTTTGAACAGCATCATAGATTTCTTCAGTTAGACATCTATGAGCCCCTGACTCAAGTAGAGTTGCTGCTGGCAGCTGTCAATGCCAAGTTAGAAGATGGCAATATTAGGGCGGCTGTCAGAATCTTGTGTGAGGGGGACCAGCCGGCTGTTCCTAGCGAGCAAAATCTCGAACTTTTGCAGGAAAAACATTCACAAGACCCTTGCCCGGAGGCCCTTAAGGGATTGCCAGACCCTACTTGGGTCTTGGCATTGCAGATGACGGTGGAGGACATCTTGGGGGCAATTCGCTCGTTCCCGGCGGGGTCTGTGAGGCCGTGGTCCATGCTACGCGGCCCTTTGTCAACGGTATGCATAACGACCAGGTGTTGGTGAACAAGGCGATCCGCTGGGCCCTCTTCTTTTCAGTCTACTGTTGCAGCCAGTGTTACAATCGCTAGAATCTTGCCTCAAAATAGGATTTCTGGACGATGTAACTCTCGGCGGCGATAAGGAAACTGTGGCCCGGGACGTGCGGGCTATAGCTGAATTGTGGCCATGGTTGGGCCTTCACCTTAACCCAACTAAGTGCGAAGTTTTGTCGCCGGACGCTTTATTGGAGATGACACCGCCCTTGTCAAACTACACTAGGGTGGAGGTCACTACGTTGAGTCTATTGGGGGCCCAACTGTTTCTAGGGAGGGCGCTGGACGATACCATGAGGTGTCACTGCGATAAGTTCCACCGAGCTCTGGGTAGAGTGCACCTGTTGCCAGCACAGAACGCCCTGATTTTGCTGCGCTCATCTGTCGGTGCTTCCCGGTTGAGCTTTCTACTCTGGTGTTCTCCTTATTTTGATCACCCAGCCCTAGGTACACTGGATGGACTGATGAGGTCAGGCCTTGAGACAATTGTCAACTGCTCTCTAAATGACATCCAATGGCTGCAGGCCGTGCTTCCAATCAGAGATGGCAGACTTGGCATCCAAAGAGTCGTATCGCTGGCTTCTTCAGCTCACTTGGCCTCAGCCGCGTCGACTCTCAAACTGCAGACCTCCATCCTTGGCGGCCGTTGTGGCAGCCCCGATCAGTATGTGGCAGACCTTATGCATCCTCTGCCCGTCAAACAGAGCCTTTGGGACCGGCCTCTGATTGATAAGGATAAGGCGGAAATCCGCCGGTGCGCTGTCGGTCTGGTCAGTCAAGCCAGGCTGGACGCTGTAAGCAGTCCTCATTCAGCTGACTGGCTGTCCGCGCTTCCAATTGCCGCGTGTGGCCTCGTACTTGACAATGAGGCGGTCCGGGTGGCAGTGGGCCTGAGGCTGGGATTGGATTTATGTAGTCGTCATACATGTCACTGCGGCGACGAGGTTGGTTCCGAGGGTCACCACGATTTCGTTTGTAGGAGGGCCCTGGGTCGTTCCCTACGTCACCACATCATAAACGACATCATATGGCGTGCCCTCCTCCGAGCAGATATTCCAAGTATCAGGGAACCGGCGGGCCTCATTAGATCCGATGGCAAAAAGCCTGATGGGGCAACCCTCGTACCCTGGTCATGTGGAAAATGCTTGGCGTGGGATGCCAAAATTTTGCATACTTGTGCCGCTTCATATATCACACCAACGGCCGGTTTGGTCGGGCCGGCATCGATGCAGGCAGCCAATCGCAAAACCCTGAAATATGGTGGGCTGCTATACATCCTACATATTTCAACCTGTGGCCATTGAGACCTTTGGCGGCGGCACAATCTTGTCGCATTTAAGGGTACCTTCTCTTCAAGCCCTGATGACGATTCTCTGATTCTCTTCAAGGCCTGACCATCCAGACAACCAGACAATTTCGCATCATTTAATAATCCCTAAGTCCCTGGGTGAATGAAGTACCTCAGGGCAAATAAAAACTATAATAATAATAATATCAATATTAATATCAATAAGAAAAACTACTCCCATAATGATAACAATGCCAATAATTAATAATATACTAGAACATATATGTCATGTAGTCTTTTGTCTTTTGTCATGAAGTGAACTTTTCCCGCTGACACTGCTATCACGAGAATTCTGACCACTTCCAGTCATGAACGCGTTTCAAAATTGTATTTCAATGGCCTTAGTGACAAGAGGGCTGATTTTAACTGGAAAACAAATTAAAAAATTACCTACAAAAAAGAAATGTGAGCGAAACAGACTGACTTCTGTTCGATAGTTGTCCTTGCCATTACCCTCAACAAAATGATTGGCCAACCAACATTCCAGTTGCAAAAAAATAGAATAATAAACCTCTGGTCCGGTTCTTCGTTTGTCGCCGGTTTCAAAAGGGTCCACTCATCTCGACCTGGGTCGTACTTCCAGAGGTCGTTGAGTAGTCCGACCCCAGGAGCATATCCACCAAACAGATAGAGCGTCCCATCATCGCAAGAGATGAGCGAATGGCCGATGCGATTCTGCGTATGGTTCAGCTGTCTGGGACCCAGAACGGGGGTGTAGACAATGTGGGTTGGGTCGAGACTCTCTGAGCAGCCGAGACCGCCAAAACCCGGGTGGCAAACACATCGTTCCTGCTCCTGAAAACAAAGACGCATCAATACGTAAACGTATGCAGGTTAGATTAGAAATGGTGAAATAGAGAGAGCAGACTACACTGGGTTGTGGCATCAGTTGTGAAGTCATTTAGATCAGATTGATAGCAGTGTTAATTTAATCAGAATGCTGTACTTTTGAATGCATTAAATGTAGTTGGTTCAACCAACCAACCAATGTATTATTCATCCATCCCATCCATCCATCCATGCAACCACCCAATCATCCATTGCATTTACCTATTGCATCCATATAATGCATCCATCTATGCATGCATCCAGGCATTCATGCATGCATTCATCCATCTACCCACCCACCCACTACCCACCCACCACCTGCCCGTCCGTCCGTCCACCCACCTTACCTACCCACCCACCTCCCATCCATCCATCCATCCGTCCTTCCATTAATTATATTAATCCCTCCATTCTCCATGCTGCAAACACCCAACTAACCATCCATCCATTGCATTTATCCATTGCATCCATCCATCCATCCATCCATCCATCCATCCATCCATCCATCCATCATCCATCCATCCAATACCTCGTGGCAGAATCCCTGCTCCGTCCCTGACGAGCAATTGAAAGGACATAGTTCGACGTTGCAGTCCGGTCCGGTCAACCCGTCCCTGCACTCGCAGACGTCGCCAACGCAAGTGCGGTTGCCCGCGCACAGAGTCGGATCGCACTTGGCAATGCCGTTGACGCAGCGGTCGTTGTCGACGGTGCAGAGGTCGCGACACTCCTCGGCACATGTGTGCACTCGATATGTGGCATTAAAGCCACGTGTCACGTGTGCTACAACACACAAGGCGGCTAAAATATTAAATTCCAGCATATGTATGCACATGTGCACACATACATATATACAGAAACATGTACATGCGCATTCTGTACGTGCAAAAATACACATGTTCACAAAGATGCACAGGTGTGTTCAGTGCAAGCACAGTTCACACAGTTCCCAATAACAAGAACCCTATGCATTACTATCATTATGATTATTGCTAACAAAAGTAAGTAAGTATGCTTATTCTTTATTGGTACTATACAATCAACCATCGACCCATAAGGAGACCCACCTGTTGGCCTGGCCCCATCACAGTAGCCATCAACCCATAAGAAGACCCACCTGTTGGCCTGGCCCCATCACAGTAGCCATCGACCCATAAGAAGACCCACCTGTTGGCCTGGCCCCATCACAGTAGCCATCGACCCATAAGAAGACCCACCTGTTGGCCTGGCCCCAGCATAGTACACCATCAACCTATAAGCAGACCCACCTGTTGTCCTGGCCCCAGCAGAGTACACAGTTGACCCATAAGAAGACCTAGCTGTTGCTGTAACTTTCGCAGAATCATTGATAATTTGATAGAGGATACTTCCAGTTCGTGACTGGCTAGCGACATCGAATGTACCACCTCCTCCCATCGAGCTGAGGGTTCGTAAACAGAGAGAATGGGACAGCATGCTGATCTCACGTGCACTTCAAAACTTATCAGAAAGAGCTACAGTTACTGCCAATAGTGTCCATTTGCTACCAATGCGAATGCCGCACTCAGGAGACTGGCTTAAATTACAGTACCTTACAATCATACACTAACCAGAACAAAAACAGGTGCCAGAAGAGGTGTTAAGAATAGGACTAGGCATCAGGCAAGGCACTGGGCTATGTGACAAACACGCACGCAAATGTGGTGCCATGGATTGTAGAATCCGAAGGCCATCATGGATTCTCTTGCATTAAAGGAGGCAACAATGACTTAACGATATGAACGAGTTAACGTGAGAAGCAGACACCAGAGCCAAAACACCAGCCACGAAAGATCAGAGGTCATGTCAATTCCTTAAGTTCCTGCAGCAGTAGTAGTAGCAGCAACAACAATATTACTACTACTAATACTACTAATAATAATAATAATAAACATAATAATAATAATAATAAAAATAACAGTAATAATAATAATAATAATAAAAAGCATTTAAAAACTAATATAATTATTCTTGTCAACTCCAGTAACAGCATCTGGCATAACATTTGGTCCATGGTGAGTAACCTATGATTGAGGCAAAAAATAATAACAATAAAAGCAATGAGGGTAGGGACCATAAATATAATAATAACGATAATAATAATAATAATAATAATAATTTTTTTATTATCATTAGGGCCATTTCCAGACAAATTGCACAAATAGCAATCTCCAAGTCCCTGAGGGATCCTGTATAAAATAATAACAATAATAATAATAATAACAACAATAACAATAATAATAACAATAATAATAAAAGCAATAAAACACGAGGTGCATAGGTGTAGAGAACATTTGAGGAATCAGTGAACAACTGTGTCACCTGTTCCAACGATCGCCTCAAAGAAAACTGTCATAGAACCGGAAGTGGCCAGAACTGTGACGCCGCGGTCGAGATTCTGTCCACAGATGGCAGCCAAGAGCTGGGCCTCCGTCTCCTGCTTGCTTCCGACGAGAAAACCGGGATACGAGGGAATACCATCGTAAACAAAGACATAATCCTAGACAAAAGCAGTACAAAACAACAGTCGTATTGAACAGCAGACGATTGTCCGCATTCACTTTTAACCCTTCTAATAAACTAACTCTTAGGGACATTTGGATATGTTCACCAGAGTTGCCAGTGTGTTATCCATCACTAAATGTCCTTCGCTCGCGGTGAGGGCACAGATTATTGGCTTCTCATACACAGAAGTGCACATGTACAAAGATGCACATACAGACATACATACACACACACGTACAAACAAGCCCACCCACAACTTCTCAAACATGTTCACAGTAGAACAGCCAATCAACAGGTGGTAGTATCCACAATACACACAACCAAGTGTCAACTAATCTGCCTAGTTCTAAAGGTGCTACATAAAAAGCCGTATATACAAACATACATACCTGTGAGCACAGGATCTGCATATCTGTTCCAATGGTAAACCCAATTGATGGAACGGCCTGGAGCGACCCCGTGGGGGGCGTGTTCTGCGGCCCGAGGGCGTTGTCGAGGTCCTCATGAACGGTCAGAATCCAGAGGCAGAAGACGTGGCCACCCTCGGTTCCCCCTCCGCGGTGTGACCCAAGGGCACCGGACGTCGCATGCGTGATGATCGTCCTTCCGTCGCACATCCGGTAGCAGTGGCCGCCATTCCTGCAAATAAACAGCACATGTCAACTCTGATACACAAACATTTACTCCCAACCAATTTCGTCCAAATAATTGTATCGAGGGATGAACCGAGTATCGATTTTCTGCCGAGTTAGAGCTTAACGAGTTCAGTTGTAACGAGTCCGAGTTTTGAATATTTAAAAACCTCATTTGCTTGATTTTTAGTTTGGCACAATTTTAATGACTTTAATAGTTTTTCCGCACTTTACACTAGGAAGTAGTAACCAGTAAGTACCACTAGTAACAATATTTGCATTTTTAATAATGTTTATTGTAAATTTGTAACAATCCGGTTTTCGATATTAAAACTGAGATCCATCACTTGTCCGAATCCGAACCAAGTTTCAGTTGATCCCAACTTGTATCTAAGTAATTCTACTCTTGCCAAATCTTATGACTTCATAAGCTGCCATTTATAAAGTTACTCCTAATCAACTCTCACCAATTCATATTTAATCTCTTCAGACCCAAACTGATTTGATTGAGTCAACTGCGATCGAATCTACTCTGCTTGAATCGATTCTAATCAAATCCACTCTGATAGAATCTATTTTACTATAATCTATTCTGATAGAATCTGTTCTGATAGAATCTATTCTGATAGAATCTATTCTGATAGTTTATTCTGATGATCGAATCCATTCTTATAGAATCTATCCTGATCGAATCTACTCTGATCCAATTCACTACGATCGAATCTATCCGATCATATCCACTCTGATCCAATTCACCATGATTGATTCTACTATAAATCTGATAGAATCTAATGTGATGTCTTCAATAGCACCCTTAACACAGACATTGGCAACTGAATTGAATTGAAGCTGACCTTGGATTGCCATAGTGATCCTTTGAGCAGTTCTCGCACTGGTTCCCCACCGTGTTATCCGTGCAGTAGCAGACACCCGAGCTGTTATCGCACACACCGAGCAACGAGTCTCCATGACCATTACAGTCGCACAGATGACATCCTGTAAGTAAGTAAGACATCTATCTTTATTTACACTACGAGCCTTTCCGCTACGCTAAATGTTTACACATCATGCCATGCTACTTTACGTTACAATATGTTACACAAATGCAGTGATGTAAAGATATGCAGGTTATAACGTGAAGATTGGTGTATTTAATCTTAGCATGCCCACCCCCATGAAAGCCTGATGATGACATGAGAACGTCTCATGAACGCAGTAACCAAAATACCTCCTCATGAAACCACATAACCACATGATCACAGGAGAATATGTCTTCAGGGTCAAATAGCTTTGAATGGTTTAATGTATCAGATTAGAGTTCAGAGATTAGATAAGATTGCATAAAATAGAACAGATAATAATGAATAAGATTAGAATAAAATGATTTAGATTACAACAAAGTGAAAAATAGAATAGAATGGATTAATGCTAGAGCATAAAAAGATCAATCAATCAATCAATCAATCAATCAATGTGAAAGCGCCCCATCAAGATATCTACTCAGAGTCGCTCCCAGCCTAACTGCGGCCGAAAAGGACAGTTTTCAGAGAGGTATAAAATGAAGATGAGCAGTTCCTAGGTAGGAGACATAAGGTCTAGGGGATCTGATCAGATTAGACTAGAGTTAATTTATTTATTTATTTTGAAATTTGATATCGCCCTTCTTCCTACATTTTTAGCTCAGAAGTGCACACGCCTGGACGACGCAATTGCAGTTGTATTGCAGAGCAATTGTGTGCAGAGGACTAGCTCAAGGTCCCTACACAGTGACTGACGCCTCAGACGAGGGTCGAATCCTCTCACTCAGCGCACACTGAGCGTTACCAGCCAATCGCTCTAACCAATCGGCCACCGAATAAGATTCGACCTACCGGCTACTGATTTCGGATTTCCGTAACTGCCTGGGACACATCGATCGCACGTTGGTCCGATGGTGTTGTGTTGGCAAGCGTCGCACTGTCCAATGGCAACATCACAAGTGCTGTGGTTGTTGCATCCACAGTCGACTGAACAGTCGTCGCCCGTCCAACCGACGTCACAGCTGCACTCAAAGTTCGGTGGACCAGAACACTGACCGTGAACGCATGCATGGTAGCACCTGAAACAACCAACACCAAACTAATGTACACTGTTGTACAGGCACCTGAAACAACGCCAAAATAATGTGCAGTCACCTGAAACAATGCCGAAATAATATGCAGGCACCTGAAATGCCACAATGAGACAATGAGATGGGCCATTTGGCATGGGGCAACGATTTTGAGGGGTTCAACTCTCCTTGATAGAGAGAGTCAAGGAGATCCTTTAGTATAAAGAATAATGCAAATTAAATCTAGATAAACACATAAATCATAATTTTCCAGAATATTCATAGCGTGCTGTTTATCACACTGTACATCAATCAGATATACGATACCCGGCTGCAACATACAGAAATTAAACACCGGGAGTGCATCTGAGTAAATACCTTCAAGGGGCCTGGATAAACTCTTGTAAATTGATTGATTGATTGATCATATGTAGATACCTTGAAGGGGCGCCATATCAAGTCTTGTAGATTGATTGATTGAATGATTGATTGATCATGTGTAGATACCTTGAAGGGGCGCCATATCAAGTCTTGTAGATTGATTGATTGATTGATTGACAGATTGATTTGACTGATCACTGAAATACTGAACAAGTACCTTGAAATTAATGGGGCCTACATTCCCATCAGAGTTACATACTGGCTCCGCACGAGTCTGATCTCATAGAAAGCCCCACGCGGGTGCCACGGAAGACCCAGACTGGGCAAGAAAGAGATGACTTACGTTTGGTTGCAGTGAAGCACGGCATCTCCGGCAAATCCTCGATTGCAGAGGCAGGTGAACGACCCGTGCGTGTTGATACACGATGCGTTGGCATGGCAACTGCTCATCCCGTGGCGACACTCGTCGACGTCTGGACATTCCTCGTACGACCAGACAGCGGGTTCAACGAAGGGAAGACCGTGCTTATCAGATATCAAATGGGAACAGTTGGCCGTCGAATTCACACCTATCAGTCAATCAGTTCAATTCAGTTTTATTTGGTAGCCCAAAAAATCATGAGAAAATGACAAACAACAAGTTAACAAAAATGAACAATCTGGTTACAAAGAGGAACCCCACCTAAAGGGGGTCATAGACCCCGCTAACCAGGGGTCCTATGTAGAAATTATAAACTGGCAATGGGTACCAATATTAATAACATTCACAAATCAGGTAAGTAAAAATAGATTGAAGTCAATAGATTAAAGTTAATCAATCAATCAATCAATCCAATTTTTTCACTGAAACCAAGAGAAATCAAGATTAAACATATATACCAAAACAAATCCAATAGCAATGGCTTAAAGGGAGCAACCTAAAAGAGCCTATGCCTGCTTGCTAGGTACCCTCCCAAAATAACTTTGCAATAAATGAGAAGGCAGAGGGATAACTCCTTAATTTAATATTAATATTAATATTAATATTAAACATAATGTGAGGTTAATTCAATGCAGCACAATGTGAGGTTTGATAAAAAAAAACTCAACTAGCACATGATAAAGAAATAGGAAACCTGTGCGAGAATATGTAAACGAAGATGTTTTATAAATGCAAAAACACAAAACAAATTTCTAAGCTGCAAAGGAAGCCTATTCCATAAGTTCATACCCACAGTATACAACAAATATACACCTATTCATATGCATAAACTAAGACAAACATACATACATATATATATATATATATATATATATATATATATATATATCACATATACAAATTACACATGAACCTATGCTTATACATAACACATTAACATAATGCACTAGCATTTATTATTATTAATATAATTTGTAACATGTGTACGGTCACACTGAAATGCATACATACATAATTACATACATACACACACTTTAACATACATGCACAAATTAGACATACATATTGAGAGCACGTCTGAGTAGTCATTCTGTGAGAGGTGCTACATAAATCTAAAGATATGATGCGATAATCACCATGTCCAGTATCGCATCGGTTCATCAGCTGCCTCACCCGTCACTCTAAACGCCGGTTACCCCGTCGAAACTCACCGCTGAAGTCGCCCCGGTGACAGACCCCGATGGTCGGGTTATCCACGTTTCCGCACCATCCGCACATGTATCTACCGAGGCACGATTCGCAGCCGCTCAGCAGCCGGCAATCTTCGATCGGATCTATGCTCAGGCTGTCGACCCACTCGTTGCAGCTCCCGTACGGATAGCGCAGAACGTACTCAACAAACGCAAAGCACAGCTGCGACTGCTCACACCAGGCACACTCGTTCTTGTCGCTTATGCACCAGGCACTGCTATTGCGACTGCAAAAGGAAACAATGAACTAATTAATGAGCAATTCTATAGCACAAGTATAAAAAAGTCCTAAGTATCCATGTACAACTTCTGTAGCAAGCTATCGTAATGGTAATCTCAACATTTCTTCGTTGCCCACAAAAGCGAAGTCGCGGGAACCAGCCTATTCACAGGCACTTAATCAAAACAAAACCGATAGGCAGGGGGTTAAATCCAGAGAGTCACCCAGGCAGCTAAGGTGGATCATGTTTGGAGTTGAAATAGCGAAGGAGGGCGGGAAGGGAAAGGGATGGAATCAGGGATGGAAAGGGATGGAAAAGGGATGGAAAAGGGATGGAAAAGGGATGGATAGGGTTTGCGAAAAGCAGTGCTTTTAGTTTTAAGTGAAAGACCTGCGAGTAGATAGCAAGAGGTGAGGTTTAGGCGAAGTGTATCAGATATTTGTCTTGAATAGGGAGTATGTTACAAAGGGGTGGGACAGCAAAGGCAATGCATCGACTTGTGAGGTGACGAAAGGGCAGAGCAGTACTGTGGATGCTACACTTATAATGCTTTAAATACACCGTCAACTGTCGGCACAAATCAAATGCTCAAAGTTATCGAGCAAGTACATTGTATTAGAGTATCTCTGAAAAAGGAGGAGGGCGACACTAAAGATCTTTGTTACCAAATAGTGTAATTAAACTAAAACTATCACCATAATACATTACAGCTAATCTCAATATGTATGCAGATTGGTCTGTTAAGACTGCAAGGTAGTCTGTATAAGTGGATATGCAATTCAAATAAAGTAAGTCTCAACATAGAGGATCTGAAGGCAGGGCCGTACCGAACGGGGGGGGCCAGCGGGGCCTAGGCCCTGGGCGCAAATGTGGAAAGGGCCCCTAAGTTCAGGATGGAATAACTTATTATTCCCCAAAATGCACAATTTTCAAAATGTGGGGGCACCAAATTGATGCTACGGACAGGGCGCAATTATAGCACGGTATGGTCCTGTCTGAAGGTCAGGCAAGATGGATCCAAGCATCGAGGTCAACTTGATAATAATAACTTAATAACTTGACAATAAAAACTTAACAATAATAACCTAATAATAATAATTCAATAACAATAACTCAAAAATAATAACTCACTAACAATACTCTTAATAATAATAACAAGTTTCAACTTCAGAATAATAACCTAATAATAATAACCTAATATAATGCCTTGAAACCATGGTCCCCAACTGATTTTAAGGAGGTCATTTCACTGGAATGGGTCGTCCTCAAACTGATTTTGGCAATGCTTGCCAAGTGAAAAATAATTGATCAAAATTCCAGTGACACCATCAACCAGCATACTGTCCAACCACACATCATGAAGTAGCAAAACAAAAACATGATGATCACTCACCTGAGACAGTCGACTGGACAGTTGGAAGCATTTGTCACAGCCCAATCAAAGCGACCATGGCGAACACAGCGCGCCTCCGGGGTCAGCCACTCGCAGAATTCATCCTAAAAGCATCGTTCACTTTTTCGTCAACCGCTTTAAGCCAAAACCGCTAAAACTGCGCAGTGTAGTATTTTAGAACCATCCACCATTTTTTTATATATTTTTGTGTCCGCTTATATGCGGGATTTTTACATTGGTTACCCATTCCCCAGCGCATTACATTTCGGATTTCTTCTCTTGTCTGGCGCTGCCCTTGTGGTGCAGAACCTACTTATGGTGACTTAAAGTCTTAATTTGGTTGTTATCTTCAAAAATCAACATCTTCTTCTTCAATCTTCTATTGTTGAGCATTGAGCAGGTTTATGATATGGAACATTCTTGTTGCTCTCCAACTCCCTCAATCGCTCACATTCCTCTTCAAAGTTACATTAAGGTTCTCCTTTGTCCAGATCACTCAACATGTTCAATCTTTTCTTTATATGTATATAGCCCATAGACCTGTCACCTCCAATATTGCTAACCTCAAAATGACAGCCCTAAACTCATACCCTACAAACCAATAACCCAAATCCAGAAAACCCAAACAAACCTCGAGACAAGTGGAGCACTCTACAAAGTCTGTGCAGACAGAGCAGTGGCTTGCGTTGAGGACAAGAGCCGGATGGCCCAGAGCCGTCCTGCACTGCGACTTCTCCGACTCGTTCCTTGCGCTGCAGGAGTCGACGCACCAGCCACAAGACGTGTCTGTCATGCACGCAAGACACGTGCTGTAGTCGGAACACGAGACCCCGTTGCTGTTGAATGGTTCGAGAAACTCCGACGTGAAACTCTGCGAAGTCAACACATCAGGATGAACAACTACTAAACAAAATCATGTCTTCTCAATGGTTGGCCCCTCGCTCTGGAACGTGCTCCTGTTGGCATTGCGCTTGTACCCCAGGGTCCACTCTGTCTCTTTTTAAAGTCACCTTAGAACTGTTCTTTTCAGCCGTGCTGGGGTCGGGAGCACTCTTGAGTAGTAGCACTGAAGGTGCGCTATATAAATCCACATAGTGAATGATCGAATAATGTACTGAAATGCAGTTTAGTGTGTCTTTTATCGCTGCTGGTGTGTCCTTGAAGGATGTCATAATGTCCCGAGACATTACATTCTCCTATCATACATTACGTTACCTTCTCTCCTGGTATGTTACAATATGTCCCTTTGTTACATTACACTAACTCCTCCTTTGGAACATTACATTACCTTCTCCTCTAAGACATTATACTTCCTTCTTTTTTGAGATATTACATTGCCTTCTCTTCTGAGACATTATGCTACCTTCAACATAAGCGAATTATGCACCAATCCATTAAGCAATTAAGTGGCGTTGACTGCAACCCTTGCATCACCTCAACGTACCTATAATGAACCAAGTGGTCAGACAAACTCACCTGTCTCTGTCTCTTCGGAGTGACCGGGGCCCCTGTCCACTCGAGGTTCATAGTGGAGGCGACCTGGGTGTTCGCCAAGCCAGCAACAGCCTGGGTCACCCTCTCCTCAACGTAGTACTTGAAGCCTCGCCTCTCGTCTGGAAAAATTGGTGCCTGATTGGGTCGTTTCACTTGTTCCGCGTTGTACGTTGCCATGTCCACCTCAGCGAGCTTTTCCTTTAACACGGCAGAGAAGGTGTAATGTAATGTAAAACAGAAATTTCTTAGCAATGCATAAAAAAACTATACAAAAATTATTTCCTCTTCCATAATTGAAAATGGTCTTGTGATAGAAACATTTTTATGCCTCAAATGTCACACTCATCAGAATTCAATTAGAACACTTACTAGGATTCAATTAGGACACGAATTAGGATTCAATTAGACCACTTATTAGGAATCAATTAGAACACTAATTAGGAATCAATTAGAACACTAATTAGTATTCAATCGGTACACTTATTACAATTCAATTAGCACATTTATTAGGATTCCAATAGCAAACTTGTTAGAATTCAATTAGCGCACCTATTAGGGCTCTAATTGTACACTTAATAGAATTCAATTAGCCCATTTCTTTGGATTCAATCATTGCACAAATAACTTTCAATTAGAACACTTAGTGGGACCTAATCAGCACATTTATTGGGATTCAATTAGCACACTTATAAGGATACAGTTAGTATACTCATTAGAGTTCTAATTGTACACTTAATTGGATTGAATTAGCACACTACTTTTGGCTTCAATTATTGCACTAACAACTTTCAATTAGTACAACTATTATGCTTCAACTCATCAGGTTTCGATAACAACACCAATTACACTTCAATCATTATGCATACTAAATATGAAATGTTGAGGAAATGCAAGGGCTGCAATCAATTATTCAATCAAACAGAAAATCAATTGCTCAAATTCAGCCATTTGGTTTACGGCTGTACTGATTAATCATTACAACCTCAAAATAATATGATAAATGATGACACTTAAGTGCTAACTGTGTCTAACTTCCACTTAAGAGTTAACTGTGTTTAACATCCACTTAAGTGTTAACTGCGTTTATCTTCCACTTAAGTGCTAACTGTGTCTAACTTCCACTAAGTGCCAACTGTGTCTAACTTCAACTTAAGAGCTAACTGTGTTTAACTTCCACTTAAATGTTAACTGTGCTTAGCTTCCACTTAAGTGTTAACTGCGTTTATCTTCCACTTAAGTGTTAACTATATCTAACTTCCACTAAGTGCTAACTGTGTTTAACTTCCACTTAAGTGCTAACTGTGTCTAACTTCCACTTAAGAGCTAACTGTGTTTAACTTCCACTTAAATGTTAACTGTGCTTAGCTTCCACTTAAGTGTTAACTGTGTTTAACTTCCACTTAAGTGCTAACTGTGTCTAACCTCCACATAAGTGTTAACTGTGTTTAACTTCCACTTAAGTGTTAACTGCGTTTATCTTCCACTTAAGTGCTAACTGTGTCTAACTTCCACTAAGTGCCAACTGTGTCTAACTTCAACTTAAGAGCTAACTGTGTTTAACTTCCACTTAAATGGTAACTGTGCTTAGCTTCCACTTAAGTGTTAACTGCATTTATCTTCCACTTAAGTGTTAACTATATCTAACTTCCACTAAGTGCTAACTGTGTTTAACTTCCACTTAAGTGCTAACTGTGTCTAACTTCCACTTAAGAGCTAACTGTGTTTAACTTCCACTTAAATGTTAACTGTGCTTAGCTTCCACTTAAGTGTTAACTGCGTTTAACTTCCACTTAAGTGCTAACTGTGTCTAACTTCCACTTAAGTGTTAACTGTGTTTAACTTCCACTTAAAAGTTAACTGCATTTAACTTCCACTTAAGTGTTAACTGTGTTTAACTTCCACTTAAGTGCTAACTGTGTCTAACTTCCACTTAAGTGTTAACTGTGTTTAACTTCCACTTAAAAGTTAACTGCATTTAACTTCCACTTAAGTGCTAACTGTGTTTAACTTAGTTAACCTTGTTTGCTGGGTTGCTGTTGTTGCTCACGTAAATGACCGCGTTGGCCGCTGAGGTGACAATATACATCTTCAGATGAGCGTCCGCTTTGGGTGCCCCCAATGGATACACAAAGCCCCGATAGAGCGCGATGTACTGGGTGCCCTCAACATTCTCTGCATCGAACATCGAGTTGAACTGAAAGTTCATGCTCGAGTTTTGCACAATGTTAACCTAGAAATCAAGAAACAGACTCGTGAGTAATGGATGTTTTGCCAAACATTTCCTACAAGTAATTAACTCATTTTTAAATGGCTCAAGACACAATTTCATTCATTCTTTCATTCAGTAACATCATAGAATGCCCTTTCGAGATACTCCCCAGTATCAGAGGCAGACCAGAGGCACTACCTACCCAACCCCAACCTAAAAATGGACAGTACTTTTGCTCATGCTGCTGCAAAACATTACTGACAGACAGACCCAAAGATTGAAGACTCAACTCCAGAAGAAACCAATTTGAACCAACAATGACAGAGCAAGCATAGCAGATGTACAAGCAAAAGTAACCACAGCTGACTACAGCAAAGAGCGAAGAGAGCGACAGACGCATAGACCCAAAGTGGAGAAAAGATCTCGTGCAATAAAAAAATGGGGCCTTGCATCGTGGCATGGCTGCCATGCTATAAATTCGACTCCTGTGATAAAAATGTTGTAATCATCCATTCACAATATCACTTGTAATTGTACCCCTGCTACTCAATTGTGTCAGTTAGAATAATGAACACGAATATGTCATTATGTGACATCAGAATGAACAAAAATGTACTGCCTCCAATCTGTGTGTGGTTCCGAATGTTCTTACTCCCTGTACCCTAATGTTACTAATCCCACTTTTTAATGTTCCAATTCCCAGCTCGCTCAAATCTCTGCCCTCGAAGATCTCATCCTCAATGATACCCGCTTAGCAACAGCTCTGCCTCCCCGTCTGCCCTCCAAGATCTCATCCTCAACGATACCCACCTTAGCAACACCCTGCCTCCCCCTCACCCTGCCTCCCCCTCTGCCCTACAAGATCTCGTACTCAATGATACCCACCTTAGCAACAGCCCTGCCTCAACCCTCTGCCAGACAAGATATTGTCCTCAATGATACCCACCTTAGCAACAACCCTGCCACCCCCTCTTTCCTCCAAGATCTCGTCCTCAATGATACCCACCTTAGCAACAACCCTGCCACCCCCTCTTTCCTCCAAGATCTCGTCCTCAATGATATCCACCTTAGCAACAGCCCTGCCTCCCCACACGGTCTCTGACAACGAGACTCTGACCTCCACTGGACGTCGATCTCTGAATAACACCTGCTACAAACAGCCCTCTTGAATAAATTGGTGCCCAAAAATCTATTAATTTAATTGCGTTGCTTCAAAAATTTGGAGATTCAATTCTGAACTTTATAAGTGTGATGTTCTTCTATCAGTTGTATTGAATTGCAAATTCTGGACAAACCATCCAAATACCTCATCCGGCAGTGTCCAGTTCACAGGGCTACGGTATTTGATCCAGTGTAGACCAGCAGGATAATCCTCTGACCAACATCGGTCAAGAGTAGTGACCAATGCGCTACGCCCCGTCCACCAGCCCTCCAACCCCGACGCTGTGCTTCGACTATTATTGCAAATGCCCCGATTATCTACAACATTAACAAGATAAAGTCAATAATCACATGAAATGTTACACCAAATGTTGTAGCTTTCATACATGTTAGCTATATCTATGTTCGATTACATTACATGTAAAATAACAGCAATCATATTTAGTTTGAACAGTCACCGTAATTTTAATGCACATCTCATTGGGCAATTGTTATAGTACAGGACTTTGATCAGATCTTTTAGGTTCCAGTAACAAAAGAACAGGCCATGCTGGATAATATACAACATCCTTAGTCATTTATATAGCACCTATATTTCAGATAAATGCATGCAACTAAAGGCATTAATTACATTAATATCCAACTGATTCTACAATAGACACATAAAAAAATGGCATGCCGTAAGGAGATTTTAGTTCAAGCACGTGTGGGTATGTATGTGTGTGTGTGTGTGTGTGTGTGTACGTACGTACGTACGTACGTACGTACGTACACACACATACATACATACATACATACATACATACAATTGTACATGCTTGTGTAAGCACATGCGCATATGCATGCGTGTGTGGGTGTACGGTCACGTGGATCCAGATGGAGGAGTGCAACATAAATGATCTTAATGAATGAATGAATGAATGAATGAATGAATTAACAAATGATTCAATGTGAGTTGAAAGAATGAGATAGTGAGAGAGCGACAGAGAGAGCGAATGAATGAATGATTGAATGACTCAATGAATGAATTAATTAATGAATGATTAAGTGACTTAATGAATGAATGATGAATGAATGAATGACTTAATGAATGAATGAATGACTTAATGAATGAATGAATGAACAACTTAATGAATGAATGAATGATTAAATGACTTAATGAATGAACAAATAACTTAATGAATGAATGACTACATGAATGAATGAATGAATGAATGACTACATGAATGAATGAATGATTGAATGAATGAATGAATGGAATGGCACAGAATCAAAACTTGGTTCCATTCGATGCAGGCAATTCTGACCATTTTCTGGGTGACACAATCCCTCCTTGACACACCAGGCACAGCGCTCCTTCTGTTTCAACCCCTTCACGGTGCTGTTGTAAATGACGGCGCCTTGGCCTTGCACCACACAGGCATCGCACGAGTGAAGCGACTCACAGATACCGGGACAGTCGCTCGGCTGAATTAATCCCAAACCACAGCTCTGTAAAATACCATAACATAAAATTCATTTGCCCTTCCTCGTTTAATGTTAGTATATTTTCGTTAATTAATATTAGTTAAGCTTTGTTCCTCTATCTCATTTTCACCCGTTCTACTCTCGTTTTGGCCCCTATACTCAACTTCTCTATAGCTAATTTCTTAGGTGGCCCTAACTTGCGGGACCCGTCCGTCCTTAATCGGGTGTTCGGTGCAATTGTAAATTATCTTTGCTAGAAAGTTTGATTGTAAATTGTACTTTGATTGCCAAATAAACTTATATTAATTGATAGGTAACAAAGCTCTTTATTGTTCTCAAAATACAACAGCACATGATCATATTTCATATTAATAATATGTTGGGCTACAAAAAGGGGACCCAAAAAGACTGGAGTCTCGCTGGGTAGGACCACCTATGTACGAGTACAGTAAGATAGGTCGACAACATGCCCAATTGGGAGAGTTTACGAATGTTATTGTGAGCAAAGGTCCTTCTAAATTTGAGGCTGTCCTAGTACTATAAGAATGAATGTATTGGTAGACCTACAGAAAGTCAGTTTATGGCAATGGACAGACAGACAGACACAGACATCCAGACAGGCACAGACAGACAGACAGACAGACAGAGAGGCCAGTATTAAAATACCCACTAGAGGTGTGAGGTAAAAAGTCATGTTTATAGCAAAACATAAATTCACCAGTCTGCAATATTCTAATCTGATCTAATGTTGATATGCGTTAGAGACAAAAAAGATTAGCAGTATGACATTTGTAATTAGATTCTGTAATAAGTCAAACGGCTCTTTTCTGTAAAGTAACAAGACGTGTGAGTCGAGATACATAGTTTGAAGCCCAAATAAATTACAATATGCTAAGTACGGGTGAATTAGCGAGTAATATAGGTTTGATACAACCATGTAAGCCAAGTAATTTACTGTAACCATGCAAGTCAGGTTACTCATTGTAACTAATTAAGTGAAGCAACATACTTGTAATCATGTACGTCAAGTAAAGTGCTGTAACTATATAAAGCCATGTAACATAATGTAACCATGTAAGCCAATAATCACAAGTAACATACCTTAACCGTGTAAACCAAGTATTGTACAGTAATCATGTAAGACAAGTAACACACTGTAGCCACATAAGCCAAGTAACATAATGTAACCACTAACCAAGAACGGTAGAAATTGTGTAATATCAATGTGAAAGTGGCAAACTACCTTACTAAGTCTTGATGTCTGTAAATATGAAATGAATTATATATTATCAGGAGCCATTTTGCACGGTAAGTTCTGATGCTCCACGAGCATTTCGTAAGTAAGTAAGAGTCCAAGCAAGCAAACAAATGCATTTAAAACAGCCATCCTGAGTTAGCAAGTATATATATATATATATATCTCAGTCAGTCAGTCAGCCAGCCAGCCAGCCAGTCAGCCAGCCAGCCAGTCAGTCAATCAATCAAAAATACTGAATACAGTGCCCATTCAAGATATCTACTCAGAGGTGCAACAAGTTTGATGCCATGTGCATCAGACAGTGGCACCATAGAAGCTACTACTAAAAACACATATATGTTATGCAGATGTACCTAGACAATTACCATGGGATCTTTTAACATACCTCACAGAAATGCTACCTATGCCAAACAAAATGATGGCCATTATTGAGAAGTAAAACGTAATCAACAAGTCAAGTATTTGAAAGTATCGTGTAAATTCTTTACTTGGTCGTCAGCTGGTTAAGCGGCTGAGAATGCGAATAAGCATGTTACGCAGTTCTTTACAGCTGGGGTTGGATCGAGAACACTCCTGAGTAACAACCTTGAAGGGGCGCTATATAAATTTTCGTAATGCATGAATGAATGAATGAATGAATGATTGGGAATCACTGCATCTCGTCGCAGGAGAGATAAAAGGTGGTAGAGCTCAGGTGTCTCAGTAACTCCGTGGATTCTCTGTGGGCTCACCTTCCATTCACAGTGTGTTCCATTTGTGATCATTGTGCATTCTCTGTACATTCTCAGGGTCTTCTACGTGCCTTCTCTTTGCATACTCTCCGAGTGTACTCTTTACATTCTCGGTGCATTTCGTTCACTTATTTAAAGCCATTCCTATCTTAACTCTAAACTTAAAATTTGTTGGTTTAAATAAACTGACCTCTGGGTTGTCTCTGTGAAAACACGCACTTGACGGCCCAGAACTGCACCAGACGCACTCTGGGTCGACCCGACAGAATTCGCTCGACCGGTAGAGGAAGCAGTGGTCAGAAGAATTCCGAAAACGAACATCGTCCTAAACGCAGAGCACTTACTTTACAATACGAATCTGTATGCATGCGTCTGGTAATTTATATAGCACCCTTTTAAGAATCGTGCAAAAGGACAGAAGTATGGCCATTGAAACGACGGAAAGTTAGACATGCCATGCACTTTTAACTACTCTGCTCCCTTTTCATAATAATAATATAATAATAATAATAATAATAATAATAATAATAATAATACTTGTGCCTATTGATTGAAACTAACAAACAGTAGTAAGTTTAAATGAATTTGTAGAGATACATCATTACAACTAACACAAGAATCGGCTGTATAACAATATGGCAGCCAGTTAGACTCCCATCACGTCCCACAGTGTCCTCATTTTAACATCGCCTTCTAGGGAATGGAAGGGTGAGTCGAGCTTGGGGAGACGGGTATAGATCTCGCTTCATTCTTGGATGTCATGGCAAACAAAAGCAGGAATGGGCAATGTGAAAGCAACTGACATATAATGTAACATTTAGGGTGACTGATTCAAACAATATTACAGAAGCAGTTTAGGAGACAGAACTTTTGAAAAAAGGACAAAACATGGACTTGCATGCAGCAACGGCAAAATGAAAATGGAGGGTATACCATGAAAAGTACATTGGATAGAATCAAGATTTGTTGGTGAGTGGTAGATGGCGAACTGTAGAAGCAATTTGGAAGAAATGGAGATTTCAACCTCGAACTTTCCACATCCATAGAGTGATAGTCGTAACTTGGACTATATTTAGTAATGTAAATAAAAGTACAAAGGAAATGAGGGGCATACTTTCAAAGCATAAGAAACAGGCCAATAAAATAATAATAAATAATAAAATAATAATAAATAATAAAATAATAATAAATAATAAAATAATAATAAATAATAAAATAATAATAAATAACAAAAAAATTAATAATTAATAAAATAATAATAAATAATAAAATAATAATAAATAATAAAATAATAATAAATAATAAAATAATAATAAATAATAAAATAATAATAAATAATTATAATTTCCGTTTAATTTAAAACTGACAAACCACAGAATGATTACAAGTACAGTATGAACAAATTATGACAAGTTATTACAGGAGTCGTTTTAACTGTCAGCAGCCATGCAAGGCGCCAATTACGTTATACATCTAATTTAACCAATGCCACCGCCTAGTGGAAGAAGGACAAGTCAACCTAACTGTGGATTCGAGAATCAATAACCCAGCTCTGCCCCCAGGGTTTTATCCATTACTCGATGACCTCCTATTACATCACCTTGTGCTTTCAGTGCGTTGAACTCTTGCGACCGTCATGATAAACCTTCTCCGTTGCTTTCTCTCCAAGGTCACATCCCTTAATTCCTCCAGATTCATTCCGGTTCTTTCTTGTATCTCGTCCATCCATTTCTTCCTTGGGCGCCCTCGTTTTCTCCTTCCTTCTCCGCACACCAACATCATTTCCTTTTCCATTCCATTTGATCGCACAACATGTCCAAAAAACCAGCTTCCTTCTCAACAGTGTTTGTTGTAACATCTCATCATTCTCAACTAGAATCTTCCGCACACCTCTTCGTTTGTCTTCTTCTCCTTTCATTATATTCTCTGCATCGTCCTCCAATTACAATTCAATCAATCAATCAAAGAAATTTATTTGGATGATCAGCATTATAAGCAACAATTTACAGAAAATCCACAATAAAATAGGAAATAATTCTAATTCTAGTTGAGAAACGATAGAAGGAGTCATGGGGTGAGTAAGGAGGATGAGATAAGCCCAGGAGACCCAATTAAGGACCAAAGGTCCCGCAAGTTAGGGCCACCTAGTAGAATAGGTTAAATAGAATAGAGACAGCCGGTAGGAGAAGATTAAAGGAAAAAGATAATAGATTAAACAGTGGCTTAAACGGCGTAAAAACCTCAAAAACTTAACTAGTCTTAACTAACAAACTGCACAAAGTAGGTGAAAATGCATGACACTAGATGCAACAAAGAATAATCTGACACAGGTTATCTTTATTCCAATTACGCTATTACATAGTTGTGGTAAATAAACTATACTTTACAAATGATATTTCCAAGAGCTAACCAATGACTTAGCGATGCCCAGTGGGACCGTGTACGCCACGAGATCGCCAAGTACAGATCCTCGATATCCCCCAGCGACAAGAATCGTGTTGCCAAAAGCCGCTGCTGCCACGTGACCATAACGACCTTTCATCGGCTCACTCTCAGATTCTGTGCAAGAACAGAGAATCACATACCGTATACACTCGACTATAAGTCGATTCGAGTATAAGTCAAAGTGTTATTATTACGTATATACATCTCTGTATGTATCTCTGTTTTAATGTGTTGAGAGCTGCCCGTTCGTGGTAAAGATTGTAAAGTTCATATATATATATATATATCTATATATATATATATATATATACATGTAAAAACACATGTTAAAAAAATATACATATATATATATATATATATGTATATTTTATATATATATATATATATATATATATACATGTAAAAACACATGTTAAAAAAATATACATATATATAATGCACATGCATGCATTCATAATTATGATGTAATGAACCTCCTTTGTATAGCTACCTCCGAACGCCCTGGTCATTGTCTTAATATCAATCCAGGTGTGGCATCCAAGGTGGTAGAAGTGCAGCTGGTCGTCATAGCAGGTCTCCACATCGTGGTGAACGTGGATGTTACCGCCATGGATGACCATGTAGTTGTCGACAATGACCGCCTGGTGGAAGGCGCGCTTCTTCGGGGCGTTGGGCAGCAGGGCGTTGAACCCCAGCTCGCTCCACCAGTGCTCGTCGACGTGGAATGTGTGGAGCGCGTTCTTCCGCTTCGGAAATCGAGCGTTGTCCGTCATGAACCCGCCAAAGACGAGCAGCGACCTCGACTCGCGATGGAACACCGTGGAATGACCGACGAGGTGCAGCTCCGATTCCTTGCCACCCCGCGTCTTCACCCGCTCCCAGTCCCCCACCCCGTCTGCCCCGATCCGGAACATGTCGGCCAGGAACTGTCCACCAGATGTTCGTCCTCCGAATAGATAAAGATACGCATCGTCGACCGCAGTCAGAGTATGACCAGCAACCGCGACCGGTCGCACACTACTGGACACTGCCATCCGTGCCCAGTGACGCGATCGAGCGTCAAACATCCACATGTCGTCCGCGTGTTGACCGTCTTCCAAGATTCCTCCAAACATATACAAAACATCACCGATCACGGTCATTGCATGGGCATGACGCGCGGCCGGCCACGGATCGGAGCGCGCGACAGCACTCCAGGCGTTTGAGATTCTTGCTCCGAAACAGTAGAACGCCAGATCGTCAAACAGTTCGTTCAGGCTGTTACCGCCGAACACGTACAGGCAGTTAGACGACCGGACAAAAGCACCCACATGTCCGGCGCGGGGCCGAAACGTGGGGCTCGAGGGCAACACGGTGTGCCAACCAGACTCGTTCGTCGACCGGTTGACGGGCAACCCGCAGTCGTGGCCGTACCAGCCGGCGCTGCATCGGCACACATAGGACGTGTAGTCGCAGACGCCGTGGGTGTTGTCGCCGCAGAGGTTCGGGCAGAGCTGCGAGTCGCAGCCCACGCCCGTGTATCCCTGGTCGCAGAGACAGGCATGCGTCTCGTTGTTGCATAGGCCGTTGCCGCTGCAGCCGTAGGGACAGTTGGTGATGTTGTAGAGTGCATAGAACCCAGTGAGCACGTAGTTACGGTCGCTGAAGAAATAGATCAGCATCTGAAACATCAAGAGAGTCGTTATATCTCACGCAGTTCAGTTTTGTAATCAGTCAATAAATCAGTCAATCAATCAATCAGTCAATAAATCAATCAATCAATCAATATATCAATCAATCAATTAATCAATAAGTCAATAAGTCAATAAATCAATCAATGTTTAAATCAATAAATCAATAAATCAATCAGTCAATAAATCAATCAATGTTTAAACCAATCAATCAATAAATCAATCAGTCAATAAATCAATCAGTCAATAAATCAATCAGTCAACAAATCAGTCAATATATCAATCAGTCAATAAATCAATCAATGTTTAAATCAATTAATCAATGAATCAATCAGTCAATAAATCAATCAATGTTTAAACCAATCAATCAATAAATCAATCAGTCAATAAATCAATCAGTCAATAAATCAATCAGTCAATAAATCAATCAGTCAACAAATCAATCACTGTTCAAACCAATCAGTCAATAAACCGATAAATAAATAAGTCAATAAATGAAATCAATCTTTAAACCAATCAGTCAATAAATCAGACTTTTCTCTTTGAACATACTAGTTGTAGTGCTGCTCAACTGTTGGTGATCAATTAAGCTTAACAGGCAAGAGAAGCCAGTTGAAAATCCTAAATTTTGAATTCTACAGGAACCCAACTCAGCTGAGAGCAGAGAGTTCATGAATTTGAATAAGGGAGGAGATACACACAAAATCACAGGATCCAGAGAATCTTGGTTGTGGCAAAGTACGAGATTTTACACGCCTGGAAACTAGGGTTGTACCAAATAGGTGAATTTTACTATTTGGCCGAAAACGAATAATTGGACCAACACGAATAGTGTATAAAATAGGCCGATCGACAAATTAAAAAAAGTAAATGTGTGCAATAGTTTCAGATCCGCAAATTTAATACAAAAATTAAAACTAAAAGTAAACAGTTACCCTCATGTAATTTTTCATTCATCTGCTAGTCTGTGTAAACTAGGAATGAAACAAGTTTAACTAAACTTAGAAATGAGACGACTGACACCACGATACCGTAGTCCAGGCAGAAAACTTACTTCATTTCACTTGATATAGCAGCTGCCATATGCACATAAACAGATGTCATGTGACCACTATTCATATTCGGTCCGATCGCTACTATTCAGCCGAATACCGAATAGCTATTTGGCCCACTATTCAGCTCCGAAGCGAATACGAAGCGAATATTTGGTACATTCCATGGTCTGTGACAATTTCCTTTGTGTGATGTATTGCTCTGGTGAGGGCACCAATGTATGTATGTATGTATGTATGTATGTATGTATGTATGTATGTATTATATGTACATTTATATAGCGCCCTACAAGAACCTCATGAGGGCGCTTACCGAAGCTGCCTAACAGTTCTGAAATATATGCATCTTCAATAATCCAGAAAATGTCTCCTGTGCTACACACAGCGGGAGACTACGAATTGGTAACGGCAAGGAGTTCCAACATAACGGTCCAACGCACGAAAAGCACCACATGGTGGGACGAGAGCGCAGAATCACCAGGTCCCACGAGACGCAGAATGCAGGGACTGACACCTCGACTGGCTGGCAACTGGAATACACAGGTCGCACATGTAACCCGGGGCGGCACCAGCCAGCGATGAACACACCATGAGGTCGATCTTGAAGACGATTTGCAAATGTTTCTTGTGTAGGACTGGAATGTGAGATTACTGCCCAGATTGCTACCCAAGTCTTGCGACAGTATCGGATAGCAAAAAGAACTGTGCCAGAAAAGGCCAACACTGGAACGAAAAGGCAAAGAGTGCAATCATTGATATGAACCAAACATGGTTGCCTCATACTTATCAGCATCTACAGCAAGACCAATGATGCAGAACTATGCAAGCACCGAAGAGAGTCGCTCTACATTCAGTACTGTGGTTCAGGCATACTGAGAGGCTTTCTGTCATCAATAAATGAGTAGATGCTGTTAAGCATAGTGACCAGAGCAATTTCACTGTTATTATAGACAAGAATACATTTTCATTAAATTGTGGGTAAAATAAACGGGGACGACCAACGAAAAAAATGGATGGACAAGATACACGAAAGAACCGGAATGAACCTGGAGGAATTAAAAGATGCGACTTCAAAAAGAAAGCAATTGAGAAGTTTTGTTGTGATCGCTAGAGTTCCATGAACTGACAGCACAAGGCGACAAGGTGTTGCTTCAATAGTTCAGATTTGTCACTTTGATAAATCTGCTATTAAAAATCAAAACTTCACCAGCAGAGAGAGAGGTTCAGTACGAATAAGTCTTAAGATAAACTAATGAACTAATCTTATTAAATACTTCTTCAGGATCTGTTTAACAATGTAACACTCATGTTTGCCAACTCATAGAATTCTCAAATGGTGCTATATAAATGTAATGTAAATACAAAAATTTCTAGAGCATGAGTCAGTAGCAAGCTACTTCTAGGGTGCCTTAAATAGCAGTTCACAGTCAGCGCAAATGTAAAAAATACTAATGCTCGGCACTGCCTAGAAAGCGATCTCAAAGTAAAAATAGCAGCATTAACCAGTACACATCAAGGAGCATATGACAATGGATTGCAATGGGAAATGGTTATTGTAAACAACTCCATTAAAAGATTCTTCAATCTTAAGAAGTTGTCATAGAGTCGCATAAAGACGTATGCTACCTTCACCACTCTTCAATATTTCAGCCACTGTAACTAATTTCTTAATATGGGCTTAAAACACTTTGTTTTGAAGATATTCCTCATACTTTAAACATAGTCTGAGCAACCCAACGAGCAGTGTGATACAAAGTACCCAATAGTACTAAATCAAATCAGGAGTTGTTGTGATCAGGAGTGTCAAACATTTCTGCAATGGCGAGTCAGTGGCAATATTTTCCAGAGTGTCAAAGGCGCATGAAAAATGGGGTAGGGATCTCAGAGGGGGCCATACAAACAGTTGAATTAGGCTTCGAAAACGTGATTCTGATATGCATCAACAATTATAAAATTACAGAAAACTAATAAACCCTTAAAAATTACAAATTAGACCTTTTATTCTCAATTGTGTTGTCTTTAGACAAGGCTCTGTGGGCCAGAAATAAACAATATGAAGCTCACTTTGCCTGACTGCGCAAGAACCCGATCGGGCACGGTCCGGCCGCTGAATGTTCCAAGAAGTGGACTGTTATACGAGTTGCCATCGTATATGAACAGATAATCGTATGCGCATTCCGTGTGCATCGAAACAAAGTTGAGCATAATATACTGTCCCGGATTACCTGAAGGAAATCAATCAGTTACTTATCTTATCAGTCACACCCACCAGCATAAAAATTAAACTAAATTAGTTTATAAATGAGATCAGTCAATTAATCTATATCACTCGTTAAATTAATCACTCATCAATAAATCATCAATAAATCAATCACTAAATCAATCATTCAATCTCAAAATAAATCATTAGATCAATATGTCAATAAATCAAACAGTTAATAGATGAATCAATAAATAATCCATCAGGCAATACATCAGTCAATAAAAATTGGTCAATAAATCAATCAATTAATCAATCATAAGATAAATCAATCATTAAGTCAAGATAAATCAGTTAATAAACCAACCATTTAATTTATCCAGTAATTAAATCATTAAACCAATCAATCATGAAATCAATCAATAATCAAATCGTTAATAAGACAAGCAATCAATCATTGAATGAATCAGTCAATAGATTAATTAACCACCATATTAATCAATCAAAAATCCATCAATCAATAAAAAGTCTATTCAGGGTCACACCAAAGTGTGAATCTCAAGCGCAGATAGTCAGTTGCCAGGAGAAGATGTATTTAGATTCACAAATCCTTGAAAGCCAAGGAGAAATAGTGAGTTTTGAGCCACTAATTGATGGAAGGAAGTGAATTTGAGCTACAAAGAGAGAGTGACAGTTGATTCTATTCCTTCGGAGCAGAAACATTAAATACACAAGAGCCCATAACTGTTCTGAATCGTGGCTCAGCTAAGAGTTCTGCACTTGATGAACGCAGATGAGGGATATAAGGAGTTATCAGAGCATGAACATTAGGTATACATGTAGTCGTGTACTGGTGCTGAGACATTGGCAGGTCAAATTAGCCAACTTAAATTTTATTCTGAATTCAACAGGAAGCCAATGCAGCTGGAGTAGCAGAAATGAGGAGCATGGTCATTCTGGGACATGCTGCATGACAAGTAGGGGTCTGCGGGTATACCAGACCCGCGAGTTTACCCGTACCCGACCCATATCAGCGGGTACAGGCAGGATACATTTTTTACGGGTAGAGACAACAATTTTTAGTACGTGTCGGGTACGGGTAATGGTTCTGTGCTACGGGTACAGGTCGGTTAGCAAAAACGCTCTACCCGCAGACCTCTAATGACAAGTCAAACTTTGCTACATTATGTTACCTAACAATGGATATTTGGAAACAGTGCTTACCCTGTATAAGCCACTCGCAGTGGGCTGATGGAGGGTAGTCCCCTTGGCCATCCGTTATCACCCCGGACGGTGCAGTCAACACCACGCGTCCACTGCAGGACTGCGATGCAGCAAGACTCTGCAGCGAACCCAGACACAGGAGAACCAGGAATGTGGCTGCTGGCCACCCCAGTTTGACCACCGAAGCACCAACAGCCTGTGACCAATTGGCCGACCACAAGACCATCATGAAGAGCACCTATTCAAAAGAGTCAACAAGATAAGATGAGGAGAGGTAATAAAGCTGTCTATAATATACTCAGAAATGTCCATTGCACATGCTCCAAACGTTTAAAACTTGAATTGGTATGTAAAATTTCAGGTGAAATGATGAAATCGTATGCAGCAGCCTTGACTATTCTTAAAAATCATACTACACTACACGGCCCATGCTTAATATTCTGACAAGATAAATAAGACTCTTGCGTTGATGCGCAACTGTCTCCTTGGGTCTGTCCCCGCCTACCTTCTGGTTTTCTGCACCAGGGTCTTCTCCATTCCACACTGGATTTCCTTTTGTTCCTCTGCCCACGGACTTCCAGTGGTTCCCCGCGTGCGAGCTGCCACGGCCCAATGCAGAAGCTTAGCCTATGTGGGTCCCTCAAGCTGGAACAGCCTTCCCGTTTGGCTACGCAAGGAGCTGCTCTCTCTCCTCTGCTGATTTCTGGAAGCGCCTGGAGACTCTTTATTCTGTATAGCTTTGTGTTGAGTCATGAGCGCATCTGATTTGAGTGGCGCTATATAAGTACTCCATTACATTACATTACAAGTCAACAGCCTGTTTGATTGCTGAATAATTTCTCCAGGCTTGGGACAGGCACTGCCTGAGTACAAACAGTGGTGAGTTTCCACACATCTTACACTGTGAACTACATACTTTGTGTAAGAACGTTCCCTCTAAGCCATGGAGCACACAAGAATTCAGCATGCACACAAAAACATTTTTTCATCAAACTATGCAAATCGAGTCTCAAAGTTGGCTGTGGCCTACCATACTCCAGAAACTTTGGCCCGTGGCTGATACATACGTACCCTTATTTATCGTTAGACAAGGAACCTTTCTAAGGCTATCAGAACTTCGTATTACCATAGACTTTTAGATATGATCTTAATTCAACTATCATCGCACTCAGCACGAACCTGCGCCCAAAGGTGTGAACCATTTAGAAAATGCTGCACAAACAAACTTTCTTCTGCACACTAAATCCAAAAAATTGGAGGGAACATTGGACGGTATGGCACGCTAAGGTAAGGAATGTAAGGCAAGGTAACAGAGAAGCACAACATGACATCAGAAAATTTGCAAAGTCCGGGCAATCAATCCTCACAGATTATGTGCCTCAACAAAAAATGCATGTCTAGAATTTCATGTGGCAACTATAACTTAAACAGAACACAGAAAACAGTGTTGTACTTAACTAAAATCAAAGTAATCCATCCTATTTTAACTCGGGTTTCAACTAAAAACGAAAAACAAGTTATCTGAATATTATGACAAATGAATTTCGAATGCCACGCCCATCAAATCGCATGAATCGCTGTCATTCCCTTCATGCTCAATGTGTTTCTACGCAACTTCTTGCGTGTTCAAAGCGCTTGGTGTGCTCCGATTGCAAACTCAGAAAGTACTCCTAATAATCTATCATTTAATTTAAGCCTAAATAATTTCGCCCTCAGGTTTCACTCACCTCACACAAAATCTCATAGTTGTGTATTCGCGTCTTCAGAGAGGGTTTGACGTTTGCAGCGTAGTGTAATCTCACTTAGGTAGCGCTCATAGTTGCCAAAGCGTCTACAAAGAAACCTGCCCGTCTGCACCCGTCTGACACTTACTTCCCACAGACTTTCATGGCATAACATTCACATTTGATTGTATCGTTTACAAAAGTCTTGATACCAGTTTACCAGAAGAATTTTCCATCAGGTTTCGTCAACATTTGAAGACATTTTAGAAGACCGATGCAGAACACCGTCCATCTTCTATTTAATATTTATATAAATGGTTGCTAAGGGTTGCTCGACTAATCCCCCAACTAATCGCTATTTTGAGCACAACAACCAAGGAAAATCGTGGGACATTACAGCAAGTAAAGTGCAAAAATGTGAAGAATATCTCTCTTCAAGTCATACCCAAATAATATTACATCTTTTAAAACATAATGTATTTTTAGTGCCATTATATATGCTCGGCAACACAGTTGCAGGTGTCAGCAAAAGAAGTATTTAATTCTAACAAACATCTGCCTCACCTCTTGCTATCCTATATCTCTCCACAGGTCTTTCACTAACAACTGAAACACTGCTCTTTCGCAAATCCTATCTTGATTCCTTTTCACCCCGTCTGTCTGTCTCCCTGCCTGACTCTTTGAATTTTGACCCTCTGCCTATCGATTCTGTTTTGATTGCGCGCCTGATAATAAACTTAAGCTGGTTCCCGTGACTTCGCTTTTGTGGGCGCAGAAGAAATGTTGAGACTACGATTACGATTACGATTTACAGCTTTCTCAATGGCTGCTGTCCAGCCTACTCTGCCTCAGTCATGAAAAAAACAGATTTGACCGTTCTCCATCAAATCAAGGAAATTTCCAGGGGCGTCGATCCTCCTCTGAGTGATGGAGGCAAATTCCTCGAGATCTGTTCCAATTAAGTGTCAGGAAGGCAATATATCCACCTAAGAATAAAAAAATATTCCACTTACCTGAAATTGGTGACATGTATTTACCTCCATGCAGACACCCCCTTCCCCAATCTGGACGATACTGGAAATGCTGACCCTTCAATTAATACACTTATTAACTAACTGTTTATCCCTATCCTTCACTTCCGATGCCACAGTGCGCAGGCGCGTCATCACACTTGATCCATATTTGGTCATTTGTAACTTCTGTTGTATTCCAATTATAATTCTGTTTCGAGTGATGTTGATTTTTTACATATAGAAGATGATCTGGTGTCGCCCTCCTCCTTTCCCCAGGCTTGGGACTAGCACTGTCAAAGTCCGAGCTGTTTCCTCCGAGGCACCTAATTTATAACTCACTATAGCCATCTAGCGAATACAACTACACGTTCAAAAGCTGTCTTAGTGGACTTCTAAATCTGTTTTGCCTGCATACGAAAGTAGATAAACTGTTCTCGCTGACGTTTATTCTCTAATTAAGCCTCTCAGACACCAGTTGGTAAATGACGAGAATCAACTGAGGACGCTAAGAAATTAAATACAACTGGTCATGGAAATTTAATTGGCAGTGGTTAGTTGAGTTAAGTATTAGCTAATTTTATCTTGTTCACTGTGTTCAGGGCTACAAACATGTTAGTTTTTTGGTTATTTGGTTTTTTGGTTTTTCCCTATAAGGTCACTGTGACTCCGGAGTCCCGATTGAAACGTTCGTTGAGTCTCCCATGTGCTCCTTTAATTAGGCCTACAGCTTTCTTTTCTGTGTCCTCCTTAGACTACACAATGTATCTGGAAGCCAAATATATAATTATAAGAATATATATATAATATATATATATATTATATATATATTCTTATAAATTATATTATATATATATATATATATATATATATATATAGAGAGAGAGAGAGAGAGAGAGAGAGAGAGTGAGAGAGAGTAAAAGAGAGAGAGAGAGAGAGAGAGAGAGAGAGAGGCAGAGGATAGAAATCAGACCGTCTAGACGGCTACGATGAATGGCAATTAAACTTGGAATGGCGATGGAAATGGAAGGGCAGGGATTTATGAAAGGGAGGTCAAGGCCTCTAGGTTAGCGTTGTAAACCTCTATACTTAACAACCGTAATTTGAGCTCATGTCTGCATTCTGAGAATTGAGATTTCATGCTGAGAATTCACAGTCTATAAGAGCCTATAGAAGCTTGAAAGTTCCACTGAAACTCGGCAATAAAACGAACAAGACATTTTCAGAAATTAGTTTGATAAGATGTAGCCTACATGTAGGTCTAGTTGATGATTGTTGTTGCAGGTTTTTTTTTTGCCACTCAACAGTCACTTTTTTCCTAATTATATATAGGCCTGTATTAAACTGCTTCTTCTCCTACGGACGGATGATTCCCCTCGCCTCAAAGTCACAACTTTAAATAATAAATGAAAATGGTTATATTATTACCTCATATGATTAGATGTAATACTAAGAATATGCACAGTGCCTTAGTGGTACTTTTATTCTATACAATCATATAGGCTTACGAAGACCACAGGATGGCTAGACAACGTGAAGCTGGGCGCGTGGTAGTCTACATGTGATCTTGCCTAATCTAATCAGTGATCGCCTATGCTTTAACTGTACTTTATTGTCTTAATCCATTCTATCTCTACCTGAAAGGTGTGGCATGGTGGCCGATTGGTTAGAGCGGAGAGTGCGGGTTCGAACTCCATCCGAGGAGTCATTGTGTTGGGACCTTGAGCAAGTCCGTCGCAAACAACAATTATTGCGCTGTATTGCAACTGCAGTTGCGTCGTGTGTTCACCTCTAAAAACTGGAAGAAGTGAGATATAAAATACCAGCTGTATTATATTGTATTGTAAAAATAACTGTTTTTATTTCATGTCTTTACACCAAAGTGCAATTATAATTGGCCGCTAGAGAATATTATTATCGTGCCTTCGTGAGTACTTTACTGTAGGTTACTTAACCATTGTAGTTTTTTCTCTCTTTCAATTCAACGCAGAAGAAAATAATGTATGCAAATCTGACCCATTAGCTCAGCTCAGCCTCAACGCTAAACAGGCCTAACCTAATTAGCTCTTTCTATGTAGGTCTAACTGAAATTAAAATTTCGCTCACATCACCAACTTAATGATACACCTAGTTTCTAGTCAACGCGGAGATTATTCCCATGGCAATTTCGCCTCTCTCAGAAGCACATTAGCACAATAAAACATCTGAAAGCACAACCTTGCGCTCTATGTTTGACCTCGAGCGAGTAAATTATCGCTCACAGATTAATACTAAGAGTAGGTCCTATGATCATAATCATAGGCACGCTGTTAAATGAGTTCCAGAGAGTTTGCTATCGAATTCGGTCGTTCCGTAGTATACCACACGCGTAGCCAAACTTCGTGTATAATAATATGGACCTGGTGTCATTAACTATATTCCAGGAACCAGTGAAACACACGCACGGTTATGTCAAGGCAACGTGAACGCAAAAAATGTCTAAAGCAATAAGTTCAGAAACTTAATAATGGAAGCTAGTACTCAGCGTCAAAGCAAGCAGTTGGCTAAAGTCAGCGTCCATTAAATAGTGTGACCACTATAGCTTATAGTTGTTCACCAAGTTGCACGGGTGCTCTTTTTCTTACATATGACGTCTTTTCATACTTTAAGTCTTGTTGGTCTTATATATATATATATATATATATATATATATATTCAATTAAACTATTTTAGTCGTGACTATAACATAGTTCATATATATATAGATATACTATGTCATAGTCGCGACTAAAATAGTTTAATGGAACCTTTTAGCATTTATTTATTAATAAGTATTTAGACAGTCAATTAGGTCCTACTGTATTTCGATCATTCCCGTCAAAAGCATGCAGAGGATTATAAGCGGTGGCTCCGTTCACGTTTGAATTCAGAATAAAGTAGGCCTAATGATCGCTTCAATTTAATTATTATGGTGTTCCCGCAATGACATTGGCTACATAGAAGCTTCTAGACTACAGATTAGACCCCGCTACAACAGTCTAAAGCAATAATATCACTGAAAACTGTTAGCATTTTAAGTTAGACGTAATGCAGGGACTACCCAAAGTGTAAATTCGCTCCCTTCGCAGCTAACTGGCTGCTTATCAGAAACTTATGCTGCTGCTGATGACGATGACAATGATGATGATAATGATGACGTCATGATGGCGACGACAACGATTATGATAACCCAATTTATATCATAGAGCATTCTGTGTGTAATAATAATTTTTTAGTGCATACTGTATATTTTGTGCACGTGTGTATGTGCGTGTGTGTGTGTGTGTATGTGCTTGTCTGCATGTGTGAGTGTATTTGCACGTGTGTGTAGGTGTATACGTATTATGTAAAATTATATATATATATATATATATCATGTGTATATGTGTGTGTGTGTGCACGCGGGTGTGTAACCCGATAAACGACGTTGTTAATTGTCCTTGTCATAAAAACATCGTAAAATTGCTGTGGCGCTCGATAATTCAGTCTGCCTTTCAAGTATTATAAGAGGAAAGTGATCTCTCATCGGTTGAAAGTTATACCATGAGATAAATTGCGTACAGAATATCACAGACCCATGGGGTGACTTCAAATGTAGCCCCATTCCAGCGCATGAGGCCTACGCTTTAGGACTGAGCTTGCGATCCTGTGTTAGTCAGATCCAGGATCAAGCCCAGTCCATAAACTGGAGGATTTATTACAGGGACATACGAGGCCACGGTCCAGAGACGGCGGAACTCTAAAATTGAAGAATAAAAAATTGCACATTACATTAAATTTATAACTGCCAGCGAGACTTAAGTGGATATATGTCTCCATTCGTTTTTAAGTAGCTTACACGGGATGTTGTATCGAAGACGTTGTACTAGCAGGCTACTTGTGTACTGTTTTGAAGTACTGGCATACTTGAGCCAAATGACAAGTACTTAAGACTCTACTATATTAAAACCACATCAATCCAATACGAGTGATTTTATTTTGCTAATATTTCTGAAGAATAATTCTAAATGCAATATGGTTGAATATTTAACGGTCTCATTTCACTTCGATCAATCAATCAATCAATAAGTCAAGTTCAACCAACCAATCAATCAATTAACCAACCAACCAATCAATCATTCTATCTACATACCTCTCTGCCTGTCTGACTGTCTATTTATCTACCTATCTATCTGTCTGTCTGTCAGACTGACAGACAGACAGACAGACAGGCGGGCAGGCAGGCAGGCAGGTCTGTCTGTCTGTCTGTCTGTCTGTCAATGAATCAATCGATCAATCAGTCAATACATTAATCAAACTTTATAATCATCGACCAAATACTTCTCTCCTGTTTGTAGCCACGTATTAAAACCTAAGTACCAGCCAGAATTCGTACCTTTATACTTGAGACCAAAGTACTTGAACTTAAAACGTAAGTCAACTCGGACGTTTCCGCTGAGTCATATATCCTGCAAGGCGAAGATCGAGGCTGGCGTAGGAAGATCGTCACATGTAGGGAGAGGAATCCTTAGGCGGGTGAGGAAAAAGATCCGCATTCTAGTTGCCCTTGAAATACTCTCAGGTGGAGTTTAAATATCCATCATCGTCATTCCTGAAAGGGCGTTGGTCAAGACCCTCTGATACAGTTGACCTTAAGTCATCCTCTTCCCAATATCAGGGCATCGATCTACATTGACCTTTATTGCATCGGGAAAGAATGTCGATTAACTCTTGGTTCCAACAACGTCGGTCGACTCTGATCTGATAAGAGAACACAAACGAAGATATCTGTATATGTGTATCTGTCTGTGTGTCCGTCTGTGTATATATCTGTGCATATGTCTGAACGTGTTTCTATGCGCGCATACATATACATATATATATACATGTATATAATATGAATTCCATGAGTGTACATGTATATATATATATATATATATATATATATATATATATATATATATATATATATATATGTGTGTGTGTGTGTGTGTGTGTGTATATGACTGCGCATATGTCTCTGTGTTTCTCTGCGCTTATAAATATATATATATATATTATGTGTGTGTGTGTGTGTGTGTCACTGTCAATGTTTCTGTCTATCTATTCATGTATCAATGCCAGCTTCGTTGTTTGTCAGGCTTACCTCAGTGTGACATCTGTTTAGCAGCAGCAGTATCAAAGCGACGCCTCTGGACATTGGACCATTCATTAGCCACGCAGAGCGACATAATGTTAACGTATATATATCAGTGATACAGTATGGGTCGTCCAGTATGGCCCAACGAGGGTTGGTATTGGCCGGCAGGTGGGTCAGGCTCTCACAGGCACGGGTCGAAAGCAGTTGGGGTAACGCAGGAGCGAGATGTACATGCGTGGGTAAAAACCGTAAAATGCATTCCTGGGGGATAGAATCAGCCAGCGACGGAGTATCCATTTGATACATTATCGAAACTCTTAGTCAGCGGTGTCGTTAGCACTGGGCTAAAGAGTAATGGGCAATAAATATGTCAGCAAAAGTCATCAGGTCTGATGAAATTGGGTCTACTAAAGTCTTTTATACTGGTTAGGTAACTGAGCATTGGCTGGATATTGGGCCACGTTAGGTTATTTTGATTGTTATCCAGTAATATTGGCTAAGCGTCCAGTTAGTAGGGGCAACCCCAACCTGCTAACTGTTACTAAAAATAACTTTGTCCGTGGGTGTGTCCAGAGGTGTAACAAGGTTTTGAAAAGTGGGGGCATAATTTTAAAAAATTGAGCGAAGCGGAAAAATTTTTGGTGCCCCCCATTTTTTTTTTGCCCCCCCCCCAGAAATGTGGAAAATGGGGTCACAGATTATCTTA
>OY365822.1:12455100-12527600 GCA_959347315.1 Bimastos eiseni | reverse complement strand
AGGACGGCCTATGGCGGTGGAGGCGGCGGTGGAGGCGGGGGTTCCCGGTCATCCTACAGCAAGGAGCGGTCCGTCCGTCCACTATGGATCGACGGGGCTCTCTCCAGGGGCCTTCGCCAGCATGACGACCAGTGGTGTGACAGAGGTTAAGACGTCGAGGGAGAAGGAGAAGAAGGATATGCAGGACCTCAACGAGAGGTTCGCATCCTACATCGAGAAGGTGAGGTTCCTCGAGGCCCAGAACAGACGGTTGGTCGACGAACTGGAGAAGCTGAAGGCCAAGTGGGGCAAGGAGACAACGCAGGTCAAGGCCATGTACCAGGCGGAGCTGGATGAGGCCAGGCGGCTCCTTGATGATGCTGAGAAGGAGAAGGCCAGGCTCGAGATCCGGGTGGCATCGCTAGAGGAAATCTTCCAGGAACTCAGACAAAGGTTCTTTTCAATTGTTCTGATTATTATTATAGGTATGCCTGTAGATGTGCGCGCGTGTGTGTGTGCGTGTGCGTGTGTGTGTGTGTGTGTGTGAGTGAGTGAGTGAGTGAGTGAGTAAGTCATTTTTATTGACAGAGCATCAACACCATAAGAACAGCAGTCAATGCCAACTCGCAAAGATTTTCAGCAAAAGGTCAAAAGGTCAATCCTAAGGGTCAAGTAGACCCGCTTTGGTAGGATTGACCTTTCTCGGGATAATATTTGTCAGCTGTAACAATTCACAAACACAAAACGCGCTATAATAGAATAGAACCATTGTTTTGAGATAGTGTGCTGATGACACTTTTGTGTGCAACATTTTATACATGGTATACATCTGTGTGCGCAGGTCCGAGCTGAATGTAGTGATGGTTTTAAATTAAGATCATATATACAGTATAATAATTATAATGAGATAAGTTCTGATAACCTATAAGAAGAGTCCAGTGTCTAAAGATAAATAAGGGGGCGCATCATCCACGGAACCAAAGTTTCTGAAGTAAGATAGTCCGACTCAATTTACGTACCAGGTAGCTTCATAAACTATTGCGCATGCGCACTAAATTCTTCAGTGCGCTGGCTCCACTGACCGTATGCGCGCGCGCATGAGCACAGCTTAGAAGATCCGACTGTTCTTGTCCTGAAAACTAATTGCTTAGTTTTAACGAACAGATGTCAAATCGTATATGCGTCTTTTATTTGTGTAATATGCATAGTATTAAATTAGATTATATTAGAAATGGTTGGAATAGTTCAGATTGTGATTATTTCGAACGCTCGAGCATGACAGAAGAGACCGACTAGGTTGTAAAACTGCCGGGCTCTTTGATCGTGATCGTAAACTTTTAATTTCAAACGCCCCACTCAATCAACCAATCAATCGATCGATCAATCAATCCATCCATCCATCAATCAATCAATGCAATTTATGTAGCGCCTCTTCAAGATAACTATCCAGAGGCGCTCCCGATCCAGGCCCGGTCAAATAGAAAAGTCTTAAGAAGTTTATATAAAGAACCAGACAGGTCACGCGGGAGAGAGCGCAGGTCAGATGGGAGGTTGTTCCTAACACTGGGGCCCACAACTGCGAAAGCTCTATTTTGCCTGGTGGCGGTATGAGCATGTGGACCCACAAAGTCGCCTTTAGAGGCCGAGCGAAAAGATCGGCGACCAGAGAAAGCCGAAGTCAACAGATCCCTAAGATACATGTAGACAGGAGCATTGCCCAAAACACAGAGCAGGGCTCTCGTTTATTCACGAGCCCCGCGTGGCATGGTTCCTAGATAACCAGTGAATATCCGTGCTTGATGGCCGGAGAGACTAGAGAGAGAGAGACAGACAGCCAGACTGATAAACAAACAAAGAGTAGAGACGGAGTCACTGATCTGGTGCATTGAAGTCTGAAATGTAGTCCGATTTGACATAATTTTGTGAAAATGGGGCAATTTTCAGGATGGAATAACTTATTATTCCATAAAATGCACTATTTTCAATATGTGGGGGCACCAGACTGATGCTAGGCACAGGGAGCAATTATAGCTCGATATACGTACGACCTGGTCGCATACAGTGTTCTGTTAGAAACCTACAGGTCACCTTGTCAATGTCTTTCTATCTCTTCGGACTGGCCTTTTGGATTTGACCTGATTTCGGATTTGTTTTGGTGCGCCGTCGGTTGAAGCCCTTTGCATTAGTCTGGCGGCGCTATAGAAATTTTTAGTCATAGTCCCATGTAGCAAACTGGTCTCTAGATCCACATAACCCCATAGCACATTTTTATAGAATCAACCCATATGTTTCACGCAGCAATACTATATATCTTACCATGTCATATCTTACCATGTCATATCTTACCATGTCATGTCATGTCATGCCACACATATATATATACAGTGTCATGTCACACCACTCCATACCATGTCTAGTCTTAGTCATTTCATATCATTTCATATGACATCACACGAAGCCGTGGCTGCTACGCATTCAACATGGTATAGCCAATTTCCCTTCAATTATTTGACCTCACGCGTAGACAACAGGTTTTCTCTGTCAGCCTGAAGGCCTGTACGTATTAGTACATGTATCTGCGTGTCTGCCTGCACAGCTCTGTCCTTGTTGCTGTCTATATCTTCACGCACGTCTGTCTCTTTCTCTTAGTCGTAATTCATTGCAGAAAACTGTCTAACGTGTTAATGTATAAAGTAAACTACACCGCGGCCAAGAAAATGCGAACGAACCAACGCTGCGTGATAAACTCCAGACTTGATCGCTTTAACAGCTGCCAGAAAGCGTCGTCTAAACACAAGTGGCGTGCAAAGAGAACTTAGCGACCTACGACCGCTTTGGCCCTAACCAGACGGCCCTATATATATATATTTATATATATATATATAGGCCCTAAGGCCTGCAGGCTTAATCTGTAAGAAAATAGGTTTTGACTCTTGTTTCAGACTTTTTACGCTTAGTGTGGCTATGTATATATTATATATATATATATATGTATGTTTATAGCTTATATAATATAATCTGGGCATTGAGGCTGAAATGACTGAAAATCTAGTCAGTGGGTATAAGAGGGTGACCGAGTGGGTGGGTGATTGGGTGCTGGGTGAATGTAGGGGTTGGGAAGGGTGAACAGAGCCAAGACGAATGACATAAGGTCAGCGTTTTATGCGTGAGAAGATGGTCTTTTATATATATTCTGGAACCAAGCGCGATAGACACGAATCTATTTATGAGCAAATACTCCTACGGTTAAATTTTGGGGGTATGAGCATACATGCATTTGTAACGTCAACCCTAGATGGTAGCAGTAAGCTGATATATGTGCTGAGGGTTCACAGGTTGTCCGCGTGGCCCTCTTTCTCATCTTCTAAGAAAGAAAGATGACTAAGCTTAAAGTTACCCTGGCTGGAAAGATGTCTTCGTCACGGATAGGGGGAGTGGAGAAGGAACCTTCCACACCTCAGCTCTTTGACCGCTACAATGTTATTATGTCTTCTGTTCCTACGTCTTTTGACTCATATTTTGTTTCTGTAGATTAGAATGCAATCAATGCTACGGTTTTGCTATAGATTGAATAGCCGCAAACTTAGTAATGAACGAAGGCTTATCTTGATTGAAGGAAAGCGACAAACTAAATATTTTGGAGGCGATGATATTCTTATTTGAATGATTCTTCAACTTTGCCAGTTATCTGCTCTTCCCTCATTGTAATGCTAATCGATTCTTTTACTTAAGTACAATATTTCTATGATATAGGCCTATATTGTTTCCATGACATAATGTCGTGGTCTGAACTATATTGTTTGTATTTAAATGTACACTACATCTACCGAGCCTTATCGATTCATTTGGAATGGGCTTCCTCAAGCACTTCGCATGCTCCCTAGTCAGCCTTCTATCGTATACTCAAGTCGTTTTTGTTTGGTCGCAGCCTGGCTGAGAGCACTTCTGAGTAGGTTTCTTCAAGGGGCGCTACATAAGTTTTCGAAATGAATGGATAAATGAATCTTTATCATTTGCCCACACCAACAGTGATATCCTATGTGATAAAATTTATATGAACACTCATATTAGACCCTACTTCAAACTACCAGAAATTTTTTGTAAATATTTTCTGCTATAAACTATACCATCTTTATAAAGGGCTTAGAACTGACACTATCAGGGTACGAACAATGACGGAATTATAAATATTATTATTCCAAAATAGGCCTAATATGTTTGTATATACATTGCATATTAAATTTGGCGGTGTGAGTATAGCTAACATTTTTAGATGTGTTTAAATCAGGCCGTTGTTGTGATTAAGTGGAAATAGCAGCGGTGTTAGTTTCGTGGCTTAGAAAAAAACCACTTTAAAAATTGGGCCCTGCGTAAGGCTGTGTTTCTTCAGTCTCACGCTAGACGATAAAACTTTGAATGCTGATATGCAAATGTTTTATTGGGTGGGGCAGCCAAGAGAGGAAATGAGGGGTCGTGCTGACGATACTACCAATTAATACAATGAGAGAAATGAGAGCGTTATACCGTCGCGGCTACTTTGAGCAATGGTGAATATCTAATTTCACAGTTCACTTTAACTAATATTGAAAACAGCTTTCGATAATCTTTATGAACATCTACTTGCACATCTAAGTCGTGTGCATCTGCTTTCACATCGCCTTTCACCAGAGGAATTAACATCTAACGCAAAGACATCTCCAACATCTTCTTACTTTGGGGTATCAGCTTCCATATAGTATCTAAACTAATGACTCCTGCGTTCGCATCTACTTTACCATTGGGAACATAAATATTAACATTAATATTGCTTTAAGTACATCAACTTTAATAATTAGTTTAAGAACTGTAGCTGTCACAGTCAACTTCAGTCACTGAAGGGAATCTACTTTTATACTTTGAGGAACTTTGCCTGAAAATCTACTACGGGGCCTACGGACATTAACATTCATATCTACTTAAGCGAATGGAGGGAATCTAACTTTATACTTGAAGGGGAGAAAGTTAATGTGAGTGCCTCAAGCTGGTATATAGGCTGCCTCGGTCGCATAGGACAGACCTTTTTCTATCACTTTTGTTCTGTTCCGTATGTGCCTGAAACCTCTCACGTTATCAATGAAGACACTGACCCTTGTCAGAAGCGCATTTTATCCCAGGTGGCGCATTAATAATTATTCGATTACGACTACGACTTTAGGCAATTGAAGGAAAGAAATCGTTAAATGGGCCATCGCACGTAAACAGCGCAGACAGTTTGCTGTGATAAGATGTTACGAGGTAATGTTGCGATTACACATGTACCTAAGCACATTTATGGACTCGTTGCTTAGTTTGGGGAAGAGTAAGCTTTCCCTTAAGGACACTTGCTCTGGTCATCTCCCTATTATTATATTTACACAATAGGGCGTTTCTCACACTCCTACTCGTCGGTCTACTCAACATTGAACCTATAATTAACATATACCATGCCATACAAATCGCAATTTGCATGGCATACAGATGGTTAGTTGCTGCTTAACGGTCGACAATTCATCATAGCACAGCGTCGCCATCCGCGTTTCTCCAGGCTTGGGACTGGCGCTGCCTGAGTACAAGCGATGGTAAGAGGACCTCCATGCACTAGAGACGTGTCTTGGTCGTGTAGGCTTGTGCACTGAGCCCCCGCAGAAGACGGTGGCAGCCACCGATGAGTCCTGGTTTCAATTAGGAGCCCGTCAAAGTCTAACCACATTTCGACATTCGTCTGCATTAAAAAGAATACTGACCCTGTGCATCGCTTGAGAGATTCGAAGAATGTAATTATGAGTAAGACAGAGAAAGATATAGACAGACAGACAGACAAACAGACAGATAGACAGAGACAGAAACAGCGACGAAGAGAGCGAGAGCGATAGCGAGAGTTAAAGAAAGAGACACAGAGAAACAGAAAGGAAAGTAAGCTCGATAGAGACAGAGACAGAGTGAGAGAGTGTGTAGCACACAGACAGACACACATACAAAGACAGACATAAGGCATTAAACATACATAGTAAGGCAGAAATGAAGTTATATATATATATGCTTAAATTTAGAAAGCTATAGAGAGGTCTACAGACGTAAAATTTTAATTATCCATATCGCCTACCACGTGCTGAGGCTGTAAAAGGTATCAAAGTTACTGGCCAAGGTACCAGAGTCGCGCAGTAGACAGCCAGAGTGTTTTTGGAAACCACACTAAGACAGATGCTTGGGTCCAACTAAGCAGAAGGCGATCCACTCAGAGTGGTAACATATTGAGCCATATATGTCACACATCTGTTAGAATGCACCTCTATAGTTTAGTGTATGGACAAAATGACTGAGTAGATGCAGTGAGCACATCTCATCTCTATTATATAAGACACTTGCTAGGCCACTACGACCTACGTGACGTTTTTCTGTAGTCTTGACATCCCAGTGAATTTTGCGAAGCCGACTCATTTCTGCTGTAAGAGTAATTTTCAAATTTTGCTTTAGCACTGTCTAACAATCAGTCAGTTTATGATTGTCCTATGCGGTTCTGAATGATGGACGATGCTTAAGCAAGATGAGAATAGAATTCTCAATGCAGAAATGACGGAGAGAGCGAGAGCGAGAGCGAGACTTAAAGAAAGAGACGGAGACGGAGACATAGAGAAACAGAGGAAGGAAAGGAAGCTTGATAGAGACAGAGACAGGATGAGAAAGAGAGAGAGAGAGAGAGAGAGAGAAGCACACAAGCAGGCAGACAGATATTTTAAGACTAAAGAAAATGAGGAACAGCTACATATATCTATCATTAGGTAACCGATGGTTTTGACATGTTGAGGCCAATTGACAGAATTCCACACAATGCACTACATGCAAGATTCGAAGGAAACAGACACACAATGACTGAATCAAGACAACCAAAAGGAGGACAGAACATCGCTTTGACTATCATCAATGGGACCATCTGTCATGACAAATGAACGAGGACAATGGATATAATTCATTCATACCCATCGCCGCCAAATCGCTGACGATGGGAACTGACGACGACGACGATGATGATGATGATGCTGTTGCTTTTTATGAGGATGATGCAATACTAAAGCAATATTGCCAATATGCAGGCATGACGTGTTAATGTAGTGCCTGAATATACAAGTAACACCTTTTTAAACTTGATACGCCGGATGTCTTGAGAATTAAGTCTGTAATGGCCTCGCAATCGGTCTCCAGTAGCAGACAGACAGACAGACAGACAGAGAGACAGACATATTGACAGACATACAGACAGATAGATTGACTGACTGACTGACTGACAGGTCGGATTCACAGGCAAACAGACACAGGGTCTCTGGGTCTTCTCAGCCTGTTGGCCAGATCGGACGAGAGATGACGCGATTGCCTTCCAAGACTCAAAGTCCTTGATAAACAACTCGTGAGCCTGTTCCTGCCCAGCCTCCTTCTTCTTCTCTTCTCCATCCTCTCCTCCGCATCCTCCTCATTCCTCTCTTTCCCATCATCTCTCCTCTCCCTCCTTCCTCTCCTCCTCCTCGTCCTCCTCATTACTCTCCGAAACCTACGCACTTCAGTTTTGACATTCCAGCTACAAAAAATATCAGATTCAGAAATAGAAAACAAACTGTTTTTAAAGTCTGGCAAATGATTTGCATTGGAACAGATTGGAAACACTCGATGGTGCAGTGGTTAGCGTGCTGTACTTTCGACCGAGATGTCGGTGTTTCGAAATCCCCTACAACCCCCTCTGACTCTCATTAATTAACCTACTATTATTATCACTGTTAATATCATAACATATATTGCTATTATTCTTTTCAACAATTTTATTAACGACGACGATGATTAAGACAATGATGATTGTGAAGAAATACAAATAATACTAATAGCAATGAAGTTGAAACAATTTTAATTATTTGTATTAACTGACAAAGTTTTCTCTTTCTAAAACGATGCTCCACAATGATTCCTGTGTCGTTGATCTTGCAGAGCGGATGATGCGTCGAAGGCAGCCCTTGACAGCCGAGAACAGATTGAGAAGCTCATCCAACAGGTGTCCGACCTGGAGGCGGAAATAGGTCTACTGCGCAGGCGCCACAACACCCTGGAAATCGATCGCGAGAAGGACAAGAAGCTGATCGCACAGCTTCAGGATTCGCTCAACAGAGCGAGGATTGTAAGTAGTTGTTGGTGTTTGATTACACTGAGAACGAGGACGTCTGCATTTACAACGACGATATCATTACCTTGGCTGGGGTTTAAGTTTGGCGTGCCTTGAGTCCAGTATCACAATGGTTGCCAATTAATGTTGCTACAACAACTACACCAATGATATTACTTCTATCAATTCTTCCATTAATACTACTATCACTACTACTACTAATTGATTAGACTTATCCCACTTGCTAGTTGGTTGTGAGGCGCTATATTATTTGTCATTAATGCTATTATTATGATCATTACTATTGTCATTGTTATCATCTTTATTTTGTTATTACCGAAATTTTATATAGTTCTTCCAGCATCTTTTGCTCAGAAGTGCCAACGCCTCGACGGCGCATTTGTAGTTGTAATGCAGAGCAATTGTGCGCGAAGGACTTGCTCAAGGTCCCTACACAGTGACTCCTCAGACGAGGGTCGAACCCGCTCACTCAGCACACACTGAGTGTTACGGGCTGACCGCTCTAACCGATCGGCCACTGTTAACTTGTTATTATAGGCGGAATACTCTGAAAGAAGCATAGCTGTCTCCTATAGATTATTATTATTATAGCCTGTTCTCATTTCTCTCTTGAATATTAATTACGAACCTCTATGACGCTGTTGTTTCTGTTGTATAGGACCTGGACAACGAAACGTTGCTGCATATTGATGCTGAGAACCGTAGACAGACCCTCGAAGAGGAACTGGAGTTCCTCAAGACAGTTCACGAACAGGTTCGAACCTCTTTGAACCAAATCTAAGGTTATGCTACTTTATATAAATATAAAAATTGCTTGTGGCTCAACCGTCAAGTTTTTACAGGTCCTTCAAGCCGTTTTTCTTTAGTCGTGGCCGCCGGACTGAGAGCGCTACCGAGTAGGCTCTTGAAGGAGCGCTATGTAAATGCTCAGAATGAAAGAATGAAGGAATGAAGGAATGAAGCAGGAAAACGTACAGAGCTCATAAAAAGCTCTTCCTCTTTCAGTCAGGATTCAACTCCAAGGTATTTACTACTTTGCATAACCAGATGATGAAACTGGGGAATTATGCTATTCCTACTGAGCATTGCAATACCAATTATGATACGTTTCGATAAGTAAGTTTACGCCTACTGACATGAAATACTATAGCAATGTCAAGCATTGACCTACAGTGTGCTTTTTATGATTTCCTTAACCTACTCATTGTATTTTTCTAAAAGGAGCCATACCAAAATCTTTGCTTTTGCCAGAGGTATAAAGCCATAATTTTAAAATGCAAGCTACCTATCGACGTAAGTAGAGGGTAAAACGATTTACCCATAAAGAAAAGGAAAAACATAACAGTAATGCACTATAAACTTGGATGCCCATGACAGCCTTATTCCCCTTATCCGATAGCCTGATGGACAAAACATTTATAGTCAGGATGCTATTGTAAGACTTACACGCTTAACAGTGATTAATAGAGATAAATAGGCATTCGACAAATTGTGCTTAGAAATTGGTTAATATGATAAAGAATATACTTACATAATTACTGGTTCGGAGGTCATATTATGAGAATCTTTGTTGATTTTCGTCGCTCTTGCAGGAGCTGAAGGAGTTGGCGGCACTTGCTTACAGGGACACAACGTCTGAGAACCGGGACTTCTGGAAGAACGAGATGGGTCAGGCGCTGAGGGAGATTCAGGACATGTATGACGACAAACTGGATATCATGAGGAACGAAATCGAGTCGTCGTACAACCTCAAGGTACTACTACGCTACTCTTAAACTCAAAGGTAGCATAACATTACGCTACTATAAGACTAAATGGTGGTATAACACTTGAGGTACACGTCTTTTTGGTTGACGAAACATACCCGCTTCAAAGTAAGTAACATGTCTACCTCAACAATTTGAGTATGCTTCATATTCAAAAACTATAGTAAGGCTTACCTGAAAACGTCTACTACTAACTGAGGATAAAATCGTAACATGCTCGCGTCAATATAAGCGACATACTTACCTCAAAGGAAGTAACATTCTTGCATCAATTTTAATAACATGCATGTACTTACCTCAATAATTAGCATAATTATTTACCTTAAATTAAGTAACTCGTATCAATGTAAGGATGCTCCATCCTCAGAAAGCTGTCTCCTTCAAGATAACATAGGTGCCTCAAATGAGTCTATTACTACCTCTTGACTATGCTTACATTTCACGGTAAATGTGTTACTTCCCGAAAAAACTTTTATCTTCAAAATGTACTGCTGCCTGAAATACGTCAACTACTGACTATAACAGATATCATTTTATAATCGAAAACACTGATATAAACACTTGTAATGTAAAAGATTGAGTTGGCGATACAACTTAATAGGCAAAAGTTGTTCTGCTGCTGAGCCTACTTTTTGGAAATGCTTCTCTTCTCTTGCATTGATATTTCTTACAGTATTAGTATAATGTCAGAGAGAGATATTATAGGTTGGTACTTTTGTGTTCTCACGTCCAACAGCTTCAGGAGTTCCGAACCGGAGCGACCAGACAGAACATGGAGTCGATCCACTCAAAAGAGGAGACGAAGAGACTGAGGGACCAGCTCACCGATCTACGCGCTAGAATCGCTGACTTGGATGCTCAGGTTAGACTACACGCTGTTTGGTAGTTGCTGGTACAAATTTGTATGGCGCCTGATGTAAGTCCCTCAGAGGTCTGTTAGCTAGCTCATTACCCATGTCCTCTATCTAAGTACATGTATATGAGTACTGTTCTCAATCCTTTCCAGATATTAAAATTTATGATGAAAAATATATATAATTTGAATAACATCCACTTGCATTCGTAACATTTCATTTTCATTTCAACACATTCAATGTGATTATAAAATATATAAAATGATATTAGATACAATGCTCCAGAAGCATTATAAACCATCTGGAGACTTATCTCTAAAATGCCGTGTTAGGGTTTCTTGTAAGGTATTTAAAATACGTCATGCCTCGATGCCATGATGACGTAACTGGTTCCTGTTCCGTGTAGAACGCGTACAGAGGCGCGGAGTTGGAGCGTCTGCGGCGGGAGAAGGAAGAGCGGGAGAGAGAGTTGGAGGCGGAGAACAACTCACTGAAGAGCGACGTTGCTAAGCTGAGAGCAGAGATGGAACTCATTCTTCTGGAGCTACAGAAAATCTCCGACACAAAGATGGGTCTCGAGCTGGAGATAGCAGCCTACAGGAAACTACTCGAGGGAGAAGAATCGAGGTGAGCAGAATGAATGGATGGATGGATGGATGGATGGATGGATGGATGGATGGATGGATGGATGGATGGATGGATGGACGGGTAGGTGGATGGATGGCTGGATGGATGAATGGATGGGTAGGTGAATGGATGGACGGATGGATGGATGGGTAGGTGGGTGGATGGATGGATGGATGAATGGATGGGTAGGTGAATGGATGGACGGATGGATGGATGGGTAGGTGGATGGATGGCTGGATGGATGAATGGATGGGTAGGTGAATGGATGGACGGATGGATGGATGGGTAGGTGGGTGGATGGATGGATGGATGAATGGATGGGTAGGTGAATGGATGGACGGATGGATGGATGGGTAGGTGGATGGATGGCTGGATGGATGAATGGATGGGTAGGTGAATGGATGGACGGATGGATGGATGAATGGATGGGTAGGTGAATGGATGGACGGATGGATGGATGGGTAGGTGGGTGGATGGATGGATGGATGAATGGATGGGTAGGTGAATGGATGGACGGATGGATGGATGGGTAGGTGGGTGGATGGATGGATGGATGGTTGGGTAGGTGGATGGATGGATGGGTAGGTGGATGGATGGCTGGATGGATGAATGGATGGGTAGGTGAATGGATGGACGGATGGATGGATGGGTAGGTGGGTGGATGGATGGATGGATGGTTGGGTAGGTGGATGGATGGATGGGTAGGTGGATGGATGGATGGATGGATGGGTAGGTGGATGGATGGATGGATGGATGGACGGGTAGGTGAATGGATGGACGGATGGATGGACGGGTAGGTGGATGGATGGCTGGATGGATGAATGGATGGGTAGGTGAATGGATGGACGGATGGATGGATGGGTAGGTGGGTGGATGGATGGATGGATGGTTGGGTAGGTGGATGGATGGATGGGTAGGTGGATGGATGGATGGATGGGTAGGTGGATGGATGGATGGATGGATGGATGGATGGGTAGGTGGATGAATGGATGAATGGATGGATGGATGGTTGGATGGTTGGTTGGATGGATGGATATTTGAGCGGGTTGATGGATGGACTAATGAATGAATGAATGGATGAGGAAGGAACGAATGAGCGAACGATGGATGGAATTGGTGAATAACTGAACGAACGAATGGGTGAATGAATGAATTATTTAATTAATGAACGAACTAACAACTGAATGAATGGACGAAACTAGTAGATTGTTGGGTGAACGGAAGAATGGTTGAATGAACGAGTTGACGGATGCAGCCGTAACAGTGACGATGATAATGATGACAACGACCACAGTGACGTCGATGAGGATGATGATGACTACTAATGTGAATTGTCGTTGTTGTATGTGATGATGTTAGGGCTGGACTTCGTCAGCTTGTCGAATACTGGTCAGGTGGTGGATCATCGTCTAGTTCTTACATCTCAGGTGGAGGTGGAGGAGGTGGCGGCGGAAGTGGAAGCGGATTTGGAGGAGGAGGCGGAGGAGCTCTATCAGGTTGCCATGAACAACACGTCACTATTGAATTGCGCTCTGATGTTATTGATGAGCTTTGATCTATTATTGCTATTATTAATTTACTTATTTCAGAATTTGCCAGAGTTAATAATAATAATAATAACATCGATAAAAAAATAATAATAGTATTATAATTATTATTATTAATTAGCATTATCATCATCATCACCATCATCATCATCATCATCATCATCATCATCATCATCATCATCATCATCATCATCATCATCTTCACCGGGATTGTCGTCGTCGTCGTCGTCATCATCATCATCATCATTATTATTAATATTATTATTACTACTACTATTAATATTGTTATTACAAAGTGGTGGTTGTTGTAGCAGTAGTTGTATCAGTAACAACAACAATGCTTTCTTCTATTCCACCAGCATATCATGATCATCATCATCATCACGACGACTACCTCCAGTATTATCCATACTAACCGTCACCATCCCCCTCACTAGATCATTTCTATGTAATCATCATCATCATCGCCTTCATCATCTTCATCATCATCACCTACATCATCTTCATCATCATCTCCACCAACGTAATCGTTATCATCATTACTTAGAAATGCCGCAATGCCTTTGAGAGGTCTTTGATACCATCTTAATCCTCGATGTCTTCTTCATGCTTGGCTGATGCGTTCCGCTTGGTAGATTTGAGCGGTGCCTTCAAAGGGGAAATGTCGGCACGCACGACCTTCCAGCGCAGTGCGAAGGGACCAATCACAATCGTTGAATGCTCGGCCGATGGAAAGTCGCTTACACTGGAAAACACCGGAAGGAAGGTACTAAGCAGGACTGTTAACAATGCTCCAACACCAATTCTTTTCATTAGAAGTATTTCGATACCAATACCCAAACATTTTTATTAGAAGTATTTTGATACCAATAGCAACACTTTTTATTAGAACTATTTCGATACCAGTCCCAAAATTCCTCTATTAGAAGTATTTCGATACCAATACCAATACAGTCTCTTAAAAATATTTCTATATAAATATCAATACTTTTTCTTAAAAGTATTTCGATACAAATACGAATACTTTTACCACTACCTATCGATAGACTAACTGAATTCGCTCTTACCATTATTCAAAAAGTATCGGCGACTCCACTTTCAATTCAATTTCCTCCTCTTCTTCCTTACCGCCTTGTCCACTTTCTCTACCACTGCTCCTCTACCTCTCCCTCCTTCTCCTCTTCCTCTCTCTGTCTCTCACTCTCTCTCACTCTCTTTTCTCTCTCTCTCTCTCTCTCTCTCTGCCTCTGTCTGTTTGTCTGTCCACCGGTGATAGGTGATAGGCCTGTCTGTCTCTTGTTTTAACCTCTTGTCTGGTATTTGGTCGCAGGAGGAGAACATTGGCAAGTGGAAGCTGACGAGGAACGTCGACGGAGAAGAGAAACTGGACTATCGCTTTTCCGACGAATATCTCCTCCAGCCGGGTCAAAAGGTCAAGGTACGTCACATCCGGATGTCACCTACCATTACAATAGACCACGTAGGTCTCGATCAACACGCACATTTAGCTAAATATACACAGCGGTCTAATCAGGGAATACGTATATACAATATGTACAACTGCATATTTATATTAAGTGTATATATAATAATATTATTTGTATTACCATTTATGAGCAATCGTTCGATCGATTATTCACGAGCGCTGAGACGGTTGGAGGTTTGAATACTGTTAATGCAAATAGCATGGCGCAGAAAACATAGTGTGGCACGGTGGCCGATTGGTTAGAGTGGTCGGCCCGTAACGCTCAGTGTGCATTGAGTGACCGGGTTCGACCCTTGTTCGAGGACTCACTATGTAGGAACCTAGAGCAAGTCCTTCGTGCACAATTGCTCAGCAGTACAACTGCAATTGCGCCGTCGAGGTGCGTGTGTGCACTTCTGAGCATAAAATTTGGAAAAAGGGCGATTTCTAATTTCAGAATTAAAAAAAATAATAGACTACTGTTGAGTTGTTAAGCATGGCTGACCTTTACATTGTGAGGGATTAAGTAAAGCCTGAAGGCTTAAGTTGTTCTGTGTGTATGTTAATGTCTAGTTGTGGGCGAAGGACAGTAAGCCACATGACGCCACTCCTGGAGATATTGAGGTTCATGCAACAACTCTTGGCGTCGGGTCGCAGATCACCACAAAGCTCTACAACACCGAGGGAGAGGTAAGACCAGTGACTCGAATTTATAACGATCACCATCTTATAATATTATTACGGCTCTGTTCTGTGTTATCAACATAAGTAAGTATATGATTTAATGAACCGCTTGCATGAGCACTGCGTGGCAGTGGTAGCTTAACAGGAGATTCAGAAGGGTCCAGTGCCCCACTAACTGAGTGGCTCCTCCACATTTTAGTCAACTTTTCGTTAAAAAACATACATCCAACTGGCCTCTCGGTCAGGTTCTCCGGTCCCATCCGTGACCTAATTTTATTGGAAAAGTCTACAGCCAGCACTGCTTAATTATTACCTTTCTTGAAACAACCTGTTACAATCACAAAGCGATCACATTAAGTATTTACAAAACAGACTTTCTCGGAGTTGTGAGAAGAAGCAGAGAGAAAGTAAGCAATGGAAGTGTAGAGTCACTTATATAATTGTAATGGAATACTTATATAGCGCCAATCGATATCAGAGGCGCTTACAAATCAATACATAGCTAAACGGAGAACAGGAAAGGCGCATCCGGAAGGCAGTAGGGGAAGAGAAGTGTAGCTCCTCCCGAAATACACGGGAGATAAAATCGCACCGAGTAAAGGGACCTGACTTCACGTTTAAGTCAAGAGTAGGTTATATCCTGAGAGGAGAGCAGGTCAAAGTCATCCGCCAAGATGATAAGGGTGTTTGACCATGGGCGTCCAGACAAATGTCCCCAATTCAGGTAGGGAGATGTTGTGTGAGTCTTATGTTGGAATATCTTGCCTTCCTGACATTTGGGACCGGGGTTTACCTCCATCACTTAGGGGGGGGGGAGCGTCTGGTGTGCAGGTGTCCACTGCACGCAACTGTGTCTAAAAGCACAAGCATAATAATGTAATATTGTAGGCCTACAGTTAAATACAATCATTCAAGAGCCTTTGAGCAGAAAACAATGACCTCCTTTGTTTTCTACTGTGATTACTGACTTTTTTTAACTAAATAGGCCTACATAAGTGATTTTAAAGGTTGCCCAGTAATTAAGTTCATCGCCATGTTTTTTCTTTTCTTTTAGGATCGTGCTACCCACATTCAGAAGACCCTGTATTCTTCGTAAATGGTTACGCGATCCGGTCCTCTGTAACTTCGACCCTCGTTTCGATCATGCCTCCTTCAGTCGACGGACGAAGAACGCATCAACGACTTATTTACTAGCCACTTGCTGCAACGAAACCTAGCAATGAACCTGCGCGAAGAGTCGTCATTCGTCATTTGCAATTGTATAGCGCATTTTTTTAAAGAAGTTAAATGAAGGCGCTATATGGTGTACTCGGACACGCACACACATGTCGGCATATATTGTTGTACTTAGGATCTGGTCATCGTGTATGTTCACACGTGTGCATGTGTCCAATTGCATGAGACTTGGCTTAAGCTTTTTTAAATCGCAAATTAGTTTTAATCGCAGTAGTCATTCTTTACAATAGACAGGGCTGGAAGGAGGCTAATTTTTGGAGGCAAAATTACAACCGAGAAGTAGGCCTACATGGGAACTGCCCATGCACTGCAGTTTAACACCGACAAATCCAATGAGCGAAGAAAGCCATTTGAACGTCAGAAAATAATCAAAATTCCAATTTATTTACAGTACTGCATTAATTATGACTTTAAAGTAAAATCTAAGAAACCTAAAATGGTGAGGTTTTAAGTTTTTTACTTACAATTTTTTTGTCGGTTAATTATGGGTCCACAGTCCTGATCATATGCGACAACTATAGACCTATACTGACCTCGCAAATGTTCCACATGATGTTAATGACGATGATGTGTAGGCCTATGCCCTAGTAATCTGGCTGTGAAGATTTGTGAATTGTAACTTTCCCAAAATAGAGGTAAATTAAGACTTTCGACTATTTTCTGTTCAGAAATAGTAACTGTACCACCAAAAAGGGAATAAATGCGCCACATGAATAATTCCTTGTCGCGCTGCTTCGGGCTTTGCTCTTACGGTATGATTTGAATGCTGCTGTTTCTGTGGACTTTGCCTCATCTACGCCTTTCAGTGGCAGATAGTCTTGTTATGATAAATCGGCTATAGAAAATTACCGCCAATAGTTACGTCACATATCAGTAGAGTAGTCCTGCTTTTCGTACATTAGATCATAAAAACTCTTGGTCAATAAACGTTGCACGAACTACACAGTGTTTATTTTAAACGAGGGTATAACGATAGGCAGCGTATTGCATTTTATAATACAGCTCGGTAGGATAATTGAGTTCTGTGCCTAGCATCAATCTGGTGCCCCCACATTTTGAAAATAGTGCATGCATGTTATGGAATAATAAGTTATTCGATCCTAAAATTTACGTCCTTTCCATATTTGCGCCCTGGGCCACGGCCCCGCTGGCCCCCTCGGTACGGCCCTGATCCTAGGCCCTATGGTTTTTGTAAACCTTTTCGAAGAATAAAAAATTGTGCAGTTGAGAAAAAAATTACTCGCTCAATCACAAAGTATGAAACGGAATCAGGCTTGCTCAAAGCACTCCCAATCCCATGGTAAGGCTCTGGAATTTCATCACCTACAACGTTGCGGCTCAGTAACATTGGATCCGCCACTTTTTAAAATCTGCTTCGCCCCTAATAGCCGAGCGCGCGTCAGAATATTAGGACATTAGTTTGACACTTTAGCAGCTGCGTAGAAGTTAACAAGCCCAGCGTGAGTCATCGCTGTCACATCAACGTGACGTGAGATTCCATTGCTACGTCACTAACAATCGATTATTTATAGGCCTACGTTACCAGATGTAGATTTCTAACAGTCAATTCGATTATTACGTCACGGTGACGTTTAGTTCTATTATTGCACGAACATCAGCGCATCGATCAGTCAATATTACGTCATTAGATAATTGGCCATACTACACGTACATATATTGAGGACTATAATAAGTGCTACGTAATTGCTGCTGGTGATTATTACGTCATTGTTAGGCATCATCACCGCAGTGTCTCAGTTTTTAGTTATGTTTAACTCAATGTTTTTAAATGCAAGTTTTTTTCTTGCTTTCTGTTCAATAATTCGTAGATCTGCAACAGAAGGAGGTAACTTCAATTAAGGTATTTGATTTTTGTCATGCCCGTTTCCATGGTGATCCAAGGAATTTAGAATAATGCAGCAATTAAAAGCAATTAAAACGGAGCTGGAAGTCAGAAAATTAAAATACCTGCAACCTACTTACAATATTTTTATTATTAAAGTTTGACCTGCGTTCATGTACCCAGTAAGCCTATCCTTTCCTTTATCGGATCCCTTGGACGAGTCCAAGGGATCCGATAAAGGAATTGTTCCAGTATGGTGTAACCTAGGGCTACAGGATAGACTTACAGGGTACATGAACGCAGGTCAAACTTTAATAATAAAAATATTGTAAATAAGTTGCAGGTATTTTAGTTTTCTGACTCCCAGCTCCGTTTTAATTGCTTAGCGAAGGTTCTAGAAGAGCGAGGGGTTAAATCGCAATCAATCCCCTCTCAGCTTAAGCACTGTTGTACAGTTCACTGCAGACTTAAAGTTGTTGTTTCGATAGACTTGAGATACGGGTGTTTAATGTGTCTGTGCATGTCTAATTAAGATTAGGACGTCTTCATTGCCTGCGTGTTGGTGACCTCTTCCTCACGAGTCGGCAAGGCTTGATGGTGTTAGGAAAAGGCATCGAAGATTGAAATTAATGCGCTGTATGAACTATGAATAGGCCTAAACGAATGAGAACAGGTTTGTCCAATATATAATATTACGAGCAAAGCTACAGAGGCCACAATTGAAACCAATGTCGCTCATATTATGTGCTAAGTCTCAGTAAGGATTTTTGCTTAATGAGCAAAACGTCGACCTATCAAACTCAGACCAGAACACAGCAGACCTACATTGCTCATCTGTCTTTGTCGACTGTTCTTCTACCGGAGATACACCTGATTACTGATGCCTTCTCCATTGAAAACTGGTCAGAGAATATGTAAATCTTAAAAGTTCATTAACAATAATAACAATAGCTTTGTATTTACTCCTATAAGGCAGGTCACATGTGAGAAGCCATCTCCATTGGAAACTGGTGAGAGAAAGTTACTTCCTTAAAGTATTGTAATACTACTATTAGAACTAATACTAAAAATAATCAAACTACTAAGAAAAGACATTCTAATGTGGTAACAAATTACAATATTCAAGCATACAACACATCTGTAAATGGGTCCCGAAATGACAAGGCCCCTATTCAAAGGGGCAGTAGGGAGAAGGCTTGAACTGATAGCAATGTAATAAATAAGGGTGTCAACTGTCCCGATATGGCCGTGACAGCACCGGAATCGACCCAGGCCATACTGTCTCCTGGGCAATGCTTAGTTTTTGTCCCGCAGTCCAGGAATAGATAAGCAATTATAAAAGATTATGCGATTCAATGACATCATCCACTCAAATCCAAGTACCATGAACATTACTGTGACAAAATATTCATGATCATAATTTAATCGTAAGTGTTTCGACTAATTGACTTATGACGACTCGAAAGTCTCAAAGTTTTGAACATCACCCTTATTTTATGAATCGATGTTAACAATGAACTGCATAAATAATTCATCATAGTGGCAACTGGAAAATGCAGCAGAATGGGTTTGTTCAGAGTTGGCAAACCCAGTAATAAACAAGAACAAACATACACACAGCAGACCAATTTTAACAACTTACTTGCAGTCTTGTAGGCAATGTTAATACGAAACACTTGCAGTCCTGTAGGTTGTGTTAATACGAAACACTTGCAGTCCTGTAGGTTGTGTTAATACGAAACACTTGCAGTCCTGTAGGTTGTGTTAATACGAAACACTTCAGTCTTGTAGGTAATGTTAATAAAAACACAACGACCACTTCCGTTCAAATTATCATTTATTGAAAATATATTATTTTAAACAGGCCATGTACAAGCTCCTACAAATTCTGTTACAAGCTTCCATAGGCTGTTAAGGCACAAGTTGAACACAAAAATAAATCTTCTTTTACAGGAAACTCCTAAAGCTAGAATAGTCAGAAATAAAAACGAAAGCCCATATTACCAAGTCACATCTGGCTTCTTCATTTTATCAAAAATTTACATCTGTATGTGTGTAAACCAAATTAAAAGTAACATCTAGCAACAGCAGAAACTGCGACGTACATCTTGCATTCGGTGATTACTTCAAATATTCATAATAACAAACAACCATAAAAAAATATCAAAGCTACAGAAATTTCCTAAACACAAATCATGAAAAATAATATTTAAAAAACTTGATTTGGTTACAAATTGAAATATATTTTGTAGTGCTTTGATAAGCAGTTGACATAGATATTTGCAAAAACATGATTTTGTTAGAAATTGCCTCAGAAAATTCGAAACATGATATTGCTTGGAGTCTGTTGAAACTTTGGGAAATTACAAAATCATTAGTTATTTAAAATGCTTGTTTTTTTGCCACAAAACGCAAAAATTAATGAATTAACGTTATTACTGAATTAATGTCTTACCTTACCACATCTCATCTTAATGCAGGGGTGTCCAGGTAAAGGGGGACCCGGACACTTGGGACGGGGGTTTGCCTCCATCACTTAGGGGATTGACTATAGATAATATTATAACCGATACTGTGTGTATTATACCCAAAATCCGTAGGAAGATTTCAGTCGAGGTCCCACCCTCATCCACGCATCATCTGAAGACGTTCTTATTTCCTTGGGGCCGTCCTGCTGAAAGCGCCTCTGTATAACCAGTACCATGAGAAGCGTCTTATAAATTCTCAGATATGATACGACACAATAATACAACTTTTGACAACAGAAAGCATTTCCACAAAAATCTGAAATTGATTAGCTTTAGGTTGGCATACTGATTTTACATCAGATAGCAAAACCTGCTTTATGCCTTTACATACCAGGCAACTTGCTGTACACTTAACTATACAAGGCACATGTCTGTTACTAAAACAAAAAACAAGATAATGCCAGAAAGATACAGCAAAGGTAAGGCAATGCTTCATGCTACATCAGAACAGGCAACATGACGATAAGTGGAAGTGCAGGCTCTGGCAAGGTAATGGAAGCTCAGATGAGGCAAGGCAAAATAAGGCGGCATACTTCACAAACTTAATGTCATACTAGCGAAATAAAAAAATGTGGTTTAAAGCATAAATGTATTCCTATATAATGATCGGGTCTTTCATTCAAATATTTTTCAATTATTATACAATTACACCCCTCTGCTTTGTGTCCATATCACGTTAGAGTCATGCACATTCATTTTCGCATGTGTCGTTTGAAAGGCAGCCAATGGAGAGGCTCAAAAGCTCATTTCTTGTAGTTCATGTGGAGTTCCGGTTGAATGTCGCAAACCATTGCAAGCAGTTTCTCGATGGCAACCTCTTTGGTTTTCTCAACGCTAGCACTGATCACAACAAGTTGCTTCGCCGTATCTTCATCAATCTTGGCTTGTCTGTCACCGTGAGAGCCAAGCGTCTAAAAAGATACAACATAGAATAATAATAATTTTCTTTTAACTTCAAACAGACAGACCGCAGTACGATTACAAGTACAATATGAACGAACGATGAAAAGTTATTACAGGAGTCGAATTTAACTGTCGGCCAAGCAAGGCACCCATTAAATTTAGGGCATAACCATAAATCGCCTCGGCCGAATATTGGACTATTCGGAAGTATTCGCCTCTGCAAATATTACACCCGCAAATAGCTAAAAATAACTTTTTGATAAAAATAATTTTTTTGGGATAAAATAATATTTTTTCATCAAACAAATTTAGGACATAATTATAATTAAACAAGAACTTAACATTTCATAGAATTTAAAAAAAAAATAATGATGTTAAATTATATATTTTTATTTCTTTTGGTTGCATTCCCCATGTGGCAACCATATCAGTAATTTTCCCGCTTGAATTGGCTCCACCCACTTTTCGGTAAACATTAGAGTATAAAGACGTTGTTGATAACTTCATATTTCAAATTTTACGACAAGGTTTTATTTTTTCTAAAATAAGGTTACTAAATAATAAATATATTGCTATAGCCTAGAGTGTGATGATACGCTATATGAAGGATATTGCTATAGACTCTGCATTGACTATAGATCCTTAGCTATGCACGTGGCAGGTTAACTATGCTTTGAATACGGATGGTACTCGCTGAGTTGCTGGCCAGATTTGCCGCTACTATTCAGTTCGTACCCGGATCCGCCAAATAGTTCTTCCAAATACTCGGATTCGGTACTTGGTGGAAATTGTCCACTCGGTTATGCCCTAATTACATTATACATCGAATTGACCAACGCCGCCGCCTAGTGAAAAGAAGGACTAGTCAACCTTACGGGTATGGGTATTGAACGCAGTTCCTCAGCTCTGTGCCCATGTGTGTTCATCCATTACTACACTGTCACCTCTCATTCAAAGGAAAATACATTTATTGAAAACAGGCCCTATAAACTCCCTACGCATCCTGTCCCAAGCTCCCTTTAGATTCTGTTAATCACAGAATGCATCAAATTTAGATGCAGACGTCTGCCTTGGGCATAAACACCACATGTGTAAGAATTGCTATTAATTCTAAAAAAAAACTGCCATTGGTTTCGCTGCCATCAAGAGGTTTCTACAGAGGCAGATGAATGGTCAGCAATACTCTGCCTGCAATAAACTGCTAATTACAGACTAGTGGTAGCGCTGGCCTTGAAAATTTGGTACGCAATTTTAAACTGTAATTTAAAAGCGAAATGAAAACAGAACGTTTTAAAACAGGAAATGTCCAATTATCGTCCGCTATGAAAAGCCGTCAATATATAATAGCTATTCTGAGTCTCGAAAATATCAATTATACACCGTAAGTACTAAGTATGTATATTCTGACGAAGTTGAAAATTTCATTCTATTTACAAATTATTTGGTTAACTATTATAATTTCTTTTATTTCGTTAATAACTTGTTGAAATATTTTTGGTGATTTTCTATCTTTCTTTTGGGACGCAATTGCGTATTTTGCCTCTATGCAGTGCCGCAAAGTGCAATGCCTCTTCAGAAAACCTTGTTACATACCACTTGTTCTAGGTCTTTGAACAGCTTCTCCCGCTGCTTGCGATAGGCTTCGATCTCTGCGGTGGCTTCTTCCTTTGCCTGCTTCACACGTCGTGCTTTTCCTACATGCAAATGAACGCAGATACATACATTACAAACCTGACAACACACTATATGAGTAATGTAAGAGAAGAGCAGTCCTTTAATCTAGCACTGAGACAGTCATCGTCGGATCGCGGTGTGAACTTGATGCACCATCGATTGGCATTAGACATGGGCGTTATAGACTCTGCTAAAACACTATGTGAGTAATGCAAGAGCAGAGCAATCATTTAATCCATGGGCGCAATAAAAGTGCTGATTAATCATAATAATTAGGGCATAACCAAGTAGACAATTTCCACCGAGTACCGAATCCGAGTATTTGCCTCAAGTCACAGATTCAAGTTTAATCACCACATGCACAAAATGTAAATATAGATGTTCTTATTAAAAGATGTAATTGGGAAAATAATTAAATTAACCATACTATTGGCCTGACCTTAAAGCAAAGATAAATGATGTTGCAACATGGTAAGTGAGGCAATCCACATTGGAACCAAATTACATAAAATACAGGAAGATTACCTGGCCTTGGTCACAACTTCTGTTGTGTCTCCAATATCACCTGTCTATGGGATTTTTCATGTTAATTCATTTATTAAATTCAGTGCACCTAGACCCAATAAACTTCAGTAGTAGGATATGGACAGGGCCCATCTTGACTTCTGCATATTGGCTGATTTTGTTACATCCAGCAAAGTTATCATGTTTAAGCTGGGGATTAACGGGTATTAGGGAGCAAGAGGTGTAGCTTTCTTAGGCTAGTCTGATAAGCAGGAGAACGATGATGGTTACGTCACATGATCGCTCTGGGAGTTTCCAGACTGATGGAACAAAGGCCAAGTCGAAACTGACGATAAGTATAACATCGGTATATCTCTTTCACAAGACAAAACTAAGTGGAAACTACTGTTTCAACGTCGAGGTGAGAACTTTAGTAACCAAGACGACACAGAATTATGTAAATATAAAATCAACAAGCCAATTAGCTCTGACCGGATGTGGAGATGCACAATTTGCACATCAGATGGTCGGGCGATCTTCGATGACTTCGAAGTCAAGCAAGATTCATATAACGACCCTTGCCAGTCCAGAATTTCAAAATAATATTATTTAATGTTCATTCGCTTGTTGTTTGGAATTGGTAATGCCGTAATGTAAACTGCACAACAAGTATGAGCGAGAGAAAGGAGCTGATACAAAACATAAATACGTACGTTTCCTAGCCTCCCCAACTTTTTCGCCGGCCCGTTTTTCGGCTAGTAAAAGTTGCTGAACTCCATCTGATCTGCTTGCCATTTCTTCTTTCTCGTTTGTAAAACTTATGTTAGGACTACAGGATCATCTAGTATACAGATTTCACGATCATGTGAGATGGGACACCTCCTAAATGCACAAGTCAACCAAAGAGTTACAATTAATCACAGAGTCATCACCATCGATGGTTGTAATTATGTGGCGCTGGTTTTATCAGCAACACAATTTTTATATGTAGCGTATACTACCTACGAAAGAAATTGACCCGACTGGGCCACAGTAAGGACGCGGGGCATTTACCTTGAAATCTGGTTGATCCCGAGATAAGCGCGTTGTGTGGCAACCCTTATGCCATCAGCTAACAATAATAAAGAACTAAAATGTGTAATGAATGTTTCATGCTTTTGAACGGTTTTTTGGAACGGATTTTCTACAGCGGTCATAACTTTACGGCATCGACCCAGCTAAAAAACACAGAGAATGCACTGAGAATGGAGATAGAAGGCAATGAAACAATCTGATGACAATGATGATGATAATGATGATGATGATGATGACAATGATGGTGATGATGATAATGATAATGATGATAATATAATGATTTCTCTGCTTGCATATGCTACCCGGGGTTGAGAAGAATGAGGTGGTTTCCCATTGCTTTCCTTCCTCACGGACAATTATGGGTAATCAAGTTGAAAGAGTTAAAACTCTTACTCAGTATACTATAGACCTCTGCATATTGGGCAACGGATTCCCTCGTCCACTCGTCTCCTCTTTCCATTGCCAGTTCCTTCTCGGCCTCATTCCACGACATCTGAGGTGACAAGTCGTCTTTGATGGTTTCCGCCAAGTTCTAAAAGACAAAATAGTGATGCATAACGTTGCAAAGCAGGAAAGGGAGTGTGCTATAGACGACAGCGAGAGAAAGACGTGGAGTAACCTAGGATAGATTGAAAGAGAGCAAAACCGAGCTGCAATATGCCAACAAAAATTTTCTATGGCAAAACGTAGGGATATGTTGTCAAAAGCTTTTCTAAAAAAATCTGGTTCAGCCAGACCTAAGACAAAAATTTTGGCACAAAATGGAGAGAAAATAGGGTCAGTAGATTAAAGAAGAGACAAAATTGAGCTATAGCTATAAGCAAACCTAAGATAAGAGGAAGATAAATAACAAAGAGACAGGCAGACAAGAGAGAAATTGCCGTGTGTCTCATTATCTTAATTGACATCCCGCTACTTAGCATCTTCCAAACGACCTGACGATTTTGTCAGCAACCAATCGTCTGTCCATCGCCAATTAAGTGACCATGCCCATCTCTATCAACTAAGTCGCAAACCTTCATAGAAAGTAGAAACTGAAACTAACCTAGCTGCTTGTAGGACAGTCGGTCAACCTAATCATTGCAGTTGATCCTGACTGGAATTGAGATCCTTCGAATGAAGAGCTTCACACGACCAGCGGTTGATGGCATTACGTACAGGTCTCTATGGAAACATTGTAAAGAATGTAATGTATTTAAATTAGGTCAAGTAGAGCAACTTATTTTTGCTAACTTGGAGCTACCATCGTCTGGCACTCTGAAGCTCAAATTGCCTGCTTGTATGAAAATGCTTGGGTTATGGCTAGAATAAAACGACCTCAGAGGAACAGTCATGGCTTCATAGAATCCAATGCCATAAGTTCCTAGCACCAGGTCTTCAAAAATCGTGACCAGCGACAGAGGATTACAAAATAGACAAATACAAACTAAAGCATCCAGTGACCCAGGATCTCAAAAATGATCAGAATTTCTAACCTAACCTCTGTAATGCGGATAAAATGAAAATTGACCTGTTGAATATCAGCGTATTAATGATATTATCACACTGGACAGCGCAATTAACTTATTATCAATAGCCCATTAGGCACTAAAATATGTTCAATTCAATCTTCTCTGCAATCTACAATTAATGTTCGAATATCTAATTAGGCCTAGGCTACTCGAAAACAAGAGAAGACAAGAACACGTCCATGTAGAAATAAGATAAGAGAAAGAGAGAAAACAATAGGTCTTCACAACAGAAAACAGATTAACTAAGGAGAGAGAGTTAAATTTGCTAAATTTAACATTTAGTAAAATACCAAAATTAATTTTTTAGGCCTACCCCAGGCCTAGTTATAAAGTATCATCGACAGGTCTAAATGGCAAATAACATAATAGCATCAAAACGTGTAGCTTAAGATCGATAATTCGATCTCTAAACTGAAAACATTCTATTAGAAATCGTTGTTTTGAAATTTGTTAAGTCTACTTGCTACTTCTCGACGAAAATTCAATCGAAACAGAAGTTGGCGATGCAGATTTGCGAAAATTGTGCAAAAATCCGGAATTCGACCGTCTTCTTCGAGATCTACGCCGCAACTAAAGATCAATACGCTGACGTAACCATGACGACATTTCGTTTGTTCAGCATAGTTAACATGTTCATTCATATTACAAATAAGTAAGTAAATTAAGCATATTCTTTAATAACGATACTAATAGTTTTCGCTTAAATTCAAACCGCTATATGATAACATAAATAGGCGCCTATTATATGTTATACACTTATTTAACTAACAATGCTGCTTAGTGAAAGAAGGACGTGTCAACGTTACAGATAATACAGTGATCTCACTCGCAGGGCCGTACCGAGCTCTAATTGCGCCCTGTGCCTAGCATCAATCTGCCCCCATATTTTGCATTTTTTGAATATAATAAGTAAGTAAATTAAGCATATTCTCTATATAAAATTATTACATATTAGTATTAATACATATGAAATTATTAATACATATGAAATGACTGAACTGGTATAACCCAAGATGGTATAACTCCCACCAAAAACTTTCTTAGTTGCACTTTTTAACTGTAACTGTAATTTTAGTTTTTATTCTTGAATGAAAATAGGGCCATATTTGAAGAAAGAATGAATTTATAGAATAATAAAAGTTATGACATACTGAAATTTGCGCCTCCTCCATATTTGCGCCCTGTGCCACGGCCCCGCTGGCCCCGCCCTCGGTACTGCTCTGCTCACTCGGTTCGTTAGCTCTGCACCCCACCCCTCATCGCTAACTCAGCTGGATGTTGAAAATTCGTAGTCCGATGTGCAACCTGTAACCAAGGACCAATATACACCTTGACCTGTAGCTAGGAATAGGTAGGCCTATAATCCCTATATGAACATTATCAGAATTTTAGATAGATATTACATATAACACCAGAATAATTAACGTGATTTTGACTTGAGACCTGCATATATCAATCGATCAATCAATCAAAAAATACTTGATTGACCGCCCCTTCAAGATATCTACTCAGAGGCGCTCTCGGCCTAACCCTCGGCTGAAAAGGACAGTTTTAAGAGAGGTGTAAAATGAAGATGATGAGTTCTTAGGTAAGTGGCGGAGCTCTATGGGAAGTCCATTCCAGATGGTAGGTCCCACGACCGAGAAAGCCCGATTCTGCATGATGGAAGTGCGTGCAAAAGGGACGATCAGGTCGACATGAAAGGCAGAGCGAAGTGGTCGTCGACCACTACTAGCAGTGATAGGGCGACATAGCTCCTGCAAATAGGCAGGTGCAGTACCGCCAAGGCAGCACCAAACTAAGGCAGATACCCTGAATAAGATGCGCTGGGGTAGAGGCAACCAGCGCAGGATATTCCGCATGTAGGCCCTACTCTGATACTTGACGTGTCCTGGGAATCCCACCGATCAGTCGGGCGGCCGCACGCAAAACCCGCTCCAAACGCCCAATCCGAACTTGGGGGAGGCCAGCATATACTGAGGAGCAATAGTCAAGGCGACTGGTAACAAAGGCATGAACCAGAATAGCTGCGGCGCTGAGGGTAAGAGCCACCAATTAAGGGAGTCTATAGCACTGTGGCGTACAGGCCACAGGCTTGAATGACGGATTTATTTTTAAATAATCGGCTCGCCATAGCGTTATGTTAACATACATTTTTTACAGCGTTGCGCCTTGCAACTTCGGTATAGGAGGGAAGACCTACCGACGTTTGTAAGTCAGCGCATAGCTTGCAGATACATGAATAGGCTTGAGTATAGCCTGTCATACGGTGCATTGCTATATATGTGAAGCAGTGGTTCGTACTGCTTCATATGTAGAGTGGTTCTCGTACCGCTCCAGAGATCGTTGAGTGATCGTAAAGTTTCCCATATAAATACGACCCCTAGTGACAGCCGCTCTCGCGGTCAGGTCGGTGCTGCTTTTCGCTGATCTGGCAGGGTGGGCCCCTCTGCCGTTGGTCGCAAGACGGACCGTGCCCTGATCGTAGGGGTTAAGAGGCTGACAGAGGAGAGACCGATCGTGAGAAATGCTCACAAGTCTGGGTGCCTTTCGAGAGTTCGGTAAAGTCCGATAAGCAGAATAGGCTTACGCAATTGCGTACCCGAAGAAAGATAAAAGATCAAATTTTAACGAAATTATGGTACATCCTTCAAAATTTTTTAAACGAACATCATGTGCGGAACATGCGCAAGCCTATTGGCGCCATTGCGTACCAAATTTTTAAGGGGCGCCATCACTAAGAAGTAAGAACACTCATAGAAATCCGGGCCCTTAGCGGAGCAGTCATGGGTCTGGAAATTATCTTTAGACTCCATGAGAAAATTGAGTGTGGCCCGGCCCCTAAAAATCCCCGGCCCCCCGGGTATTTGCCCTCTTCCCTCTCGGCGCGCCCAGCCGGTTATTCCCATATTGCTTCCTTCTATAACCTAAAATTATATCCAATAGCCTGACCTGATGCATGGTTTAAATTTAGCAACAATCTTTTTACAGAGCTAAGACTATGCCTATACAGCAGCAGCTATACGCCTACGTAATTAGGTAGGCCTAGGCCTATACATAGTGCTGATCGGCAGTGGATATGGACCGAACCTTTACACTCGAATGTTTCTAATAATCGATAAAAACGGCCTTAATTAACTATAGCTGTGTAACTTAATCATAAGTTTTCGACTAAGGGCGTTTTATCGATCAAAAATCAATCCCATGCATGCATAGTCATGTAACATGACTGTTTTGTGTAAAAATACCTGATGACAAAGAGCGTTGGGATAAGATAGCCTACGAATTCTGATAAGAAATTTAAGAGCTGTTATAAATAATCTGCTGGTGTAGGCTATTTACACTGTATCGCAGAGAGTAAAAAACAACAAGCAATCATTTGTTTCATGCGCTATCGTCATATTATGTTGCTCAAAAGAGGCGTAGGGGACTATATAGCCCAGAGTTGACCACGGGTCAGGCCGGGCCGGGCCGGGCCGGGCCGGGCCCGGGCCGGGCCCGGGCCGGGCCGGGCCAGGTCAGGTCACGAATATCTGTAAATTAGGCGGGTCGGTTCGGGTCAAGATCCTGGCGGGTCTGACCCATTTCGACCCATCATTTTTTTGCAGAGTTTAATTTTCAACTCAGTGTATTCAAAATGTAAATCAGTTACAATCAAATAATTTGAATATGGCGCGCGAAGGAATTAGCGCAAAGACGTAGGGTAACACGTACCACGACATTGGTCGGGTCAGATATTTGGATCCCAAATACTTAGCTTACTACTGTTAATTGACCATGTAGTGCGAGAATCAGCAGTAGCATTGTGGGCATGACCTAAACATATGTCACTCAAAAGCCTCAGCATGCAGTTGTTCAGCAATGTTCGTATGGAACCTATCAACCTGTTAACTGGCTTATTGGGTGATGGTTTTGTCATTCTATGAACCAGCACTCTAGGTTTTCGTTAAAGGTAATTCCAAAAAATTTCGAATTTAGCGCCAGCGTCTGTCTGCAGTTTTTATTTTCTAAAATTTATACCAAGGCAGAGAAAGTGCAATGTTAAAAATAACTTTATTTTGAAATGATCGAAGTCTAGGAAATATCCATGTGTATGCCTAGACCTATTAATCACAATTCATATCAAGGTTTTGGAATCTATGGATCGGTTTTTAGTTGCTAAGATTGTTTTATAAGTGGTTTGTGAAACGATAATTCTCAGAAAAGGTTGGTCACGATCGTCGATAACAATCGGAAGTGTTGGCTATTACGGTGGTCGGCGCAAGATTTCGATGTAGGTCAGGTTATGGGTCACGTAGGCCTATCCAAGTAACTGGGTCGAGTTATCGGAAGCAGCAGGTTTCAAAGGTTAAGGTTTAAAAATGGGGTTTGTGCGACTCGCGTGATTTGAGTTGAGAGTTTGTTAGGGATTGTAAAATGGCTTATATGTAGGCTAAGCGAGATGACGCACACATTGGCGACTAGACTTTCCTTTGCGAAGTATATCGCGGTAAGTTATGTCCAAGTTTCCTAGTTTACAATTTCAGGATTATAGCAATTAGTATACACTAGATTGAGATTGCTACCACCGTGGGTTCAAATTATAAACATCCAACGTGGGACTTTTTTATGAATTTTGATGCATATGATTTGTTAGCCTATTCCAACGTCAGTCGTTTCGCATTCTGTTTATCTCTTGTTTCTGATGGACTTTGAATTTGTCAAGATGATCCTTCGCCCGTGTGGGCAGAGCCACTTGCTGGTTTCGCTAGAATTAAACAAAGTGCGATGAAGGATAGGAAGTTGTTGCACCCGTTTCACAGTTGATATGCCTGTGTGAAGTAGGACTACGTAGATTTCTTTCTGGTAATGAATATTGCTTGAAAATATTTCCAGGTTTGAAGTTCCATGCAATTTATAAGCATAGAATGTTTGAGATTGATTGGCCCAGTTGCCCTGACGTTGGATTTTGATTGGACAGCTGCAAAAGACTACAATTTTTGTCTATGATTTTAGTTGATTGGTATCTTGTTCATTATGATAATATCACCTTAGAAGTCATAAGATTAGATTGGAATCATGATTCTGATGCCTACTGCGTGAGTAGGCATTTTTTATTCTCGTGTGTTCTGCTGTGGTCTAAACCTAGAACTCCTGCTACACTATCTGGAATTTTCCTCACTAAACCTATGACAACTTATGCATAATAATTATTTTCGTCTTTTGGTATGCTACCATTGGTCAGAATAAAATGCTTTTGGCATGTGATTGACACAAAGGAATAAGTAAGATGAAATTTCCTATAGATATAAAAACTACACTAACCCTGACCCTAAACGACCCTCACAACGCCTAACCTGACCCTAATCGACCCTCACAATGCTTAACCGACCCTCACGGCGCATAATTATAAGAAATTATTGGTTTTTAGAGTGCGCATATGCTAAAGGTTGCACAGAGGTTTCCACGCAAGCCACACCCAAAATATTATGAGTAACAAGTCCCCAGATCTACAAGTAAGCTGAGAGCACCTCTGAGCAGTTTTCTTGAAGGGGCACCTTAATATAAATTCTCCAAACAAATGATAAATGTTTTTGTTTGGCTGAAAAATTCTTCTTAAACTGTGCTGAAACTATGTATGGGAGAGGCAACAAGCTTTCTTTGCCAGCTAGAGTGTCAGAGGTTTTCAAAATCTCGCCCAAGCTTAAACATGTTTCCGTTTTCTTTCAGGGAAGACGAAGATTATTACCAATGGGCATCAACACTCTACTGAACTCTCTGCCAGGGGAAAGGCGGCAGAGGATTGGGCCACTGGATGTGTGCCCATACTCAACTCAACAAAACCTTCCTCGCATGCCAGTCCCCCCTCTTTCGCAGACCCTGCAGAAATTCCTCATGAGTGTCAAGCCCATTCTTAAGCCCGACAAGTACAGACATGTCAGTGAGGTTGGTAGTACATATTTATCAATTAGTTTACAATTATTTAATTCTTTAATGATAATTTATTTCCATTTAATAGAAAGAGGTTTTTTTATTAATTATTTAACAATAATTTAATTATTTAAAAATAATTTCCTTATAGTAGAAAAATATTTTTTATCAGTTAGTTAACAATTATCGAATTCACTAAAATTAATTTTCTTTGTAATGGATAGAGACATTTTTTTAATCAATTAATTAGCAATTATCTAATTCTTTAATATAATTTTTTATAATTATTGATAGAGTTACTTGCCTGTCCTAAGATGGTTTTGAAAAAAACAATTTTACACTGTGTTTGGTGCAAAACTTAAGGGCAGTATAATTGCCTTCTATAGTTTCCCTCTAATTTAACGTGTTATACTCATTTCAATTTGTTTTTCTAAAGTTAGTCGAGAAGTTTGTGAGACCGGGTGAGGCTGGCGAAAAGTTGCAGAGCCTCCTGGAACAAAGAGCCAAGAATACAGTCAACTGGGTAAGACAATGATCAATTCCAGAATCAATGTGATCATTCAATCAATCAATCATTCAAAACCATTTTTATGATTGAGACATCAATCAATCAAAGTCAATGCACTTTTAACAAATTACAATAGTGTCAGTCTTATCATCAGAGTCTTAACACCTCGGTGTGATGCTCAGCAGTGGGTGATCCAAAAAGGGACATATCCTGCTAACTATGGATTCTCTTTTACACAACGGATAAGTAGAAGGCGGCATGTTATGTGTGTTTAGCAAATAACTGTTTTATGAGACAACAGCAACAAGCAACAACTTAATTAAACAAATAGCAATGAGTAGATTATGTTAAAAATTAAGTTACCAAAAAGTGAACATGGAAAGAATGAAAAAAGAAGAAAGAGAAAGAGGAAACGAAATGCAAGCAAGCTTATGACTGTCATTATTATTATTAATCGTAATTGTAATCCCAGCATTTCTACAGTGCCCACAAAAACCAAGTCGCAGGAACCAGCTTATTCACAGGCGCTTATTCTAAACAGAATTGATAGGCAGAGGTAAAAATCCAGAGAGTCAAGCAGGCAGACGACTAAGGCGGATGGTGTTTGGAGTTGAAACAGCGAGGAAGGTAGAGCGAATGGGAGGATTCAGGATATTATTTGTGAAAAAGCAGTGTTTTTAGTCTTAAGTGGAAAACCTGTGGAGAGGTGGCAAGAGGTGAGGCGTTGGTGAGTTCGTACGATGGATCTTATATTTGTCGTAATGCTGGAGGGAGTTTTTTTTTATTATGCATTTCCTAAGTGCTCCTACTGTCTAATGATTAGGCTAAGTGCCAGTTAATGGTGATGATTATTAACCATGCCTTGCCTTATAGAAATGGATTAGAATTTCAATTGTGTGGCACGGCATTATATTATCTTACTGTGCTATAGAACCTCACTGAATTACATTACCTCACTGCACTACACTACCTGATTACATGGTATTACATTACCTTAATACTATGCATTACATTACAAGACAATGCTCTGCATTATACATTATATTACTTCAATCCGTTAGCTTACCCTACCACATTACATTACCTTATTACAGTGCATTGCCTCACTGCATTTATTGTTCTGTGACCTTCAGCTGGAGGAGTGGTGGCTCAACATTGCCTACCTGGAGTATCGTCTTCCGGTTGCAATACATGTCAATCCAGGAATCCTGACTCCAGCATTGCCTTTCCATGGCCTGGACCAACAGCTTCGGTCAGAGCATTGTCTTTGATTTCTGTGTATGAATAATAATAAGGCAGCTTATGATGGTCAATTACCCCACGAGGTACCATGTAGCTAGTAGTTGCAGTTTAACCATGCTGTATGATGACAAAGATCATTGGCATCACCCTACACCCTTTATCCAGGCTTGGGACTTGCACTGTCAGGGTGCAAACAGTGGCAGAGTTCCCATGAGTTACCATTTGCGTTGGGGTAAGGTAATCAGCATCAGGCATGGTATATATAAAAAGTGTTTTTAAGAGACATTATCCTAGTGTTGAGGATTTTTTGACTTGGCAGATAATCTGAATGTGATGTGGATGTTTGAAGCAGGAGTGCAGTCCATAATCTAGTACAAGAGTCTGCCTCGATAGTGAGACATTGTCGACTTTGTTTACTTTGCACAGGCATTTATGGACAGTGGATCAGTCTTCTAAAGAGCAGCTCTAGAACCCTCAAATTGCAATACTTAGCAGTTGTCGTTAACTTGTGATTGTAATTGAACATTTATAAAGTGCCACTCAATAATTCATAATTTACACAAAAAGTAACAAACACTGAAGTAAGAAGAAGACTTAAACATCAAAGAGAATGTGATGCAAGCTATAATCAAACGAAAATTGAGACTATTTGGACACATTTGTAGAATGGATAATGAGAGAAAAATAAAGAGCGGCTAATGAGAAGAGAGTGGTGTGACCAAGATGAGGTTAGATTTAGATGTATAGTGTGATGGGCGCCCTGTGTGGCTGCCGGCTGTCAAATTCGATTCCTGTAATAACTTGTCATCATTTGTTCATACAATTTTCTAATCACTGACAAATTTCGTCATCACTCATTTTGAGTTTATGGGTTCGACTATATGCGAGTCATCGATTTTGGACGCTATTTTTGTCAAAAAATTACACTTCGACTTATACGCGAATCGACTTATATGCAAGTATATATGGTATGTAATCATACTGCAGTTTGGAACTAAACATAAAATATATAGAAATGAAGAGATACTAGTTTGTAATAGTTAATTCTTGGTCTCCGGAAGTGGTACAATAGACCAGACAATTGACTTCAGACAGAAATTGTTTTGTTGTTCAGCTATGCTGCCAGGTTCACGTCATACCTCCTTGAATACAAAAAGATGATTGACGAGTGAGTAAAAATGTCTTTTATTTTATTTTATTCTTAGTTAATTTATGAATGCATCAAACTGCTTCCATAAGTATGTGTTTGCTTGAAGATAAATTCAATATCTTATAAACCTAGTCAGTTACCACTCATTGCTGGTATGACGGTAAAAGCATGCCATGTATGAAAAGGTGTACTAGGTGCTTACTAATTAAAGTAGTTGTCGACTTATTGTAGTGGTGATGATTTTCGTTTCTTCAATGCCTAGTTTTTAAAGACTTCTTCAGTGGTTGTAAATAATGACGAATATATATATATATATATATATATATATATATATATATATATATATATATATATATATATATATACGTTGTATACTTTCATGCACCTGAGAGGTCTTTACTTAGCTGAGGTTTTTTTCTCGTAACTGTTGAAAATTCAGGATCACTGGTGATATACCCATGAAGCTGATTTCCTGATTTTAGATCGACTCTTCCTGTTGATCGACTTGGGAAGAATGAGCTCTGCATGAAGCAGTTCTACCGGATATTTGGCTGTTGCCGAGTTCCGGGTCCCAAGCGTGATGGAGTCTCCATAAATCCGGGCGATCAACTGGACTCTCCCAAACATGTCACCGTCATTCGTAACAACCATGTACTTGCAATACTAGGATTCTACTGTTATAATTTTTTATGTATGCATGCATGAGAGTCTTTGCTGGTTAAGGTTGCTACCTTCACGATGTTGAGAACATTCCAAAGGTACCAAGTTGCCAAAGAAAGACCTATAATGAAAGATTTTGTTTGGTTTATTTTTATATCTGGTCTTTTGAGAACATCACAGAGGTGTGCCAAAGAAAGCCATAGATTGTATGAGATTTATACAATTAGAAATAAAATTGAATTGTTGGGGTCATATGCAATGCTTTTTGTGGTTTTCTGACTTTTTGAGAGCCTCATGAAGAGACCAAAGTACCAAACAATGGCTTACAGCATAAAATTGTTTTGTAGTTCGTCTTTCAACAGCGAACAACACAGCATATTGCTAGTGAAATTTGTTTGTTCGAACCTCTAGAATCTCAGGCTTTATTTCAGCTCTGAATAAATTTTCTGTAATCTAATTTCAGGCATCAGAAAGTATGGGTTTTTTCATTTCTTCCCTTTATACCTCTGCCGATTACTTTCTGTTCTTTTCTTTAATTATTAATTCCATACTATTGTATTATGCTGGTTTGGAGTTTATAAAAAATTATTGGTTGTGTTTACCTTGATGCCTAAGCACCAATCACTAAGTGCCTCGTCACTATCCTCTGATGCGACAGAAATTTAGGAGAATAAAAAGATTATGCAAAAGAAATAAATTTATTGCTGAGCATTTTTTATTTTTTGTGGTAGATATTCTCCGTTGATGCCTACGCGGCTGATGGTCGTCCTCTGACTGCTGGTCAGTTCTACCGACAGCTGGCCAAGATTGTCCTGCTGTCTGATGAACCGACCCTGCCCATTGGTATCCTTACGGCTGACCACCGGGACAGCTGGTACAAGACCTATGCAAGGCTTGTTCAAGGTATATGCCATGATGACCTTGTATTTTAGCTCACTAAGCTTAACATAGGTATTTGAACAAAATTGTAAGACAAAGTCAGTCAATGAAGACTCCGATGTTTTGGACATGTGGAGGAAGAGAGAGAGAGAGACAGAGACAGAACAACAGAGAGAGAGACATTCAGACAGAAAGATAGTGTGTGAGACAGAGAGAGAGATAGACAGAGAGAGATAGAGACAGAGACAGAACAACAGAGAGAGAGACATTCAGACAGAAAGATAGTGTGTGAGACAGAGAGATAGACAGAGAGAGATAGAGACAGAGACAGAACAACAGAGAGAGAGACATTCAGACAGAAAGATAGTGTGTGAGACAGAGAGATAGACAGAGAGATAGAGACAGAGAGAGACAAAGAGAGATAGAGACAGAGAGAGACAAAGAGAGACAGAAAGAGAGAGGGAGTGAGACAGACAGACATAAAGAGAGACAGACACAAACAAACACACAGAATGCCAGTTGACTGAATCCCACACCAAGCGCTACATGGACGATTTGAAAGATAAACAAACAAAGGCCATCATATCTGTCCTCTATGGTCACACTTTGCAGCTCTGTTAAAGGCCGTTCCTCTCTTAGATCGGCCTTTGCTGGAAAGTACGTTGTCCCTTGTACACGTCTTGTCTTCGGCCGGCGGTCATTTACTGTTGCCGGTCCGTCCATCTGGAACTCTCTACCTCCTCATGTTCACAACTCTCTCAGTGAACTTTAAATCGTTGATAAAATCATGATATGAGCCTCCGACCTCTCAACTGGCAGTTTAGCATCCTATCCACTATGCTACCATACTTAATGATTCGCATATTGCTAAGTTACAAAATGCATTACTTGTTTTCTGTGCTTGATACATTACGTTTCCTGGTGATGCAATGCAGATGAAACAAATCGGAAGAGCCTGGACAGCATCCACCGAAGCATCTTTGTGCTGAATCTGGACAAATCCTGTCTCCAAGGCAACCCGGTGGCAGACCGTGAGACTGTCCTCTTAAACCAGATGGAACACGGAGGCGGAAGTCGACTGAACAGCGGAAACCGGTGGTTTGACAAAATATTCCAGGTCCGTAACTGTGGCGGGGTTGCGTAAGGAGTGCTTCCGAGTAAATTGTCTTGCAGGTGCTAGGTAAAAAGAAGTAATGAATATTGAATGAATGCATCAGATTGAAGCTACCATCAAGGAAGTTGTTCTGATTTGGTGTCATTTACAAGAACCAGTTACACCAGACCAGTGTTACTGCCACTTCAGATCGATGTTACTACTGTTTCTGACCAGAGTTTCTACCGCTGTGTTTCAACACTGCTGCTGTTGCAGTGTGGTATTACTTCAACTTAATTCGTTTTTATTATTACCTCAAATTCAGATATATGTTATATATTTGTTTATGTAGCAATTTACTCAGGGCTGTTGAGGATATGGCTTAAATCTCTTGGCTATGGCATATGAGAGTTAATGGCCAGTCCTCTCCTTATTTATAAGAAGCAACAGAATAGTCTCGTTAACGTTGCGATGTTTTAGGGGCTTAATTTAATTAGGTATGGCATATGAGGGTGGATGGTCAGGCCTCTCCCTTGCGGTATCATATTTCCATTGACAGTGTATAGTCAGTGTACTCATTTTGGGTGAGTTCGCTTAGGGGTGCAGGTAGAAAGGAATCTGTAAATTGCTATTTGATTATGTAAATTATTATATCTTATTTGCATTTAATCGTTTTCACTGTTATTTTGAAAAGACAATCGTGACACCAGATGGCGTAATTGGCTTTAACTATGAGCATTCGGCTGCGGAGGGACCTCCGATCCTCAATCTCATCGACTACTGCTACCCACGTCTGTAAGGATATGGTTGAATGTGAAATTCATTCAGTGAGATTTAAGGTTTTTAATCTTTTTTTTATGGGCTGCTTTTTACTCATAGCTGTAAGTATACTTCTGAATGTAATATTCATTGGAATTTCAGATTTATAATCTCTGTTTTTATGGGTAGCCTTTAATCACGTCTGTATGGATATGGCCATATGTAAAATTCAGTGGGGTTTAAGATTTGTAATCTCTAATTTTATGGTTTTCTTTTTACTCATGCTATAAGGCTATGGTAAGATGTAAAATTAAGTGGAGTTTTAGATTTTTAATTGATATTTTTATGGATTGGTTTTTACTCATACTGTAATGATTTGGCAAAATGTAAAATTCAGTGGAATTTAAGCTGTCTATTTCATTGGTAGCTTTTTAACCTGCTAACATTGCTGTGGTATGGTATTAAACCTCTGATGACAAGTTGCGTTGGTTTACCAGTCGCATTTAGTATGCACATTGTAATGTGTCAACCCTCTTACATTATCACAGTATGGTCTTTTACCTTTTCAATTTGAGTTTACTGAGTTTAATTATTGTAATTCGCACCTCTGTTGTCAGATAGATAACGTGAAAAGTTATTTCCTGTTCATTTGTTGTTTTAGTAAACAAGATGAAAAGCTGGTGGAGGATTCAACGACTTTGGTCGCTCCAGAAAAGCTGAGATTCAACATTGACAGTGATACAGAGAAGGCAATTGCCTCTGCAGCCAAGTCATTTGATGAGTAGGTTACTTATTATTTTTTCACTTATATCTGGGACGCTCGATAGTGTAGTGGGTAGCATGCGGGACTGTCGTTCGAGAGTTCTGGAGTTCAAATCCACGCCAGTTCAAGATTTCTGTTCCGCATGTGCTATTTAACCAATTCAGCTGTGAGGAGTACACTGACCGTACGACACTGTTGATGGGAAGATGATACAGCAAGGGAGAGGGCTGTACCCTGCACTCATTTACCATGAGCTGAAGCTAAGAAAATTAGCTCATTTACTCTTTATACCCATTGATATATTTTGAGGCTATCTTGGGGTGTGCTCTTCTTCTTTCTTAATTTATCGACAAAGTAATCGCAACATTGCCTTCTTTTTCAATTGTATTGCTTAACCTTGCATTACCTTATCACCATTTTATTGTTGTAAATTACCATTATCATCAGTTTCTCTATATCTTCGTTTTCCCGTTATCTTTGTTTGTGCCTTATCTTCATTTATCGTAGTAATTAAAACACTTGTATTTGCGTTTGACGATTGGTTTGCAATGTTTTACAAGAAACACTTTTGCTTTTCCTTTTGACCAGCCTAATAGAAGATTTGGAGCTGCGCTATTTCAGCTTTACACATTTCGGTAAAGATGCGTTAAAGAAATTGAAAGCAAGTCCAGATGCCTTCATCCAAGTCGCTTTTCAACTTGCCTACTATCGGTAACTTCTGGCCATTTTAGAATTTACTTTAAAATAAATGTGCTTGTTTGATCATATTAAACTGCCAACCCAGAGCTTATAGGTATTCAAATCTCTTCCAGGATGATAAAGTATTGTTCCATGCCACTGGTGCCACCATGAGAACTATGTTGTAATTAAGTACATCACCTGTGCACTGTTGATGGGAAGGATAGTCGATGATAGGAAGGGGATTGGTCACCTTCCAATTGTATGGTCAGGGAAAAAAGCATAGACAATGGATGCCCATGGCTGGCTGCTTCTCAAAAGTTAGGCTAGCGGAAAGTGGATTTTCTTTTAGAATATTTGTCGTTTCAAGATAAAGTTAGCCTGAAAACAACCACTGCCTTGCACATTAGCATAGTGATGCATAAATATAATGATTCATTAAAATAATGATTCATTAAGATAATGTTGTATATATGTATGTATTAGGCTATTTATATAGCGCCTTATAAGAACCTCTCGAAGGCGCTAAATGTAAAATTTAGCGCCTTCGCTAAACAGGTGAAGATGATCTAAATGATACTTTAGAATACTGATACTTTAAAATACTGATGCATTAAAATAAATATACATTTAAATGAAGATACATTAAAATGATGATACATTAAAATAAGGATGTATCAAAATAACAATGCTACTGACGTTTTGAGATGTCTCACGTTCAGACCAGTCGGCTTCTTTCTCTAGGTTTCATGGTCAATCGGTGCCTTCGTACGAGAGTGGGTCGCTGCGCAAGTTCCAGCATGGCAGAACAGATACCATTCGTTCGTGTTCATTAGCGTCTGCAGCCTACTGCCAGGCGATGATGACTCAGAGCAAAACATTTCAGGAGAAAGCAGATCTTTTGAGATTGGCGCTTGCAGCACATCGCGCATACACGGACCAAGTAAGACATTAATTTACTCCTTGCGTCTGTTCTTTCGGCTCAGTCTCTGGTGCGACTACTCCGGTCGTTTTCTCTTGTACCCGTAGTGCGTTTGCAGACGGTATTAAAAAATGTACTTACTTACTTACGTTCGGCTCAGTCTCTGGTGCGACCACTTGAGTGGTTACGTTAGTCTTGCATCTGTCAACTGGCTTACCCACCAAAGTATCGTATTTGTAATCATAAACTCCAGTAGTTATTGTTTTTTATTAAAATTTTATACATGGAACTAAGTATGGGCATTTCTGGAATTGTTCTATGCGTCGTATGTAAAATCTTACGGTAAGCAGGTGAAGGTGACTGATTGATAAATCGACGGATTGATAAATGCATTATTGATTGATAAATGCATTATTGATTGATAAATTGACTGATTGGTAAATTGACTGATTGATAAATTGGCTGATTGATAAATTGACTGACAGATTGATAAATTGATTGATTGATAAATGTATTTATTTATAAATTGACTGATTGATAAATTTATTGACAAATTGATTGATTGATAAATTGACCAATTAATAAATTGATTGACTGATTGATAAATTGACTGATTGATAAATGGAATGACTTCTGTGTAATGTGACTTATTATGTAAGGGTGTTCTTCCTGCGGGATTTTGGTCATTTTTAGGTTCCTCCCTATTGCAGCTGCCAGTCTTATTTCTTACATCAACCCTTAATATCAAATGTATACTGATTGAAGTACCATCAGTTGTCAGTTGTCAATAAAAAAATTGATTATATTTATTGAAAAATTTATCAATTGATAAATTGACCGATTGAATTAATTGACTGAATGTTTAATAAATTGACCGATTGGTGCATTGACTGACTAATTAATAAATTGACCGACTGATTGGTAAATTGATTGATAAAATTTAATCTTCAGGTGATTAATGGTCAAGGCATAGATCGCCATCTGCTGGGTCTGAAGTTGATCGCCCTTGAAAACAAGATGGAAGTTCCACAGCTGCTGCGAGATGAGGTTTACGAAGGCACAACTGCCTGGAAGATTTCCACCAGTCAGGTCAGCAGAGATAGTGGTGTTGATGGTAGCGGATATAATGGTATCAAGTGCGGTGTGTAAAATAGCATGTTAGTGTTATTGTAAGTGGTAATATGTATAACAGTAGTGGCTTAGGTGAGAGCTGGTGGATATACTGATGGTACTTGAACCTGTTGTTGACCAATCTGAGACATCTGCAGCAACAGGGTTTTGCAAGTCGCTTAAGTCTGTTTTCTTGATTGGTGGTTGGCTGGTTTGGGAGCGCTCATGAGCAGGTTCTGGAAGGGGTGATATGTAATTGCTCAGAATGAATGAATGAATTTATTATCGTGATGCTGTAGCTTTAATTAATTTATTAATTTATTTAACTGGAAGTAACACCAATGTTCACAGTCCTTATCTGCAAATAATATATAAGAAATTTTGAAAGTCAGTCTTTTGGTGTAAGCAAGTTGAAATGGTGGAATTTTTTATCTGAGATTGGAATAGCATCAACTATAGGTAGAATGGAGGAATTGAGCATTTCAGAGGTGGATAGAGCACATTTAGAGGGGGCCTATGACATAGAGTGATAGCAACATCATTACACGAAAATGGCAAGTTTTCTTCCTTGGTGCCTGATCTATCCCTGACACTGTACGGTCGGTGTGCTCATTATTGGAGAGTTGTCTGCGAGTTACCAGTGAATCAGAATCTTGAGTAAAAGGGATTTGAACTACGATCTCTCAATTACAAGTCCAGTGGGCTAACCATAAGATTACGTGCACACCTACCTACCCAAGCGAAATTTCGCAGTGGCTCCAAAAGCTTTGGATCCATGACCCAAGAAGGTGTAAGAGCTCTTGAAGCTGTAGTTTTGGTTTGATTACTATAAAGTCAGTCTTGTACCACCAAGTACATTGACGGGGGTATGTGATCATGGTTAAGACTGCAAATATTTCGTGTGGTTCTCACGATTATGTAGCTCCAATAACGAGATGAAACCACAATTGAACCATATGATCTTCAAGCATTCGTGGAAGAGTTTCAAAGAGTAGCAAGATGTTCCCATCATGGTCGATGATGCTTGGGCATTCTGGTGATAGCTTGGGCTAGTGAGTTTCGGAAAAGCTGCAGATGCCTGAGTTGGGTGGTATTGAGGTTGTGAAAGTGGGAATGGCAGTGATCAAATTTGTTCCACAAGGAAAGGGCCCATCCATATAGTACGTAGGCAATAAAAGCATACTTTTGGACCCGAACCTTTTTGGCACAAAGTACAATTTGTGGATCCCCGTCAATGCAAAGGTACATCTGAACTGTATCCCCCCTTACAAATATTAAATTGCTAAAGACATCTATCAGAAATTAATTTTAACGTAGGCTATATTTGTTTTTTGTTAAGCATCATGTCTCATCATCGTATTTGCCTACGTACATATTTTTAAAAAACCCTTCCCTGCCGAAATCCGAAACCTCCCCAACTGCATAAGTAATATGTGTATGGGCCCAAACATGCGCGGCCACAGTAACACTTCATTGAGGTCGAGGTGGTGGAACTACCAAATGCGTTGCAGAGCGAAGACATTTGCCGTGATTGCCTTGTTATGTTTGTTTTAGGTTCCATCTAGGCACGGTGGTTTGCTCAGCTTTGGTCCGGTCGTTCCTGACGGGTACGGCATCTGCTATAATCCGATGGATGATCGATTCCTCTTCGCCATTTCCAGGTGGAGGTCGAGTGCCGAAACGGATGTCGTGAAGTTTTCCACCTACCTGGAACAGTGCCTGAACGACGGTCGTGCTCTTCTGGAACTTGGTTCCGGTTCCAAGCTGTGAGACGCATCAGTCAGCTGCAGAGAGTCAGCAAGAATTATAAATATGGTAGCAGCTGTTACATTCTCATGGTAATTGTAAACAGGATGTGGACAAATGTGCCTTCACGATTTACTGTGCATTATATCCTACAAGCGCACATTGTACAGAATTAGATCATGGTCGACTGAAAGCAGTGGGTATTGTACTCTAATGTCAACGTTACAGCTATACCTTTTCTTCCTAGGACAAATTGAATCGGGAGTTGGTTCTTCCTTGGACCTGTGAAGTTTGTAAGCAAATGTGACTACCTTTTCTTTCTACGACAAATTGAATTGTTATTTGGTTCTTCCTGGGACCTTTTGAGCTTCGTGGTTGAACAGTTCAACCTGCTGAGTTAATTTTGTATTTATTTTTATATTTATAATGTACTGCTATATAATGAGATTCGTATGATGACTATACATTGCCAATTACTTGCTGGAGCTTTACTAACCCCCCTTTTTGTCGATTAGTGAAATTCTTTTACCGTTTATGAAGCTGAGTATTTCAATGTTTCAGAAGTTTTGCTTGTCACAGAGGTGGATGAACCAGTGCATGATATTATTAAATTATGTGCCATTTGTGTGGCACAGTGGCCGATCGGTTAGAGCAGTCGGCCCGTAACGCTCAATGTGCGCTGAGTGAGCGGGTTCGACCCTCGTCTGAGGCGTCAGTCAATGTGTAGGGACCTTGAGCAAGTCCTTTGCGCACCATTGCTCTGCAGTACAACTGCAGTTGCACCGTCGAGACGTGTGCATGCACTTCTGAGCAAAAGATGTTGGAAGAAGGGCGGTATCAAATTTCGGTAATAAGAATAAGAATTTGGCGAGCTACTAAAACCACGACAAATGTTTTTAACATTGGTGCCAATCATTGTTACCGATACCAATTATTCGAACGATCTACCAGGTTTTGAAATAATCGTCTTGATGACATGTATTGGGACAGATTGAGGCAAACTACATGTATGTAGCAGTTATATTGTACTAGAGCAGGGTCAAACAAGCAGAGTCTGTTTTGGGAGGATTGAGGAGCTTCTCAGTCACAATATGGAAGACTAAACTCTAGACTACCTTGCACTTGCCATTGAGTGTCACTGACCATTGAGACAGAGGCGTCCAGATAGGGGGTCCGGAAGCTAATGCCTCCAATTTTACATAGGGGGGATATTTTTTAGTCTTAGGGGGTGGAATATTTTGCCATCCATTCCCTTGGGATGGGAGTTTGCCTCCATCATTCAGAGGAGATTGGCACCTCTGCATTGAGAGACTGGCTACACCGCTTGAACATTAACCCCAATCCATTACTTTTAAGTACAGATGCTAGGAATTGACGATGAGTGTGTGGTTTGTGTGTCAAGCGCCCAGTCAGCAAGACCTTGAACGTTAATCGGACGCATAAGGGCAGGTTGACCTACACTGTTTATGGCTAGTCTGCCCTGCATGGTTTGCTTAAAAGCGTGTGACGTAATTGGCTTATGCCTGTGACCTTTGCTAAATAATTCACTTCACGGAACGAGACAGCTATGCACACTGACCAAGTCAGATGGAAAGATGAATGGATAGATGAAGAGATGGATGGATAGATGGAAAGACGGATGGAAAGATGGATGGATAGATAGATGGAAAGACGGATGGATAGATGTGAAGACGGATGATGGATAGATGGAAAGACGGATGGATAGATGGAAAGACGGATGATGGATAGATGGAAAGACAGATGACGGATGGATAGATGGAAAGACAGATGACGGATGGATAGATGGAAAGACGGTTGGAAAGATGAATGGAAAGACAGATGAAAAGATGGATGAATTGTCTACGCTAAGCTAACGACCATTAGGCATTAGGTAGCGAACTTTGTAAAGCATAATCAAAAAATTATGTGATTCAAGTAGTAGACGAAGTCTATTTGACTTTGGCTTAGTTAGAGCTTTCAGGAGACATTGACAGTTGTTTTGTATGTGCTTACTGTAGGAACCACTTGTGTAGGTTTTGCTGGTTTTGCAAATTTGTTGTTAGAAAATGTTTTATGCTCACTTACAGTGCTTAAATTGCTTTTGACGTATTATTTCCAGAGGCGTAGCTAGGGGCAGAGGGGACACGTGTCCTCGGGCGCCGAGTTGGAGGGGACGCCAAAATGAGGATTAAAACTATTATTTTTTTAAATTTTGAAGCAAACTAATTCATCCCAAAAAGTTAGTAAGATTACATTTTGGCGCCCCCAAAATCCTCATTACAAACGGGTTGTTTTTAGAAAATGTTTTATGCTCATTTACAGCGTATAAATTGCTTTTGACGTATTATTTCCAGAGGTCCTATTGAACTGGCTTCAGTTGTCTTTGGACCCCTTTCCCTCGTTACACATCGTCACAATTGTGTGACGCCCCTCCCGATAGGCGCGTGACGTCATATATGGATGGCCCCTAAGGGGCGCCAATTCTGTAGTTTGTCCCCGGGCGCAAAATACCCTAGCTACGCCTATGATTATTTCTAATAATTTGTTTATTCGAAATGATGCCATTCGTACATGATGCCTTATCATGGTATGCCATAAGTGTCTTTTACATAAAAAATTATGCCAATGAAATGTCTTGCCCCTTGTGTGAAATAAATCTTCCTTGGGGCCACATTGTACAGTGGACCTTGAACCGCCGGTTACTATCAGTGGCCCAGTGACCTGGCTTCAGTGGATTGTTTTAGAAAGCAGAAGTACCTTTTTCATCCACTTCTTTGGCTTTATTATCATTGTTCAGCTAATGCTATCAGTGAGTTTCACTGCACAAGCCTGTGGCTCGTGTAGGATAAGTAAGTAAAGTAAGTAAGTAAGTATATTAAGTAAGTAAGTATATTCTTTATTGAACCAACTGCTTATCTGCACTCTGGTGTATGATACATTTTAAAGTACAGCATTCTAATTAAACAATTGAAAAAATAATTTCCACTCTAGATTGTCTGCAACATACATGCAGTTGTGGGGATTAGAGGATCTTATTTATAAAATAGCAATACATTAATTTTAATAATACAACATTCTCATTAAAAAGGATTTTCGTCCTAGATTGTCTGCCTATGGAATTTCACGGTCATGTGGGCGCGGACGCAGGGAGTGGAAGGTGGCGTTGATAGGAGGAAGGAATCGGTGCAATTTTATTTTATCGAGTGTCTTTGTAATTTAATTACATAAGGTGCGGTAGGGCAATGCACAGTAGATGTATTGTGAAGAAGTAGTGGATGTGGTACTACCTAGCTAGTCCTTAAGTTTGGGTAATGTATCCCGATTTCCTTGCTTATACTGATAATGCAGTTCTAGTTACTCAGTTAGGGGTAAACCATAGTGTATTTAAATGACATTATTTAATTATTTGTGGTCCATGATTGACCTTATTTTAGAGTAAGTCTTCTGTACCCTAAGTTTTACTGCAGTTAAGTTATGCATACACCGTTCTGGTGTTGATGGTGTTAGTTTCAGTTGAAGGACGCTGTGAGATTACTAAGATAGCAAGGCTAATTAGCGTCGCCCTCCCCTTTATCCAGGCTTGGGACTGGCACTGTCAGAGTGTGAACAGATTCAGAGTTTATGCACAGCTGTGTGTGTGTTGATTTTTTTAACAGCACCGTTCCATGTCGAAGATGATTTGGTGTCGCCCTCCTCCTCCTTTGTCCAGGCTTGGGACTGGCGCTATCAGAGTGCGAACAGAGGTGGAGTTTATGCACAGTTGTGAAGCATTTGGTCATTTATGTAGCGTCTTGAAAACCTGTCGAAGGAATGCAGATATCTCCAGAATTACACTTGCAAATCGCCGATTGACCGATTTCCATATTGGATGAAACTGACGGACAAGCTAGCATCCCAAGGCCACAGCGCATAAAGAGCCAGTTCTGGCCCTACATACGTGTAGCTTGGTGGAAACGTTGGCCTGTGATGGATAGACGGGTTTTCAATAGTAACTTCAGTTTATAGCACTGCTGTTTGACAGCAAAGATCAATAGCATCCTCCTTTATACTGGCTTGGGACTGGCACTGCCAAATGGCAAGCAGTGGAGGAGTTACTGATTTTATGAGTGAATTCCTATATTTATATAAATATATTTCATACAATGTATATTATACGTCTCGGGGTCTCGGCTGTGTACCGGCGGCCAGTCAATGGCTTTGAGCCGGACCAGGCGACAGTAGCGCTCCTGGTGACGGTGGCTGAGTGTAAATCCGACGTTTAGACAGGAAAATTGCGTAATTGAGTCAGTGACGTCGAATAGGAGTCTAGCATCTGCTACTCAACCGTGTTATAGACTTACGGTCCTTTGCACGGGCGCATTAGACAGGCTGGTGGAAGGACGGACTGCAGAGGCAGGCGGAACGACGAATGGTCGGGCAAAGGAACACAGATGCAAGCGTAGAGAAAAAGAGGCAAACAGATGGACATCTAGTAACACAGGCAGATTCATGTACAGATATACATGCAAAGAGACGAAGAGTGACGGATTAGGGAGACACGTAGGCATTCACTCAGACAGACACAGAGAGACAGACAGACAGACAGAGTGCCTCGGAGATAGACATATGAATAAATCGTAATTATAAACTCCAAGTTTAAAAGCGCCACCATTAAGCCAAACGCAGGGCACCACCTTATTCTCGAACTCTTATATGAAGACACATATGCGTTCAATAAAAGATGATTGCACTCATTTGATTTGATTGCGTCGATGAAAAGCTAGTCTCCCTGATGCGAAAATTGAGTGACCCTGGGCTATTTCGAACAGGCACATCTGGGACTAGATAGAATAGGCCTACGTCTTATTTCGGTATCAGGCTGAATATAGTACAACCACATAATTTGATGAAGAATTGCCTGGTGATTCAGAGAGATAACAGACAAAAAGAGGAACTGTCCTCCACTGTCTGGCTGCATGGGAAATGCTAAAAATATGGAAAATGTGCCACTTTTGTGTGTGTGTGTGTGTGTGTGTGTGTGTAATAAATTGAGCTGTTTAATGAGCCTTGAAATGGGGAAGTTGATTCTTCCTAGAAACAAATGACTGGCGGAGTTTATTCTTCCTAGGACAAATAGTGATAGGCCTAATAGTCATGGTTTGCTTTTTGTGAATGGCAAATTCAACAGGATGATGGCCAATTCGCAGAAATTTTTTTAAATAGTCGTGATTTTCTTTGCCTAACTGAGTCTTGCTATCGGCGAAATTCTATGTTGAACGTTATGTAATAAAGTTAAAGCTTCATTTGTTCTAAAGATTGCAAAATTAATAATGAAACATGCAATCTGCTGATAGTTGACGCTCGATTCGAAAACGAGTCATTTTAAATGACATTAGGCCTATCACATTCTAAAAAGGAATATCACTGACTGACTTTTTTGTTTTTAATTTACACCTGTATTAGATGCATAATGCAATAGGCGCCTAGCTTGCATGACTGTCGACAGTTAAATTTGACTCCTGTATAGACCTACATATAGTAACTTGTCATCATTCGTTCATACTGTATGCAGATCAAGTGCCTACATGTAATCATACAGTTTGAAATTGAAAGAAAATTATATTGTTATTACTATTATTATTATTATTATTATTATTACTATTATCATTAATATTATTATTATTATTACTATTATTATTATTATTATTATTATTATTATTATTATTATTATTATTATTATTATTATTATTATTATTATAATCATACACCTACAGCAGCTTTGTTTCTATAGTGGTTTATACTTAACATAATATTGTAGTTTGTACATGTTATTAAAATATAAAAACAGTGAACTACCCACGTTCAATTTGTCTCCCAGCCAATTCAGATGGTGCCAGGAAGAATCAACTTCCTCATTCAATTGGTACTAGGAAGAATCAACTCCATCAAGTCATTTAGTCCGAACTAAAGCGGAAACACTTACGTAATGTTTATTCGCAAGGTAGATTGTTTTGCCTTAGTATCAATTGACTCCGCAGTCAGTATAGTATAAGCCTATAAGGATAAAACACTCGCGGCGTCTTTTTGTCCGAGCGTGGATTCAGCTTCTTATCTGATAGGTGGAGTGAGTGACCGAGCGCTAAGTGGACTCCTAGTGAGGACGACCACAATGAGAAATGACCGGCAGCGACAGAATGAGACCATCGGAAGTCAAGAAGAATGACGGAAGACGTACAAAGCACCGGCTGCAATATATATATAAATATATATAAATATATATATATATATATATATCTAACTAAGCCAAAGTCAAATAGACTTCGTCTACTACTTGAATCACATAATTTTTTTATTATGCTTTACAAAGTTCGCTGCCTAATGGTCGTTAGCTTAGCGTAGACAATTCATCCATCTTTTCATCTGTCTTTCCATTCGTCTTTCCATCCGTCTTTCCATCTATATATATATATATATAATAGGCATCAAGCCATGAATCCGTTTGTTGGTTAGGACTGCATCCAGATAATTTGCTTTCACTTGAGTCATGCATGCTCTTTGAGTAGATTATATCAGGTTCTATTAAAATGTATCATGTTGACATATATCGACAAAATTATGTGGGCTATTCCTAATAAGATCTGTGTATTTGTGTACGTACTTACGCACGCACGCACGCATGCATGCATGCACGCATGCATGTGTATGTATGTATGTATTTATGTATGTATGTATGTATGTATGTATGTATTTATGTATGTATGTATGTATGTATGTATGTATATATATATGTATGTATGTATGTATGTATGCATTAGTGTATGTATGGGTGTATATATTTACATATTTATGTAACTATGTATGTATATATGCATGTATGTATGTATGCAAGTATATAGGTCGTACGTATGTACGTCTGAATCAGGGCATTCGTACTGTACAACTTCAGACATCCTGCGCAACGTGATATGTAATTATACTTTAAATCATTTGCACAACAATCACCGGATTTCTGTCTACAGGGAACAGATGACGACAGATGAAAAATGCTGAAATGATCCATAAAGTAAGTTTCTGTTGAATATTATCCGATTATAATCCTATTCAAGTATCAACACGACTTTGAATTCACACAATTGACTCCATATAGAATCAAACATCAAACATGGGAGACAATGGAGATGAGGTGATAATTATTTAGAAGCATAGAAACTGTTTAGAGTTAGTTTAGTCGAGATCAGAATCAATCAAAGTGCTCGTAATGCTTGCAAACTCTGTAATTTGTTTAATGTAGGCCTACTCATAGATTGCTAATGAAACAGTAAGCATTCTTCGTAACGACACGTTCAGAGATTGACAAATACATGTAGCTCAGGCTTCGTGATACACAGACTACCAGACAGATGCGAGATAGAAGCTGCCTGCTCGATTTCAAATAATGTCACATTTTTGATAAAACTTAACATTAACTGACGTCAGAATGGAATGTGATGGTGAATGTGTACAATTAAAAATTTGAACATAAAGAAACAGTTCTTAGACGTTATTCTGAAAGAATACTGGATTATTGTCTACGTTTTCTTAGTTCTGCAGGATATTTTTGGCATGTTCCTGTCTCTGTCTAAAGTGTCTATCTATGGTAAAGGGCATACGTTCGGAGTAATTAAAAAGTTTCGGCAAAATTAATGATCAATTCACACACATACATGTAGGCTAAAACCATCTGAAAACGTCCTATGAAATTGGGTCAACGATTCCTATCAAACCTCTTGAAGCGGCATGAAATTGTGGACAATTGATAAACTTAGTCATTTCAGCTATGTCTGCTTTTCTAAATTCATATTTTATTTACATGATCAGATTTAGACAATTTTCACTGGCAGACTCCTATCCAAAATTGCTATTAAACTGGATCACCAGTTTCAATAAAATTTCTGTTCTAAATCGAATAGCGCGGGTTGTGCAAGCATAGAAGACATTGAATATCCTGATTATTGGTCTTGTGCTTTCTTATGGTTGCAACTAATTTTTAAATTTTATTTAGGCTGCTGTCCATATTATCCATCAGTTAGGCCCATATGTGTTTATTCAGAAGGCATAATCATTGTTTACAGCAGTAAATTTAAGAATAAAATGTCTTCCACAAGTTCCATGAGTTTTCTACAATTTTGAATCCTTTTTCACTTCATCTTATTTGTATTTAGTTTAACATTATCCAAAATAAACCCTGACACCAAAACCCAAGGTATATGCAAAATTTGCAACCGGTGGAACTATAGTATTATTGAAAAGGTGTTTCGTATCACCAGAATCTGCTGTTAATTACTGTGGCATCGATACCCAATTATAGCTCATAAACATAAATTGTCTGACTTGTTATCTCATGTAATCTGCCAGGATTCGTTTGAAAGTGTAACTAATCAGTAGGTCTATGAAATTTGCCAAATGCATGTTCAATAGCGAATGCATCTTCATAGCAAGGGCTACTTTTGAGAAATGTGTAAATCGACTGGGACTTAGCTAAATCCAAGAAGAGGTTATAAATAAATATTTTCACAATGGCTAAGTGCTGAATTGCCGAAATGCAGTACCCTGCCTGAATGCCCACTTGGGTTCATGTGATACAAATTTTCCGTCCTTTAACCCATGTAAGTTCCATCTTGGTCAAATAAAATGTTTACGGGCATCCTGGAAAGGATTGAAATATTTCAAACACTGCACTGTATTAGGCTAACGAAACTAATTCAAATTAACATAAATAAATAGTTTGTCTCAAGGCTAATATACATACGGAAGGGTTGCCGTCGTATGATGATGGTTTCAGATCGCTTTCTATGAGGCTGATTCTATGATATACCTAATCATTTATACATCTCATTAAAGCCCTTGCAAAGGAATGATTTATTGTTCATAGTCGTAAAATTAACTGTCCGTGTGTAACAAATGAGGGCCAAGAAACACAACGAACGAGACAGAGGCAACGTGGCAGGCAGACAGAAAGGCAGACAGAAAGACACACAGACAGACAGACAGACAGACAGGAATTTCCATGAAACGGGACCAGAGCGGGTTTAATCTGGCAGCTCGAAAAGAGTTAAGGTGTCGTTCGTGGCTTCAAGGTAGTTTATGTTCAGCATAAGAAGTACAGATGATCGATTGAGGAACAGCTGCCCGTCCTCTGGTGGTTAGAACCAAGCAACCATTATCGGTTGGTGAGTGTGGCGGATTATCGGATCACGGACGTCGCTTCATCAGGAAGATGCTTAAGCCGAGAGATGCTGGTGGCTGCGGAGGTGGGAGGGCGACTCGGTCGGCCGGGAGAGGAGGAGGAGGAGCCCGTCGTGGTCCCTGCAGAGGGGGCGGGTATGCTACTTCTTTCCCTGCGACCCTGGTACATCGGAGGGCGCCGTCACCGGTGTCTGTTCGCTGAACAGCGGATTGCGGACCTCCATCTCCCCGTTCTGAAAGAAGGTCCGGACAAGATTCGTCTTCACATTCGTCAATTTCATCGATATGATATCATCGGCAGCAGTGTCAGCATTATCACCATAACCACCACCATCATCATCATCATCATCATCGTCGTCGTCGTCGTCGTCGTCATCGTCATCGTCATCATCTCATCATCATCATCGTCGTCGTCGTCATCAGCATCAGCATCATCACCATCACCATCATCATCAGCAGCAGCAGCAGTATCATCAGTGTATGTATATATGTATCTCTATATGTGTGCACTTGTATATATGTATGCATCAATGTATATATATATTTATGCATGCATCGATGGATATACATGTATGTATGTATATGTTTTATTTGTGTACATATAAATGTGTCTGTGTGGATCAAAACACTTCACACAACGGTGTATGATCATCTTCATCTTCATCGTTGTCATAAAACATCTTTTGTTAAACGTGATCATCGTCGTCGTCATCATCATAATCAACGGTGATCATCGTGGTCGTCATTATCTTGAAATATCACCATCATCATCGTCGTCGTTGTCATCACCGTCCACATCATCATCGTCGTCGTCATCAACAACCGTTATCTTCATAATCATCATCATCGACTGTCATCATCGTCATCATCGTCATCATGGCAGATGTGTGTGTGTAAACAGTGTGTTGTCTCTGACCGTTGCTAGCCCTGGGCATTCGAAGACCGTGTAGTCTCCTTCTTCGTTCTCTTCTTCTGACTCGGCGTCTGATCCTCGGTTGTTCACGTCGCTGTTGAGTCTGAAAAAAGCACACACGAGATGTCATGTAACGTAATGTAAATCTTCGAAAATTTCTCGCAGCTTATTCGCCGGCGCTAAATTCGTACTCAGCGCAAATTGTGATTGTAATTGTAATTGTAACTGAGAATCTATATAGCGCCTCTCGCGGAACTAGCTACTCAGAGGCGATCCAAATGTGTCATTTTACGCAGAGTAGGCCTACGTTGTTGATAGACAATACATTTGCCCTTACTAACTAATGCAATGACGATACTGACAGTTGTTGTTGTCGTTGATGATGATGATGATGATGATGATGATGATGATGATGATGATGATGATGATGATGATGATGATGATGATGATGATGATGATGATGATGACGACGACGACGACGATGTTCATGATGATGAATTCGATAATGAAGGTGGTGGTGTTGGTGTTGGTGGTGTTGATGGTGGTGGTGATTATGATTTAATACATTTTGTATACACGTATACTAAAATCGTTTAACGTCAAACTGACTAACCGTAGAGTTTGACAATAAACATAGTATGAACGATTGTTGACAAGTTGTTACAAGAGTCGAATTTGACTGTCGGCAGCCATTCCAGGCGGCCATAATATTCACATTATACATCAGATTTTACCAGCGCTGCCGCCTAGCGAAAGAAGGCCCAGTTAACCTTAGGAGTAGCGGGAATCGAACTCACTTCATTCCATTGGCATTACGCCTTATCTAGGCTAAATTCAGAAGCGTTCAATTACACTATTAAAACCTTAGGTCCATTCTTTTCATCCGGGGTTGGGTAGCGAGGGTGACCGTTCATTTCGTCGCAGATCATTTCGTCAGGTCAAGCATCCTGAGGGTCGTTTAGGGTAAGGTTATGTGCCGTGAGGGTCGTTTAGGGTCTGGGTTATGGTTAGTGTTGTTTTTAAAATGCGACGAAATGAACGGGAACCCGTAGCAAGCGCTCTTCATTAGTAACGTCGAAGGGCGCTACATAACTCTTCGTAATGAATCTCTCTAAGTCCTCGGCTACACCAGGATATGGGAGACACACGTTCCGCTGGCTCCCTGTTTAGAAAAGAATAAATTCCAGGATCCTAATTAGTCGGCAACGAACCGAGGTACATCAGGAAGCATTGAGTATCGGTCTCAAATTGATCTGGCAACGATCGTTATGCTCGACTGATGTGGGATATGCAGGAGCCTCGCTTCCCAATATCAACTCGATCCCATTGCGCTTTACCGTGCTTTGCACCGTTACCTTGGTATAGTCTTCCACAGCACGTACTTTCAGCTGCATTCAAGAACTTGTCATGCGCGCAATGCCGTTATGAGGTAATCAAAGTGCGCTACATAAAGTATAGTTTCAAATATGTATAGCACCCGATATCATGATTAAGTTTCCGGCCCGATGGGTGAATGAATCACTGGTTGGATAGGTGAATGGATGGGTGTATGGGTGAATGGGTTGGGTAAATTGATGTGTGAATGAATGGGGTTCGGTGGGCTGGATGAATTGATGGGTGAATGACTGGGTTTTTGGGTGGTTTGGGTTACTTGATGGGTGAATGATTGGGTTTGGATGGTTTTGTGTGAATTGATGGCGGAATGAATGGGTTTGGGTGGGTTGGGCTAATTGCTGGGTGAATGAATGGGTTTGGGTGGGTTGGGTGAATTGATGGGTGAATGAATGGGTTTGGATGGATTGAGTGAATTGATGGGTGAATGAATAGGTTTGGATGGGTTGGGTGAATTGATAAGTGAATGAATGGGGCTTAGGTGAGTTTGGTGATTGAATGGGTGAATGGATGAGCTTGGATGGGTTGGGTAAATGGATGGATGGATGATTGGGTAGATTGTATGGATGAATGGATGAATCAATAAATTGACGAATGAAAGGTAAAAGGATGAACGACAAGATGATTGGATCAACGGATGAAAAAAGGATGAGCGGATTGGATGAATGGTTTAATGTATGTTACAGAACGTATGAATGGATAGATGAGCGTATCAATGAATGAACAAAGTATAAATTATTGAATGGATGTATGAATAAATGTATGATGAATGGGTAACTGTATTGACAAATGAATGAATGAATTGATCAATGGATGAATGAATGAATAGGTGAATGATTGAATGAATGAATGAATGGATGAATGAATGGATGAATGAATGGATGAATGGATGAATGACTGAATGGATGTTAGTGAATGGAAGAGTTACCTCTCAGATGCGATCATCTGTTGCTTTTGATGCTGGTAGTGATACATCTGTGCGCTCTGTGCTAACTTCCGGTCACCAGGGGCGCCACTGTCGCGCTCCTTCGTTGGCCCAGTCACTCCATACGCAGGGTACTCGACGTCAGATGTCGCCTTTGCTTTTTTACGCAGTCTACAGAGGGCGCACGTCTATATGCATATATGAATGTATGTATACATTTGCATGTGTATGAATGTATGTATCAACGTAGTGATTAACGCTATATAATTTGTGTAAATATATATATATATATATATATATATATATATATATATATATATATATATATATATATATATATATATATGTATCAAGCACCGAATATCACGTTCTCCCAAAAGAGTCATGTGTATTATATATTATATATGTGTGTGTGTGTGCGTGTGTGTGTGTGCGTGTGTGTGCGTGGTGTGTTAATACGTAAATAATCACAGTGCCTTAATTCAGAGTCTTGCTAAATAGCATTCGACACGGTAGCCGAGTTGTTGCTAATAACAATGATACTACTACTACTACTTCCCCTCCACCTACTACTACTGCTACTACTACTACTCCACTTACTACTACTACTGCTGCTACTACTACTACTACTACTACTACTACTACTACTACTACTACTAATAATAATAATAATAATAATAATAATAATAATAATCAAAACGATCAAATGATTCAATTAAGGCCCGATTAGTCTGTTGGCCTATTTGTGTTTGATGGAATAGATTTGTCATAATACAAAAAAATGACGATTTAGCATTAAAGGGTTAATGATAACTTCACTAAACGAGTATTAATAAGAAACTGCAACACACCTAATAGTCCTCCCAGCACTCCCAACTCCGTCCGTTGCTCACTGTCTACTTCATTCAACCCTCTCCTCTTCCACTCCATCAGCACTGCTTGGATATTCTGTTCAGTCATGGGTTAATGGATGGATGGACGGCTCAATAGCTATTGCAACCTCGCCTCTTTGGAACAAATTTCCTCCAGTATTAAGACAAATATCTGATCCATCCTAAGAACTACCAAAGCCTTGATTCTACCTGGCTCCCCATATGTCTTTTACTCAAACTGAAATAATAATAATAATAATAATAATAATAATAATAATAATAATAATAATTATTATTATTATTATTATTATTATTCATTGACATTGCCAACGGATCTGTCATCAGGCTATCTGGGTCGCCGCTTGTCAGTGGATTGTAATCTTGACATAGTGCCCTGAAAAGCCACCGCATTATTATTATTATTATTATTATTATTATTATTATTATTATTATTATTATTATTATTATTATTATTATTATTATTATTATTAATCAGCACTTTTCTTGCGCCCGTGTCTAATGCTGAGTGCATCAGTCGATGGCGCATCAAATCCAACCGTGATCAGGTCAATTCCAGCAGGTCAATTCCAGGGGTCAATTCCAGGGGTCAATTCCAGAGGTCAATTCCAGGGGTCAGTCCATCAAGACTAATTATTATTCCCGCTGCCTCCCACGCTGTTTGAGCTCTATAGTCTACATACCCTCCACCTCATACGTCTTACTGACTGACTGACTGACTGACTGACTGACTGACTGACTGACTGACTGACTGACTGACTGACTGACTGACTGACTGACTGACTGACTGACTGACTGACTGACTGACTGACTGACTGACTGACTGACTGACTGACTGACTGACTGACTGACTGACTGACTGACTGACTGACTGACTGACTGACTGACTGACTGACTGACTGACTGACTGACTGACTGACTGACTGACTGACTGACTGACTGACTGACTGACTGACTGACTGACTGACTGACTGACTGACTGACTGACTGACTGACTGACTGACTGACTGACTGACTGACTGACTGACTGACTGACTGACTGACTGACTGACTGACTGACTGACTGACTGACTGACTGACTGACTGACTGACTGACTGACTGACTGACTGACTGACTGACTGACTGACTGACTGACTGCTACATGTATGCCTCTCTGCATCTTGACCCACTGCCTAACGATTTCGATTTGATTAAGCGCTTGCGATAAAGATGGTTCCTACGACTTTGCTTCTATGGGCAATGTAGAAACGTCGAGTTTACGATTACGATTACGAGTTATACGAGAACGAGGAATGCAAGCCCTGCTTACCTATAGTAGCAGACGCCTGCCAGGACGAGTCCCATAAATCCGGCAATAGAGCATCCGGCGACCACAGCTGTAAAAGGCAAGACTACACTATTATATATGGGTATGCAATGAAGTGCAATGCGTATGTAAGTCGCTAATGCTTCATACCCAAGGCTGAATCTCAGCTCATCTACTTCTACGCAAGATTAGGTTAGACCTGGTTTGGCTAGATTAACATCATATTGGCTTTGATCAATTCTAATCCAATCTATTCAAATTTTTAAAGACTCCATCAAATAACAAGGTTCCAATATAATGAGTTCATGTATAAACGTGTTAATAAGTTATTGTCGCCAATCTTCTCCAATCAGTTCGTCCATATATCTTCTACTAACACATACAATGTTCGCTCTTCGTTTAATTACCGACCTTTTTTTAAAACCTATAACTCAAATGTTCTCCATTGATATTGATATTCGACAATCTCACAGTATCTGTATATTTAAGAAAAAATTCAAGACACACCCATCTGCTACTAATACTTCTTAATTATCTTATTACTGTTTCATCATCTTATTCGTGTTATTGTATAATCATTTTAATCATAATTACTTATTGCCACTATCAATATCTTGGGATTTGTGTACACGAACTAGCTTAGTTAACTAATTAAGACGAAGTTAATTGCGCTTTGACATACTGCTGACTAATATTTCATGGAAAGGGTAGGCCCGGCTAGCGGGATCTTTGGGTCCCTTAGGATCATTCTTTTTCCTTATTTTCTCGTTCCTTATAATAACTTATTGCTAAAAGTGTTCTTTTGTACAGCTTTTTTCGTTTTTCTACTTGTTATGGTAATGACAGCATACAACACTAACGGGATCAATAGAAACATATTTGATTTGATTTGATTGATTTGATCTAGATTACAGGAATACTGACCCAGAAAATAGACTTCTGTGAGAGACGTCCTCTCAGTGTCGCCCTTGACCTTCGTCTGAAGAAGTGCCGCCTGGACCTCCTTCTCGAGCCCATCCCCGCCGTATTGCTGAAGGACTTCGTTGTCCTTGACAGCGGAATCGACGTGGTCGACTTTGGAGTAGACTGGAGGCTCCGGCTGGATAGCATCGTCGATGGGATACTTGCCGGAAGTTGGAAGGTGCTCAGGCGGAGGCCGGGGACCCGGACCAGCCTCGTCGGCGTCCTCTTCGATGGAGTTGAGGTTCTCCTGCATGGCAATGGCTGCCGCAATCGGCTGGAAACTCTCCACTCCCGACCGGATGTGGACGTAGGGGGCCGTCCGGATCATCTGCTCCTCCCCCGGACGCTCCGGTTCCATCTCTTCCGGTTGGACGTCCTGGCTACCAGCGCCAGGGTCCGACTGATCCCGATCGCCTGGGTAGCCACGAGCGTGGTGATGTCCGTTATGCGTCGAGGGGTTCCTTGAACTGCCCGGCGGAGCTGACCTTGATGGCGGCGACCCCTGACGGAAATTGATCCTCGTCATTTCCGGTGGCTTTTCGTCCGTCGCTGTGTGCGGGCGACCGTGCGGCTTGTTGCCATAGTAACGGTGACGGGGATGAGTTTCGTCATCGATGTAATCAACTGGATTGGACAAAATAAATTGTACGCGTGTAAAGGATTGTTGTAAGAGTGATCGTTGTTGTAGTTGTAATGTAGTGTAATCGAACATTTAGGTAGCGCCCCTTCAAGATACCTACTCAGAGGCGCAATCTGTTAACTGTTATTATATTATAGGCCTACAGATGATTTAAATCAGTTACCAAGATAGTGCACAGTAATTACAAACGTCGAATAGTTGCAGTTGTAACTTACTTTAATAGTAATTGTTGTTGCACCTCTGAGTTGATTGATGTCTTGAATGGGCGCTATATAAAGTTCCCTCGATGGTTAATTGATTGATTGATTGAGTTCTTGCTGATTGAATTATGTTTGTTTTGTGCGCTTCTTCCTGTCCTGGATATCATTTGTTAATAATGTCATCTTTTCTAGTTTAGAAATCTTATTGTTAGAATTTTAATAAGAATAACAAAAATCGTTGACGTAGAAATGTTCGTAATAACATTTTTTACAAATTATATATCACTATAATAATAATACTAATAATAATAATACTAATAATAATAATAATAATAATAATAATAATAATAATGATAATGATAATGATAATGATGATAATAATGATAATAATGATAATAATGATAATAATGATAATAATAATAATAATAATAATAATAATAACAAATATAATAATAATAATAATAATAATAATAATAATAATAATAATAAGAAGAAGAAGAACAACAGCAACTACAACAGCAGCGATAACAATATTAAATAACATGCAGTTTATTACAAACTTCGTATAATTTTATAGGCTATGACTGTTTTATGTGTGAATGCATAGTTTTCATATGTTCGTTTACTTGTATATGTGTCTGTGTATTTCTCTCTCTAAGTCTGTGTCTGTCTGTGTCTGTCTGTGTCTGTCTGTGTCTGTCTGTGTCTGTCTGTGTCTGTCTGTCTCTGTCTCTCTGTCTGTCTCTCTGTCTGTCTCTCTGTCTCTCTCCGTGTATGTCCCTGTGTGTGCGTGATTGCATGTATTACGTATGTCTGCTCGTGTGTGTGTGTGTTCGTGTGTGTGTGTGTCCCTGTGTGTGATTGTGTATGTGTATGTGCGGTTGTACGTACGTGTATATGCCTGTGCGTATGTTTTGTGAGGGCCCTGCCCAATGCCTACCGTCAGTGGCAGAAATTCCATTCTCAACGGGCGGCTTCAGACGATGACGAAGTAGATTCTGTCGCGCTAGTTCCTCACGCATTCGGTAGACGTCGTCGATCTCACCATCCGGGTCTCGCGCACGCTCAGCGGCTGCCATGGAAACAATTAGACAACCTCGATTGTTAGTCCAAGAACGTCTTTACGTCCGTCCGTCCGTCCTTCCGTCCATCCATCCGTCCAGATGCGATGGACAGGCTCAAGACCAGGTCATACTGGTCGACGATCAAATGTAAACACTGCACCAGCCACGTGATAGTCGTTGTCGTCGTCATTATCATCATCATGGCCGTTCTCGTACTGGTGCATCGCCACTGAGTTTATTTTCGTTGTCGATGATGATGATGATGATCAAAGTGATGATGATGGTGGTGGTGATGATGATGATGATGATGATGATGATAACATTAATAATAATAATAATAATAATAATAATATTATTATTATTATTATTATTAAATAATGTTCTATTCTCTGAGGGATCCTACCTACCTCGAAGAAATTTTTTTATTAGTAATAATAACAGCACTACTACTATTACTACTACCACTACTCCACCTACTACTACTACTACTACTACTACTACTACTACTACTACTACTACTACTACTACTACTACTACTACTACTACTACTACCACTACTAATAATAATAATGATAATAACAATAATAATAATAATAATAACAAAAAGATTTATGATAATGATAATTCGAATAATAGAAATAATAGTGTCAACAGTTGCAACGAATCCAACGATAGTATGAATGATGCATGTAATAATAATATCAAATATGATAATAATAATATTAATAGTGATAATAATAATAATAATAATAATAATAATAATAATAATAATAATAATAAATAATAATAATAATAATAATAATAATAATAATAATAAACGTCTGAGACGTCCCGAAATAAGACCCGATATATTTACAATTTATTGCATCGGTCAAGTATGACAAGTAGCCGCCAGCTGCTACGTCACAGGGAGTCAACGACCAATTTCCCGGTCACGTGCCAATCTCCGGACAGTGTGATGGGGCCTTAACTCATTGTCAAATCCGTTCCTTCTGCTGCAGCCGACCTGTATTCAGCAGCTGTTGGCAACGCAAGTGGTCACCCGCGGCAACAGCCGAGTGATGGCAGGGCGGTTGAGAGCGGGGCGGTAAGTGAGGAGACTGTAGTCGAGGTGGGCACCATAGAACCGGGTAAGTCCGGTGTTTGTACTGCGCTGTACGATTCGATTAGTGCCGATAGCACGCTGATATGGATTGAGCAGACGGCGAATGTTTCATCGGCTTAACGTCAGGCGCACGGCGCCTGCGCACGACACAGACTGCTTGAGAGCGGTGTGTGGTTTGGAAATGCGTGCACGTGATTGGAACGACGCTAGCGACCGCGGCCTTGGGTTTTCATTCGTTTACTATTTCGAGGAATTGAAAAGGCTGAAAAAATGTGGATGGTAGGAATGGGGTGGCTGAAGGGGAGGGGAAGACGAGGAGGAGGAGGAGGAGGTGGAGGAGAAGGAAGAGGAGGAGGAGAGGAAGAAAGGAGGGAGATTGCGTTTCAAAGAAGTCGAGTACGGGATGTAGGGCTGGGTGGAGTTACAGACGAAGTGGGAGAGAGGGGAGATACGGGAGAGACGGAGATAGAAGTAGAGAGGGAGAGAGAGAGAGAGAGAGGCAGTGAGACGAAGAGAGAGAGAGAGAGAGAGAGAGACGAACCATTGGGATTGCAAACACAATGAGACATGAAACAAAGGACAGTTGGAGGGATTGTCGCAGGCGATTGAGAGTACTCTTAACGACCAGTTTGATGAGGGATCGCTCATAAATCAGGTGCATTCAGGGATGAGAGATTCAAGTGTCCTTTACGTACAGTAGTAAGCATAGAGGGGTACACAGTCGAAGCTGAGAGGGGGTACAGTAAGACACAGAACAAGATACACCCACGACAGGGGTCTGGACTCGAGACCGCAGTCTTGGTTTTGAGACCGTCTCTAGACCGGAAAACTGCGGTCTTGGTCTCAAATGCATCGGTCTTGGTCTTTGTCCTGGTCTCGGACCATCGGTCTTGGTCTCTTAAAGGTACGGTCTTGGAATTGTCTCCGTCTTAAATTACGATCTTGGTCATTTACCGTGTCAGAGCAATTTTTCAATATTTTTAGGTTATTTTCGGGAATTAGAGACACCGGATGTTTAGGCCCTACGCGATTGTCATCGATTTATGGCGTGCTTACCATCATTATATACTATGCTATTATATACGATGTTACTATGGGCAGAACAAAAATCAATTTGCAACGTAGCCACCCATATCAACATTTTATTCCGTAAATTCCAAGGTTTTGGAGCAATCTATTAATTATGTATACACTGTTAAAGCTCAAGTTTTTAAGGCGTGGTCTAATGAATACCTGCCGCCTGCTAGCTACCAATCAGATCTCTCCAAAGCATCTCGTCCGCCTGGGGTACAATCTTAAACAAATGGACCGGTGTGGTCAGTCTATCTGAATAGGCTCAAATGGGCCAAGTAGACAGCTGAGAAATAACAATTGAAACAATGATCTTGCTCATAGTCCTTATAATTATATGCATCTACACACCTGTACTTGATATGCCACTCAAATGCCTTCGTGCCTGTATGCGTGTGTGTGCGTGTGTGTGTGCGTGCGCAGCGTTAGCCAGTACGGCCATCTTGCAAGCTGCTCGCAGACAGCCTCCCGTCAAACGTGTGAAAAGTGCAACCAAACCCATGCGGTAACTTTGCTGCAGTGTTGTAAATCGCCCATTGGACACACACTTTTCTAAGTAATAAAAGTAAAAAAGTAAAAAATTCTTGGGGGGGGGTTGGCCTAATTTGGGGTGTGTGTGTTAGTCCTGGGGTGCTTATGTTCGAGGGGTTTGACGGGGGGTGTTTTTGTCCGCGACCCTTCGCCACAACTTCATCTGTGGAATTTATAGGCAGAGGACAAGTAGCGCACCTTTCTCACAGTTTTATTCAGAGTTCTGTATGAAAATACTTGAACGTTCTTTGTAATTTGGGTGGACCAATGCTCTACGTTTGGCAAGGAAACTAAGTCAAACACAGGAAGTGCATCACAGACGAGAAATAATGCGTCCTGCCAAAGGTCAGACGTTTATACTCAAATCCAATGAAGAGCTGTAATAGGGTTGCTGACGTAATAGGGTTGATGACTCGTATGAAACGTATTTTCAAGGTACAATTCCTTTTGATATCTCATTGGACAGTGGTCTTCGCTTGTATAGTAGGCTTACAGCTCAGCCGGACCAGCTCACAGAGAAACAAACGCAAACAACAGTGACCACAGGCAATCGCCAAGATTGCTCCACGAGCCAAGTGATGTTGGGCAACCGCCGTATTTATACACCTATAATGGTCCATGGGCTGATATCCTGCATGCGTCCTATTGCGCTTTGGCCCATGGCTTTATATATATATATACATATATATATATATACATATATATTATAAGTAGATGTATGTAGAGAGACAGACAGACAGAGAACGACCCAGTGACATGCAGGCATTTCAATTGAAAAGAATTGACCGGCGGTGGACTTGAATATTGCACTTCTTGACTTTAGCCCCACTCAATGAGTTAAGGTTTGATTGAGGTTTGTCGCACAACTGCCCGCCGAGAAAACTTCTCCTTTAACCTACAATTCCGAGGTCCATGGTACAAGTACACCATTCAAACGGAACGTTAATCTACTTGTTCATATGTCTTAAAGCATTTACCTATCGTATACTGTAAGTAATTTATAGTGTGATATTCTCAGCCCGAAGCCAAGGGGTGATCCCGCAAAAGTTCAGAGGGCCTGGTAAAACTGTTTTCTGAACCATTATTAAGATTAGCAAAAATTAATGTTTAATTGTGCTATTCCGTTTTAGCGTCTTAGTAAATTGAATTGTTTATAAAAAAAGAGAATTGGTCTTCTTCTTGGTCTAGGTTTCGGACCATCGGTCTCGGTCTTGGTCTTGGTCTCGGACTACTCGGTCTTGGTCTTGGTCCTGGTCTTGGACCTCTCGATCTAGGTCTCGGTCTTGGTCTTGGACTGCTCGGTCTCGGTCTTGGCCTTGGACTGCTCGGTCTCGGTCTTGGTCCTGGTCTTGAACCTCTCTGTCTTGGTCTTGAGTTTTTAGTCTCCTGCCCAACAATGACCGACGAAGAGAGGGACACAGAGTAGTAGAGATCTACGGAAAAAACAGTCTCTGGTTGGTGAACCAGTTAATGAATGAATGAATGAACGAGTGAATGAGTGAGTGAATGAATGAATGAATGAGTGAATGAATGAATGAGTGAATGAGTGAGTGAATGAATGAATGAGTGAGTGAATGAATGAATGAATGAGTTGGCGAGCGACCGAGTGAGAGGACATCAGTGAGTGATTGATTGATTGATTGAGTGAGTGAGTGATCCAGTGCATGAGTGAGTGTGCGAGTGAATGAATGAGTGAATGAATGAGTGGTGAGTGAGTGAGTGATTGGATTTGTGAGTAGATGAGTGAGTGAGTGAATCAATGAGCAGTGACGTAGTGAGCGACTGAGTAATTGTATGAGCGAGTGAGTGAAAGAGTGAGCAAGTGTGCGTCAGCGAGTTAGTTCTGGATGACGTCGCCGATGAGCACGATGATGACGATGACAATAGCCTGGACGAGTGACCAGTGCCGATGGAGCTGAAAATAATGCTGCTGCCACTGCTGCTGCTGCTGATGATGATGATGACGATAACGATACATTTAAAGCGTGAAATGTTACCAAACTTATAGAAATACCTTGCAATTGATGCTAATATGCCAACAGCTGAAGTAAAGAATGGGGCAGTTGAAGAACTACTGGCATCATAGGTCTTTTGACGTAATGTAAGGGAGGGAGGGAGGGAGGGAGGAAGGGAGGGGGAGAAGGAGGGAGAGGGAAGAAAGGAGGAACGGTGCATGGTAAAGGGCTACAGCAGGTGATCGGCCTCTCTCTGTACGGGGTGGCTGAAGCAGCGATATCGCCCTGCTGTATGCCTACCCTTCCTGGTGCATGGTGGCTACAGCAGGTGATCGGCTGAAGCTTAAGGATTTCACCGATGAAACGAAGCGTTTAGGAGTCCTTCCTGACGGACAGGCAACGATTGAGAACATGGTCGACTCAACAGCAGAGAGACGATCATGACTAATGAATGGCAAGTACTGGGAGAACTTTCAGCCCATTCATGTGACCCAATACAAGCGTAGACCTCTTAGCTTTTAGCTGCTCTGCACGCATGTCGAAAGACGTTGTCTATACATCTCTAGGATTCTTTGCAGCCGTTAATAATTCTATTCCTTTTCCGTTTTCCATTGTTATCGTGCAAATGATTTTTTGTGTGACATTCAAATCCATTAAACGAGCACACGCGCACGCACGCACGCACACGCATACATACATACACACACATATATATTTATTTATATATATACAATATATATATATATATACAATAATGGGCCAATAATTAGATTTGCCCAATTCTTTTGTCAATTTGACTATTGTGATTTCATTAAAGTGTTCGAACTGTTAATAATCATGAACTATAAAGATTCAGTAACCTGTGATTTTTCCACTAGTTAAGGGTAGCTTAGTTCGTTATATATTTTGAAATAACTTAAAGATGAACTTTAAATGCTTAAATAACTTAAATATTGATCTCTTGATGAACGGTAATCATAATAATGACTTTCTGGAGTTCTACCTACATGTGTATATTGTATATATTGTATATATTGTATATATTGTATATATTGTATATATTGTATATATTGTATACCGAACAAAAACGGACATGTTCTGGAAGTTTTGCGTTCTGGAAAATATTTCGAGATCATTGAGAGCCTGTTATCTTTATTTGTCCAGCGTTTCTTTGAGTTAAGATTGCACGAACAGTCATTTGCCATTTTCCATAATCCATTTACTTGTAAGCCAGAGATTCCGCCAATTGATTTGCAATTAGAAATGATCGACTTGCAGGAAAGTTCAAAGGTTCGAACTTCATTTCATACACTAAGCTTGATGGAATTTTATCGAAGCATATCGGTTTCGAAACTTTCAACTTATAAATCCGACCATTTGAGAACATGCTCAACGTGTCGTGTCACTTTTGGGTCATTACAACAAGAAGCTTTGAACCTCGATTAGGTATAAAAAGCCTATAATTGTTGAGAAATCTCAACTTCCCAAATCGCATGACGTTCAGCCCTAAAAGTCAATTTAATTTTTTCAAAAATTCTAAGTTGAATTCTAAAGCCATTCACTCTTGGCTTTATTATAAATGGATTGACAAATAACATCTTAGGTCAGAATCGAATGAATAAATAAATTAAATAGATCTCTAATTTGTTGCAAAATTCTTATACATTTTTAGTTTAAAATTCAAGCACTTCATTACTGTTTTTTTCATTCTATTATATACTTATAAGTAAGCCTTATACTTATAGGCTTGATGTTTAAAAGCTAAGCCTGAAAAGACTTCGCGATTTTGCATGGTATCCCCCTGGCTCGCAAGCTCTCGCTGTGTCACTAAAGTGACCATCGGTATCCAAAACTTTGGCGACCTCTGACCTATTAAACTGAAATCGTTTTAACAAAATATTAACCGATGATATAATAAATCATGATAACGCTTAGCGCCAAACGCATTAGAATCACAACAGACGTTCAATGAACAATAACCTCGATACCAAGGTGACATCTATATGCAATAATGGTATGGAGCGATAGCGACTACGGTTTCCTAGCCTCAATATATTGGGAAGATGTCCACTCCACCCATTTCCGCGTTATCACCCATCGACTGTCTACCATCAGTGTGTCAGTGTTATGACCAATTTCCCTTGGGGCGCAGAAAGTGAATCGACAATCTCGAAGCCTGCGTCTGCAACGATGGAATTGGAAACTGCAAGATCTCGGTCTCCTATATTCCATCACAGACAGGAATTTAGAGAAACCATTCTAGCATGCATTGAGTGAGATCCTAATCCCAAAAATAGTAGAAACCCGATTTGACCACACTCAGTGCGATTGTCTGTAACCAAACGCTTCAGCGGTGCGCAGAAGCTGCCAGGAAACGCCCTTGACCGAATTTACAAAATCGTGACTTGTAGCATTATTGTCTAATCTTCAGTGCAGGTCATTTTTCCTGAACGATCGATGATGTGGCTACAACCGGGCTCCGCAATGCTGCGGAGCTCGCCAGCTCTGCTAACAGCGTGGGCAGAAAAACTCTTACATTGGCATTCAAAGAAGTAATTGAAGTTTTTTCCCATTCTCACACACCACTCGCAGTTCAAATTTTCGTGCTCATCACGGCATATAGCTTATGCCTGTTCTCCACGAAGACCTGGCTTCTAATTATGACTGAAACTACCCATCATGCAGAGCAGTGCTTATTACGCCATCTTGTGACTATATTATAATAGGCTCGGTAGCTTTGCATTGCTGCTAACGTCATCATCCCATATTTATGAGGCGCCTACATACATTATAATGTTCAAAGGCACGGCCGCGGACAAGCGCATCAAAATTGATTAGGCTGCTTAACATTCGTAACATATGGGCGTGACCGGGAGGGAATTGGGACAATAGAATTTGGCCCAAAACCTAACGAATACGACTCTTGTGTTGTTATGTTGTACCCTACACTTATAGTGTTTCCGTTTACGACCAAAAGTACGTTTGTTACGTCCGTAAGCAACGCCAATGGCGAGTTGGTCATAATGTTTATCATGGGACGCATACGCTCAAAGCACTAAGGCTGATGAGACATTATTTCATCGTTATGTGGATTGGACTGTTAGCTGAAGCCGCCTGGCGCTGTTTACGACGTGGGGCCTACGTTTGTCCTTTATTAAAGCTAGCCTATAGGGGAGCAAAAATGTTCGTTGGAACTTGAGAATACTTTCTTAAATATTGAGAATAAAGTCTGTGATTGCGTGTTCTGTTATGTCACAATACTTCCGGTGTGATAGCTACAATAAAACCGAAAGATTTTGAAATATTGGGGCCTGAATGACAACGAAGACTGAGGAAGTGGCACAGTTGTTGAGTTAATTGCTGCACAGATTGGGTCAGTCAGAGAGTGTAGGATTTTGCAAGGTCAGCCGTATGTTTTTTATGCAAGAAATGGCTCAATAAGCTCATAGCGCATGCGTCCAACGATAAACAAACGATCGAATGCAACTCAAGAGGAGTTGAATAGGTTTTCTGAATTAACTGAACGCAACTTTCTTAAATTTATCTAAAAATAATAATGAAGTACTATTAATACAAACGACACCAAGATTGACATTCGAGAGGTAAATACACCTTAGCAACTGTCAATTTCTATAATTTCATGCTAGCTCATCATTTTCTACATATTATTAATAGACTTACAGCAATAACAGACCGCTCCACAACTCTCATTGGTGATATGTTTACTAATAGACCTACTTGGTCAGGTGCAACCACTTCTTCGATAATTGCTTCTGATGTCTCAGACCGCTCACCAAGATTCGTCCATTTCAATTGCGAAGCGCAGCTGCCGTAAAATTCCCTCCCGATAGTCATAGGTATTAAGTACGTCACTATCTAATACAGCAAAGTATTTGAATGGATTTTATTCACTGTTTACGGGTGTTTGATTAAGTTCTGTAGTTCAATTTATTTTCGATTTACATGCAATGTCTGTCATCTGTGAACTGGCCGTAATGTGCCATCGTGTTCTGCTTCTACATTTAGTTTACCCTGATAAATTAGATATACCAGGAAAGCTCTTCGAGCTTCGACGGCTGACGCTCCTCCTCCAACGTTTACTGCAACGTCTACTGTCTTCGGCGATTTCCGACCTATATCCGAGTAAGACCTTCGTTTGGTTTTATCTTAACCATAACCAACCATTATTATTGCTTTCCTCAACCGAAGATAAATTTAACAAAAATAAACTATAAAAAGTATATGATACAGAAAAAACAGTTGAGGACCAATAGGGAGAAAAAGGTAACCCCTAAGGGACTACCCTTTCTCACATCAAATATAAGCAGCAGGAAGGAGTTTTAATTATAGTACGAAGGTAACTTATAACTTAACTGGTTAACTAAAGAAAAGTAGTCTTCTGGTAATATATAATCATGCGAACGTGTACCCCTTTATTATTTATGAGATTTTGGATGACCTTGCCGTTTTCCTGGCATATTAATTTATCAGGTCCCTCTCAGAAGGTTGAAACTCTCCCTCGTAGAAAGAGGCACTTGTCTTCTTCGCCCAAGAAATCTGATCTTGACACCAACCTTAGCCCTAATTACATGTATCGGCCAATCTCAAATTTATCATTCCCTTCTAAGACTCCTGAACGGCTTGCGTGTCTCCCTTGTGGCAATGTCTCCGTTATCTTGAGCAATCTGAACTCTTGGATGTCATCTAATTGCCTCGTATTCATTAATGCTTCTAAAACTCATTTTATCTGGCTTGGTACTCCTCAGCAACGGCAGAAGCTTGATTTCATTATCTTCTCTGAAAACTTTCCGTTCTTCTCTTACTCGCCAAGTGTTCGTGATCTTGCTGTTATCCTTTGACAGTCCGTTTACCTAGATGGTCAAACACATCTCTCATCTCAAACGCTTATCCAATTTTTATCTAAGGCGTCTCGGGGTCATTCGTCATTCTGTCTCCTCCTCAACCTTTACTACTTTGGTTCATGCTTTTATAAGTTCTAAAATTGACTACTGCAGTTCACTTCTCATTGATTATCTCTCTCCTATTCAGTCATTACTTAAGACGGCTGCTGGATTGATTTCCTCGTTTCTCTCGCATCTGCATAGGCCTACCTTTTTGTTTGATAAACTTCCCTCTCCATGCTCGCAAACAATTTAGCATTTCATTTTAATCTTTAAGGCTCAGCGGGGTCTTGCTCCGAGATACCTGGCTCATATAATACTTCGGCCTCAATCAGCTTCCTCCCTCCACTTCACTTATCCAATAGACTTGACCTTTTGGTTCCTCGAACTAGAACAGCTATGGCTCAGTCTCGATCTTTGCTTCAATTGTCGCTCACTACGGCATGCGCTTTATCCATCTGTTCGCTCTAAAATTCTATCTGGCAGTCCCTCATCCTCTTTTTGCTTTTCTCAACACCTACTTCTTCTCGCGAGAACTTGTGCACTGACCGCACTTCTGAACAGTTCACCCTACTAGAGGTGCTCTATAAATGCTCAAATACAATGCAATACAATATGTTAAGCACATCTACTTTCGTTTCAAATTGAGCATCGTCAAAGTTTCTAAATTTATTAAGTGCCATGACAATGACTTAAGCGCGGGGCACCAGCTTATTCACGAGCGCTGTGTCAAATCTAAGCACCAATCGATTGCGCTATATATATATATATATTCTAACACACATATATAACATGCATTCTAACACACATATGTATTATATATACATGTGCGTGTGAGACTCTGTAAGACCTGAGCTTGAAACTCTAACTCCCAGACTCTGCGTGCAAGGCTGACAAGAACAATAAATCTATCAATAGGCCTACAGACCGGTTCCCCATCTCTCCATCCGCTCCCACGTCCCATTTCTGTACCCCTTACACAGTCGGGATAGGTTGTGCGCCGCCTTCATCCCTCCATCTCCAGGCCCATGCCCTTCCCAATCCGGCCTTTTCATTTGCCATAAGATCCTAGCTAATGATGAGCGTGCTGAGTTGTCAGGCGAAGCTCAAGGTTCAAAACTTATAACCAGGGCAGATTATTTCCTTCGAGATTTCGGAATAAGCATAGCCCCTCGGGTAGCACGACCATAACGAAACGTCGATATACCGTATCATACCATAACATACCATGTCATACCATACCATACCATGTCATACCATACCATGTCATACCATGTCATACCATACCATGCCGTATCATACCATACCATACCATGTCATACCCCGTCTTTTCCCCAGTGTTTAACGGCATCTTATAGCAACATAGGCAGTTGGCGTCTTTAAGGTTTTCGAAGTATTTCAGTTCCTTTCAATTTCGTATAGGTCCTGATATCTGTAATCTGTTTTCTTTATGTTTTCTGTCTTATCATTGATTCCGTTTCTGCCAGGTTGCTGAGACGGCCATATGCGTAATTATTTATTTAGCCATTTGCCTTCCTATCTTTATGGCATAAAGGCTCTTTTTTGAACGTATCGGTCTTTCCAGTCTTCGTTTTCTCTAGTTGTTCCGTAAAGGTCCTTTTTTTAATGACCATGTTAGCCC
>OY365822.1:12377600-12445100 GCA_959347315.1 Bimastos eiseni | reverse complement strand
TAATTAGAACTTCTATTTTTACCTGATGGTGTCGTCAAAATGGCCAATCTGTTCAGGCACCAGCTCCACCTGATATATAGACATAATTATACAGAAACAACAAAATTATACGATATTCTCGTAAGGCATCATCAGCACATTCCACATTCAAAAGGTGTCTTCATAAACCTTAAGATGCATGTGTACTGATAGAACAACTGATTCATCATTTATGTTGAATTGCCGGAACTAAAATCAAAGAATTCCCTCAAACGATAAAGACCAATAAGTCAAAAGCCATAGTTGTAACAAAGGACAGTAATTATTATTACATACATATAATTTTAGTGTTCTACATTACTGAAAAATTACTCAATTATTGGTATAATTATTACCTGTATCATAATTGTAATTAATTAGCATAGACAACCACATGGTGGATAAGCAATTCATTAAATATTAATCTTAAGTAGCCAATAAAATAACAGTTCACTGGACACAAGAACAGATTAGGGATGTACTGAGTGTGTGTTTCTTGCCGAGTACCGAGTGTTACGAGGTAGTAGTGCCGAGTCCAAGTACCAAGAATCAAATATTTTAAAAAGTCTTGTTTTCTTGATTATTAGTTTGGCAGCTTGCACAATTTTCACGAAATTTGTTGGTTGTACTTCGTTTTACAAAAGGAAATAGTAACTAGTAAGTACATCTAGTAACAGTAGTAACAATTTGTGTATATTATTTTATTAATACCTACACCCATTGTTTGTCCGAGTCCGAGTAATGATGAGTACTGCGATACACGGCCAAGTCAAATATCACAGCCGAGTCTTAGAGAAGCCAGTAGAGAGTGGAAGGCTGCATTCCTCTAGGGTGGGCTACGGGTATCGAGTCGTGTCACTCAGTCATTTGTTCTTCAAGCAAAAATTACCATTTAACTACTCAACCCCCCCTTAAAAAGCAACAGAAGCCGACCTTGATAGACTGAGCAGATCTCGGTCGAACTGTTCCTGAGCTCGGCTCAATCACAAGAGGCTGGTCTCCGAAGTAAGATAACTGGAAAGAGCCCTCCAGCAAGCCTCGATTGAAGATAAATATCTCCCTTGTCTCCATGTGGCAGCTGGAAACGATGGATCCAAAATCCAACATCCCATCTACCTCCAGTTCTGGTCTCCTCGTCAAACTAAACAGGAGAGAACGACATGAATATTCATACATGTAATTGGCTGTCTGATTAATTCTTTGTTTTGTTTATAACAATTCCAAATAAGGAATGAAACAATAACAATGGAGATTCCTTAGTCAGCAAGAGAATGACAAAGAGAAGTTGTGGCAGCAATACATCTAAAGTTATTCTTTAGACATTCCAAAGACATAACGGATGGATCCACTGCTTATCCGTAACATAATCAAACTGGAGTGGTTGTAACCAGGGCCGTACCAAGGAGGGCAGCGGGGCCTAGGCCCTGGGCGCAAATGCGAAAAGGGTGCAAATTTCAGGATGGAATAACTTATTATTCCATAAAATGCACTATTTTCAAAATGTGAGGGCGCCAAATTGATGCTACGCACAGGGCGCAATTAGCTTGGCATAGGGCGCATTATAGCTCGGTACAGCCCTGGTTGTAACTCCTGAGTTGTGGTCATTGATATATTATTTAATATATTAGCTCATGAACGAGATGATGATATGCACTCAGTTTCAGGGTAACACTTAAGTACAGTATGAATATGAATGGATTATGACAAGTTATTACATAAGCCGAATTTAACTGTTGGCACCAGGCAGTCATGCAAGGTGCTCATCATGTTATACATCTAATTAAACCAATGTCGCCACCTACCGAAAGAAGGACTAGTCAATCTTAGGGATAGCAGGAATCGAACTCGCTTCCTCTGCCCTGTACGTCAGTGTCGTGTCTATTCTTTCATGGACTCCAGATTAAGTGCGGAAAGAACAGGTTGATTGAGAGATGAATGAATGAATTAGTGATTGAATAAAAAGTAGAACGAGCTAATGCAGCGTTTCCCAAACTGTGTTTCGCGGAACTCTATGGTTCCGTGAGGTAAAGAGAAGGGTTCCGCGGAATACTTTCAGTGTGAATAAATTTATTTATTAGAGGTTTTTGCTTAACATCTGTGTACAACTCTGTATGAAAGAGAATTCAAATGTCATTGTCATCGATATTTGTGTTGTTATTAATCTAATCTTGGCTTAATCCTGTAATTGTTTGCATTCTCAAGCACTTGTACCTGCAACAGAAAGTGATTTGCTTCGGACAGAGGTTCCATTAAAAAAATTACGAACTAAAGGGTTCCACGGCCAAAAATGACTAGGAAACGATGAGCTAATGCATGTTTCGGTACTCACACTCGAATCGGGATCTCCACAACAGAGCCATCTATTGCTACAGTCAGACTATCGGTCAACTCTTCCTCCTTTTCCACGGTAAATGTGACCTTGGCAATGACCTCCAATGCAGGGGCCACGGCCACTGCAGGATTTTTCACATCAAGGGTGAAAAGCTAAAACGATAATGCAAAAGAAACAACAAGCATTCCATAAGAGTACAAAATTGGATTAGTCAATAACCTTTACAACCATCAATTCAATGCATGGTCATTTTATTCAATGCATGGTCATTTTATTCAATGCACGGTCATTTAATCCCGCACCCGGTCATTTTATTCTACACATAGTAATTTAATTCGGTATATGGTCATTTAATTTCGTGTGCGGTCATTTAATTCCATGTGTGGTCATTTAATTCACTGCTTGGTCATTTAATTCAATTCTTGGTCATTTAATTCACTGCAAGGTCCTTCAATTCAATGCAATGCAAGAGATAGTTTAATCACGTTACAACTAACAAAATAATAAAGCCACTCAATTATTGCCCCTCCCTTCCTCAGGGCATAGTACTTAATGAAGCGAATTTTCTATTCATGTAAGTGATGACTGGAAGGAAATCAAGGAGGAATTGTTTATGTCCATTTTTCTTCCCGTTCATGTGAACGATAAGGTGACAAGTTGGAACGAACTGAGAGGAGATGATTCTTGACAGAAAGGGAGTCTGTAGTTCTTGTGTTACGATAATTGGAATTGGGTCTGAAGTAAACACTCGTTTGCATTCATTCGCGGTAATGATGATTGAAATGGATTAAGAATGGAATATCTTACTGTAGTGTGAATTGTTGCGCAAATGCCCCTGCGCAACGGTCTCCCTCGAGCTTCCGCTGCTGAGCCTAGTGAGGCCCGCAGCTAAAGCTCTCGACGTAGTCGCTTGAAGCGCCACCTATTTTTCTATTGGTAGGTGACGCGTGAGCGGCCATTTTGTTGTGTTGAAATGGTCGAAGTTCTAGAAGAGTGCAAGTTAGCGAGTCGGTAAAAGTTCATTAAAAGGTCATATTCGCGATTAGTTCCGTGTAGAAAACTTAGCGAAATTGACAAGGGAGGTATTGCGACTTGCGTGGTGCAAGTGTCGTCTGGAAATTTCGAATGTGCACAAAAATAAATGTGATTAACTTGACAGAAAGGGAGTCTGTAGTTCTTGTGTTACGATAATTGGAATTGGGTCTGAAGTAAACACTCGTTTGCATTCATTCGCGGTAATGATGATTGAAATGGATTAAGAATGGAATATCTTACTGTAGTGTGAATTGTTGCGCAAATGCCCCTGCGCAACGGTCTCCCTCGAGCTTCCGCTGCTGAGCCTAGTGAGGCCCGCAGCTAAAGCTCTCGACGTAGTCGCTTGAAGCGCCACCTATTTTTCTATTGGTAGGTGACGCGTGAGCGGCCATTTTGTTGTGTTGAAATGGTCGAAGTTCTAGAAGAGTGCAAGTTAGCGAGTCGGTAAAAGTTCATTAAAAGGTCATATTCGCGATTAGTTCCGTGTAGAAAACTTAGCGAAATTGACAAGGGAGGTATTGCGACTTGCGTGGTGCAAGTGTCGTCTGGAAATTTCGAATGTGCACAAAAATAAATGTGATTAACTTTTGGCCAGAACTGGCGATAGCGCGAGTGCATTATAACTGACGGCATTCGGCTGGAGTACATTTTTATAGCGCTGTGCTAGGAAGAATAGAGAAAAAATTTCTTGGCTACAAAGTAGCTAAGAAATTTGGTTAAAATCAGTCATCACCTAACTATATAATTAGTGCAGTTTTTAGGGGTCTGTTTGATGTTTGGTAGATTATAAAATTCGTTTGTTTGTTGTATAATCGTGATTAATAAATGTAAAATTGCAGCGGACAGCTGAGGATTAATTGCCGTAAATAAAGATTGTTTGACTATTGAACATACAAATTTGTTAGATATTAAAATAATTAAGCGGTCATAGTGAGGAGCCCATATGGAAGCAAAAATAGATAAGTCTGCTCGTAGGGACCATACCAGCCCAGGTGCTTCATCCGCTCAGCAGATGATCGCCACCATTAGTCCCGAGGTCACGGACATTATGTCAAACCCAGTACGAGGTAATCCTGTGGTGCAAACTGGGGCCCTCACTATACTAGGAGCTGAGATAGCGCCGACGGGGGTGTATGGGCGAGAAGCCCTGACTTCGCGCTTGAGACGTAGTCGGCGACTGCAAGGGAAATGGCCCGTAGGCTATGCAGTAGGACCGGAAGTGGGATTAACCATTGTAACCTCGGAAGGCGTTGATTGGTGGGTGGGTTGATCGGTGGGTTGATTGGTGAGTGGGTTGATCAGTGGGTGGGTTGATCGGTGGGTGGGTTGATCGGTAGATGGATTGATCCGCGGGTGGATCGATTGGTGGGTGTTATTCTTTCATCGAATGAATATATCTAAGTAGATCTATGGTTCTTACAGGCCCCTAGGCAAACTTGAAATAACTTATTAAATTTTTAATCAATAGACTTTTTACCCGCAAAATCTCAACTAGGTAGCCTTCAATGAAATGGAGCGAATGGTGGAAGTGTGAATGTGAGGGCAACTGGAGGGAAGGAATCGAGAGTGACGGCAAAGTGGAGGAAAGGAAATAAGGGTGAAGGCAAAAAGGAGGAATGGTGAGGATGAGAGCAAATTGGAGGAAGAGAGCACATAGAGGAAGGGAGGGTGAGGGCAAAAAGGGGGAAAGAGTAAACGGAGGAAAAGAATGGTGAGGTGTTGCCCTCACACCTCCCATTCCTTAATTTTAGTTCATTTCGAATCTCTGGGTGGCGCCATTTATACCGTAATATACGATGTCTATTTAACACGATATAATTTGTTCCCTTCCATTCGCTAGGTGGCGATATGTATACAGTGTCGATTTACACATGATGTGATTAGTTCACGTTCATTCGCTAGGTGGTGAATGTGTATGGTGTATATTTACACGAAATAATTAGTTTACGTCCATTCGCTAGATGGCGAAATTTATACGGTGATTATTTAATACATTATAAATAGTTCACTTTCCTTCATTTGACCTCAGCCTCCCTTTCCTCCAGTTTGCCAGAGTGCAGACAGCGTTTGTTGCTGTTTAACGACACAGTGTGATAACAATAATATTTTGCTCTCTTCCTCCATTTTGCTGTCATCTCCTCCCTTTTCTCCATATGCTCTCTTACTCCTTTTCCTCAATTGCTCTCTTCCTTTCCTTTCTACACTTTTTCCCTCGCCATCCCTTTTCCTCCATATGCCATCATCCTCCCCTCTCCTCAATTTTGCTCTCTTCCTTTCTTTTTAAGTAATGCTCGTGGTTGTTGAGTGCTTGTCTTTAGCGCCGGTGAACAAGCTGATCTCCCTGACGTGGCTTCTGTGGGCGCTGAGAAATTTTCGAGGATTTACAGTACATTACATTTACGAATGATTGAGCATGGAGAGGCACTGTTGGCTGTTGCACAATATTATCCTTGGCCTGTTGGCCCAGTACATCTTACTAAAAGTCGGCGCCTGTGTTTGTTTCGATGAAAGAAAAACAGAAAAAACAGACCTTTTATTACTTCAATAATAAGATTAAAATTTTAGAATTTTGCAGTGATTCGAGTGAAATATGATGATTGTCTATCTGAACTTAATTGGAATCACACAATTAAATACATAGTAAATTACAGGCAAGCAAACATTCATGCAGCAATAAGGCCTACATTCCACGAATAAATACATGGGAGAGTAATCAGAGTATTATGTCAGACAATCTGATTACAGTCAAATTTCCCGCGTAGACAATTGCGTAATATAATTGAGGCGCTGAACTGAGCTGATGTAGGTATTGACACGCTTCAATGACTCCAAGCAGGTGGCCATTCATAGTAGGCTCTAGGCCGTTTCAACAATCTGTTTGAGTTTCAATGGTATGAGTAACGCCAGTGCCTGCGGAATGAAGCATGGACAGTATTTTATAGTTTAAGTTGATTTTGTTAAAGACGTGAAAGATGTCAGATGAACTCGAAGCATGACGTGAATGGATTGTTAGACTGTGATCCGTTCTCCTGCGCCCGAGTGAAGAAAGAAGGAAGAAAACTGCCTCGTGGTACTAGCCTACCATCATACGGGAACTGTGAGTGCCACGTGTTTGCATAGATACATTCATTCGCTGAAATTAATAGCGCTATAAAAAAAATTGATGTCGAGGAATTATTTATATAGCGCTGCTTTAGCAGGCAGTGTACTTTTGTCCCAGCTGGTGTGTGGGCCTATAAGCATCACTAGGCCTAGATATCTTCATTCGATGAAAGAATAATAATAGCGATAAGGAAATTTGAATTTTTCTCAATTATGATTAAAATGATGTGATTTTGCGGCTATTAGATTAAACTATGATGATTTTTTACCGTAGGTTATAGCTTCTCTTTCCCATAATATGATACTTTGAAATAGATTCCCAGCACGCTTGGTCAGAGTCTAGGACCTCTAGGTATGGGCCTTGGTAAGAGTCTCGGTCGTGGTCAGGATCTCGGTCAGGCTCTGAGTCAAGGTCTTGGTCTCAGTCAGGATTTCGTTCAGGGTCGGGTTGGTTCGTGGGAGAGTTGTATGGTCCCGAGACAGTGTCTCGAGACAAGCGGTCTCAATAAGTTTCGCGTTAACTGTCTTAGAATCTTGCATTAGAAACTGAAATCGCTATCTACGAGAAACGGTAATTCTGGTTAACGCGCGATTCACACGATACTGAAATCAATTCAACTATCTTAAATGAAGTTATTGACTAAACAATGGTTATGTAAAACCACCATAACCGAAACGACCGCAAAAACTTCGAATTTCTGAGGATGAGTAGGACTAAGCTATAAATATATGCGCAAATTTATAATTTCGTTTGGTATCGAATTTGCTTGTTTAAAATCGTCTAGATAGACCGAAGAAGAGATGTGGAAAAAGATCAAACGTGGCAATATAAAAACTGTTCTCGGGATTTGGTATTATAATACATTATAAGTTTCAAATTGAAATTACAAATGAACGTTATTCCCGAAAACTGATACATTAGTAGGCCTATTTTACAGCCTTTTATCTAAGATCACTTGTCCTTTAGGCCTACTGGCTCGTACTGTCTTGAACCTAGTGTCTCGGTCTCGGTACCTCACTGTCTCAGTCTCGGAACCTCACTGTCTCAGTCTCGGAACCTCACTGTCTCAGTCTCGGAACCTCACTGTCTCGGTCTCGTCTTGGTCTTGAAGTTTCAAGTCTTGCATACAACACTGGGTCGTGGTCTCGGTCTTGCTCGGGGTCTCAGTCTGGGTCACGTTCTTTGTCAGGGCGAGGATCTGGGTATGGGAAAGAGTCTCGGTCTGGATTTAGATATGGGCTTCGGTCAGGGTCTTAGTCTGGGTCAGAGTCTCGGACTGAGTCTTATTCTAGGTCTAGGAACAATTAATGTCTGTGTTTTGGTCTTGGTCTGGATGAGGCAGTGATGGTCATGGTCTTGATCTTGCTAGGGTCTTGGCCAGGGTTTCGGTCTTGGTCTTGCTCTCGGTCAAGGTCTGGATCACGGCTAGGGTCTCGATCCTGGGTCTGTGTCGGGAGATCTTGGCCCCCGTCCAGCTCTCGGACTGGGCTAAGGTCTTGTTCTAAAATTATGATTAAAATGATGAAGTTTTGCAGTAATTCGATTAAAATATGGTGATGCTTTGACCTGAATTGGGTGAACATATAGGCCCAGCTTCCCTTTGTCATAATTAACTATTCTTAAGTAATTCCCAAAAATTATAAATTTCTACATTTTTTGAGAAAACCGCAATGTCAACATCTAAGTTTGAGTGAGTAATTTGAGTGTGATTTAAAAATTGATATAGTTTGAGAATAGTTAGTAAGTAACTTTAGTGTGATTTTTAAATTGATTGAGATTGAATACGTAAAAAAAACTGCAAGACTCGTGTGTTTTTTTGGCGAAAAAAATTGACTTCCTCCAAAGCGAATAATTTGTTCACCGCTTGTTGTGGGCCTATATAGGCATCAACGGACTGCAGAAATATCTTCATTTTATGAAGAAATGACAGAGATATTAACATTTTAGGCCTTCCAACTAAAATTTTAAAATGGAAATATGATGATTTTTTTACCTTAATTGAGTTAATATAGATTCTGTTTATCATAATAAACCATTTTAAAGTGATTCCCAAAAACTCTAAAATTTTTCGTTTTCTGAAGAAAACTGTAATAGGCCTATCTCTGTTATTTTTTCATCGCTTGAAGATATCTGTGCAGATCTGTGATGCTTGTTGACCCATAAACATGCTGTGAAAAAATTATTCGGTTTGGAGAAGGTCGATTTTTTCGCGCGAAAAAACCGATGGACTAACTAACCATCATCGGTTTTTTCGGACGAAAAAATCGACGTTGTCCAAACTTAATAATTTCTTCACAGCATGTCTATGGGCCTATGGGTAACAGCGGACTGCAGAAATATCTTCATTTGATGAAGAAATAACGAGGATATTGACATTTTAAGCCATAAAAAATAAAATTATGCAAATATGATGATTGTTTACCTCAATTGGGTTCATATAGCTTCTCTTTATCATAATAAACTATTTTAAAGTGATTCCCAAAACTTTAAAATATCTTGATTTTTCAATAAAACCTTGACCATCTATTTAGGTAGGATATATATCTGATGCAGGGGTGGATTATTCACTCAACTGTCTTAGCCTCAATGAGGCTTTTGACCTGGGACTGGAGCAGAACAGGAAGCTTAGTCTGACATGGGTGACTTGACTTGGTAAAGTGGGTGAATTCGCTTAGTGTCTTGGCGAGGTTCGTAAAAGGCGCTATATAAATAACCAAATGCATACATACATGCATGCTAAGGCAGCCCTAAAGCCAGAGGGTTGCTTTAGTATGCAAGTCGAGTTCAGTGTAAAATTGTGAGTTGAGAAGAACCAAGACATTTGATACTGATCTGCATCTTGCATATATTCAGTTTCACATAACATAGCATAAATGCATTTGAAACATATTTCAGCTGACCTGTGTAACAGCATTACACACACAACTGTAAAGTCAACAGCAACCCTGCCACACAGTTAAGTCCCAACCATAAACGTAATATAAGTCACATCTACACTTCTCAGTGTTCAACATCGGATCAAAGTGTTCTGTAAGGGTATTTTGCCTGCATCGAGTGTCTAATGAAGAGTTTGTCTTTGATTTAAGGTGAAAGTCGTTTCCACAGAGTCGGTGGAGGGAATGTGGTGTCTGTCTGTCGAGTACGCTGGTTCCTAACTCTCTTGCGGTCGGTCAAGACTCGGACGACACTTCCAAGACCGGTCACTGGAAGCAGCTACAACAAGAATAACAACTCCTGCTATCAAACTGAATCACTTCCTACATCACAATCAACAGTTTGCTCATTATAACCAAGCTGGCTATGGGCACATATTATGGGCACATATTATGTGCCCCTAGCCAGCTTGGCTATAATGAGCCAACTGTTGATTGTGATGTAGGAAGTGATTCAGTTTGATAGCAGGCATATATATATATATATTTATTTATATATTCATTCATTTCGAAAATTTATATAACTCCCCTTCAAGAAACCCACACAGAGGCACAATATAGCGTCTCTTTATCATAATAAACTAATTTAAAGCTCTATCTTACCACCCATAATTTGCTCATTGTAGCCGAGCTGGCTAAGGGCACAGATGGATTATAAGAGCTTATACTCCATCTGTGATCTTAGGGGTGGTAAGATAGAGCTCTCTATCTAACCACCCCCAGTTTGCTCATTATAGCCGAGCTGGCTTTGCTCATTATAGCCGAGCTGGCTTTGCTCATTATAGCCGAGCTGGCTTTGCTCATTATAGCCGAGCTGGCTTTGCTCATTATAGCCGAGCTAGGGTGGTAGAAAGAACAACATCAAACAATCGTTGACCCTGGAGCCAACTATAACACGTAGAGCGAACATTGAATGTAGGGCATTACAGCAAATTTGGTCAACGTTGTCCCAATTCCAACTCCATCAGACATGGTTACACCCAAAATTCGTATCTCATGGACCCTCTCAATACCTGGTAAGGGAGGAGGCAGGGCAATAAGTTTGGACTTGGGTCGAGTAACAATCATTTCTGTAGATTTAGAATGGTTTAATTTGAGATTGCTAATACTAGCCCAAGTCGGAATATGGTCAAGTTCAGATAGTGTACTCTCAGATCTAAACGGTTGTCAAATTGACAGTGCTTGTTAAACGTATTAAAGTTAGTTCACCTCTATTCGTTAGGTGGCGCCATATATATATATATATATATATATATATATATATATACGGTGGCTAATAAACGCATTAAAATTAGTTCATCTCTATTCGCTAGGTGGCTAGGTGCCATTGCTGTTAGGGTTGCTATTATCACTGTTACGATTGCTGTTGCGTTTGCTGTTATTGCTGTTACGATTGCTGTTATGCTTGCTGTTGTTTTATGATTGCTGTTTTGTTTGTTGTTATTGCTGTTACGTTTGCTGTTACGGTTGCTGTTATTACTGTTACGTTTGCTGTTAATGCTGTTACGATTGCTGTAACGGTTGCTGTTATTACTCTTACGATTACTGTTATGTTTGCTGCTATTACTGTTACGATTGCTGTTATGGTTGCTGTTAGCACTTGCTGCACGTTTGCTGTTATTGCTGTCACGATTTGCTGCTACGGTTGCTGCTATTGCTGTTACGTTTGCTGTTATTACTGTTACGGTTGTTGTTATTGCTGGTACGATTGCTGTTACGGTTGCTGTTATTGCCGTTGCGGTTGCTGTTATTGTTGTTACGATTGCTGTAATGATTGCCTTTGCGGTTGCTGTTATTGCTGTCACGATTGCTATTATGGTTGCTATTACGGTTGCATGCGTTGTTGTGTGGTCAGATTTACCACATAGCCCCACATACAAACACAGAAAACGTTCGGGTTTCAATGGAACCGGTACATTTTCTATGTATGCGTGAGGGGTCGTGAGGGCAAATGGAGGAAAAGGAGGGTGAGGAACTAGTTCATTTCGATTCGCTACGTGGCGCCATATATATACGGTGTTTACTTAACTCATTAATATTAGTACAGATAATAATTGTCGAGAGACAGCTATTATTTAGCTCCCTAACTGTCTACTATAAAAATGGAGATATAGGATAGGTTTTATGTCCAATATATTAGAGACGTATGACATTGGGGGAAAAACTGAATATTGATAAAAAAATTTACAGACTGTGATTCACAAGTTGTAGTTCTATAGACGGCGTATCAAATGAATTCGTTCCCTAGATGGCGAACCAGGTGTGTATATTATTATTACAATCCATTTATATTTTCCGCATAGCAAAATTATCGTCGCCATCTTAGAGGTCCACTTTGAATGGGACTGTTGCGATGCTGCAAGGTGAGCACAAATGCAATTAAATATTATAAACATTAATAATTAGTGGTAAACATATGATAGTGCATTTACAATAATCAAGGATTTAGACATTAATGCAAATATGCATGGAAATTAAGGTGAGCTAAAACATATATACAAAGTAAACAGTAAACATTAATAAAAGACCCAAGCCGTCTACACTAGGCTTAAAATGTCGTGCTTCAAAAAATTTATTTTCAAAATACATTTCAAATCATATGTGCCGTGCTATAAAAAAAATTATCTAAATCAATATACAAGTATGAATCAAACATCTTTGCTGCGGTTTTTACCGACAACCATCACTACATTTCAGATACATAACAAAGCAGCAAATGTAGAAAGATATGGTCTCTTAAAAATCTTTCTAATGGTGGTCTGTATTTTTTAAATTTTCAGGCTTCAAACAGGCTAGAGGACCGGTTCTTAACTCGATCGGAGTAGCCAAATCAAACGGGCACAGACTTAACACAAAGTAACTGTCAATGATGAATTCTCAGACAGAAGGATATAAGTCAACTGGACCAATATTAACACAATTTATTAACAATATTAAGACAAAAGAAAAACACGGATAAAAACTATGTATGACATTGAACTAATACGTAAATAACTTTGAAGATGTCAGCAGACTGTGATGCTATAGGATGTCGTTAAACTCTGGCATAATAATAATAATTTACACAATTTCACTCAAGACCAAAGACACTAATGCCTTTACAAGTTCAGAATAGCACTGAAAATAGCCCCAAATACACTATTTTAAGATCTAATAACATCTATCATTAAAGTCAACCAATGATTAATATTGTCATTACCAAGACTGTCTGTAATTTGCTTAGGTGTCTTTTGATTAGGTAGCTACTTGATTGTGCGGCAGCCCTAAAGGCTTTTACCAAGGCGAAATTTCTGACAGTGTCCTTGTGTTGCATGATCAAGTTCTGTATTTGTACATTCAAATCAATTAATCTGATGTTAACTGGCAGTACCGTCTTTTGGATCAGGTTTTTACTTGCAATCTCATTCATTTAGCTTCTATATGTCATGATCAAATTGCTCTGCTAAGACAGTATTTAATAGTTTAGGTTGCTGTTACGATTGCTGTTACGGTTGCTGTTATTGGTATTAAGATTGCTCCTACGATTGTTCTTCAGTCTGCTGTTATTGATGTTACGTTTGGAAGAAAATGAGGAGAGCAAATGGAGGAAAGGGAGGGTGAGGGCAAACCTTACCCTCACTTCCGACCTGTTGCCGTACTTATATGGCGCCACCTAGCGAATAGAGATGAGCTCATTTTAACACGTTAAATAGGCACCTTATAAATGGCGCCATCTAGCGAATCGAGATGAATTGATTTGAACGCGTTAGATAAACACCGTATAAATGGCGTCACCTAGCGAATCGAAATGAACTCATTTTATGCGTTAAAGAAACACCGTTTATATGGCGACACCTAGCGAATTGGAATGAATCAATTCTTTATCCTCCTTTTCCACCATATGCCATCATTTCATGTATTTTGCTCTCTTCCTACATTTTGCCGTCATCCTCCTTTCCTCAATTGCTCTCTTCTTTTCCTTTCTACATTTTCCCCTCGACATCCCTTTTCCTCCATATGCTATCGTCCTTCCTTCAAATTTGCTCTCTTCCTTTCTTTTTAAGTGATACTCGTGGTTGTTGAGTGCTTGTCTTTAGCGCCGGTGAATAAGCTGATCTCCCTGACGTGGCTTTTGAGGGCGCTGAGAAATTTTCAAGGATTTACAGTACATTACATTTACGAATTATTGAGCATGGAGAGAGTTGAGTTGGCTGTTGCATAATATTGTCCATGATGTTGCCCCAGAACATTTTACTAAAAGTCGGCGACTATGTCTGCATAAAATGATTTCATTCGATCATTTCGATGAAAGAAAAATAGAAGGAAAAAGACATTTTATTCCTTCAATAATAAGATTAAAATGTTAGAATTTTGCAGTGTTTCGATTAAAATATGATGATAGTCTATCTGAACTAAATAGGATCAGATACATAAATACATAGTAAGGTACAAGCATGCAAACATATGCAAACATAGCCTACATGCAGTAATTATAAGGGCCTACATTCCACGAATAAATACATGGGAGAGTATTATGCCAGACAATCCGATTCCAGTCAAATTGCCCGCGCAGATCAATTGCGTAATATAATTTAGCAGCCGATGTAGGGATTGACACGCTTCAATGATTCCAAGCAGGTTTGCCATTCATATTTCATAGTAGGCTATAGGCCGTTTCAACATGTGGAGTCTCCACATTTTGAGTAACGCCAGTGTCTCTGCGGAATCTTGCACGGACAGTATTTAATAGTTTAAGTTGATTTTGTTAAAGACGTGAAAGATGTCAGATGAACTCGAATCAAGACATGAATGGATTGTAAGACTGCGATCCGTTCTCCTGGACACGAGTGTAGAAAGATGGACGAAAACTGCCGTCTGGTTCTAGCCTACCATCATTCGGGAACTGTGAGTACCACGTGTTTGCATAGATACAATCATCCGCTGAAATTAATAGCGCTATAACAAAATTGACGTTGAGGAATTTATATACCGCTATTCGAACAGATAGTGTGACTGCCCCAGCTGGTATATGGCCCTATAAGCATCACAATTCTGCATAGATATCTTCATTCGATGAAAGAACAATTATAGTGATATTGACATTTGAAGCTTTCACAATAAAGATTAAAATGATGAAATTTTGCGGTAATTCGATTAAACTATGATGATTTTTTACCGTAGGTTATAGCTTCTCTTTTCCATAGTATGATATTTTGAAATCGATTTCAGCACACTTGGTCTGAGTCTAGGACCTCTAGGCCTTGGTAAGATCTCGTCTCGGTCTTTGTCTCAGTCATGGTCAGGATCTCGGTCAGGCTGTAGGTCAAGGTCTTGGTCTCAGTCGGGGTGTCGTTCAGGGTCGGGTTCGGCCGTGGTCTCGGTTATGCTCACGGTCTCGGTCTGGGTCACGGTCTGTCTTTGTCAGGGTGAGGATCTTGGTGTGGGAAAGAGTCTCGGTATGGATCTCGGTCTGGATTTAGGTATGGGCTTCGGTCATACTCAAGATCTCAATATGGGTCAGAATCTTGGACTGGGTCTTATTCTAGGTCTAGGAACAATTAAGGTCTGGGTTTTGGTCTTGGTCTGGATGAGGCAGTGATAGTCATGGTTTTGATCTTGCTAGGGTCTTGGCCAGGGTTTCGGTCTTGGTCTTGGTCTGGCTCTCGGTCAGGGTCTGGATCACGGCTAGGGTCTCGATCCTGGATATGTGTCGGGAGATCTTGGCCCCGGTCCTACTCTTGGACTGGGCTTGGGTCTTGTTTTAAATTAAGATTAAAATGATGGAATTTTGCAGTAATTCGATTAAAATATGGTGATGCTTTGACCTGAATTGGGTGAACATATAGGCCTAGCTTCTCTTTGTCATAATCAACTATTTCAAAATAATTCAAAATAATTACACATTTCTAGATTTTTGAGAAAACCGCAATGTCAATATCTCAGTTTGAGCAAGAGAGTAATATTTGAGTGTGATTTAAAAATTGGTGACTTGACTTGGTAAAGTGGGTGAATTCGCTTAGTGTCTTGGTGAGGTTCGTAAAAGGCGCTATGTAAATAACCAAATGCATACATACATGCATGATAAGGCAGCCCTAAAGCCAGAGGGTTGCTTTAGTATGCAAGTCGAGTTCAGTGTAAAATTGTGAGTTGAGAAGAACCAAGACATTTGATACTGATCTGCATCTTGCATATATTCAGTTTCACATAACATAGCATAAATGCATTTGAAACATATTTCAGCTGACCTGTGTAACAGCATTACACACACAACTGTAAAGTCAACAGCAACCCTGCCACAGTTAAGTCCCAACCATAAACGTAATATAAGTCATATCTACAATTATCAGTGTTCAACATCGGATCAAAGTGTTCTGTAAGGGTATTTTGCCTGCATCGAGCGTCTAATGAAGATTTCGTCTTTGATTTCAGATGCAAGTCGTTTCCACAGAATCGGTGGAGGGAATGTGGTGCCTGTCTGTCGAGTACGCTGGTTCCAAACTCTCTTGCGGTCGGTTAAGACTCGGATGACACTTCCAAGACCGGTCACTGCAAGCAGCTACAACAAGAATAACAACTCCTGCTATCAAACTGAATCACTTCCTACATCACAATCAACGGTTTGCTCATTATAGCCCAAGCTGGCTATAATGAGCAAACTGTTGATTGTGATGTAGGAAGTGATTCAGTTTGATAGCAGGCATATATATATATATATTCATTTCGAAAATTTATTTAGCTCCCCTTCAAGAAACCCACACAGAGGCACAATATAGCGTCTCTTTATCATAATAAACTAATTTAAAGTTCTATCTTACCACCCACAATTTGCTCATTGTAGCCGAGCTGGCTAAGGGCACAGATGGAGTATAAGAGCTTATACTCCATCTGTGCCCTTAGGGGTGGTATGATAGAGCTCTCTATCTAACCACCCCCAGTTTGCTCATTATAGCCGAGCTGGCTAGTTTGCTCATTATAGCCGAGCTGGCTAGTTTGCTCATTATAGCCGAGCTGGCTAGTTTGCTCATTATAGCCGAGCTGGCTTTGCTCATTATAGCCGAGCAGGCTGGTTTGCTCATTATAGCCGAGCTGGCTTTGCTCATTATAGCCGAGCTGGCTTTGCTCATTATAGCCGAGCAGGCTATGGAGCAAAAACTCCAACTGTATTTCTGCCCCATTAAGGATTTTAATGCCTAGCATAATAAAAACAAAGTTTAAATTAATGTTTTGTTTTGCTTTCAGTGTCTAGAGAAGCTCCAGCTCTGACAGCAGTGAAAGTTCATGAGAGAAGTCTTCATAACATCATGGACCGATTTATAAAGAAAATGCTCTTCATAAGACTATGAACATGGACTGATTTATGCTAATAAGAACAAACAATTACTTTTCTCTAAAGAGATGTTTCCTGAGATTACATACAAGGAATACTTCCAAATAATAAAAGATTTTGGCTTCTTAACATACCTGTCTTCTTCTGTGCTTGGGTCTTCTAATCGGTTACCAAGTTGTAGGACTTTATAGTAGTCTGTCAAAAGAAATGACATGAAGCACCCAATACAAGTATGACTTCATTGACTTTGTCATAATATACCATTTTAAAGCAATTCTGGCACACCTTAAAATTTCTCTAGTTTTCAAGAAAACCGTATAATGTCTATCTATATCTGGGTTATTCTTTCATCGAATGAAGATATCTGAGCAGATATGTTAAGCTTATAGGCCCATACACAAGCTGTAAAAAACTGATTCGCTTTGGAGGAGGTTGACTTTTTCGCTCGAAAAAACCGATTTTTTTCGGACGAAAAAGTCGACCTTCTCCAAACTGAATAATTTTTTTACAGCTTGTGTATGGGCCTACAGGAATCTACAGACTGCAAAAATATCTTCATTTAATGAAAAAATAACAGAAATATTGACATTTTTATCTTTCCAAAATAAATTTTTGGGGGGAAATATAATGATTTTTAACCTAAATTAGATTCATATAGGCTCTGTTTATCATAAAAAAACTATTTTAAAGTGATTCCCAAATTCTTTAAAATTTCTCCATATGTCAGGAAAACCGTAATATCTCCGTTATTTTTTCATCGATTGAAGATATCTGTGCAGATCCGTGATGCTTGTAGGCTCACACACAGGCCTATTCGGTTTGGAGAAGGTCGATTTTTTTGCGCGAAAAAACCCATGGACTAACCATCATCGGTTTTTTTGGACAAAAAAGTTGACCTTCTCCAAACTTAATAATTTTTTCACAGCTTGTATATGGGCTTATGGGCAACAGCGGACTGCAGAAATATTTTCACCTGATGAAGAAATAACGAAGATATTGACATTATAAGCCATAAAAAACTAAAACTAAAATTATGTAAATATGATGATTTTTGACCTGAATTGGGTTCATATAGCTTTTCTTTATCATAATAAACTATTTTAAAGCGATTCCCAAATACTTTAACATATCTCCATATCTCAGAAAAACCGTAATATCTCCGTTATTTTTTCATCGATTGAAGATATCTGAGCAGATCTGTGATGCTTGTAGGCCCACACACAGGGATATTCGGTTTGGAGAAGGTCGATTTTTTTGCGCGAAAAAACCGATGGACTAACCATCATCGGTTTTTTTGGACAAAAAAGTTGACCTTCTCCAAACTTAATAATTTTTTCACAGCATGTTTATGGGCCTATGGGCAACAGCGGACTGCAGAAATATCTTCACTTGATGAAGAAACAACGAAGATATTGACATTTTAAGCTGTAAAAAACTAAAACTAAAATTATGTAAATATGATGATTTTTTTTACCTCAATTGGGCTTATATAGCTTCTCTTTGTCAAAATAAACTATTTCCAAGTGACTATCAAACAGTTTAAAGTATCTCAATTTTTCAAGAATACTATATAAAATCCAAGAAATCTCAAAATACATACTTCTCACTTACTAACTTAATGAAACTGGATCAATCTTTAAATCGTATCGCTCAAATTATTTACTTAGTAACTCACTCAAATTGTGTCAATCTTTTAATTACACTCAAATTACTTACTTACAAACTGACTCAAACTGTATCAATCTTTAAATCACACTTAAATTACTTACTTACCAACTTACTCAAACTGAATCAATCTTTAAACTAGACTCAAACTACTTACTTATTAACTTAACACAAACTGAATCAATCATCAAAGTACACTCAAACACCCTACTTACTTACTTACTCGCTTAGCTTATTCTAATTGAATCAATCTTTAAGTCATAACATTAAAATTACTTACTTACCAACTTAATCAAACTGAATTAATTATTAAATTACACTCAAATAACTAACTTACTTACTAACTTACTTAAACTGAATCAAACCATTAAAGTACACTCAAATAACTAACTTACTTACAAGCTTATTCAAACTGAATCAATCTTTAAGTCACAAGACTCAGATTACTTACTTACTAACCAACTCAATCAAACTGAATTAAATATTAAATTATACTCAAATAACTAACTTACTTACTAACTTAATCAAACAGAATCAATCATCACACTACACTCAAATGACTAACTTACCTACTATTTTTTCACACTGAATCAATCTATAAGTCATAAGACTCAAATTACTTACTTACTTACCAACTCATTCAAACTGAATTAATTATTAAATTACACTCAAATAACTAACTTACTTACTAGCTTACTTACCAGCCTAATCAATCTAAATTAATTATTAAATTACACTCAAACAACTAACTTACTTAATAGTTTATTTACCAACTTAATCAAACTAAATTAATTATTAAATCACACTCAAATAACTAACTTACTTACTATCTTATTGAAACTGAATCAATCTTAAAGTCATAAAACTAAAATTACTTACTTACTTACCAACTCAATCAAACTGAATTAATTATTAAATTACACTCAATTGACTAACTTACCTACTAACTCAATCAAACAGAATCAATCGTTAAAGTACACTCAAATAACTAACTTACTTACTATCTTATTGAAACTGAATCAATCTTTAAGTCACAAAACTCAAATTACTTACTTACTTACCAACTCCATCAAACTAAACTAATGATTAAATCACACTCAAATAACTAACTCACTTACTAACTTATTCAAACTGAATCAATCTTTAAATCATAAGACACAAATTACTTACTTACTTACCAACAGACAAACTGAATTAATTATTAAATTACACTCAATTGACTAACTTACCTACTAACTCAATCAAACAGAATCAATCATTAAACTCCACACTCAAATAACTAACTCACTTACTAACTGAATCAAACTGAATCAATCTTTAAGTGATAAGACTCAAATTACTTACCTACCAACTCATTTAAACTGAGTTAATAATTAAATTACATTAAAATAACTAACTTACTTACTAGTTTATACAAACTGAATCAATCTTTAAGTCATATGACTCAAATTACTTACTTACTTACCAACTTAATCAAACTGAATTAATTATTAAATCACACTCAAATAACAAACTTACTTACTAGTTTATTCAAACAGAATCAATCTTTAAATCATAAGACTCAAATTACTTACTTACTTCCTTACCAACTCAATCAAACTGAATTAATTATTAAATAACATTCAAATTAACTAACTTACTTACCAGCTTACTTACCAGCCTAATCAAACTAAATTAATTATTAAATTACACTCAAACAACTAACTTACTTACTAGTTTACTTACCAGCTTAATCAAACTAAATTAATTATTAAATTACACTCAAACAACTAACTTACTTACTAGCTTACTTACCAGCCTAATCAAACTAAATTAATTATTAAATTACACTCAAACAACTAACTTACTTACTAGTTTACTTACCAGCTTAATCAAACTAAATTAATTATTAAATTACACTCAAACAACTAACTTACTTACTAGTTTACTTACCAACTTAAAGTAAATTAATTATTAAATCACACTCAAATAACTAACTTACTTACTAGCTTATTGAAACTGAATCAATCTTAAAGTCATAAAACTCAAATTACTTACTGACTTACCAACTCAATCTAACTGAATTAATTATTAAATTACACTCAATTGACTAACTTACCTACTAACTCAATCAAACAGAATCAATCGTTAAAGTACACTCAAATAACTAACTTACTTACTATCTTATTGAAACTGAATCAATCTTTAAGTCACAAAACTCAAATTACTTACTTACTTGCCAACTCAATCAAACTAAATTAATGATTAAATCACACTCAAATAACTAACTCACTTACTAACTTATTCAAACTGAATCAATCTTTAAGTCATATGACTCAAATTACATACTTACTTACCAACTTAATCAAACTGAAATAATTATTAAATCACACTCAAATAACTAACTTACTTCCTAACTGAATCAAACTGAATCAATCTTTAAATCATAAGACTCAAATTACTTACCTACTAACTGTCTTAAACTGAATTAATTATTAAATTACACTCAAATAATTAACTTACTTACTAGTTTATTCAAACTGAATCAATCTTTAAGTCATAAGAAGACTCAAATTACTTACTTACTTACCAACTCAATCAAACTGAATTAATTATTAAATTACACTCAAATAACTAACTTACTTAATAACTTATTCAACCTCAATCAATCTTTATATCACACTCAACTAATTTACTAACTACTCTCCAATTGAGTCAATCTTTAAATCATACTCAAATTACTTACTTACAAACTTACTCAAATTGAATCGATCCTTGAATGACACAGCAGTTAAATTAAGCCTCAAATGACACTGAAATTCAAGCCTGAATATAAATTCAAGCTAAAGTTAATGTCATATCAAGAACATACAAAAGCCAGAAATACAACACTTAATACTTTGAATTGTGACCATCAAATATGGCTTCAATAATTATAATTGAAGCAAATAAAATAATATGAAAAAAATCGGACATCTACAAGCATCCCAAAACTTTGGCCATAATGCTAAACAGTATCATCAATGCAGGAACCAAATTATACACTTCCTCACAGGGCCATAGTCGCCATACAGAGGGGGGTCAGCGTGGCCGTGGCCCAGGGCACAAATGTGGAAAGGGCGCAAATTTCAGGATGGTATAACTTATTATTTCATAAAATGCACTATTTTCAAAATGTGGGGGTGCCAGGATGATGCTAGACACAGGGCGCAATCATAGCTCGGTACGGCCCTGCTTTCTAACTCAATGCTCATGGGTGCTCAATATGTATCCAGTGGTGCTAATGGCTAATTAAAGCTCATCTACTTCTTCCCTCAAAGCAGTTGGCATGCTTAAAAATCACCCTGAAGTAAGTAAGGGAGACACTTCATCCTCACTTTTGTAGTGGAGTGGGAGTAGGGGTGGAGGTCATGTATTCTATACTCCCTCCACTGAAATACTTGCTGTGTGAGAACATTGAGCAAGGCAGCAAGGCCTCTGCTAACATAAATTCAGAGCCAAGGAGTTATCCGTGTGGTCATATATGCAGCCAGGAACAAATATGGTAAATAAATACATAACAATGAAATTAATTAAAATAATAACAATACAACAACAACAGAAAAACAACAACAATAACAAGAGAAATAACAATAATAATAACAATGATAACAATAATGACAATAATAATAATAATAGTAGGATTAGGATGAAATCAAGGTACCACAAATGGTTTGACAAGTATTGTTGGAAATTGTCAAGAGACATATATCGTACAGTTTATGGCCAGCAATTTTTCACTCTTCAAGCAATTTTGAAGTGGCAAGTAAATATAATCATTAATAATAGTAAAATAGAAGAAGAGGTAGGAAACTAATTCATTTTTAATTACAGCCTTTGATAAAATAATGAATTAGTTTCTTACCTCATCTTCTCTGTTTTAGCTTATATTTAACATGAATTTGTACGGTTTTTACTTTAATTAATTGATTTTCAGTTAAATCAATAATTACTGCACAATGTACCAGACACTGATGGGTGAGAATATGGGAAATTACAATCATAATGACACAAATTCAATGGCAGTGCAGACAAAATAATTAATCGCATTATGTTTATTGACATTTTATCTCTAGCAAAAGTTCAATGACCTGAGCAACCTCTAAATGTTTTCAGATCTTACTTTAAAAAATTACGCATGGCACTAATATCACACAGAACACTTTTGATGGGTGAGACTTTAAAAAACCTAAAAATTACCTTTTCCTGTATTGTTGAGTATCACCCTAGTAGTGATATTAAAAGCATCACTGAGTAATTATCAGTTTTATCAATTGTCACTGTCTTGATAGGGTGCCATATAAATGTTCGATTACATTGCAATAATAATACAAGTAATGGTAATAATTACCTTATCATTCCAAACAAGAAGCGGTGCGCTGCTGCCCTCCGAAGGACGCTCGAATCCTCGACAGACGTACTTCATCAGCGTGTACTATCTCATCCGATAGAGGCCTTTTGAGGCCGGCCTCAATCTCGTTGGCCTTGAATGGCCTCAGAACCTTCATCACGGACTGCAAAGCTCTGTCCTGAAGAAAATAAAACAAATAGTTTACTTATTTGAACAGCTGAACTCAGCAATGACAGGTCATGAGTAGATATCTTGAAGGGGCGCTATATAAGTGCTTGATTACATTACATGGCTATACTTAATATTTAAACGACAAACTGCTTTGGTTTACCAGTTAGATTCGAATTGCTTGGAGATGCTTGCCAATAATAATTATAATCGATTACCAATTTAGACAATCAAATAGCTAATCGATTTGGTAAACAACTTATAATTAAAATCAATAAGCACTTTCACGGATTGTCCCCATCTCTCTTCAACACCTATTTTAGTACATTGTGTATGTATGCATTAGAGGGACCCTAATGAACTTCTGAATTTCTTTGGTGGTACCCTTTCATTTTGTTACCTGTCAAGACAGAAATTCAAAGCAACTGTTTTTAGAATGTTGGATACATATTTAGATATTTAAAGGTGGCTCAACATCTGTGAAGTTAATGAAATTATTCTCCTAACGAAATTAGCATCCGACAATGCGTTATTCTCGCTTACTTATTAATCAGTAAAATTAAAGTAACCCTCTACCAACGTTCTTGCTGCAGAAGTTCATTGAGGATCTTCTACCACTACTCACCTGCCTCTGAGGGTCCGATAGCCATCTAGTCAGTCGCCTGATCCTCTTGGTAACTCTTGTCCGAAAACCAGTCAACATCCACCTTCCTGAAAGCGGTGATCCCTATGTTATTTGACTTTTATGAAAATGCGTGCAATTAATCCAAAGATTTGTATGAAAGGTAAACAACCACATGCTTGGTAAACAACGCTGATTTCCTGCCCTACGATGCGAACTCAAAGACTACATATATCTTCTAGAGCATCAGCTAATATTGCGCTTTTCATTTGCAGCTTAGCGACGCTTTGCAAAATGTAAATGTTGGTCCTTAGTTGTTACATAACGGCCGTATATAGGCTCGACCCAGCTCATTTCTCAATGAAAGTCTGACGGTTTGAATGCCCTAATAAGGTTACCATGCAATGACTGTACTAACAAGAGATTGAAATTTCTGAAATAAACCAACATTATTGTAGTACTAGTACCAAAGATAGTAGAGTCGTAGACTAAGATATGACACTTCCTATCTCGCTTTGTAAGTGTGTATTTGATCTGTGTGGAAAGCATAAAAACACTAGGCCAGTTGCTTTGTGGCGCGTCTGGCGCCACGTTAACAGCGCCACTTAGCGACTGGCCTAGTGGTATCTTAATGGTATCTTAGCAACGACAATGGATTCCAAGGTAGATGGCGTGAACATTCAGATACACAGCGGAGATAAGAAATGTCATATCTTAGTCTACAACTCTACCATCTTTGCTAAGTACCATATGGAACGTGGAAAGGCAATGCACGGGTGTCCATAGGCTGAGTTAATTTTGCCCTTGCCTACTTGGCCGCCGGCTGTCGTCTCCAATCGTAGAGTAATGGATTGGATAGGTCTAGGATTTCCACAGCTCAGCATCGTGCCTATGTCAGCAAACTGCTGAAATAATAATAATAAATTGAATTGCATTACAAATGGCAGAAATACAATCGTGGAATTTGACCGAACATTTCAGAAGTTGACATGTGACTCTGCATTAGTTAAAGTACCATTAAACGGTTGGAGTATTAGTGATAAATTGTCAGATTCACCACAAATTAGCTTGTGAGTTTCATTAATCATTATTAATACAAAATCTATTTGGTAAACCCTCATTGACTTGTGTTCTGAAACCAGTAGGCAGAGGCGGCGATCTCGGTTGAGAGGTGGGGGGACACCCAATGAGAGGGGTAAGAAATGTGGGGAGGACAAACGTATAACATGTCCCCTCTCTGTAAAAGGTGCGGGGAACTAGTCCCCCTCGACCCCGGGATCGCCGACCCTGCTAGTAGGGCAGTGGTTCTACAGCAATTGTGAGATTAGTCCCCATGTTTTTACATTATTACCCACCCTGATCACATGCAGCAGATAAAGTAAAGCAAATTTTAACAAATGTTAAGGCAACAAATTTAATTCAAACAGTAACAATGAATGATAATGCTTCACGTGAAAGATAAAATTAGCCACACGTTAATCATCAAAAAAGCCACATGTGACATGTGCACCAAATCACGTGACAAATGCGATTAAAGATTTAACATATTACATAAAAGTCATAAAATTGCGTGAGAAAATCACCAGCTCATTACGTCACGCTCTCAGATCATATGAAAGCGCCAACATCATGTGAAAAGTAAAAATTCACAAAAACATTTTGATCAAGTAACCTATATAAAGTGTTTTTAAGTGTCTCGCAGATACCAAAACATAGATTCGTTCTTAGAAAGTCTGTTGCAGTACAAAGAAGAAAGCCTTGTATCAAAAAGCAGTACTTTAAAGTCGTCTTTTTGCGTTGATTTGTACATGAAACTAGACATACACGGATCACAGAAGTTTAGATAATAAAGAGTTCACCTTGAAGCATCTTGTCACAAGACAACCAGCATTTCTATTTCGATAGTCAATTAAAAATAATCTACAATAATGAGAAAGATTAACTGTAGTCATATCACTCAACTTTAAATCACTGTCATAAGTTGTGTAAGTCAGTATTATACACAAGACATAGTAGATAATAATTCTAAATAAATCACGATGTTAGGTCAAGTTCACTAATTGCCTAACAGTAGTTCTGTTTGATAAGTGGGGCACCCTTGATGGGCGATGAAACAGCTGTGGTCAACAGTTTCAAATTCTGCTGCGGGTAGTTGATCTTCTCACCCCGAACGCGAGTATCCGGATGTGGCGGGGCGATTGGGGGGAACGACTGGCCCTTAGGAGGCGCATAATCCGGTAGAACACCCAAAACGTCATATGTCCAGTTCATGTTGGGACTCTGCAAACAAAAGTGGTTTTCACTAAAATGAAGCATCGCTGAGAACTCGTATAATTGACGACAAGTAAGTGTGAAAGTTCAGTCAATCAGGCAATAATAAGCAGAGGCAAGGACTTGGAGAGTAAGCAGAAAGCAAGAAAAATCAAGAAATGTAGTCATAAACAACAAATTTCTGAGTGTCATCCAACAGCTAAGTGCAGGGAATCCATGACTGTTGTCTTGGCTAGACAGTGATCAATGGTGAATGTGATGGCCTGTCTTCTATTACAGAAGTTATCCAACTGTGGCACAGCACAATATGCCAGATGCCCCTAACTCGTAGGCTAACTTAAAGAAATTACATTCTCTATGAGTTCAAGCCCATCTTTCTTTGATTAGCTATTCTCCTATATATTAATGTCAAAATTTGTCTGCCTACGACGCTATTACTCGCCCCAGACCCTGACACAGCAACACTTCAACAACAGAAACAGATATGCACGTTGTTAAATGTAAGTAATTGTAATTGTAAACTCGGAATTTCTAAAATGTTACTTTATAGCTAAGGAGGGCAAGGGCACCAGCTTATTCACGAGTGCTGCGTCATATCAAAGGGATTGTACAAGGGTGATATCTAGTGGAGGTCTGAGTCCGGTTGCCATAGAGACCAAGAGAGAGGAGGCAGAGCAGCTGCCAAGTGAGGATGAGCGAGTTTAGAAAGCAGAGGAAGCAAGAAATTCTTGAATAGGCGAGACTTCACTTTGGAATTGAAAGCCAGTGAACTGCTAAGTAGAGAAGTTTGAGGCAGATAATGGCGGGTCAGTGGCACAATTGGTGGAAGAACTGAGATGTGAGTGCAAATAATTGAATAAAGTGCATTGTCAAATACACTTAATTCAATATTTACCCTTTTATCAAAACACATTTGATTTATTTATTCTTAAATTTGATATTGCCCTTCTTCTAACATTTTTTGCTCAGAAGTGCACATGCCTGGACGGAGTTTATGCATATTAAGTATGAATTTACAACAATGGCTACATATCTATTTACTAAGCTCCTTACATTACGGTGCAAGTATTCTAATCCATTATATTTAGACATTACATATTTATTTCTTAAATTCATTGCTTTAAGTGAGAAAAATTCCTGCTGTCTGATATCAATCACAATTATTCTGTATTTACACTTACAAATATAAGCTTAAACACAGGGTCGGCGATCCCGGGGAGGGTCGAGGGGGACAAGTCTCCCATTTTTTTACAGAAAGAGGACACGTTATACATGTGTCACCCCCATATATCCAACCCCTCTCATTGGGTGTCCCACCACCTGTCAAACGAGATCGCCGCCTCTGCTTAAATAAATAAGTGGAATTAGTTGTCATTGCAGCACATTGCTTGGAATAGCATAAAGATTCAATGAGCTTCTTCATGAGCTGCTGTCATTAAACACACGTTTCTTATTCTCTAAGAAGCTTTTCCTAGCTCCGAGGGATCATTGTAATTGTAACAGCATCTAAGAAGGGATCCATAATCTCAGTGTTGGCTCTGGACTTTTCCAATAGAGGGGCCACAGAGGGGCCGGAGTACCTGACAGGGATGGGCCAATTGGATATCTGGTTTCGTCTAAACTGAAATTTGAAGGGGCCACCAAGGGGCCATAAACTCAGTTGGTGAGGTACTGGCCCCTTCTGCCCCTCCCCTTTAGAGTCACCAATGCCTAACCTCGACAACAAAATATGAAGAATCTCCCAAAGGGAAGCCAAGCTAGATGGGTTTGGAGGAGGCAACGAATCAGGTTGATTTTGGTGTAAAGAATATTAGAACTGAATCTTTCAAAAGTAATTGCTTATATTAATTTGTGCTCAATGAAACAATGAGTCAGGATAAAAACCTAACGAATAACCAAGCAACTTCTACATTGAATGCTTCATTAGAAAGAGGGAATTCCTTACTCTTCCTGGCTGCTCAGACGGAACGAAACTTTGGACTCCTTGTTCAGACCAGCTGCTTCAATGCGGATGATGTCATCTGGTTCTGGTTCAGTGGAGATGAATTGAAGCAGAAACCTCCACTTTCCACCGTGTACTCCTTCGACTATCAGCTCAACCTTATGCCTAAATGTGAAATACCCACCACTTTAGGCCTCTTCTATTCCGTTTAGAAAAAATGTTTGTATGTCATTTCAACTCATCACAAATATTACAAATATTTTGAAAAGCCATCACTTTCACCTCAACTTCCACTAGAACAACTACACTACTTTAACACACATAACACATAACATATTAATATTATACCACAATCTAAGTGCCATCTCCACACTGGTGGCTGACTATCAGTGCATTACATTCATATTTTGGTGTGACCTTGCACGTGTGACAAATTTAATTAATAATAATAATGATAATACACGGTGGTGACATAGCACCGTGACCAAGCAGCACTGCACCTTCTCAGTGGAATGGAGAAGTGTTTGCCCTTCCATCTGGAACACATTCTCCTCAGTTTCCAAGGAGTAATGAACCTTTGTTTTACAATTTGCTTAAAACATTTATTTGTATCGCTGTGGTTGATCTGGGCGTGCCTCCAAGTAGACTTCTTGAGGGTGCCATGTAAATATTAAAAAGAATGAATGAACAAAAAATACTGTATCACCTGATGCTCTAGTGGTTACCATGCTGGACTGTCAATCGAGAGGTCAGAGGTTCAAATGAGGGGCAGCACTAAGAATGCTGCTGAAGGTGACTGCGAGGATCTTCATGGAGTCAACCTTCTCCATTCCATCTATCAACGGTGGAAGATCTGCTTTCCATGTTCCATCACCAGCATCTCCCATGACTTACTGGTAGCTTCACTGAGCCTTAGGTTATTGGATTAGTACAGTGACTGCACAGTGTACTCAGTCCAAGGGAAGATGATATGGCGAGACAGAGAACTGGCCAACCGCTCATCGTATGCCGAGGCCAAGGAAACGAGGTCGCCAACACTTCATACCTATTACCAGGCTAGCTTGAGGGTCTGTGCTCTGCTTTTCAGATCTTCCAAATACTGTAGCACCATAAATGATGGTGGATTGGCGCTTTGGATTTAGGGGTATAGTGAAGTCCAGCATGCTGGAACTGAGTCAATCAATACCTGGATAGAATGCCAAGCCATCAAGTGCCACCTCATCCTTTCATCTTCCTGGGGTCCATAAGCGAGTCAAAGAAGTGGTCTGTCGCCATAGAAATGCCCATGCATCTACTTCACATTTACCTCTTCAGTTTTAAAATTTTTGTAATCGCCCATTTATGTGCTTCTATCGATATTAAATTCCTTCTGGCTATAATGGACGATTCTTTAACTTATTAATTTATTGCCTTTGTAACCTGCCTCTTTTAGGCTTCCAATTTTGTCAACTTATTGATTTTCTAATTCCGCAAGGTTTCCGTGCTGAGAGGAGCTATATAAATCTATAGATACGATAAGTTGTATCAAGGCCATTTTACTTTACATGTTTAATGGATAACACCTCGTCCAAACAAGTTTGAGGACAATTCATTTCAATGCACTTTTCCCAAAAAATATGAAGACATGGCTGGATTGGTTTCCATTCCTTGATCTTAGGTTGAACTATGAACATCAATCATGTTGGCTAGCGCAGAGAGCGCCTTTGAGTAGATTTCTTGAAGAGGCACTATATCAAGCTTTCATATATCATAAATCATATCATATATGATATCAAAGAATTGTTCTTAACACACCAACAGCTAAGAAAGGCAGCCAAGAATAACCGAGGTTTCAAATATGACAATTAACACATCAAAACAAACAACAATAATAGCAATAATGCATAACAATATATATATATATATATATATATATATATATATATATATATATATTGACAGTAGTAATTAACCTGTAATTATCAATTAATATAATAAATAATAGCCGAATGTGATTGAAAGTCATTAAGTAATGAACTCACTTCATTATCTTATAAGGAGCATAGATGACATTGAAGACGAGCTGGACCAATCCAGTCTGTGGGTCTCTCAGCTTCCGTACCAACTGCAATGCCATGGCTGGTTCCACATCCTGGCGTGTCTCTTCGCTTCCATATGCGACGTCATATCCAAACTCTTCTGTCACAGCTATGGCTGTCAAATTAAACATTTAAGAAGACTTAGAACACTCTGGAAATTAAAAATGCATGTTTGGCTTTGATCAATGGTTATTACCCTCTTTTGTTTAACCTGGCTTGCGTAAAGTTAGTCATGAACGGGACGTCGGATTGTCAGTTTGCTTTCAATTCTTTTCAGTATGTTCCCGTCGACCTACTGAGCTGAAATTTTGCACAATTTTGCATGTCAATGCAATGTTTAAAATATTTACAGACATAACTCAAAAATTGAGAAAAAAATTACAAAAAATTAAATATCGTTTGACTACTCGAACGAGTCCTCCTTGACGAGCTCCAATCCGGCAAGTTTACATCCTAAATGACCTCTTAAGGAAATGAATTGATTGCACCATCTACCAGGCTACCAAAAGTCACTAAAAGAGGGTACCGAAAAACCCATGTTTTTACTTTCACTTGTTTTTTATCTCAGGACAAACATTGTGTACATTCGAAGTCATCTAAGTGCCTTCAACCTATGCACACTTAATCCACTAATGCACACAATAGAATGCTGAAAGACAATACATAAGTCAGTAGATTAGATTAGATCAGTAATTGATGCTTTGACAATGGAACAATGCTTCTGGTTTGCTACGGAGGCAAGTAACAACTTCCCTCTCAGTAAAATGTGTTACACAAAGTTCATTCATTCATTCGTTCATTCATTCGTTCATTCATTCATTCATTCATTCATTCGTTCATTCATTCATTCATTCATTCATTCGTTCGTTCGTTCATTCATTCATTCATTCATTCATTCATTCATTCATTCGTTCATTCATTCATTCGTTCATTCATTCAATATGAAGATTTATATAGCGCCCCCAGTAGCTCTCCTGACCTCGGCATGGCTGAAAATGAAAGTTCTAAGGTAAGTATGAAAAGAGTAAGAGTGGACCCTAGGGTGCAAGCACATAGTAAGCACATAGTGTTACCTAAAGTATGGTACCTAAAGTGTTACATAAAGTATGTACCTGAAGTATGTTACATGAAGTACGTACCTGAAGTATGTTACATGAAGTGTGTTTGGAATGGCAAGAAGAGGCACTTACTTTCACCAACAACCACTCCATCTGGATGTTCTGGATCAGGTTGAGGTGGGACATCAGGAGCGACTGCCCGACACCAGAGGACCCTCGTCGGTCCAGCAGAACTGGATGCCGAACCAGTGAGAATGACCTTGAGCCGCTCCTTGATCTTCTGCCTTGCCTTGCACTCAAACAGCGCCGGAGGACACTTCGGAGGCGGAGCGATCTCGGCAAATCCACGCAGCGGAAAGATCCAGCGGATTTCCGGGAGTCTTGGAATGTGGTGATCACTTGAACTGCAGACGGAAAACATTTCCAGCTAAGTATTTGTGTATGTAACGTAAGATCTAGCTAATTGTTTGGATATATGTAAAGCATTCTTCAAAATTACTCAGCGCTCATAAAAGTCATCAGGGAAACCAACTTATTCACCAGTGCCAATATCAAACCAAGTCCTCCTCTGAGGTGGATTGGGCTGGACTGGAGTACCTGGCCTGGCTTTGGCCGTAACAAATAAGAATAAAATACCACAAAATAAACAGGCGCGCACAGAGCTGAACAGAACCGAACTGAAGTGGAACGTAGTGAAATCAAAGGAAATCGGATTATATTAACGGCACAGGGATATGCCATTTGGGCGGGTGGACTACATTAATCAGGCTTCTCTGTTCGTTCCAGTGCCAGGCCAGAGTCTGGGGAGGTCAAGCCAACCTCTGACATGTCATGGAACGAGACTGAGGAGCTGGCGATGGATAGAGAGGAGTGGAGGAGATATTGCCTGATGTTAAAACCTGCACAGCAAGGACTGTGTATTAGATAAGTAGGAACTTCTTACATATAATAGATTTAAGAGGTACCAACAACACTGGCTTAGAGTTCTGTTATCTAAAGATAATAGATTTCCAGTAAAGTGCAAATATATCACAGCTAAGCAAACAAATCAACATGGAATTATACAAGTGTAATTTGTATTTTGAGGTACTTATGGCACAGATGTAAGCAGAGATAGGAACAGTATGATAATTAAAAATGAGGCATGAAGTGCGTGCAGCATAGTGGCCAATTAGAGCAATTGGCCTGTAACATGGCACGAGACTTGCTTGATACAGTAACTGTGAAGGGACCTTGAGCAAGCCCTTCACTCAAAATTGCTCAGTGCCATAAATGTTCTGTCGCACGATCGTGAGTGCACTTCTGAACTTTGGAAGGAGGACAATCCAGTTGCATTGTGTTGCACAAGGTTTGGCAATTGATTGACAGCACATTGAACCTGTCTGTGCCTACCTGTAGCTACAGATGGACGACTGGCACATGCCCTGGTCCCAGTCGGCACCATCCTCCCTTCGCGCCACCATCTCACAGTCGGTCTCCGTCCGGCACATGGCAAACGGTGCATAGGAGATCGGAATCTGAATGGTGCATTTCGGACCAAGAGGAATCCCACATGGCACCTTCAGCAGCAGACAGAACGGCGCCTCCTCGCAGACCTCTTCGTCCGGACGACGCCAGCGCTCGTTTCGATCTGCAACGGGCGGCACCATTCAGCATCAACAAGTTATACATTTTGTGACTGCATCATATCATTAATATTGGCAGAGACTCTGAACATTCATGCCATCTGTCAGCTGTCATCGGGAATCCGTTGGTTGGTTCCACGTTTGTGCTAGGGCCCACCACTGGTGACTCTATTCAGCCTGTTGTGCAGAGTTTAGCTAACTGATATATATTTTATTCGATCATGTGAAATTTAACATCATTTAGGCCAACACAGAGGGTGCTTCTGAGTTCATATCTTGAAGGGGCGCTATATGAATTGATTACATTATTATTATTATTACTAGTACTATTATTATTATTAAAGTAAATTTGTAATGCACCAAAATGTGAATCACCATACAGCATATAAAATCCTTTACTGTCATCTGTACTGTAATGGTGCTACGTCATGCAAACGTGCAAACATTTCTCAGCACCCAATAAATGTCAGAGGATACCGGCTTATTCACCGGTGCTATATAAAATCAAATCCGCAATAGCCACGGGTGCTCTGTTCGTTCCAGTACCTGGTCAAAGGGAGAGGTCAAGCCGATGAAACAACATGGTGCTATGATGGTAATTGGCGATGATGGTGGTTGTAAGGTGGCAAAGGAGTAGAATCAGGGTAGGATAGCATTTAAGATTGAAGAGGTAAAGTTTATTAAATTAAATTAACTAAATTATACAAAGATGCTATGCATGATTGCAAATGGTTGCCAACATCAAACTCAAAACTAATTTACAAGCTGCACTCATAGGATACAATATGATGTATATTTACCAGATACCGATCACTGAATCTATTGTAACTTTATGTAGTACCTTTCACAGTGCACACCAATAAGAGGCACTCCCAGTGTCAGAGGCCCAGAGAAAAAACTCCATCCAACCGATTATTTTATATTATTTATTATGATATTTGATATCGCCCTTCTTCAAACATTTTGTGCTGAGAAGTGCACATGCCTCAACGACACTATTGTAGTTGTACTGCAGAGCAATATTAAATAAGGTAATCAACAACTTTCCCATCAGATTAACACTAAGAAATAAAAATACTCAGATTCTAATAAGGTCCTTGCAGTCTGCATCAGATACAAGGTGCGTCCACAATGTCTGTCAATCATTTGCTCTGTTGCCACCCACAAACTCACCTGTGAAGCGGATGTCGACCCTGACATGGACGTCGGTTGGGTTGCGGAAGGGGATGATGACAGTGGCGCTTGAACCGGTTGCAGCACTGATGCTGACTGGATCCTGAAGCTGAGGCTGGTGACCGTATCCCGTCACACTGAACACCCATTCACCCAGCTGTCAACCATCAAAGGAATGCACAAATAAAATAACACCTGAAGTTAAAGCTAAAATGGGTGAGTATATATATATATATATATATATATATATATATATATATCCATATAAAAAATTTCTAGTTATTCAATATATATACTTGGTCAGAGTTAATTTGCCATACAGATAGATCTTACTGCATACCTCAGTTTTTCCAAATTTTGTAATATATGTTTAGAGATTCAGGAGCCTATACTAATATGTGGGTTTCATACATACTAGAGATGTTATTAATTTCAATAAAAGAAATGAATTTGTCTATGAGCCAGTTATTCATGAAAAAAGATAACCATCAATATTATCACCACCAACAACAGACAACACCTAAGAACACAGATCATTACACAAACATAATCATATCCATAACCCATGATCACCATACCAACCCATAAGACAACAGAATCACAACACATAAGACAACACATAAAACCACCACAAACAATTAAAACAACACCAAACCAACACACAAGACAATGCTACTACAACACACAAGATAACACCACCACCAACACATAAGACAACACTAGCAGTCTATCACAACACACCACATGAGACAACACCACCACCAACACATAAGACAACACTAGCAGTCTATCACAACACACCACATGAGACAACACCACCACCAACACATAAGACAACACTAGCAGTCTATCACAACACACCACATGAGACAACACACATATATCCACATATATCCACTTAAATTCACCTGTAACCACTAATACCAATGCTGTAATAATAATGCCCATTTACATCTATTCATATCCACACACACATCCTCTTATATTTATTTAAATCCATTTAAATCAACTTATACCCATTAATGTCCACCTAGATTCACGTAACAATAATCAGAATGTTGTCACAAATGATTATAAGAAGAGAATAGAAACACAAAAGTAACACAGATGAACGAGGAAAAGAAAGTAACGGTAACAAAGAGGATTTTGAAACTGACTCACATTGGCTGAAAAGTGGATGTATTGGTCCAAGTTGTTGATGATGTTGATGTTCTTTTGCGACACTGACTTCGGACAAACGTCACCAAAGTCCACGACCGCAGGTCCTACCAAGACAACATATAACAGAGAAATTAACAGTGAATCAGTCAAAACCTTTAAAAAATATAATATTCAGTCAGAGGAAGTAATATTATTGAATGACTGCAATATTGACTGGTAATAAAAATGGGACATAAATAATATATATAAATAATATATGTATATATATATATATATATAATATATGTATATATATATATACAATATATGTAAATATATATATAATATATGTATATATATATATATATATAATATATGTATATATATATATATAATATATGTATATATATATATAATATATGTATATATATATATATTCTAATTTAGAATTCTAATAATTTAGAATAGAGAATAATTATTCAAATGCAATATTGAAGTTCAATTTTAATCTGTAAAAATTAGAATAATTATTTATATATAATATATATATATATATATATATATATAATATATATGTATATATATATATATAATATATATATATATAATATATGTATATATATATAATATATGTATAAATATATATATATATAATATATGTGTATATATATATATATATATATATATATATATATATATATATATATATATATATATATATATATAATACATATATAAATGGGACTAATCACTCTCAGGCACTGAGGCTAAGAAATGGAGTTGCAAACGCTTCACAGTAATATTATTATTATTTATTATTATTATTATTTTCCAAAATTTGATACTGCCCTTCTTCCAACATTTTTTGCTCAGAAGTGCACACACACGCCTCGACGGCGCAATTGCAGTTGTACCGCAGAGCAATGGTGTGCGAAGGACTTGCTCAAGGTTCCTACACAGTGACGCCCCGGACGAGGCTCAAGCCCGCGTGCTCAGCACACACTGAACGTTACGGGCTGACCGCTCTAACTGATCGGCCACTGTGCCACACCGAATATATCACAATCAAGTCTGTGCATCAGCCAAATGATCTGATATGGCAGTGGTACCCAACCTTTTTCAACTTAGGGCCACTATTATTTAGCTGGAGGACATGGTGGGCCAAAAGGTTAAAAATAACTATTCTAATTTTTACAGATTAAAATTGAACTTCAATATTGCATTTGAATAATTATTCTCTATTCTAAATTATTAGAATTTTTTGATGTTTATAAGTAACACACTTATCCAAATATATATAATAATTTAGAATAGAACATAATTATTCCGTAAAATTTCCATTTTTTGCATGCATATTTTTTATATCTTTGATAGACCGAGGGCAACTTTGTGAGGCCTAGTGGGCCACTTTTGGCCCGCAGGCCACAGGTTAGGAGTTGCTGTGATAAAGTCTTCCGTCTAAGGAAACATTAGTTCTACCAATCGTCACTTGGTGGAGCTCAGCTGGAGTGAGGATCTTGGAGCAATCTGCTTTCTCTTGAGGAGTGCTTGGAATCGCATTCAAACCATCGACGACCTATCAGAATAAATATCAACTCATGTTTAAGTGATAATCAAATGTCATCACATGTCTCTGTGTGAATGATGTAGCAATATGTCATGTTTATCATATTGTATCCCAAAATAAAGCTTAATCTTGTGAGGAAATAATTACATGCAAGGAACGCATGGTCAGCATAGCAAGGAAAAATCAATATGACCCTAAACGACCCTCACAACGCAAAACCTGACCCTAAACGACCTTGACGATGTCAAAATCTTACCCTAACCGACCCTCACGATGCATAGTACGAATTTTAGTAAGATTGCATGATATACTAGACACAGATGATAACAAACTTAACAGGAGTCAAATTTAATAGTATGACAGGCTGAATGGCACCATCTGTCCTACTGCTCATTTTAGATTTGCCCCTAGCGAGTGGAAGGCTGAGTCAACCATATGAGGCTAGCGTATTTTCAAAAACGCATTCTTCTGACCGTTGTGTCAACATGTTACCATTCAACCATCTCCCCGCACAATGATTGTGGGCTTAATCCAACATTTTTTGCTCAGAAGTGCACACACCTCAACGACTCAACTGCAGTTATAATGCAGAGCAATTGTGCACAAAGGACTTTATTCATATCATACGATAGCACATGTCACTTTGCCTTGTGCAGTTATATAAAACAAAAAAATTTCACATAAATTCACAAGTGAACCTAAAGACCTTTTGTATTGGGTTTGTATGTTGTGCTAAAAGTTGAAGTAAGCAACTCATTGACTGACATCGTCTCCTTGAGCGCTCCTGAGTAGGCGAACTTGAAGGGACACTATAAAAATAATAATCTGCAATAAACAAAATATCGACAGTTCGACACACAATCCTCACACAGGTGTGTGCATTCCTTGCAATTCACAAGTGAACCTAAAGACCTTTTGTATTGGGTTTGTATGTTGTGCTAAAAGTTGAAGTAAGCAACTCATTGACTGACATCGTCTCCTTGAGCACTCCTGAGTAGGCGAACTTGAAGGGACACTATAAAAATAATAATCTGCAATAAACAAAATATCGACAGTTCGACACACAATCCTCACACAGGTGTGTGCATTCCTTGCAATTCACAAGTGAACCTAAAGACCTTTTGTATTGGGTTTGTATGTTGTGCTAAAAGTTGAAGTAAGCAACTCATTGACTGACATCGTCTCCTTGAGCGCTCCTGAGTAGGCGAACTTGAAGGGACACTATAAAAATAATAATCTGCAATAAACAAAATATCGACAGTTCGACACACAATCCTCACACAGGTGTGTGCATTCCTTGCAATACACACCTGTTCCTCTGACTGTTTTTCCCTCTGTCGGAGCTCTTTGGTGCTCAGAAGACGGAAGGCAGCATTTGGCGGCATTGGAACTACAGAGATAAATCTATGCAATCAAAGAAAATCATACTAATACATTATCACTATCATTAATCAGACAACTAATGTGTAAACAATTACTCTTAAGCAGCAAGTCTCAGACAAAGGCGCTGAACAAGAAACAAATGCTATGAATTGATATCTCTGGATATCTTTATTTCTTACAGTCACCTGGTCAGAATCCAAATATATTTAGCCCTTTATTGAGTACACACATGTTACCCCTAAAGAAAAGAAACCCACAATATGATGCAATTCAAAAAGTGTTCATGTAAGAAATGTTCTCGCACGAACAGCCACCAGTTTAGTCTGGCATACGCTGAGCGATCCATATGGAATTTTGTTCCATTGGCACTTAAAGATGCAACATATTAACCATTGGGTATCAATTAAGAAATGCACAATAATGTACACTGAATACTGCATAGTTTCGTTTAGAACCATTCCAACAATTACTGTGCATCTTTTTCATTTCTCCTTTAGTTTATCGGTCTAGAATGCACATCTGAACATTCATCTGTCGGCTGTTGACGGGAATTTGTAGGTTGGTTTCATGTATTTGCATGGGTTCACCACTGGCGACTCTTTCAGCATTACTGTGCATGATTCTATAACCGATATTATACAGTCGTTCGTGATGACATTCAACATCACAATTATAAGATAGCACAGAGTTCCTCTGACGCAGAGCTATATAAATATCAATTCCATTACTCGTCTTTACATTACATTCAAAGTGTAAATTCTGCTGCTTGCTATTATTTTATGAATATACTTAACATAATACTGCAGTTACAAAGTTAATTTAACTGGTAAAAGGTGCAATTATTTTTTTGCCATTATGATTTCTGTTAGATGAAATAAGGCTAACAAAATTACTGAGACTTTCTGTTCCCTCTTGCTCATCTTTGGGTGCTCATTGCTCAACTAGGGCGGTTCATAGGCAATTGTGGGAAAAACAATTATTAAAAGCTGCATCATTATGTTCCAAATAATAATTTAAAAAATTATGACCAAGTTTCAGTCACTTCAGTCTGATTGTATTTAGAGGCGTTAGGTTGCTCAATAACATCATATAAAGTAAATTACCTTTAATTGTCATGTCAATTTCCGTGCTTTGTCTGCTCTTGGGCTTGAGTCCTAAGGCCGTCTTTAAACCAATGTCTTTCTTATTGTTGTGCAGATAAAATTCCCTGGAAAAGGAACACTTCAAACAGTCAAAACAGATTTTGCAAAAAAAACGCAATGCTTCAGAGTACTGAGTTAAAAACGACTGTTTTGCTAAACTTGTTCTGATTAGCATGAGTTGAAAATGACCTTGTTGCAAAAGTATTCTTATTTTGTTTAACAAGAACCAAAAACGACTTTTGTTGCAAAACTATTTTTGCTTTAACACAAGCTGCAAACGACTTTTTGCAAATACATCTTTTAAACAAATTTAATTGCAAATATTGTACATCAGTGAGTCAAATTTAAGCAGCTGATGGTATTGTAGCGTATTGTATCGGATCATTTATAAATGCTTCTCACAAAATAAGTGCAGATTTAAGACATATGAATGTTTCATGATACAAAAATCAACTTCAAAGCAAACAAAGCCTCAAAGCAAGCCAAGATGACACATATAAGAGTAAATAAATAACCATAATGGAATTATTATTATTAGTGCTTTTTCTCTAGAGAAAAAGGTGCCGGAATGCATCCGTATTGTTGAAAGAAATGACACTAATTGGCTACCAAATAAAATAATTTGATCACAATCTACACACTTAGGGAATACTTATTAATTTTAAAAAGTAAAAAATTGAAATTGTAAAGTTTTATGTCAGATTCCAGAGTTTTTGCACAACTACTATATTTATTATTAAGTAATTGATAAAAGGTACAGTATCGCCATTCTGGCGCGTTCCGCCAAAAAAAGCACTGATTATTAGATAAGCAGCACTTCTATCGTGCCAGTGTCCAATGTCAGAGGAACAAAAACATGTCCAACAAAATATATGAAGGATAACACTCATTCGTAACTTACTTATCTTAACAATTGCAATTTTATTTTTAAAACTTCCATGATAAATGTATCAACAAGAATACTAAGCAAAAATGAAGGAATACTTACTTTGACATCAGTTTGTTAATTCGATTTTGACGTAACTCATTGATGAAGTCTGCGTAATACTGTCTGTTTCGCTGTACGACATCCGCCTGGTCATCCGTGTAAGCGTAATCTGGTTCAACGTAATTGTGTCGCACTATTCCATTAAAGATTGTTCTAAAAGACAAGAGAGCATTCAACATTAGGAAAGATGACAACACACAAAAATAATAATCAATAATATTAATAAGTTCTGCAGAATGATCTTGTTGTTCCATGGTCTCATTGTTCTCAAATTCTGATGCGTGCGGGGCACCTCTCTGTCGTTGGACCATAGTTCTTGAACAATTGACCATCTAAAATTCACTCAGTTCCACTAATTGCAAATGGCATTGCATTTTCTCAAACATTAAAGACACAACATTTTCCATCGGACTGATAGCTATGCATACAGCGCCTCTGAGAGGCTCTTAACATGCACCATTACAGGAGTTCTGCACATAACATTACATTACAATACTTGTAGCATCAGTAATTATTCTTACTTACTGTTAGCAAAGAATTAAAAATAAATAAGTAAGTAAGTAAGTATATTCTTTATTTAGCCAACTGCATATCTGCACTCTGATGTACAATACATTTAAAAGTACAGCATTCAAATAAAAAATGTTGTGCTAGATAGTCTGTGGAATGACACGGTTATGCGGTTGTGGGCGTGGGGCATACAGCCAATGACACATCATTTAATCAATTCATGACCATTTGGATTATTCATATATCATAAATGATAATACTGTTTCTTAAATAATTCCCGGTCACATTCAGTTTCTTAATTATAATTTAACTGACTAATCATTCATAAGTTACTAATTCCAAAGACTTCAAAGCCCAAGCCAAGTAAGACGAAAACTGAAATACTGAAATACAAAGCCTACTCCTGCCATAAAGGCAGAAGCCCTAACACCAATGAATAAGAGGGTGCTTTATGCTTAGCTTTAGGATAGCATATAAGAACTTTTGAGTATACAATTATGACTACGAAAGTATATTGTAATTGGCACAGTACTCGTATTTTTCTCGCCGATCGCTGGGTCCAATGCTTTGGGCTCGGTCATTTGGAAAGGCAATCAGTGTGGAATCACTGTTCTCCCGATTCTTGATGGCCTTCAAGCGATGTGCGTTGACATGTGCATTTCTTGGTGCTGTTTTTATCTGAGAGACTTTTGAGTCTATGTAGAGACCCACTTCGTTCGATATCTTTGGAGTAATTCCGTGATTAATAAACAAAACCATTCACATGCAATTTTAAACCCATAAAAACAATTTCGAACCCATAAAAAAACAATTTTGAACCCATAAAAAAGCAATTATGAACCCATAAAAACTGCAAGCAAACCGTGTACTCTGGCTGTATTAAAACAATAAGAAATGTTCATTATCTTTGTTGATTAGCAATTGTTCTTTTTCATAGTTGTCAACACCAGTCAAGAAGTGATAAAGAAATTATGATGATGCCAATGATGATCACAACAAAGATGAAAACAAGGATGATGGCGATGATAATGAGGCTGGAGATGATGAAGACGACACTGACTGTGATGATAACAATCGTGACAACAATTACATTAATTACAATTAATCATCATACCTTACTTACTACCTGGTGCCATTAATAATTATTAATTAAATTTTTAGCACATGCAGCCCTGTAAGGTCATACTTAGATGTGAATCTGAGGCAAGGAAAGTCAGTTGCTCAGAAAAGATGCACTTAGACTTGAAAATCTTTGAAAGCCAACAAGAAATAGTGAATTGAGTGAGCTGGTTGAAGGAAAGAGAAAAAGAGGGCCCACTGAAGAAATGGATGGACGAGATACAAGAAAGAACCAGAATGAATCTTGAGGAATTAAGGGATGCGACCTCGGAGAGAAAGCAATGGAAAAGGTTTATCATGACGGCTGCTAGAGTTCAACGAAATGAAAGCACAAGGTGACAAGGTGGTTGAAGGAAGGAAGTGAATTTGAGCCACAAATAAAATGGCAGTCAATTCAACTCCTTAAGAGCAGAGGTATGGAATGCACGAGAGCCCACAACTGTTCTGCATCGGGGTTAAGATAAAGACCTGCATTCGATGATCGCCGGCAATGAGAAGGGATGCAAGGAGTAAGTAGAGCATGAATTCAATACAATACAACTCGGCATTTATAACTCGCTTTAGTTATGCTCGAAAGCATGCACACGTCTCAACGACGCGACTGTAATGCAGAGCATTGTGTACGAAGGACTTGCTCAAGGCCCCTATACAGTGACGCCCAGGACGAAGGTCGAACCCGCTCTCTCAGCGCACACTGAACGTTACGGGCTGACCACTCTAACCACTCGGCCACCATGCCACACTATGAATATGGGTACGTGTACTGGTGCTGAAGGCTTTGTAAGACCATGTAGCATGAGTGAAAGATAAAGATGGCAAAGATCATGATGATAAAAATCAAACTGAGAACAATGTAGAAAACACAACTAAACTGATAGCCATAGAAAACACAAACTACATCAACCACATGGAATTCTGCTTCTTCCGATTCCATACCTGGGTTGAAGACTGGTTCCTTTTTAGTGCTCATCGCATCCGAACGACCAGCGATGGAGATGGAGACAGTGTGAATGACCTCCAGATGAAGGACAAACGGCTGTAGGTCGTCTGCAACCTGTCCGATTATATCCACCAGCTGAATGAGACTGAAGTTACCTGGGAAAGAAAGAAATGAAAATAACATATTCAGCTAAGCATGGCAGAAGACATAAATTAATTAAGTAATAAGCCCATCTTGTGCTTTGTTTTGATGTAAACTTCATATGACAATTAATACATGTAATGTAATCAAGCATTTATATAGCGCCGCTCAAATCATCAGCTCTCTCGACAGGCATCTGTGCTTGGGTAAGGAAACAGGAAATCTTAAGGCGTCTCCTAAACTGGCAAGGTGAGGCTGGGGGTCAGTAATTCCAGGCACAAGGACTGTGGAAGACAGCTCCAAGCTGAAGGGCCAACATATAGCAAAGCTCTTCGACTGGGCCGTAGTAGAGCGCAGGTGAGGAATCGCAAGGAGGTCCTTGCAGGCAAAGAGGACACCAAAGTGCAGAAAAGCCTCAGTTAAGTAGGGCCACCCCGACTAGGCAGTACATACAAGCATAGACAAAAATATGAATATCATTTCCAGAAAATAGTTTATAAGTCTGTTAAAAATCGCTTATTCAGAGTATCCTAGCTCATGGTTTCTGATTTGTTGGCATTTGAACTTGCTGGGTGCTGAAAACAAGCAGAGTTAACAAATACTTTAAAGACCACCGGTCCTTAAAATAATAATAATCGTTATTTATTGATTTCAAACTGACACACCCCAGTATAACTACAAGCTAAATATTCATGAATAATCACAAATGATGACAGGAGTCGAATTTAACTGTATGGCATCCAAGCAAGGCACATCATGTCCTACATTTAATTAACCAATGCCACCGCTTAGTGAATGGAAGTATTAGTAGTCAACCTTATAGGGGTAGCGAGAATCGACTCTGCTTCCTACTGCACTTCATTTGAGTGGGTTATCTCCAGCCAGAAACCCCAAAGCCAGCTCCAATCCACAGCACAAAACCAATTCATCTGCTCTGGTGCTTCAGTCTGGCTTCTTTAAGTGCTGCTGAGCCACAAATGGATGCAACAGAAAAAGATCTATTAGCCATCATTCATGTCCATCTCCTTTCTACATTGCCAGGTCTCACAATAAAAACTCCAAATAATCAGACAAAGAATTCTCGTGCTATGACTCTGGTGTCTTGAGACTTTCAGAGACACTTACCGACTTGACTCGGTGCGAAGGTGATCGTAACATCAACGGACTTCTTGGGTTCGATTCGGCCCCGAGATGGCTTGGCGGTGAAGTGTGCCACGCGTTGGAACTGGAATGTCGCTGGGAGTATGGGCGACTCGTTCGTCAGGGAGCAAGACAGCGTCGAATGCTGCCCAACACAGCGCTGACCAAAGTCCAGTTTTGACCATGGCAGGACACTGACAGAGACCGGAAGTGCAGTACCAGTCAAGGCCACCTCTAATCCAGTACCTATACAAACACCCATTTACATGCAATGTAATCAAAGATTCATATAGCACCACTGAGGGCAATGTTTCGCTGTGTATGAATGTGACAACTGGTCTATTCATTGTGGCCCACATTTAAGACCACTCTGTTCCATCTTGCCTGGGTCGGGAGTGCCTTTGAGTAGAGATCTGTAAAAGGTGCTATATAAATTCCATTCTTGATTGATTGATTGTTAACATCACTACTGGTTGATAATATAGCATACTACAAAGTAAGAAATGAAAAACATGAGACAGTGATGCAATGTAAATATAAGAACTCAAAATAGGTAAGTAAGTAGGAATGTTCTCTGTTAGTCTTCCAGTGAAGTCACAATCATTCAAAAAAGATACAAAAAAATGGCAACAATTAAAACAAAATCATATTACATTTGCATTATAAAAGTTCTCTCGACAAAGGCAAAGGTAAAGGCAAAGGGTTGTATGGTGGTCACTAAATACTATAGGGAGGGAGATGACTAGTTTAATAGGACTGAAGAAAAATGAGACTCACTTTTATTTGCAGCCCACAGCTCAGTCGATTGTAAGTCGCACCTTGATGGCAGGGAGCCGACAACAACCACTCGCATGAAAATGGCAAAGTCCCGACATGGAGGCAACTTCTGGGTGTACTTAAAACCTTGCTGACTGTAGCTCCACCTGGAGAGAAGTTAAGCGTGCACACATACATGAGATTAATATTATAATCATAATTAATAAATAAAATTGTGATGCGAGTACGGACAACCAAAATGTGAATCTGAGGCACGCATGGTCAGCCACCAGGCAAAGCAGCAGATATTCAAATCCTTGAAAGCCAAGGAGAAGAGTGAGTTCTGAGCCGCATTTGAAAGAAGAGATAATTTGAGATAAGAGGTAGTAGTCGATTCCTTAGCAGCAGAGGCATGGAACAAATGAGAGTAATCAATTGTTAAGCATTGTGGCTTAGCCAAAAGGCCTGTATTTGATCATCACAGGCAACGTGGAGGGATGTAATCAGTGATTGAAGGCAGGAGTTGTAATGGTGCTGTGGCGTTTGTAGGTCAAATAGGCCAATTAAAATTTTATTCTGATAACAAAAGATTGTCATGCTATGATTCATTTATAACATCCCAATTATTTTACTACACAGAAAGGTGCCAGAGAATTATATAGGCAATATTTGTATTTGCAAATAAATATGTTCATTAATGGTCCCACTAAAACAGGTATATATTGGATTTGCAACTTAAATAATATAAAAGAAGAGAAATCTCAGCTTGTCATTCAGCATTTGGCTCACGCACCAAAAACGCTTGAATCCAGCGTTGTGGGTCAGCACCAGACACTGTTAAAGATCACTCGAGTCTGGCATAGCCAGTGAGTAACACATCGCTATATGGCGCTAAAGTCTAGCATAGCTAGTGAAATGACACTTTTGTAAATAGCACTTCTTACGATACACTCGCTAATCACAAGATGGGGATTGAATTGATTGACTTTGCATGGCCAACTTCTACCGTCCTAATTTTTGTCCTTCTGTATATTATATTAAATCCTCAACAAGGTAATTATTTGCTAATTTATGTGGCTTGAATTGATTTATGCAACTGAAACTGACGATTAGAAAGACGAGTTATGAAAAAACGAATAACCACTTTGCAAATAGTTTATTTTAAAACTGTGACGCCCAAGCTATCTACACACTGTTTTAATCTTATTTAATCATCATTCTAAACACAACCCTCAATTCATTAAGTCTACTGCATGCATCAAATTCGCAAACTACTCATAAAAAAGGAACTGTATTACTAAATATGTGTATAATATTTCGATTAACAATTAAAACTGGCCACTACCCTATCCGTGGTAGTGTCAGTCCCAAGCCTGGAGAAAGAAGAGGGCATTGTTAATCATCTATGTCAGTGGTTCCCAACCTTTTTCGACTAAGGGCCACTTTTATTTAGTACGAGGACATGATGGGCCACAGGGTTAAAATAATTATTTTATGCAATAAAGAATACTTATGTATTAGCGGCGGTTTATTGACATAGGCTAACCTCGTGACTAGAGATGTACTATAACGTATATAATTGTTAAATTGAACTTCAATATAGTACATTTGAAGTCACTTACAGACATCATCAAAATAATTATAACAATTTATAGTAGAAAATAACTATTCTGTCAAATATTCATTTTTTTCAACATATATTTTAAAAATCTTTTATAGGTCGAGGGCCACTTTTTGAGGCCTGGCGGGCCACTTTTGGCCCGTGGGCCACAGGTTGGGAATCGCTGATCTATGTCATAAACAAACAACACCCCTATAATACTGTCATCTGTAATCAGTTGGAACAAAATCAACCTGAAACCTACCAATACACACAAAATCAGCAGAAAAACGCATTTCCGCCTTATTATCTGGTAATTTGTAATAGAAAACTGCTGACAGTTTGAAACTCATTTTGTCTAACTAGCTAAGGTTTCCTCAGACACGATCACATGTTATTAGGAAAATACGTTAAATGAGTTCACTCACTGTTTCCTGACCAATGGCTTCATCATTGAGAACGATGACAAAGCAGACAGATTTAGGACTGTTATTAAACAGCATTCCGGACTGTGTGGCATCGGTGCCATACCATTCAGAATTTTAATTACAACCAGGGTTTGAAGTGGCAAAATAGAAGTGCCTGCAGTATGGATACGAGAACCGTTTTCCCCTTCTTCCCTCCCGATTAAGGGACATGGGGGCGTCTGTAGATGTACCGGCATGCTTGCAGTCGGCCAATAGAGGTGCCGGTATGGCAAACCGTTTCATACCGTCCACCTTCAAGCCCTGATTACAACTGTAAATTGTCTGTAATGTAGCATTTATATAGGACCGCTTCTTAATTAGATTCGTCAGCGGCTCTTTTGATTCGAACCAGTACATGAAGTACACGTCAGACGATTAATCAAACTTTGAAAGGGATAAACTGAGAGATACTCGAGATAGGTGATTCCAGCTGGGTGGGTGGAACACAGTCAAACCAGTTCAGCCAGGGTTTGAATTGTCAAATTTGAACTAGATGGTTGAAAAAGTTTCGCAATTCCAGATATTCCAACCAGAATTTTTACGATTCTGAAACTGGTATATATACGGGCTAAATTGTAGAGGGTATACCAAAACTGTGGGTGTTTGGTACGCGAACTTGATTCTAAGCTGTGTTTAGATTCACTAAGCCATTGAAAGCTGTTTGATCCCGCGGGTAATTTTTTAGAATTAAATGGCGGGGTTGAAGATGAACTGGGGGGTTGAACTCTCCCAAACCCTCGATAATTCAATCACTGAGTTTAGCTGATCATTCCTTGTCTAGAAAGACTCAAGATAATATTGAATAATGATCAATAATTAGAATGTGTCTTGTCTTGTTCTTCAGCCATGTTCGTAGCGAGGGTTGGCCGCATCATCGACTGTCTTTCTCCATTCACGCCTGTCCTCCGCCTAGGGCCGTACCGAGGGGGCAGTGGGGCCTAGGCCCAGGGTGCAAATGTGGAAAGGGCGCAAAATTCAGGTTGGAATAACTTATTATTCCAAAAAATGCACTATTTTCAAAATGTGGGGGCGCCAGATTGATGCGTTATTAATTTTTTAACGACACCGTTCTATATCGAAAATGATTTCATGTCGCCCTCCTCCTTTTTCCAGGCTTGCGACTGTCACTGTCAAAGTTCAAACAGTGGAGGAGTTCCCCGATTGATGCTAGGCACAGGGCGCAATTATAGCTCGGTACGGCCCTGCCTCCGCCTTCCTCATGAGCTGATTCACTGGCATTCCAGTCTATATTCGAATGTTGTACATCGACCGACGCCATTCTTAGTCTGCCCCAGTGCCTCTCACCCATTTGCCCGGGACTGTTCCTTGGACAAGTTCTTTCTTCGTGCAGCTATCTTCTTTTCTCAGTACAGGCCTATACATGTCATGCATATACAATACGTATGTCCGATTTATCCCAGTTTCCTCTTTTTCATGTGTATCAGTAAAGTTATCTCTACTTCATCTGTCTCAAGTATCCATTCATTGGTATTTTTTGCAGTCCATGCTAGGCCTACTCGTAATACCCGTCGTACATGTAGGAACTTCATTTCAAACGCGTTCACTCGTTTTCATCCTATTTTTTCAGAGTCCAGCTCTTACAACCGCAGATCATGAATAACCGACACAGGGTATGTATACTTAAGCCTAGTCAGAGGCTTCCAGATAGAGGGAGTCCGGAGGGAACTGCCTCCAGTTTAAGGTATGGGGTATTTTGAGTCCTAGAGGGAATGTTTTTGCCTTCCTGACACTTGGGACCGGGGAGCTTGCCTCCTCGCTCAGGGGGAAAGGAATTGACGCCTCTGAACCTAGTTAGGCCTATAGTTTTTCTTCATATGCATGCCTTGTTTTAACAAATCTTGAGTTGGCCTATAGCCTTCCCTCGCAACTCTTCATCACGCCGCCCCGATCTATCAGGCTATCCTCCTATTTCAGTTTCTCTATCTCTATCTCCAGTTTCCCAGTCACTCATCGTCTGAAATTCTTCCACCTACCCATTACACATTATGCACCTCGACTCTGACAGGAACATCCCTCTGAATTTCGCATATTTTCAGTACTTCTAGATCAATCTGTGTTTCGCCATGTTAATGGGGTCACTCGTTTAACTTCGTTTAAACTCGTTTATTGATATCCAACAATACAAACACAAAAATAAAAATAATAAACTGGCTTTAAGCACAAAAATTCGCTAAAGGAGGTATAACAGAGCACAACGTAAACTGGAAGACTGGTGGATACCATGGAGGACCCAATTGGGAGGAATATCCCGCTAGAGGGAACGCCAAGAAGAGACTGTAAAATACTTGTAATCACTAATATAGAAATTAATTGCTAATTCGCTTTATTTTTCGTCATTACTTCGGACAGTAATTAAATTAATTCTAGCTCGAAATCGTAATTTTCAAGCGAGAGTGCTTATGTCTAGTGCAATGTCATAATGCCCCTCAGTTCACCTTCTTGTTAATGGGTATTACTTGAAGTTGCTTGATTCTAATTTACTGTACATAAGAAATTCAATATTACCCCACTGACCGACAAGACATTCTATCATAATATATCCCTGGCCTTCCACTTCAAAATGAAGTATCAACCCCAACACAGTACCTAGAACTCCTGTTGTAATCAATCCAGCGTATCTTCCGCGTTCCAGCGCCTATTCGTAATCAGTGAAACTCACATTTTTCTGACTCAGATCTCCTCCAGACCTCGCTATCATAGACAGCACCTCTAATACGACGCGGCGCTTGTTGTGATTATTTGCTGGTGCCATGCGCTTGGCGTTAGAGAAGCGCTTAAGAAATCAAGAGATTGTGATCACGATTATAGGCCTTAGACTACATCCTAACTAGTTCAAACCTGCTTGAACGGTTGGTGCTTTACTGAGCGTCTGTGAATAAACTGGTTCCCATAGTTTTGCTTTTGCGGTACTGATAAAATTTGAAAATTACTATTTCGACCTAGAATTAATTTAATTTGATTTTATAGATAGGAGTCTTAATAACTGTCTATGCTAGCGCGTTCAGCTGTTTACTTACCTATTTACGCCTCATGTGTAGCATCCATGTTGCGTAAAGTCTGTGGTAAAGCGATTGTTTGAATGTCTGCGACAAATAAACTTGGTTGACAAGGAAATTGTTATTTTAAATATCACTAAAGCAAATCATGTCGCAGCAAGGTGCTGCTCTTCAAGCGTACAACAGCGAGTTGGTTAAATGTCAGTGCAAGTTTCGTTGTATTTTCAGAACTATTAGATGAGCATTTTGGTTAGAAATGGAGCAGGTCTGGACTTGTGTATGGCGATATGGTTTTAGTAAACGTTAATTTATATAGCGCCCTACGACACAACGGCGATATATTTACAGTTAAAATTATATATAAAAGACAGACAGTGATGCCAGTTTATTCAGTTTTGTCTGTGCTATAGTGCACGTTGTTTACAGAGACTCGGTGAAATCTTAGCTTTCAGTCCATGTGTTGACCCCTGTACTACACGGCAAACTTGCAGTATCGGGGTGTGTATAATGCCGGCATTGTGAGGGTCGTTTAGGGTCAAGTGTCGTGTGAGCTAGCTAGGGTAGGTTTACTGGCTTAATGAGGGTCGGTTAGGGTTATTATAATAATTTGGTCTCTTTTTTGTAGTTTGCTAGTTTCTGTTTTGTAATCTGTTCACGTGCATTGTTGAGCCGAAATACAAGCTTCCTGTGTGACAGGTTGTAAGCAGCGTGGGATAATCTGTGCTGCAATTGATCAGTTGTTGAATATCACTTTGTTTACAGTTTGGTGTTTGCAGTTTGGTTTCTTGCATGAAGAATATAATGTTCCTCTTATATAACAACTGAAATTTGATATCACCCTTCTTCCAACATTTTTGGCTCAGAAGTGCACACGCCTCGATGACGCAACTGCAGTTGTAATGCAGAGCAATTGTGCGCAAAATACTTGCTCAAGGTCCCTGCACAATGACTCCTCGGACGAGGGTCGAACCCGCACACTGAGCGTGACGGGCCGACCGCTCTAGCCAATCGGTCACTTTGCCACACATGTCGCCTTGCATATGGTACATCAATCCTTTGTTTCGTATCTTTTCATCAGGCAAGGCCAAACAATGGTGCATTGTGTATTAATTAAGGTTAACAATAATGTAAATAGACAGAAATATCTTGCCTTGGGGATGAATACATTAAATTATATTGAGGATCACAAGTGAAATTGCTTGACTAAATTACAAGTGGAACTGTGCTTGTTTAATCCTTTTGTTCTACACATTTATATAGCACTACTGTATGATGGATCTTGTAGAGATGCTATATAAAAACGATCTTGCGGAAAGCATATTGTGCATCGCATGCAATTATATGTTTCTCTCAGGAAGACGTGCCATGCATTGCATTTTATCTGTTTTCTGTCTTTTTTTCATTGCAAAGGCATTGAAGACTTGTGTACGAAGCGTGATGAGCTTCGACGCCATATAACAGTCGAGGAGGAGGAAAAACGGAAACTGCAGAACGACATTCGGATTCTTACGGAGCGACTCGGAAAGGTCAACGAAAGTTTGAGCCGAAAGATCGTCACTCGAAATGAGTTCGATCGCACGATTGCCGAAACAGAAGCCGCCTATATGAAGGTCTGCCTTCTTCATGGTGTTGTTGCTCCTTTAATATTTTGACGTGATTGTGGCTCAGAGGTGATGTACAGTGTTGAAGATGATTTTCATATGATGGATAAGATCCAGAGGGCCAAGTCAGTGCATGGTTGTGATCGCCATAAGTGGCCGATTGGTCAACATACTTACAAACTGACGGTGAGCCACTGTACTTGTGAGCGGGCAGCGATTCAGGTAATTTTTAAGCGGGCAGTGAACCAATGGAGTAATGAATGGGCAGTGAACCAATGGAATAATGAATGGGCAGTGAACCAATGGAATAATGAATGGGCAGTGAACCAATGGAGTAATGAATGGGCAGTTGTGGTTTATAGTGGTTTTTATCCGACCTATAATTATTATTATCCGGTCTTCGAAAATTCATATAGGCCTACTGTAGACGTACTCGACGATATCATTTTAATTGCAATGAAGGATTACAGGTATGTACATGTACATTACAGGTCAATTTATTGATAAATGGGTTGTGAGCCAGCCAATAGTCAATTTATTGACAAATGGGCAGTGAGCCAATAGTCAATTTATTGACAAATGGACAGTGAGCCAATAGTCAATTTATTGACAAATGGACAGTGAGCCAATAGTCAATTTATTGACAAATGGACAGTGAGCCAATAGTCAATTTATTGACAAATGGGCAGTGAGCCAGTTTGGTTTGTGAATGAGCAGTTAGTCAGTGCACTTTTTATAAACGAGCAGGTTGTCTTATGTGAATGGGCAGTGAGCCAATTTTGTTTATTTTTTATTTATTTGGAGGATTTATAATGCACCCCTACAAGATCTCTACTCAGAAGCGCTTCCGAAATAAGCAGTGATCCAATCCACTTACGAACCGGCATTGAACCAAAATGACTGTGCCCAGTTAGTGTGCTTATTAACTGGCAAGGAGCCAAATAAACTTACAAACGAGCAGTGAGCCAATGGTCTTGCAAACTGAGAGTTAGCCTTCTGAATGTACATCAAGGCTCAATGTGCGTATTTATGAGTGCAGTACCATTACACTGGCAGTCAGCCAGTGCAATGTTCTTATACATGGGCAGTGAGTCAATGTACTTAAGAATAGATAGTTTGCAATGGGTGGTGTGTCATTAGACTTACAGGCAGACAGTGAAAAGTAGTTTACAAATGATACTTAACAGAAAGAATGTAGTCATGTTTATCAAAGCAGACAAACTGATTGAAACTCTTTTACCTTAGCTGTACGTTTCTCAAGTTGTCATGGAAACATGTGGCCAAGTATAACATTCTGATCTTTATGCTTTTGACGAGTGTCTACATAGGCCTATGCTATAGGCACATGCCTGACTGTTCCCAGAAGTTGCATTGGCACGTAATGTGTTGGGTACCCATGGACTGATGTGTGATTAGGTTTTTCTCATTTTAGATTCTCGAGAGCTCGCAATTACTTCTTAACGTCTTGAAGAAGGAGTCCCACTCTTTAGGCAGTCACATAAAGTCGGAAGAGGCGGCGTTGTCGCTTTCCGCGCCTAACAGAGGCGCCGTTCCTGCGCCGAACTATCTCCACTCTTCCTCACCGAGTGTCGGTCCCACCAAGTGATTCTGACGTGATATTCGATAGACTTTTGGATTATGAATATTTATTAAATGGGGAACTAACTCACTTGTTTGATGATATTTGAATGGCACTCTTTAAATGCTCTATTACACCGTAGACTAGTTATTACTGGCTCTGTAACCAGTGCCCTTGGATATGACCAGAGGCCCTCATTATAACATATTTTCATTATATATACTTGCGGTTATTTGTTTTAAGAGTGTGTGTTGATGCGGCTGCATGCGCTAATTCCCTAGACCAGCATTTCCCAATCTTTTTTAGCCATAGAGCCTCTTTGATACTAAATTTACTTAGCGGAACCCTGTCCAAAACTCAATATACTCTGTTGTGGTTATATTACAAACACTTGAGAATGCAGACAAATCTTGGTTTAGGCCTAGATTAGATTAATAACCAGGGGTGGAAATCCCGGATATCGAGGGGACAAGTCCCCCACCCTTTACAGAGAGGGGACAATTTACATGCGTGTCCCCCCACATTTCCTACCCCTCTCATTGGGTGTCCCCCCCCCACCTGTCAAGTGAGATGACCGCCACTGATAACAACACAAATATCTGTGACAATGACATATGAATTCTCTTCCATATAATGTCTTGCAGATCTTTTAATCTTTAATCAATAAAACTTGATATAGCGCCTCTTAAAAAATCTACTCGGAGGCGCTCTGCGCTAGCTACAAGATGTTAAACATTATTTCAATGATATTAAGCAAAGTTTATTCACATTGAAAGTTTTCCGTGGAACCCTTGTCTTCACCTCACGAAAACTTAGGGTACCACGGAACACAGTTTGGGAAACGCTGCCCTAGACATTGCATCATTTGGGACCAGACCTTAATGTGGCAGATTGTTTTGACGATCATTGCAGAACTGCACTTGTCTGAGATGATCAGTCTGACGTCAGGTTATTCATTGCTTGTAAGTTATCAAACCAGCGTGTAAGAAATTCCTCTGAGCAATGTTTGTATTGGCATGCTGGAAAGAAACTTGAAGGACCAGCTCACTTTCCTGCTGGCACAACTCCGCCACTGTTTGCACCCGGACAGTGCCAATCCAAAGCCTGGATAAAGGAGGAGGGCGACGCTAATGATCTATGTTATCACAGTGTTGTTAAACCGAACCTACTACTGCTACTGAAGCAGTAACATCATCCGTGCCATTTCACAAGTCAACCATGCAGGAGTTTAACTACGGACGGTAAGAGAGAGAGACAGAGAGAGAGAGAGCATTGGCCACCCAGCCTCATACGCTGTGGCTATGAAAATGAAATTGCTAACACTTCATACCCAATTAAGGCTGCATCAGTACCAAATGCCCTATTTTAAAAATGTGGGGGCGCCAGATTGATGCTAGACACAGGGCGCAATTATTGCTCGGTACGGCCCTGCATCATCATATCTGATAATGATTAGGCCTATAATTCTTAACTGCGCTTTTTCGGTCAACTATAGCATAATGAGCCTTCAGTCGATCGACTGATTAATGTCATGTTACGTTTCATGATCAAAGTAACGCTGCCTATATCGATCTATCCGCTCAACTTTCCAATGTTTCTTTATGTTACTTAATGAAGCGTAATTTGGGTCGGTCTGCTGATCAATGTTTCGCCCTTACTATGTTTCGCAATTAAACTTAATTAAGTCATTTCGTTCCGCTCATTAACGTTCCGTTATGTTTCATCATTAACGCATCTCGCTTCAGCGGTTACTCCAATTTATTTAAGTGGGCAATTAATCACTTGTTGATATAGGCCTATGTGCGTTTTGTCTCTTAACGATTTCACATCATCTATCCCTGTATGTTATATCCTGAGCATCAGCGATTTTGTGCGGTAAGGTCTACTTGGAAGACACTGCAGTAAATACATGAATAAAAAATATACATGAATGTATTCATTCATTCATTTTGGTAATTTATATAACGCCCCTTTAATTCAGGAGCGCTCCCGGCACGGCTAATAAGAAACAGTTTTAAGGCGAGTATAAAAGGAGCCTGAGTGGACCCTAGGCGACAAACTCCACCTCTGGTAGTACTCTGCCAGTCCCAGGCCTGGATAAAGGAGGAGGGTGACGCTAATGGTCTTTGTTACCACACAGTGTCGTTAAACTGCAACAACCAACCAACCAGCCTAAGCGACAACGCATATCATCCATGTCATGGATGCGTCGTTAAATAACCTTATTACACACACACCCTATAGGCGACAACCGCAACGCCAACGGGATAATCGTGTTCCAGAGCTAGTGGCCAACCACGGAGAAGGCAGGATGTTGTTTAGTAGTTATAGGGGCAAATGGGATAATAAGTTAGTTACTGTAGGCCTCGCTCAGTAGAGCTGTGACCCGTTGCACTTAAAGTGGAGTAGCAGAGATCGCGAAGATGGCAGGGGCGAGACACAGCAAGGACAGCCAAACCAAAGCAATGACACGGTACGAGACTCGCTGTAGCGTAGCGGTATGTTCGACGGAGATCGAGTCAGTGGAGCACATCCAGCATATATCGCTGGAGACATGGCAAATTTCGGAATGCGTCCGACAAGACGTGCAGCAGACTTGCTCCAAGCACCGCAATCGCCCAGCTGGAAGGCCAACATGGAGTGAGCAGCAGTAATCTAGTCGGGCTGTGATGAAGGCGTGAACATGGGCTATAGCGGCGGCGTCTGGAGTTAGAGAGCGAGCAACAGTGAGGAGCTGACGCAATTGGTAGCATGATATTATATATAATATATTTATTTATTTATTGCGAAATTATGAGTAGGCCTACTCGAAGGTCTGAGGCGTTATATATTTATTGGTTAAGAATAATTTATGCTTATGGAGAGCTGCGAGATACTATACTATACTTGTGTATAGTATTGAAAACTTTTCCAGTTGTAGGTAGGCCTTTGTTCCAGCTTATCTGTATAATTCTGTAGATAGTGATCCTGGTGTATGTACAGGGTGAGCCAAAGGTAACACCCTATGGTGTTTTTGATAATATTTCGGCCAAGAGTAAGAATTATCAAATGAAATTTTGTAGGCGCAAAACTATTTCATATTTGCATAGGACCTATAACTGCCTAAGTTGACTGAGACATTGCAAACAGAACAAAGGCTACACCACTTTTAACGAGTGCAACCACGGTTTATTTATAGTGAAAACCCATTTAACGCAGCAATAAGTTAAAAAAAATGCGATTTTACGAAGTCATATCTTTAGTAATTATTATAAAACAAATTTCATACTGTTTTACAATATGTGTTCAACGTGTCCACCATCAGTAGACTCACATAATTATTATGAGTCTCTTTTTTGATGGATTTCAGGGGCAAATCTTCCCATAGGGGCCTATCAACTTTAGTGCGACCTTCAATTCTCTTATCGTTTTTGGCTTTGGTCGCAGATTCTGGAATTTTCCAACATTGCTCTGCACACATGCTAATTCAGTTTTTTTGTGCAATTTTTTTCTAGCGTAAATGTTTTTTGACAAGCAAAAAACCGTTGTTGTACAGAATAAAACTGATATAACTTTGTTCTTTTCGAAGTATTTAAGTCAATTTTGTCATTTATATGGAAATATAAATTAGTTTTGACAGTGTATAATTTCATTTACTGATTCCTATTTTTGGCCGAAATATTAACAAAATCGCATGAGGGGGTTACTTTTTGGCTCGCCCTGTATAATGTATTATTTGTATATAGCATAATATTATATGTTTATAAATATAATATGCTGGTACGCACCTCAAGAAAATTTTGAAAAAGGTGTAAGCTCAAAATAAATAAGTGCTATGATTGTTTGTTTTCAACGGAATTGAGCAGATAACTGACATTGTAGGCCTATAATATTCTCAGCGGATGACAAGAAACTAAAACATATCCTTACATCAAAAGAGACCAATCGGCTGAAAGAACAATTAACTTGTACCGATACAAGAGCGTCCGACAGCAACACAATAACAGTTACAGTAAAATAAATAGACGTATGGTACAATTACAATAATGACCGTCACGATGAAATTACAATCAATTGATGACAAACGTAGTAATGAAAATAAAGATCACTACACTTAATGAGGAATCATATTCCAGGTTCCTCCGTCGTTAGCCTACTGCTTGATTCCTAGCACAGGCCAAATGTTCTTCCAGAGAGATTAAGCATATAGTTTAACACCAATAAACGAATATAAGCTATTATTTCTGGAGTGTTATTAATTTAGACCTCAGGTGAATCTAATAATAGAAAATATTAAGCAATTACCATTGGCCTACTGTATAGTGGTTTTTGTCCGTAATTATTATTTTCCTGTCTTAAAAAATTCATATAGGCCTACTGTGGACCTACTTGACGATATCATTTTAATTGCAATGAAAGATTACAGGTATGTACATGTACTTTACAGGTATTACAGGTAGGGCCTATGTACTTTACCGGACTGACCTCCTGGAGTTGACCGGATCGCGGTGTGGATTTGATGCGCCATCGATTTACGCACTTAACATTTGACACGGGCGCATTAGAAGTGCTAATTAATAATACCGAGTACGATCTGGTACTTCCATATCCAGGAATTCCCAGATCGACTGGAAATTGTTTCTGTGGACGTGGTCTATTCACTGGAACTTATCCATTGTCCGAGTAAGTGCTCAACCGTTAAGGATGTCAGCGAGAATGGGAGATGGTCACGTGTTAACGAGAACCAGAGAGGGTCATCGAAATGCGGACAGATGAATCCGGATAAGAAGTTTCGTAGGCTTATGATAGTCGCAATCGTAATCTCCAAACCTTATAGAACCCTGATAAAAATAGAACTGCAGGGCACCAATTTATTCACGAGCCCTGAATCGTTCAGAGGGGTTCAACGATGTCAAGTGAAGACGCCAGTCGACCAGAGAGAAGGAGGAGGCACATTATGTAGGAGATGCGAAGACGGAACCTGCGATCATTGTAGCACAGTACGGTCTGCGCCTCAACCACGTGCTTCAATCTGACATGGGACCATCTGAAGGCCTACTGCGTCCTCGCATCCTCAGTGGACTTCGGTGGTTGCAGCAGCAGATCTGGAGAGTGTCCCGCCCCCGTTGTAGGGCTAGTCCTACGAAATTAATTCGGTTAGTAGTTAGTACTCTTCTGTAGATTACGTTGAATCACAAACACAAGATTGTTGCTCGGGATATGGAGGTATGGGTCGGTAATGAGTCCGTTTGTGGACGTTCCCTATGGGCGACCCTCGGAAAGTGGAGTTAGTGGACATGACGACAGAAGAGTTAAGTGGTTGACTCTGTCGTAGGAGCCAGTGTTGTCAGAAAACTGTTTGCGGAAATTTTCTGGATGAATGACCCAAACCAAGCAGGGTGGAACCAGATGGTTCTGAGGGTTCCATCTGGATCTAGTTCTGGGGTCGGTGAATGGTGATACCTGGAAGGTGGTGGTGGTAGTGGAGAAAGTAGATGGAGGAGGAAATTTCTCTTTCCAATGTCTATTAGATCGCATCTTATCCAGTAGGATTTGCATACTGACAACTACAGAGCAAAACCTATCCCTTCCAACTCGACCACTCAAACCTCACAGACCACCTTGCTCAAGCCTCAGCTGCTAAAGAGTCTCCTCTAGGACTGACTTAACTGCGTCCAACTCACTACTTGGGATATCACTCCAACAGTTGTTTGAAAGCCACCATCGGCTATACCCTCCCACTTCTCCACCTTCCACGACCTTCCTTCCTTCCCTCCGAACGATCCAAAATCCTCCATCGAAGATCTGAAGCTTCTGCGTCGCTCGACGACTGTCTACCAGCATCCTTAGGACTTCCGGACGAAATGTGTCAGCAGCTCGATTGGCAGAGGGAAGATGATAGTGGAGTTCTTCTCGGCAGAGATACTACTCAGTGTCTGAAGATATCGGAGCTGAAGCGCAGATGACGATTGATTGATGGTGTCGGACGCTTCCTTTAGGGCTCTGGCTGCCTTGTGCTCCCCCTCGGCCGCGATCACCTATTCAACCAGTAAAAAACACACCACAATAAGAATTGAAGTCTAACATGTTTTGGCTGATTTAGTTTGATTTTAAATCGTTGCATCGATTAACTGAAACTTGGATTATCATCTCTTGGAGCGGAGGTTCTGGCTAGGGAAATTGCCTCATATTCGACATTGCAATAGGCTTTACCGCATTTCCGGAAAATAAATTGTATTCTTATCAAGGGTTACGTGGTTAGAAAAATCAGTGGACACTCAAGAGACAGTACTGACATTGTTGGGCAACAATACTGCTTAGGTACATGTTCCTTAATTTTTACTTTCTCAAGGTGTGAGATCGTGATCACTGCTTTGGTGTAAAAATTGCCACGTGACTCTGTATTATCAAGCATCGCCCATTTTCTGCCGTTGGTCCAACTGATTAAAACTGAAATTTTTGAAATTTGATATCACCCTTCTTCTAAAATTTTTTGCTCGGAAGTGCATGCACACGCCTCGACGGCGCAATTGTAGTTGTACTGAAGAGCAATTGTGCGCGAAGGACTTGCTCAAGGTCCCTACACAGTGACTGACGCCTCGGACGAGGGTCGAATCCGTTCACTCATCGCGCACTGATCGTTACGGGCCGACCGCTCTAACCAACGACCACCGTGCCAAACAGAAATTGTAATGGGTTCCATCAGGAGTTGTGACTGTACGCAACCTACGGATCTACAGATTGTCCTTTTCCGCTAGGGCTGGGTGGGGGACGCCTCTGAGTAGATATTTGAAGGAGCGCTTTGCAAATTTCTCGAATGAATGAACGAAGGTGTTTAGATAGGAGTAATGGTTGTAAGATAGGCCTAATGGTGAGGCGTAACGCCAACTAAGGGACACGATCATCATAGTTTCTTCCCTGAATGTCTCACTCATTTCAAAATCTTTCAGCATGAGCTAATCCACAATACCTCATATCCCTTTTAGTGTGATAACGAGATGGGTAGGTACAGCCTTATGTATCGCTAGCATACCTTAGCCCTGGCTTCTCTGTCGGCCTCTGCTTCTGCCGCCATTGCTCGCTGCAGCTGAACGGGCAGACGAACGTCTTTGCTGAAGAAAAAAAAACCAACGAACGTGTTACACCGAAGATATATAGCGCTATATCAAATATATTGCACCAGCAGAGAATTTCAGGTGCAAGCAGTAGGCTATCAACTTGAGGCAATTCAGGCGATTTACCAAAACAGGAGATGCATCTCCTGGATGGATGGATGGATGCATTGGATGGATGGATGGCTGGATAAGTCATATTGAAGTATTAGGTATTGAAATCAAATGACTTCTATATAGCCTATAGCAATGTAATTATAATATTAAAAACATCAGTGGATTGATAGTTGAAGGACCAGGCCGAAAAGCGATGCAGCAGTGTGCATACTTTCAAGAATGGATACAAACAAGCATACGCACATACATTCATATGCACATGCATGCACGCGTGAATACATACACAGAGATCCCTGCTATACACATGTACGATAATTAGCACATGTATATATATATATAATTATATATATATAATTATATATACATACACACGTGCATACAAGCACTCATGGAGTTGTCGCCAGAGTCGTCATCCGTGTCCAGATTTCGAAGATATAGAGGCGCAATATAAATAAGTTATTGCAAGTGATACGTCGGTTTGTATTTGCACTGCCCATAAAGAATTAATCCTGAATAATAATATCTTTAAGTTTATTAGAGATAATTTAAACTATTCGCCACCCCATGCTGGTTTTCTGAGATTTCAATCACGGGCTATTCGCGGTCAAAACACACGGGGACCTTAAGTGGTGTGGCGCCCTTTAAGGGCAGCGGTGGTGACGGATCTCATCCGATAAATTCACTGGAAACAGAGAAGGGCAAATGCACTGGAAAAGGAGAAGGGTAAATTAACTGGAAAAGGAGAAGGGTAAATTAACTGGAAAAGGAGAAGGGCAAATTCACTGAAAAAGAGACGGGTTAATTCACTGGAAAAAGATAAGTGTAAATTCACTGGGGTAAATTCACTGGATTAATATAAGGGTAAATTCAGCTAAATACATCGTTGGTATGAATTTCAATGACAATGTAAACGTAGCAGAAGTACACCAGGCACTAGACCTACTCACATCTCAACCCTCTCCACCATGATTCCCCAGCTCTCAGTAGCCACGTCAAGCGATTCCTGAAAGTACAATTATATCATCGTCAGCTGATACTATTGATTAGATTGGTTGGAGTGAATGGTTGGTTGATTGGCAGAGGGATTGATAGATCATAGATGAATTTAGATGTATGTTTGTATATGTGCAATATGGATGGATGGATGAATGAATGGATGGTTGGGTGATTGGATGGATGGATGAATTGATGGATGGATGGATGCATTGGATGGATGGATGAATTGATAGATGGATGGATGCATTGGATGGATAGATGGGATAGATGGATGGAAGGATGGATGGAAAGATGCATTGGATGGATGGATGGATGTATGGATTAGATGGATGGATTGGATGAATTGATGAATGAATCGAGGGATGGATGGATGGTTGGATGGATGGATGGATGAATGAATGGATGGATGGATGGATGGATGCATTGTATGAATTGATGGATGGATGGATTGCTGGCTGGCTGGATGGATGGATGGATTGACGGATAAATGGATACACATGTATATATGATATGAATACCGATGTCAATGCTGTTAGTCTGTACACCAAGAGAGTATGCAAGAGTATTTTATTATCAGTTGCTGAAAACTAATGATGGATGTACGAACGGACGCAAGCCTTGTAGTGACCGACCGAACGCCTGCTATAATTTCTGATGCGATTGAACTAGTGATCGGTTGAACCGATAATACGATCAAATAATTATAATAATATGATTATGCTCGATACATATCGGACAATTTGTATTAACGTGCACAGTTCGAGCCCTCCTGCATACAGTCCTACATCTATCTCAATAGCAGTAGGACTGCGGGTGACGTACTTGCATGGCGCTGGCGATGGACTCTCTCTCGGAGAGGATTTCGGAGAGGTTCCTCGTTCCGAGAACGTTGCGAAGGGTCGTTTGGGCAAGAAGGCGTGTCGAGTGATGTGCATTCTCAACGTTGGCTACGGACACAGTGGCGTTGCTGACTCGATAGTAGACGACAGCATCCACTGAGACGGTCACGCTGTCCTTACTCAACACCTACGAAACATGCGAATCATCATGCACGAAGCATATTGATCATACACATTCATTCTGGCAATTTACATAGCGTCCCTTAAGTCTTATGAAAACCTATTCAGGAGAGCTCCCAGCCAAGACAATTGAAAAAAGACGAGCTACTTATGACGTGAAATATAGTAATGACATGTGCTACAGGTTTAGAATAAACAGGCGCAATATGAATGAGCAACAACTAATAGCATTGGCTTATTAACATTATCCAAGAAGTTTAACCCATCATTGGTATCATTATGTTTCTTAGGGATAATTGTGCTGGTAGAGACTTAAGATCATCCAAGGTTGGATGCTATCAATATCGGCGGTAGCGCCGTTAGAAATGACTACATCCAGGGGCGTCTATCCCCCGAGTGATAGAGGGAAACCTCCGGTTCCAAATGCCAGGAAGGCAAGATATTTCCCCTATATAAGATGGAAAAAATGTTTCCCAATATTTCTGATATTGGAGGCATTTGCCTCCGGACCTCCCTATCTGGACGCTGCTAAAATACTACAAGAGCATAATAATTAGTTGAGGAAAACTAATAAGCTATACCCCAGAGTGTTGTCAAAGCATACACTTTACAATTCTTTCTTTGACGCGAAACTGTCTTGTTGTCTCTACTTCGGCATGCCTTTTGGCTCTCTGTACCAGAGTGTCCTTCATTCCCTAAGGGCTTCTCTCCGTTCATCTGTACGAGGATCATTGCTGGTCCCCCGTATGCGCACTGCTACGGCCCAAACAAGGAGTTTTGCTTATGTAAACCAACCCAGTTAGAAAAGTCTTCCCTTCCCTTAAGGCGAAGTCCCTCGTTCTCTCCGCTCTTCAGTCTCGGAAGCGCATGACGACCTTATTTACTACCTACAGTTGCCGACTTGGATCAGGAGCGCCGCTGATTCGAGCGGCGCTTCAAGAATGTTCATTTACAATTAAAATTTACAATTTTACAATTTACAATTACAATTTACAGTTCTTGAAACAAGATCTTCGTTGCCCAGTATTGCTTTTATTATAAACCTTGTATGCAGTGTCAGGTTCTAATGCCTAAGACGAGCATAGAGCTATCGTAATACGGACTTACAAATAGGCGATATAATAGACAGGTCAGGCGCACATAAAAACGTATACAGGGAAAGAAACACCGAGTTTTCAATGTGTATCCAGCGCTTTGCTGGCAAACGCAGTTACAGTGTATCTAACGAAATGCGATTGAACATTTATGCGGCGCCCGAATTCGCCAATTACCTCCTGAGGAGGCACATCGAAGGTGACGGTTCGGAGGTCAACTTTGGTGTAGGTATCAATGCAAGGCAGGATGAAGAAGATGCCTGAAACGAGCAGACAGAGAGGCCTGATTAGCAACAATTCTGAACAGCACACGCCTGTACGTTTTCGTTTGAAATTTCTATGATTTCAAGTTATTACCAAAAGTATTTCTCTAACAGTCGCAGTGAGATTTTAAATGAAAAACACATTTCAAAATCGTTTGCCAACTATATTAGGAGTATCCACGGGGCAAATGAGGGATTAATTCTGAACAGTACCAAAAAGTATTTCTTTAACAATCGCAGTGAGACTTTAAATGAATAACACATTTTAAAATCGTTTACCAGCTATCTTGGGAGGAACAACGGGGCAAATGAGAGATTATACTCACCAGGGCCCCTAGCACCACCTGAGACGAGTCTGCCCAGTCTGAAAATGACGGCCCGCTCGTACTCCTGCACCACCTGTCACGATCAAAGTAAAACCTTATGTGTTACATTCAACGATAAAAACGTTTCACCTCCATCCAACCATCCATTTATTCTTATATTCATTATGACTGTTTCTTTTCAAAGATAGAAAGAATCCACCAGGCTCTAAGAAACAAAAGCTTTGTTAAAGGTATCGTTCACAACGTGCTGCTCATATCAAAAGAACGCCTAAACGACACGGTCAACAAACGCTGGAAAAGATCAATGGTCTCGTACGAGTCGCGCGTTGCCCCCGTCAAAGGCGGCAAAATTCCTATAAGAACTTTAGTCCCGTGTGTTTTGTGGGATCAAGTGACAGCGAGGCTCAACCAAGAAGTCCAAGATGGTGGTGTAAGGGTGGTTGAAGGTAGGCAGGTATGACTGAACGTGTACACGTAGGCCAACGCCTACATCTCATTCTGAATTCAACAGGAAGTTAATGCAACTGAGAGAACAGAATTACGGAGTTAGAACGATAAGATACGCGCGGAACTATGAGTGAGAGATGTGTTGAAGCTTGTTGATTTCAAGATATGATATGCCAGCAAACACAGAGTTGGCATTATCGAGGCGAGAGCAGACACGGTAGCAGGCATGATCTGTGACCTGTCTTTGGTAGGTGACCGATGTCTTGTTCGTAAACAGTTGTTCGGGACACAATACTTTGTAAAGCGCAATTGACCGAATGAAATGTTTCGTTGGCTCTACCCCGGCATACTTTTGACTCTGTACCAGAGTGTCCTTCGGAGTGAAATTCTTGAAATTTTATATCGCCCTTCTTCCAACATCTTTTGCTCAGAACTGCACACGCTTCGACGGCCGAATTGCAGTAACTGTTGTACTGCAGAGCAATTGTGTGCAAAGGACTTGCTCAAGGTCCCTACACAGCGACTGACGCCTAGGACGAGGGTCGAACCCGCTCCCTCAGCGCACACTGAGTGTTACGGGCCGACCGCTCTAACCGATCAGCCACTTTGCCACACAAAACGACCCGTTGGGCATCGTGAGGGTCGGTTAGGGTCAGAGTTAGGGTTAATGTCATTTGTAGACATTTGCGAAGAACTTTCGGCAGGAAGAATTGCTACATACGAATAAATGCTTTACGAAGAATTGCTTACGTATAACTGTTTTGCGAAGAACTTTTTACGAAGAATTTAACTATAACCCTTCGGTGACAATTCACCCCATGTGAGGTAATGTTCTGTTAAGATAGATCTGCAGAGGTTTTTTTAATGTATGATTGGAATGTGAGATTGCAGTCTTGTGTCACCCAAAGTGTTTAGACAATTTTTGATAAGGAACATCATTGTCAAAAGGGTCAACATTAGGACGAGAATCAAAATATCTGAGTCGCTCGGGTGACCCAACATAATTGTTGACTCACGTTTATCAGGGTATAATCGCTCAGACAGAACCTGGCATGTGCTGAAGAGAGGCAATCTTCAAGTAGTACTTCTTCGTCCTGATACTTTGGCTAATACATCCATCCATCCATCCATCCATCCATCCACCCATTCATCTATCCATCCATCCATCCATCCATCCATTCATCAATCAATCAATCCGTTCATCCACCCATCAATCCTTCATACATCCATTCATACATCAGAACACTGCATATATACATATTGGCATACTTGAATATTTGCATAATTATACATACGGTATACAAACGCGTACATATCTGTGGGTACCAATTGATCCCAATCAGAACACTGCATACATACATACTGGCATACTTGAATATTTGCATAATTGCAGACGTTAAGTTTATAGTCGTTAAGGTTATAGAGTAATCTTTTACCGTTTGGCATAGCGCTAAATAAACGGTGAATACCTTCATGCAGATGCAGAGAGACAGCGGAAAGGTAAGAGCGACGAGGAGCCACGAGAATGCGGTCAACAGCCAACCACAACAGGCAAGGTTCGATTTGGTGGATTCGTCGGCTGTCCAATGAAAATTAAGCACAATCGTTATGTAATAATATGGTGTCCAATGAAAATTAAGCACACACGTTATGTATTAACATGGTATCCAATGAAAATTAAGTACAAACACTATGTATTAACATGGTATCCAATGAGAATTAAGCACATACGTTATGAATCAATATGGTTTACAGTAAAAATTAAGCACAAATTCAGCATCACATTCACAATTCTGGTGTCCAATGAGAATCGTCCAATGAAAATCAAGCGCAACTTTATTATCATAAATTATTTGCAATTCTCGTGTCCAATGAAAATCAAGTAGAAGTTACAACGTCATCACATGCTTAGGCACAAACTTTTGTAGATCCCACACACGGAAAACAACAGATGGACAGATAGAGAGACAGAGATAATATGATACAGATAACTTTACTAATATTTAACCTTAAGCGCCTGCCACTTCCTCGGACCTCGGTTATTGAGACCAGCCTATACACTCCAACTCGACTCACAATCCTTTACTAATATTTCTATGAAATATTAGTGGCAAACTCTGAATGTAATTCATCTTTGCTTTTTAAATTACATAGCGCCTCTTATAATCAGTCAAAAGTACTAGTCTCTGGTTCAAATTGTGCACGGTCTCGTGAAAGAAAAACAATTTGAGTCTCGTGGAAAAATGACCAAATTGATGGAAAAGTCGCCAATGGCATAGGCCTAGTCGTTGGCGAACGTGTCTAGAAAAACAAAGAATTATAGAACAAAGCAAAGCAGTGTAGTAATAAGATCATTATCACCAGTAACAAAGTCAGTAACAACAATGCAAAAATTTCAAGTAATAACACCATTATCATCGATACTCTCGTCAGTGACAGTGTGAACTTCATCATAATTACTGCAATCATCTTAATGATGATAGTGATCCCCCTCTCTTTTCTTTCTCCTACTTCTCATCATTCTCGCAATAGCCCTTATCATCATCATCATCATCATCATCTGATGTTAACCACCGAATGTTCATCATGGTAATATGTATGTAATTTTATATATATATATTTATATATATATTATTATATATACCATCATCATCATCAACGTCGTCGTAATGATCATCATCGTCGTCATCACCATCATCATTATCATCATCATCATCATCATCATCATCATCATCATCATCATCATCATCATCATCGTCGTCGTCATCATCATCGTCGTCGTCGTCGTCGTCGTTGTCATTATCATCATCATATATACGTATATATACTGGTTTGTCAGTTCTCGTATTGCATAAAGTATATAATTATTAATAGAATATTAATTAAGAAATTAATCAATCTGCTGCATTTGCACCTGCAGCAGCCGTTCTCTATAAAAGACCTGAGCGCCTTACATGTCGATTGCCGACGTCTCGTCTGGAAAAATCCATCGGTCTCTTCCTTGACGGCATAGATCAAAGACTTGAAAGGAACTGCGTGACGCCGATGTTTGCGGTTTCGATGACCAAGAGTAATTAATACGATAATGTATACATTCATCCATGTACAAGTATATATATGTATTTATATTATGTGCATATATATATATATATATATATATATATATTTATACTATGTATATATACTATGTATATATATATATATATACTAGTATGCATGTATATATATATTTATACTATGTATGTATATATACTATCAAAACTATATATTGCACAATTGCACACACATATACATTAGGATAAAGGACACGTAGAAGCTTGTACGTGCAAACATACGTAGTTGCTATGATAGATTTAGGC
>OY365822.1:12350100-12372600 GCA_959347315.1 Bimastos eiseni | reverse complement strand
ACAAATTACAGTGGATTTAACACAGACTAAACGTCTTCTTAACCACTTAAACCCTTGCTATGTTATGTTATATTGTTATCTTGCTTCGTATGTTAGTGAAGATATTGTCTATTAGGGATGCAACTAGAGGACATATATATATATGCATAGACCTATGTAATGTTTGCATTTTCGGTTTAAAAGCAAAGTGTATGCTCAGAGAAGGCAGTTGTGGCCTAAAGGCAGCGGCGATCGACCCTTAATGATGAGGCCACTGGGCGCTCCAAAGATCCAAGTGCCAACGGTAGATAGCATCGGAGCTTTATAGGAAGAATTAGTGGAGCGTATTAACAGGAAGGATCAGTTTGATAGGCAATGAACATTCTAGATGTTTATGGATAGACCTATGGATAGGTCTCTCGACCGTCATTACTCCAACAGTCATTTTACCTGCAGGCAGTCATTCGCTACGCGGTTGCCCAATAATATACGAAGCTCGCCCTTCTCTATGTATGCCATCGATGATCCTTTGAATATCACAAAAGATCAACGGCGGGAATTTCACCAGTCGCAAACCGCTTGAGTGGAATAAAATGCGGTCTCTTATAAAGCACACATTGTCCCTTGTACACTTTTATGCAAACACACCCATACTTACATACATGCATACATTATATATATATTTGACCGCGCCAGGGTTTGTAGAGCCTCTGAGTAGTCACCTTGAAGAGGTGTTATACATATATTCTCTTAATAATATATATATATATACAAACATATATATGGGTGTATATATAAATTTATATATATGTACGTATGATTATTTTTTATTTTTTTTACTTTATTCTGAAATTTGAAATCGCTCTTCTTCCAGAATGTTTTTGCTCAGAAGTGCACACTCTTTTACATGTACATGTATACCTCACAGTACTTGCAAATGACATTGTATTCGAATACAATACAATAATACAATGTATAAATTCGACCGCCACCCCATATATACAATACAGTATAATACAACTGTTTTTGATATCGCCCTTCTTACAGTTTAGTTCAGAAGTGCACAAACGCCTCGACGGCGCAGTTGCAGTTGTACTGCAGAGCAATTGTGCGTGAAGGACTTGCTCAAGGTCACTACACAGTGATTGACGAGAGTCGAACCCGCTCACTCAACGCACACTGAGTGTTACGGGCCGACCGCTCTAACCAATCGGCCACCGTGCCACACTCTATGTATATAATGTATCCTTACGTTGATTCGTCGACATCGTAAACATAGGCCTATCGTAAACTTATAATTTATGAAGCGCTAGTGTTTAGGTAGATCTGAGTCCGGATTACTGAGAGACCAGAAGGAGCGTAGGGCTGAATAATTGCCAATCACTGCTTCATTGAGAAGGCGAAAGAATGGAAGGCCTGTATCCGATACAAGGCTGACCTGGTCTCACTTGGTCTTCATGTTCAAGAACTAACTTAGCATGGCGATCCGTCGTCTAGGTTAGGATGATTAGTTAAATACCACACATTTAGGACCTTTGTTTTGAAACTGCATAGCGCATTGGATATTTGCAGAAAGCAAGCTTAAGTCGTAAAGTAATGTAAGCGTTCGTCCAAGTGTAGGCCTACGGAATTGTCCGGAACTCAAATCTGGCGCTAGAGAACTTCAACATATTCGAAGTTACTGAGCAAATTCTGTATTATCACTGTGTACTACCTCTGCTGCTATAATACTGAAAGTGTGCAACTTCTATCGTATCTTGTTCAATACAAATATGTCTCAACCGATAAAGCATGAAACCAAACTGCAATCACAATTATTGCTATGATTTTATTTGGCCACAGTGTATAGCTCGTGAGCAATGCATTGGTCTCTGTAGCAACGTGGCGCAATTTTGGTTTACAGTGTTCTCTGTATTGCTGCGCAGATCGCTTTTTGACCGTAGATGAAGATGACGCTGGAAGAGGAGATGAGAAGGAGTAAGAAGATGAGGAATATGGCTAGGAAGAGGATGAACAGGAAAAGGGAGAGGAGGAATACGAGAATGACAAGATGAAGAATAGGAAGAGGAGAAGAGGAGGAGACTAGAACGAGGAGGAATATGAAGATGGAGAGAGGGAAGAAGTGGAAGGAGAGGAGGCATAGAAGGAAAAAAGGAAACAGAAGAACGTGATAATGAATAGGAAGAAAGGATGACAGGGAGAAAGAGACAAAAATATTTAAGGAAGGAATATGAACAGCAAAAATTAAGAGAAGCCGAGACAGATTCAAACGGTGAGTAGAGAAGAAGAGAAGGGCAAAAAGAGCAGGCATGTGCAGAATAATAGGAGCCGGTGGGTAATGACGTAGACCGTGAAAAAGAAGAGAAAAGGAAAAGGTGACGGAGAGAGGGTTGTAGGAAATAGAAGCTGGGAAAGGGAAAAGATTGCAGGAAGACGGGCGAATGTTGAGGATGATTAAAGGATCAACTGATGCCACGGCTGACACGCTCTTCTGGGGAGATTAACACCAAACGAATGATGGCACTTATTAAAAATACTCTTATCCGTCCTTTTTTTCGTCTGTTTATGCATTCCTCTGTCTGTCTGTCTGTTTGTCTGTATAACGTGTCTGTCTATGTCTATGTCTCACCTATCTATACATCCATCCATATGTCCGTCCGTCCGTCCGCCCGTCCGTCAGTCTGTTTGTCTGTCTGTTTGTCTATCTATTTGTCTATTTGACAGACAGTCTGTCTATCTGTCTGTCTGTCTATGTCTCTATGTCAGCATCCGTCGGACCGTTTCTATTTGGGCATACATGTATGTCAGCGTCTTCTGACGTTTCGGTCTTTGCTTCTAGTTTCTTTCGCATCTGTGTGGCTCTCTGTCTACGTGTCGAATTGTCCATCTAGGCCTCTTCCTGACTGTCTGCCTGTCTTGTTGCGCTTTTATGTTGGTTTTTACGAGCCTAATAGAAAGCCGAAAAGATAAAAGTCTCCGCAGAGCAATTAGAGACATCAGAGCGGAAATAGATTAAACAAATGGAAAATGTTGCATACCTGTATAGCAGAGTTTATACGATCTCTTTCTCAATCTGTAAGTCTGTTCGTCTATCTCCGTTTATTATATATATATATATATATATATATATATATATATATATATTAATGATGCATAATACTTATATGTACACGCGTGTCATAGATCTCTACGCGCAAGAACGCGTTGAAAATACTTGAACAGATCTACATGTCTGAACTTTATAATTATTAAGCATATATTTTATGTATACATAGCATGATACCATATATTCATATAAACGTATGCTCACTTCTGTATACTATTTTAAGCATAGGCCTATATATAGTCCAATTGATCGTTTGCCTATGAACGAAACGAAAGTGTATATGTATGTACACATATATATATGGACCATAAAAACATATTTATCAAGCGCCTTTACATGCACACGGCTGTCTAAGGGATCTGCGCAGTTCAAACATTTATAGAAAAACTGGACATATATCATCCCAACAATATAAATGCAGGGTGACGCAATAAAAAATGTCCCACCGGACCAAATGCAATTTCATCCTATGACAGCTGCATGGTAGACCATATTAACTGTAAGACTTTTCCCGTCTCGTCAGTGCTTTGGACTTGGGATAAAATATGTTTTACCGTTCAAGCGCATACAGCTTCCTGTGGGTGGCGAGTTTGGTGACCATTCAACTTTGTCTATAAATTTTTACTGCAGTTTGTGGCAATGTAGTCCCGAGCCAGAAACTTTGCCGTCTTAGCAGGAGAATGAAACCAGACGGAACACACGTGTGGTGTTCAATGAGTCTGGGTAACAGAGAGACAACGTAAAGTTTGGTTTTCACTTATAGGCAAGAGCGGAGACTTAGGGGGAGTGGGGCAGGATGGGATGGTTACCTCCAAAATTTCATGTTGCTTATATACGTGTCTGCTTTTAACCCCCTAGTAATTCATAAATATTTCACAAATATTTCATAAATATTTCATAAATATTTCATAAATATTTCATGGATATTTCATAAATATTTCATAAATATTTCATAAATATTTCATGGATATTTCATGGATATTTCATGGATATTTCATAAATATTTCATAAATATTTCATAAATATTTCATAAATATTTCATAAATATTTCATAAATATTTCATAAATATTTCATAAATATTTCATAAATATTTCATAAATATTTCATAAATATTTCATAAATATTTCATAAATATTTCATAAATATTTCATAAATATTGTACATATTAATAGTGTTTTTCTCTGTTCATTCTTATCTTGTTGCAGCCATTTTAGGGAAATTGATGCCGTGCATTGCTCCCCTGCCGCTATAGCACAAGTCGAAATAAACCATGCATCAATCATCAGATGACTTTCTGACTCTTTTCGAAGATTGCTAAATATAGACTATATATGTAATAGCAGTTGTATCTTCATTTGTTGAACATCTTGATGTCAAATCGCATCAGGTTATATTGTAAATGTTAAGGGGGGAAATGTTTACTTAATAGATGCTAAATGGGTCCGTTTAGGATTATTGGGTGCTTCGGCTAAATCTATGTAAAACTCTGTAATTTATGTAATTCATGTAAATTCATGTAATTTAGCAACAAAATCAACAAGAGACATACTGAGCGTCACAAAGAGACTTCAAGTTTGTTTAAAAGCCTCTGATTGGACGCTTCGAACATGCTTTGCAACAGAGTAATCAACCGATGCCTGAATGTGTAAAGAAAGGCGATTTTTTTACATAAAAGGTTACAAGTTGCTGTTCATCTTAAAGCAAATTCTGCCTACAATAATTATGAAACTACCTAATGGAATATTTAGACCTCTGAAGCAATGAAAGTTTTTCATTCGAGTTTTCAGGAATTGTTGAGGAAGCTTATGTTATATATTTATAAATTATTATTATTATTTATTTATTACCGAAATTTGATATCCCCCTTCTTCCAGCATCTTCTTGCTCAGAAGTACACAGGTCTCGACGGCGTAATTGCAGTTGTACTGCAGAGCAATTGTGCGCGAAGGACTTACTAAAGGTCCCTATACACAGTGACAGTGACTGATGCCCCGGACGAGAGTGAAACCCGCTCGCTCAGCGCACACTGAACGTTATTGGCTGACCGCTCTAACCTATCGACCACTGTGCCACACAGTTAGTATTGTTAGTATTGCTTGTTTGCATTGATTTATTACCTATGTAGAAATTGATTCACAGCTAAAATAAGGAACTCGCGTCAACATTTCATGTATAAAAAATTCACAAAGCTGTATTAAAAATAAAAATAAGATAACCAAGAATCTCGTGTCGAATTACAGTACTCTTTAGTTGTCAAATTCAAGGCCTATGATCGCATACGACAAGAATTGTTTGCCATTTTATATTGCACTGTTTGACTGCATCGAATGATAATGGGTGTCCAATGAAGGTTAATTCCTCCACATAATCTCGGTTAGCAACCAATCGGTCTCCTCAAACCGCCCAACTCTAGGAAGGCTTCGTCGCTGTCTATACACTTCTAGATCGACCGTCTATTCATTCGAGCGACCGCAAAAACTCTGCAACGATCGCACCTGGTCTCTGCTTCCTGTCGTCTCCTTTGTCTGCCTACATCTGGCGTTGTGTGTGTCTTCCTGTCCCTCTGCATCAGTCTCTCTGCCTTTTTTCCTCCGTCTCTTTGTGTTTGCATTCCATCCGCCTGTTCCGACAGACGCACGTGGAGAACAAAAACCGACTGATCAATGTCTCCAATATGTTACGTGTATACATCGCACCCGAATTCATGTCATTATGCATGTATGTATGTATGCCTTTGCATACAAATCCCTTTATCGAATGCATGTCTTCCGCGTTGTATCGATTCTTGTGTAAATGGTATACACACATTCAAACACACAAACACGCACGCACACACATACATATAATTATATATACATGTCTATACATATGTGTATATATGCATATATATATATACAGTGTGGATCAATAAAAATGTCCCGCCGCAGCAAATGCAATTTCTCCGCAACCAATTGAGACTCTGTACCAATATTTCACGATTTATATATATCATGTGCAAACGATTATACAGCCTCTGGCAAGTTAATAGTGAGCACTTATTACAGTCAAACAGCTAAGAGTCTATCACAAGAATAAGGCCACCCATCCAAGCCCAGATAGAGTCCTAGATGGATCGAGTCAAATGCTTAGGATACCCTTGACGCCCTCTGCAGCCCTTTCATCGGCATTCATTCGTTCATTCATTCATTACGAGAATTTATGTATAGCGCCTCATCAAGTGAACCATGAACCATCTCTATTCAGAGAATACAAACATAAAGAACACTTATGCAAAAGAAAATATACACAGATTATATAACAAACGAACTGTAAGTATAAATAGTGAGTAGGGGTCTCTGAAGGGATCGAATGATCCCGCTAGCTAGGGGCTTCTACGTCCATCTAATAGTGCTAATACTCAAAACAGGACGGACTTAGACAGAACAGTGTGCAGAGTAATAGTTTTAGAGGCGACTGCTCAGAGGCGCTCCCAACCCCAATGCGGCCAAAAACCCAATGACGCTGTCAGTTACGGATTCAATATCCCGGTGATGTTTCTGGACTAATTTCAAGAAGCGAAGACTTCCCAAAATAGTATACTCACCGTTCAACTTGTCAAAAATAAGCAGGGGCTTGGCAAGCGACTATGGCGTGTTAGCATGAGGATGAACCTAGACGGAACACACGTGTGGTGTTCAATGAGTGTGGGTAACAGAGAGACAACGTAAATAGCCCCACTGTTCAACTTCCAAGGGTATTTATTAACTGATCTCTTCCTTTCATAAAGGCTGTCGTTTGAAGCGAGGCGCCATGCGTGGGTCACTCATGACACGAGGGTCCGCTGTCATTTGCACTATCCTGCACCCATCAAATGTCATCCATAGACAATAGGCAGGCAGATATGCAGGCAAACATAGGCGGCGACAGAATTTCCGGCTCATAGAAAGAGCGTCTAAACAACTGATCTTTAATATAACAGAAACTTTCTGGATATAGCTGCCACAAAGTCGTTTCTAATACCCTCGTCAGTTAATTTACAGGGCAGTCAGGCCCTTAACAATTGCCGGGCCCATGGGCATTGCCACTATCCCACTCTCGGCGGGCCCGACTGACAGGAAATAGTTAGGCATGCATGCAGACATACGCACATGAATCGCCCTCCGTTTCTCGACCTCAGCAATCCACTTGCGTTAACCACTTGTCATTACTTATGCATTTGAATCATTGTGCAATGGATTCTGATCTATGGTCAAGCGGCTTAGCAATTTTGTTAAACTGCTGGAGCATAAATCAAAATCAACTGCGCGAAGCTATTGCGAGGAAGAGACTTCTCTCGTTACTTTTTTAATTCTTGAAATTTGATATCGTCCTTCTTGCAAAAATTTTTGCTCAGAAGTGCACACACACACACGCCTCGACGACGTAATTGCAGTTGTACTGCAGAGCAATTGTGTGCGAAGGACTTGCTCAAGGTCCCTACACAGTGACTGACGCCTTGGATGAGGGTTGAACCCGCTCACTCATCACACACTGAGCGTTACGGGCTGACCGCTCTTATCAATCATCCATCGTGCAACACAAATACTTGGGGACTCTTTAGTTTACACTACAACTGACCCATGCCGGGGAGGGGAATCGAACCCGGGTATACTACATTCGGCAACCACGCCCCACATGGTATATTGATGACATAGGTAATGTCCCCTCTAATTTTATGGGTATAGCGTGCGGAAGAAAATTTGTTGCGTGCAACATTTTATAAATGGCTTACACTTTTGTTCGCTGAATCGATGATAGTTAAATTAAGATCATATCTAAAAGTCTATGGTGAGAAGTTCTGATATCCTAAGAAAAAAGTCCCTTGTCTAATGATACATAAAGGAAAGAATCGGCCATGAAACAAAAAATTATGGAGTTAAGTAGACTGCAGACGGCAAGGAAACTCGATTTACCTAGTTTCATAAAAAGAAATCGGGACTCGTTCCTTTTGCAAAATAAATTTTGTGGGCGTATAGATAGTCCTACTAAATTCTCAAGTTCACTAACGTCGCTGCCTGTGTGCGCACTCACAAAAGCACCGCCTATAGACTATAATCATATGTAGAGGGAACATTGGAACTCACATAGATCTGTGAAACAGCTGCGCAATAAATTGACAGAACGAGTGTATACGAAATGATAAATGAACGAATGTCCGAATCTGATTCTCGAAGGCAGTCTTTGTTATCCACGACTCGATTGTAGCGATTGATCTAAATTTACATAAGAACAGGATTTGCGCAATCGCTGACAATATGGATTCACTAGACAAAGCAGCGCATGTGGGTGTCTGTGTGCGTTTATGCCTGCCTTCTCGAAAACACGCAGTCGCAGACTGACAGGCATGCATACAGTCGGACACAGACATAGACACATGTATACACAGAAAGAGAATAAACAGGCAGACATACTTGCAGTCAGACCGACAGACAGACAGCCAGACAGAGAGACAGACAGATTCTCCAATTCCTTCATTGTTCCGTGGACTACTTTATTTTCGGTAAAAGCATTCCATCAAATATATTCTCTGAGTTCGTTGCGAAGATTACTTTCTTATGTATCATACGTATCATAAATTAAGTAAGATTGCACATATTAGAAAGCCTATATACATATGTATATACATGGATATATATATATATATATATATATATATACGATATGCAGAGGTTCTTTGTCCAAGTTTAATGAACTCCACAGAGAAGAGGAAGGTACAGACAAAGTGAGAAAGACAAATAGAAGAAGAAGTATGTAGAGAGCGATATACAGACCGTGAAGATATGCAAACCTCTGAATACATGACACAGAAAGATAGATACAGACAGAGACAGAGAAATAAGGGAGATTAAATACAACAATTTATGTAAGTTATGCAGACAGACACATAGACAGATTAAAAACACAAACAAACTAACACACTTGCACGCATCCAGACACGTATAAACATACTTGCATAAACACATACGTACATGTACGCAAACAGAGTAAGAGATACAGCCAGATAAACCGGAAAACAAGCAGGAACAAATAGAGATAACCGACAGGCAAAGAAACAGACACTCACGCAGACAGGTATACTGACAGAGAGGTATGGAGACAGACGAACAGACAGTCTAGAAAGCATGGATATGTGGGTGGCATTAAACCATCTCAATCGTGTCGAACATGATACTAGTAATTAGGGTTTATGGCCGATGTTGTCCCTTCTCCTCCTGATGGTTACCCCGACAGAGGACACACGATACCTCAAGGGCTGTCATCGTTCAGGTCCTCTGGTCCAAGGAGTGGCACCCGACTGCGTTTGCCTACCACTCGAAAACGCCAATAAAGAGCGAGATAAGTCCTGCCGACTATCTCAGTATATCTGTCCCAATGCGTGTCACTGCCTGCCTCTCTTTGCCTCTCCGAATCTGTCTCCCTATCTCTGTCGATATTGCCCTATATTTCTTGTGCGTGTGTCTCTGTTTGCTTCCCTGTTGCCGTTTGTTCGCCTAAAATACTATCGTCCTATCCACGCATTCTCTCTATGCTGATAAACCATCTCCCTCTCTCATGGGCCGGTCCGCAATTGGACTCCTTCCGAAATCTCCTCCCTTTCCTCGCTGTCTCTCTCCTTCTCAGTTTCTCTGTTTCTCTGACTGTCTGCCTGTTGGCCTGTCTTTCTGTCTCTCTCTATGTCTCTCTCTGCCTCTCTGTCTCTGTCTCTCTGTCTCTGTCTGTCTGTCTGTCTTTCTCTGTCTCTCTCTCTGACATCATGTTGCTATTTCTCTAATTTAACGACATCAACAAAATATATCGTCACTGAAGTCAAAATCAGGAATAATATTAATGAGTAAATAAACAAAGAGGATATGACAATTAAAAATAATCAGAACTCTGATATCAGCGGAGACAATAAAAATAATAATAACAATGATTATGATAACAATAATAGTAACAAGCGGGGCAGGGGGGCACCGGCCCATCAGTTTCAAAACAGGGGGGCAGCGCCCCCAGTTTTAGTGCTCAGTGCCCCCCATCTACGCCCAAATCGGTTCTTTTTTATGTTTCTCCAATGGCTTTTTAAGATGACTTTTGTTAAGATAATTTGTGCCCCCTCATTTTTCAAATTTCTTGCGGGCAAAATCAAAACAGTGGGACAAATAAATTTTTTGAATAACAACTTAATGATGCTTACAATAATAATAATAATAATAATAATAATAATAATAATAATAATAGTAAAAATAATAATAATAATAAAAACAATGCCATTAACAAGATTTTACTATTTGCGGTCGCAGCAATTAGGTCACCTGTAAAAATTAGTTTATCATGAAAATGTCTGTTAAGCAGACACACAGTGTAACGATTGACACCGAAATTGCATCATTGGAATTCAGCATCTTTTGTCTCATATACTTGAACGCTATTTTTATATAAGATCCACACATAGCGTAACAGTGACGTATCGAGCGAGCGAGTGAGCTCTATCAATACCTCTGACTCTGCCTCTATCTATGCCTCTGTTTCTGCCTCTGTCTCAGCCTCTATCCATGCCTCTGTCTCTGCTTCTATCTATGCCTCTGTCTCTGCTTCTATATATGCCTCTGTCTCTGCTTCTATCCATGCCTCTGTCTCAGCCTCTATCCATGCCTCTGTCTCTGCTTCTATCTATGCCTCTGTCTCTGCTTCTATATATGCCTCTGTCTCTGCTTCTATCCATGCCTCTGTCTCAGCCTCTATCCATGCCTCTGTCTCTGCTTCTATCTATGCCTCTGTCTCTGCTTCTATCCATGCCTCTGTCTCAGCCTCTATCCATGCCTCTGTCTCTGCTTCTATCTATGCCTCTGTCTCTGCTTCTATATATGCCTCTGTCTCTGCTTCTATCCATGCCTCTGTCTCAGCCTCTATCCATGCCTCTGTCTCTGCTTCTATCTATGCCTCTGTCTCTGCCTCTATATATGCCTCTGTCTCTGCTTCTATATATGCCTCTGTCTCTGCTTCTATCCATGCCTCTGTCTCAGCCTCTATATATGCCTCTGTCTCTGCCTCTATCTATGCCTCTGTCTCTGCTTCTATATATGCCTCTGTCTCTGCTTCTATCCATGCCTCTGTCTCTGCCTCTATATATGCCTCTGTCTCTGCTTCTATATATGCCTCTGTCTCTGCCTCTATCTATGCCTCTGTCTCTGCTTCTATCTATGCCTCTGTCTCTGCCTCTATCTATGCCTCTGTCTCTGCTTCTATCCATGCCTCTGTCTCTGCCTCTATCTATGCCTCTGTCTCTGCTTCTATCCATGCCTCTGTCTCTGCCTCTATCTATGCCTCTGTCTCTGCCTCTATCTATGCCTCTGTCTCTGCCTCTATATATGCCTCTGTCTCTGCTTCTATCCATGTCTCTGTCTCTATCTATGCCTCTGTCTCTGCTTCTATCCATGCCTCTGTCTCTGCCTCTATCTATGCCTCTGTCTCTGCCTCTATCTATGCCTCTGTCTCTGCCTCTATATATGCCTCTGTCTCTGCTTCTATATATGCCTCTGTCTCTGCTTCTATCCATGCCTCTGTCTCAGCCTCTATATATGCCTCTGTCTCTGCCTCTATCTATGCCTCTGTCTCTGCTTCTATATATGCCTCTGTCTCTGCTTCTATCCATGCCTCTGTCTCTGCCTCTATATATGCCTCTGTCTCTGCTTCTATATATGCCTCTGTCTCTGCCTCTATCTATGCCTCTGTCTCTGCTTCTATCTATGCCTCTGTCTCTGCCTCTATCTATGCCTCTGTCTCTGCTTCTATCCATGCCTCTGTCTCTGCCTCTATCTATGCCTCTGTCTCTGCTTCTATCCATGCCTCTGTCTCTGCCTCTATCTATGCCTCTGTCTCTGCCTCTATCTATGCCTCTGTCTCTGCCTCTATATATGCCTCTGTCTCTGCTTCTATCCATGTCTCTGTCTCTATCTATGCCTCTGTCTCTGCTTCTATCCATGCCTCTGTCTCTGCCTCTATCTATGCCTCTGTCTCTGCCTCTATCTATGCCTCTGTCTCTGCCTCTATATATGCCTCTGTCTCTGCTTCTATCCATGTCTCTGTCTCTGTCTCTATCTATGCCTCTTTCTCTCTGTCTGTCTCTCCTGATTTTATACGGCGTTATTAGCTGAGATCATGAATCATAAAACGAATCTGTGGGTTTGCGAAGATAGATCAATATGAACGTCAACAAATGAAAGCAGAAGTGATTGATTGACAGCTGATGATGATCGATTCCATCTCTCCTCATCAATCGAACTGTCATTCAGCAAACATGATAAGAACAAACCACCAATAAATGCAGATATAGACAGAGTCAGACATACAGAAATACAGGCAGGTAGACACAGGCAAACAGACAGACATACAGAAAGAAACATAAACAGATATGTTGATAGATAAATCGATAGAGAGATACTTTGATAGATATAAGTAGGTAGATATGGGCAGATAAAGAGATATTTAGATGGATGGATGGATGGATGGATGGATGGATGGATGGATGGATGGAGAGACAGGCAAGGCAGGTAGGTAGATAGGTGGGTAGCTACGTAGGTAGGTACGTACGCAGGTAGGTAGGTAGGTACGTACGCAGGTAGGTAGGTAGGCAGGTAGGTAGGTAGGTAGGTAGGTAGGTAGGTAGGTAGGTAGGTAGGTAGGTAGGTAGGTAGGTAGGTAGGTAGGTAGGTAGGTAGGTAGGTAGGTAGGTAGGTAGGGGAAAGGTAGACAGACAGGCAGGTCGGTAGGTAAGTAGGGTGAAGGTAGGCAGGCTGGCAGATGGATAGATAGATGGATAGATGATCAACAGAGGGATGACGGTTGGATAGACTAACAGCCAGATGGAGAAAATCGAAGACACACAGAGAGAAAGGAAGCGACTGAGAAAGAAACACAGACAAAAACGTAGAACATAACATTTCGAATCCAAAAGCACGCCATTCATATAGCGCCCTAAGTGAACCGCCGACTGTTTACCTCCGATGACGATGGACCTTCGAGCCACCTGTTGGTTGAGCCATTGCGTCTCCGTTCCTCCCTCCTCCTCTTCCTCCACTCCTCCCTCCATTTCATCTCGCGCCATTTACGTCCATCCACCCTCTACCACGTCCCACTTTCCAACCGCATTCACCGTTTGAAAATCGCAGCCACACGAGTCGCAATATTCCACCAAACGGTGCAACGGCGACAGTACAACAGGAGACAACGACAGACGACAGAGTCGAACGTAACTGCTTGCGAAGCCGAATGACAACAGCTGAGTATGCGTCAGCGTCGATGAGCGATGAAGGCGAACAGATATGAACATCTGAGTATTGGCAAATGAACGGGAAGCTAGCTCTCTTCGTGGCTCATCAAAGCAAGGATGGCCGACAGCTAGCAGGAACGCCGCCACTGCTTGGACTTTGACAGTGCCAGTCTCAAGTCCGAAGACAGGAGGAGGGCGACACTAAATCATCTTTGATGAAAATCAACAAAAGGAAAAAACGGCTGCGTAATTTTTGAACTTCATGTTGGCCTGTACTACCCTTATATGAACAATTAACCTTAATTAACCTACCCGAACTTTAATACTGTACTCTTTTGCAAGGGTTGAGTCGGGAGTGCTTCTGAGTAGCTGTTCTTGAAGGGGTGTTATATAAATCGTGCAAAAAAACTATTACTCTGGTTCATAACTTCGTAATCTAAGAGAACCATACCATTGACCTTATATTTCCATGGCCTGATTAACGTAACCCGTAAATAATTTCATAAGTCAACCACACGCTGGTAACAAAGCCTATATGCAATAGCACAATAATAAATAATATAAATAGAAACATTTTTTAATATAAGCATAATAACAAGTATAAGCCTCAAACAAAACCTCATTTCCCTTGCATACATAAATCACTGCGTGCAATCGGGAAGCTTCCCGTCCATTGCTGTTACTTTGTTCCACCCTACAATCCTCCGGCGACGTGTTGTGGAGTTATGCGTGCGAGTCTACAGAGCCCATGCAGGTGCGTTGCCTTGGCAGCAACGTAAGAGAAAGTCGCATTGGGAGGGGACCGTCAAGTACAAATTACCATCGATTTCGGAACGCACACATTGTACGCTGTTGATATGGTTTAATGCAGTGGTGTCGTTGTAAGTCGTCTGTTTTGAACTATTGGGTTAAACCTCGTCAAGTATGTTTCACGCTGTGCGTAAACGAATTAAGTAAACGAATGTTGCTTACATCAACTGTATTTTCTGTACCGCAGTCAGAAAATTAAAGACTAATGACAAGTGTAGGGTCAAGTGACGCCTTGACCACCAGACTTTCGAAATTCAGGCCCTCCGAGAGGTGGGCAGGGACCAAATTCAGAGTGGCAGGCGACCTCTTAGGGGTCCAGGCCCGGCCCACATTAACGCCTCCGCTGGTTGCAGTTTGCCAGTGCCAGTCCCAAGCCTGGATAAAGGAGGAGGGCGACGCTAATAGTCTATCTTATCACACAGTGTCGTTAAACTGCAACTACCTACCCGGCCAACATTAAATTTTCTCATGGAACCTAAATATATTTCTGAGGCCCGTGACTGTTCTGTCAAGAAGCCAGGATTTTCTGTTGGCGGTCCTGTTTCGCAACCATAAACCCACCGTTGAGAGGTGCGTCTCATACTGATTACGATTTAACTCGTGATGGTCAACTCCAAACTTCTAGAGCGTCGCTTGGAAACATGTCAGACGACAGAGCCGACAACAGGGCACACGCTTATTCTTGATCGATGACGAGGACGATGTTGGTGATGTTGGCGGTGATGTTGGCGGTGATGTTGGCGGTGATGATGATGATGATGATGAAGATGATGATTATGATGATGATGATGATGATGGTGATGATGGTGGTGGTGGTGGTGGCGGTGATGATGATGATGATGGTGGTGGTGGTGGTGGTGGTGGTGATGGTGATGGTGGTGGTGGTGGTGGTGGTGATGATGATGACGATGATGATATGATAATGATGACGATGGGGTCTCGAACTCGGTTCCTCATATCGGCGCTATCAAAGGTCTAATATAACTCATATAACATTTCTATCACAGCTACGAGTGAACGAGTAAGTATGTCTACAGCTGCTAATATGCGGAGGGTACTTTTTAGAATCTCTCAAGAGCGCTGAATCTTATCCTACGACTTGCGATTGACGCATGAGCCACTGAAGCGTTTCTTTGTCTTGCTCTGTCTCTGACTTGAAATCGTCTGAAGCGGGAAGAGCAAATCGACCGGATCGGTACCGCTTGAGGGCTCTCCCAGAAAAGGGTCGAAGGGGTGGGGCCTCGGTCGGAAGAGCGGCGGTAAACGAATGCGACTCTGGAGGAAGAGATACAGAGTGGATGGATGAGAGCTGGATGAGGATGGAGGGATGGAATAAGAGAGGGGCGGACAAGGGAAGCGATGGGAAGAGGGATGACAGTGGGATGGAGAAAGAAGTAAGAATGGACGGACCGATGATGGGAGGGGCAAACAATGGAAGGTATAGAGCTATAAATGTATTGACGGAGGGAGGGAGGGAGAGAAGGAGGATGGGATATAGGCACGAACATACAAGGAAAGGGAGCGAGCTAAAGATGTATAGTGATGGAGGAAGGGATAGAAAGAGGAACAGTAAGAGAGACAGATAGAGAGATTATGAGTTATGGATTGACGGGACAAGGCTAGATGGATAGAAGGAGGGTCAGAGGAACGGACGGAAGCAGAGGTGGATTGACATTCAGAGTGTTTGGAGTCCTATGCTTTAGGCGACAGTTCCTAAAAGCAAATCGTTCGCTGCGGTAATAATACCACATCTTAAAAACAACTGCTGCCACCATTTTTCTTGGCAAATCGATCCGAAGAGGATTCGACAATAATTCACATGCCAAAGGTCAACAGGGTCGGTCATCATTGTCAAGTCGAAGGCTTCGATCCGTCTACCCCAGATCCTCTCTTGCTCAGCCGCCCGGTCCGTTTCTACTAAGGCAGACGTTTACTACTCAAAATCGGAGTGGAAGGTATAACGACAATGATAATGATAATAATAATAATAATAATAATAATAATAATAATAATAATAATAATAATAATAATAATAACAATACCCGACACCCGAGAAATAAGCTTTCTCTACCAGAGTTTGTCACCAATGATTCAGCGGTTCAACGCGGTGGCTTTCCAGGGAACCATGTCAAGGCTCCAAGTACCTGTTAAGCGACCCACGCCAGAGGACAAGGCTGATGTCAACGTCAATGATGAACAATAATAACTGTCATATGTACTTTAATAATAATAGTAATAATAATAATAACAATAATGATAATGATGATAATAATAAAAATAATAATAATAATAATAATAATAGTAATAATAGTAATAATAATAATAATAGTAATAATAGTAATAATTATCATAAAAGTAATAATAATAATAGTAATAATAATAATAATAATAATAATAGTAATAACAGTAATAATAGTAATAATAATAACAATAATAATAGTAATAATAGTAATAATAGTAATAATAGTAATAATAGTAATAATAGTACTACTAATAATAATAATGATATTCGCTTAATTACAAACTGTCAAACCGCAATATGATTACAAGCAAAGTGTGAACGAATGATGAAGAGTTATTACAGAAGTCGAATTTAACCGTCGACAGCCACGCAGGGTATGTAGCTATGTACATCTCCTTTTTAGAAACGCTGCCGCTTAGCGAAAGAAAGATTAGTCAACCGTACGGGGGATGCGAGTCTCGAACTCAGTTCCACAGCTCTTCGCCCCGGTATGTTTACCACTAGTCGACTCGAACAGGCGGGAAAATCACAGCTTGCTACGAACCAAACACCTGCAACTATATCGTCTGTCTCTTTTCCGCTCTTCTTTACTAAAAAGGCACGATCTCTTCCCGAGCTGTGGAGCGAAATTCACGCAAGAAGCCTTTCAAAAGACTAGGAAGTAAATGATTCTGTGGCCTAATTCGTGAGATCAATGAATGAATGTTAATCTTAAATGTACAATTGTACATGTATATAACTCATGTGTGTATGTTTGGTCGATGTGCTACGACCATTTAAATAATTATGCCTGACGTCATGAGAACAAAAGAATGCGAACTGTCTTGTAGTAATTACTGACTGATATAGGGTCTTTGAGTCATATGAGTCGAAATTTTAGATGTTAATTAACTCGTGGATTAGATTTTTGTGTATACGTTGAAGCTGATTATTTTCTGTAATTGATATCCATTCATTAGACATTATTTATGACATTGTTTTGTGGGATTAACACACAACATTATGCAATGGAAATGTTTTCTTGTCCGGATTTCTGTGATGGTTCTGCTTAGAGGCCATGTGTTTCTGTCGGTGAACATGATCCCATGACAACTATATAAATTTCGCTCAATAAAACAAAGCGTTTCTTCCCCAGATGGCGGCACGTGCGTGACGTACAAGTAGGTATATCCCATTCATACACAGGACACGCATATAAATATGAGCAGGCAAGTATAAAGTCCTGACTGTCCTTTGGAATGTAAAAGCTCCACTGTAACGGCATATAATGTGTTACGGCGCTGCATAAATTGTCTGTGTCATCAGCATCATCATTATCATCACTAGCAGAAGCAGTAGTAACAGCAGCCTCATCATCATCATCATCATCATCATTATCACCATCATCATCATCATGTGAATGCCTACATGGGCACATACCTATTCAAATATATTTTGGGTATACGGGTACATACATTTAGGTACATACATTTAGGTACATACATTTAGGTACATACATTTAGGTACATACATTTAGGTACATACATTTAGGTACATACATTTAGGTACATACATATAAGTACATACATTTAGGTACATATCACAAATGGTAGATTATATATAAATGTGTTACAGACGTACGTGGGCCTACACACAAGCACAGCTATTAAAATGTATATAATACTATATGTATAAGATTATACACATGCAGGCACATGATATCGTATATTTAGATTTATATAGCGCCTCTCGCAGAATAACTATTCAGAAGCGCTATCAGCACAGAAACTCCGAGGAAACGATATGATGAATTGTGTGTCTAAAGACATTGTTACGGGATAATACAATATAAAAGACCAATTTCTAAGTTACTAATTATAATTCCATAACTTAATAATATCTCACCAATTTAATTTGCAATTTTTTTTCAACCTTTCGCAATTGCGTAAGTGCGCTGGCTACTTCTGACACCCATTAAAAGAAGCGGAATAAGGTAATTAAGATGAATTATTATAGTTGAGTCCCAGATCTGGATAAAGACTTTAATGATCTGTGCTATCACAGTGTCGTTAAACTGCAACTACTTGAGACTTCATATACACATCTGTTCGACAGATGGCAACAATACAGCCGTAAGTCCAGTAGTATCAATCGATTCGCCAGGTCGCAATGTACTTGGATCTCCGACATTGAACTATCACCGATTAGCGTCTGCATTAAATGTCAGAAGCTCCTCTGATTAATTAATGTCCAACAACAATCAGCCTACAGTGCTGCACACACCGGGTATCGTTTCTCCATTTGGGCAAATTCCTGATTAAGACATCGCAATGCTCATCAATAATGTTACCTGGGCAAAATGCAGATGCAAAATTTCTCTTAAAAGATGCATCAGATGAAAAATTTGAAGCAGTTTTTTCAACCGCCTGAATCCAATTTTGTCTAGTTCTAATTTTGTCTAATTTTGTCTAATTTTGTCTAATTTTGTCTAATTTTGTCTAATTTTGTCTAATTTTGTCTAATTTTGTCTAATTTTGTCTAATTTTGTCTAATTTTGTCTAATTTTGTCTAATTTTGTCTAATTGCCCCGTAAAATTGCGTACAGCATCCTTCAAAGACTGCCGCCCAGTTACCTCAATTTTGTTGAGGAGTTCGTCAAAGCGAACGTCATTCGCTAGTTCCATGCCACGTATATTGTATATATTTATATATAAGGATGAAAATAAGTATGTTCCTGCTCTTAATTCGACATCACTTTTGCAAGGATAAGTCATCTCTTGTATATATATATATATGTATTGGCATCACTTATGTACTGAAATGTGTATCTCAAGCACTTGAACCCTTTTTTTGACGGAGTCCTTCACAAGTCCAAGTTTGATTTTAATCATTATATTTATATTAATTATCGAAAGTTTCTTTTCATGTGAATAATAGATATCACATATGCATGCATACGTAGGCCTACATTCGCGATTCGTACATGCACAGGTATACATGTACGTACATGCATTCACAAATACATACATACATATTCATTTATTCATACACACATGCAAGCCAGTGTTCCCTAAGCTTTGCTAGGCGTGCCGTGAAGCCAAGGCACATGTAGGAATTTAGTATGCGCATGCAAATGTTTTCTCGAAGAAACAGATATCAAGGTGAGCTGTAGACTAATACTGGGCAGGAAAGAAAATTGCAAATAAATTGAAAGCTAATTACAATGATGTACAATGCGAAGTATGCATCATCTGGTCTAAGACACATTTTAGACAAGGGACTTTTCTTAGGTTATCAGAACTTATCACCTTTGACTTTTAAATTGTGGTCTTAATTTAACTGTCATCGCTTTCAGCTGGAACTCATAGTCTTGCGCACAAAAGTGTGAACCATTTATAAAACTTTGCACACAAAACATTTCTTGCACAGGATGTCTCCAAAAATTAGAGGGAACTTCGATGCAAACTCGTGCATAAATACATATATAATATATACATATTCACGTGCATATAAATTAATTGATTTACATGTAAATAGGGCTATATACGCAGGCACATGTATACACTCATTACATTGTACATACAAGCGTGCGTACATGCAATGATGCGTATAACGCAGCATGGTCTGTTTGTACGGGACCTGTCGTGCCTTTACCGAACTGGACTGACCAGATGAATTTCTAAGAACACATCACAGGGCCAGCCAAGGCTCAAATAATTATGGTCTGTATGGAGGAACGTTTTACGCACGCACACAAAACGGTGCAACCAAGGACGAGGAAATGAAGAAGAGGTAAATGGCGTAATCAGGTGGCGGACCGTCACAATCAGGCAAATTCAATAGAGACCATTGAGAGGACTGCTCCGCAGAAATTGCATTATTCTTAGTTAAAGGATGAAATGATATGGATAGGACGGAAGAGGCCACTGGCCCAGGGACAAGATGATGGAGAGGGGTCACCTCAAGAAACTGTGCCATGCGGAATTACTGTTTGCCTCGTGATAACACCATTGAACGTCGGCCGATCTGTCTGTCTGTCTGTCTATATTGGCGTCTCTCTGTCGCTCTGCCTATCTGTCTGCCTCTATATCCATCTGTCGACCTGGTTATGTGTTTGTCTATCTTTCTCTTTGGCTATATGTCTGCCTGCCTTTCTGTCCTTCTGTCATTGTCAATCTATTTCAATCTTTATCACTGCCCATAGCTGTCTATGTCTATCTTTGTCTATCTGTATCTCTATCCATCTGTCTCTGTATGTCTATCAGCCTATATGTCTGTCTGTAAATAATGCCACCTTTCTGTTTCTCTGTGACCTGACTCAACTTCCTTCCTCTACTGCAACCCAATATAGTTAACTTTTGGTAAACATAGGCCTATACGGCTAGGGTATTAATTCACATATTGACACCACACAAGTTTCAAATATTTCTTTTTTCTTTAATAACACGAGAAACGAGTACTAGACTTTAACTCAATCGGTTGCACAGTTCCCATCAACTACAATGACCAATGACAGCATCGAAACCCAGCTGATCAAATTCCTTCCAGGCATTGTATTTGTAACTTCATCATAACGTAGGGCCTACTCTTTAAGTCGCGAAGCTCACATGCGACAAATTTGCTGATAATTATCTCCAGATCAAAACAGTTTAATAGTTTTAAATATCGATGAATATTTGACTAGTTTTTTTTCTCGAATTCACCCAATACAGCGATTCCACCCTGGGCCCGCGAGTCAAAAGTCATCCGCCAGGCCTCAAAAAGTGGCCTCGACCTATCAAAGATATAAAAAAAATTACGTGCAAAAGTGAATATCTGACAAAATAATTATTAGGCTATCTATTATAAATTATTCCTTTGACGTTCATAAGTAACATCAATTGTATTTATCCATGTGTAATTTGATTCCATTAAAAAATTAAAAAATCTGTTGAAACTTAAAATAATTATTTTTATCTTTGTGGCCCATGATGTCCTCCAACTAAGTAAAAGTGGCCCTAGGTCGAAAAATATTAGGAACCAGTGATCTAAGGTTTCCCTTTTTCCGCAGACAGTGCATAGAATTACATACATGGTCAGAAAACACGTTCACAATCTGTATATGTGTCTCCGTCTATTATGTCTGTATATCTTTCAATTGCTGTGCATATACCTGTTCTTCGTCGAAGAATAATGACTCATGATAGGTAAAGATGCCAGTAATAACCTAATAATTTCTCTGGAAGGCCTAAGACAGCTTCTGGAAGATGGAGCGAGAGGAAGAGGAAGTATAGAATGATGAGCAATAGGAGCAAGTGAAGATGACAAAGTTGGTGAAAGATAAATGGATAGATGGATAGATGGACAGACATATAGATTGATTGCTTCTTTGCTTGACTGCCTGCTTGACTGATTGATTGACATATAGACAGATAGACAGATATATAGATAGATAGATAAATAGACAGACAGACAGACGGCTACAGACAGATAGACGGCTACAGACAGATAGACGGCTAAAGACAGATAGACGGCTAAAGACAGATAGTCGGCTAAAGACAGATAGACGGCTACAGACAGATAGACGGCTAAAGACAGATAGACGACTACAGACAGATAGACGGCTACAGACAGATAGTCGGCTAAAGACAGATAGACGGCTACAAACAGATAGACGGCTAAAGACAGATAGACGGCTACAGACAGGTAGACGGCTACAGACAGATAGACGACTACAGACAGATAGACGGCTAAAGACAGGTAGACGGCTACAGACCGATAGACGGCTACTGACAGATAGACGACTACTGACAGGTAGTCTCACAGACAGGTAGACGACTACAGACAGATAGACGGCTACAGACAGATAGACGACTACAGACAGATAGACGACTACAGACAGATAGACGGCTAAAGACAGATAGACGACTACAGACAGATAGACAACTACAGACAGATAGACGGCTACAGACAGATAGACGACTACAGACAGGTAGACGGCTACAGACAGATAGTCGGCTAAAGACAGATAGACGGCTACAGACAGATAGACGGCTAAAGACAGATAGACGACTACAGATAGATAGACGACTACAGACAGATAGACGGCTAAAGACAGGTAAACGGCTAAAGAC
>OY365822.1:12330100-12345100 GCA_959347315.1 Bimastos eiseni | reverse complement strand
TCTCACATAACAAGCCTTTGTAATTCTTGTTTCTACCACATCAGGGCAATACGTCACATAAGGTTGGCTCTAACTCAATATATGTCTGAAACTATAGCCTGTTCACTTGTTTCCTCTCGCCTCGATTAAGCTAATTCACTTTTTGTCGGTCTCTCAGACCTTGAACTCAAAAGGCTTCAACGTATCCAAAATACATTAGCTCGAGTAGTGCTACGTGTCCCACTACGAACATGCTCCTCTGCCCTACTCCACCAGCTGCATTGGCTCCATTTTGAATTTAGAATCAAATTTAAGTTAGCTTGTTTGACCTACAAAACCATCATCACCAGTACACCTACCTATATTCATGCTCTACTAACTCCTTACATTCCTCCTCGTTGCTTACGGTCATCAAGTACAGGTCTTTTAGTTGAACCACGATGCAGAGCAGTTATGGTCTCTCGTGCATTTCATGTCTCTGCTCCTAGGGAATGGAATCGACTGCCACTCTCTTCGTAGCTCAAATTCACTCCCTTCCTCCAAAAAGCGACTCAAAACTCACTATTTCTCTTTGGCTTTCAAGGATTTGGAAATCTAATTGCATCTTTTCCTGGCGACTGACTATCCGCACCTCAGATTTACATTTAGGTGTGACCTTGTGCGCGTTACAAATTTATTAACAATAATAATAACAGGAGCTTCTAGCTAGCGGGATCATTCAATACCTTCAGGGACCCCTACACTCTATTTATACTTAAAGTTAGCTTGTTATAATCTGTGTATATTTTCTTTGCATAAAATGTTCTTTATGTCTGTAGTCTATGAATAAAGATGGTTCAAGGTGCATTACTCCTTGGCAACAGTCGCCCTTCAAGGGACGTGTGTTCCAGGTGGAAGAGCAACCAACATCATTCTGAAAGACAGTAAGGATTGGTTTTGTATATTGTATGTGGCCAGAGATCAATATTTTATAAACTATAATAATTTTATGAGTCACGATTTGAAACAAATCCCGTTGAACATGAAACCTATGCAAAGATTTAAATGCTGTGGCTGCAGGTTCAAATCTTGACGGATTGTATTAGCTGAGACTCTATCGTGTGTGATACATATTAACACATTGAAACCAAACAATTGGCCAGCTACAGTTACAATAATCAGTCTCAAACCACGCGTTCAATTATATACACCTGAAAAAAATGCCCTCGAGGGCATGGAACGAGACGTAGCCGTCTTTTCTCTATAGTAGACCCTACCTATTCGGGCAAGAAGGTATATATACGACTAATGAGGTACGGTAACAAACGGTAAAGTAAAATAAGATAACATAGGTTAGATGCGATGTAATAACCATATGAGGCAAGGAGGTTAAAGCAATTTGGTTATGGAAAGCAATAGCTCTGCCAGTGTTCGCAATCTGACTGTGCCAGTCCCAAGCCTGGATGAAGGAGGAGGGCGACGCTAATGCTCTTTGTCATCACACAGTGTCGTTAAACTACAACTAACTAACGGATCTCTGCCGGTCTGAAGAAGCGTTACAAAATGTAAGGTTAGCGTCGGTTTGCATGTGTGCCCTGTGTTTGTCCGTCTGTCTGTCTGTCTGTCTGTCTGTCTGTATGTCTGTCTGTCTGTCTGTCTGTATGTCTGTCTGTCTGTCTGTATGTCTGTCTACCTCGACTCGTCTGTCTCTGTCAACGGCTGTTTACGTCGTCGTTTGCAGCTCTTGTTATATTATTCATGAATCGTCTGAAATGACCGATGAACCTTAAACGAAGAGCAGAGGTAGGAGGAGGCATCGCTTGACGTGACATCATCGATCACGTGTCCCTTCCGTTCTAAATCCTCGACCACCATCCGAGTACAGTTCTCCAACTGTGAACTCGCTGTACTATAAGATCCCTGCTCCATCCAATTCTATGCTAAGATGTTCTACATTCGATTCGACTTAGGTTGCATTTTAGGCCTACTCTGGCCAGATTTGATGCAATCAGATGAATTATATAGATGAATTATATAGATGAATTATATAGATGAATTTTATAGATGAATTATATAGATGAATTATATAGATGAATTATATAGATGAATTATATAGATGAATTATATAGATGAATTATATAGATGAATTATATAGATGAATTATATAGATGAATTATCTAGATGAATTATATAGATCAATTATATAGATGAATTATATAGATCAATTATATAGATCAATTATTTAGCTTAATTATGTAGCGCTGTTGTTATATATATAGATATATATAAGACAAATGTGTATGTTATTGTAAGACAGTCATCAATAGCGACTATTTAAACATATTTGAAATTATTCCACTGCATGTGCTCTGTGTAAATGCATCTCAGCGCATCCTTTGATTCCCTTCCTGGTCAGTCATAGGTTTGTCGCTCGCAAGGAAAGCAATACCCCACAGCTAACCACCTGCAGCACAGCCAACCGCACACACCGACCCCTCACCACACCGAGACATACAGAGAGAGAGAGAGAGAGACAGACAGACAGACAGACAGAGTGAGAGAGACAGACAGACAGAGACAGAGAGACACAGAGAGAGACAGTGAGAGAAGGAGAGAGAGACAGAGACGGAGACAGACTGACAGACAGACAGACATGTAGACAGACAGGCAGACAGACAGACAGATAGACAGACAGAGACAAAGACAGATACAGAGACAGACACAGCGAGAGAGAGACAAAGAGACAGAGAGACAGAGAGACAGAGACGGAGAGACAGAGACAGAGAGACAAAGATAGAGAATGAGAGACAGATGAAAAACATGTAGACTCACATGAAGGATGAAAAGAAGATTTCCTGCAGGGAAGGAGGCATGAAACACGGTAGCTGGAGCTATGGACGGACGAAGGGTCGACAATCGCAAGAAACATAGATGGCATCACTAGGAGGAGACAATTGCCAGAGGGATAGAGGGACTTTAAGAAGGACAGTTGCTAAAAGGATGGAGGGGTGAAACGTTGAACATTGCCAGAGGGAAGACATGATAAACGCGCAAATCATCTGTCTTTTAATTGCTGGTCGTCCGCGACAGTAACTCTGTCGAGAGAGAGCGCTGTCAAGTATATTCTTAGGAAGTATTTTCCGCTTAAACGATGGATTGTCATCTTGTAGCGTCTTCTCAGTTTTTTTGACTCATCCGCTCACATTCCTCTCAACCTATATATGTCTTTTCCTTGATCCTCTCTCCTCTTCCTTTCACCCTCTCCACATCCTATTCGGCCGTTGCTTCGTCTACGAATCACTTCCAGAAATCTAAGTGGGGGTGGTGGTGTAGGGTAAAGGGTGACACACTGGGACGCGGAGCTGAGGAACCGAATTCGATTCACCTACCCACCGTAGGGTTGACTAGTCCTTCTTTCGCGAGGTGGCGGCATTTCTTACACCAGATGTTTAAGGTTATGGGGCCTTGCATGGCTGCCGACAGCTGAAGTCTTTACTTGTAATACTTTGTCATCATTCGTTCATACTGTACTTGCAATCATACTGAGGATGATCAGTTTGAAATGAAGCAAAAATTATTACAGTTTTCCAGGCATTCCTAATTCCTGAATGTAGGCCTCTTACTCCATTTTCCACCTGTCTTTGTCTCTCTTTGTCTCTCTCTCAAACTCACTCACTCACTCCCTGTCTTTCTCTGCCTGTCTGTCAGTCTCTCCCCTATCTATTTCCCTATCTCTCTGTCTCTGTATTTTTCTCTGTCTCTGTCTCTATCTCTATCTCAGTCTATCTGTCTCTCTCTGTCTCTCTGTCTATCTGTGTCTCTGTCTGTCTGTCTGTCTGTCTGTCTCTCTCTCTCTTCCCATGTGTCCGTCTATGATTATGCACTGTATATCTGCTTCTCCATCCATCCACGTGTTTCTCCGCGCGTGTTACAGACCGTCGGAATCCGTCTGTCCACCTATTTGTCGCTTCCTCTGTATCTGTGCCCATCTACCTCTCTGTCTGCGTCCATTCTCCCCTCAACGCCCACTCCTTTGACGTACGCTACACGTCAGAGACTAAGAAGAATAGAGACGCCAGGAGGCGTCAATTTGATGACGTGCCATATATGCACGCCACCGGCGACATCTATCGCACGCTGGTTGGCTAATTCGTCCGCCAGAGGGCGATTGTCAGGCGACAGTTATGTAGCGCATATGTTGACAGAGCTAATGCGAAAATACTGGAGATGGTTCCTGTGACCAATTGCGCGTCTTGTCAAGACATTTAGGCAACTGATTGCGTGGAGCGTCGTAAAGGAGGTCTTCTCCTAGGGTCCAGCAAATTCAGAACGCATAACTTAAGTAGATATGGCAGATGGAAAAAGGTGACACCTTGTAGGAAGACAAGTAAGATGACAGTTAGAGGAAAAGTGACCTTGAAAGGAAATTATTTGGATATAAGGAGAGAAAGCACGAGAGAACGATGAAATAAACAGAAAAAGATTGCATGCGGAGGTGATGAAATCACACAAGTGTCGTACGGTGGCTGATTGGTTAAAGCGGTCGGCCCGTAACACTCAATGTGCGCTGAGCGAGCGGGTTCGACCATCGTCCGAGGCGTCAGTCACTGTGTGGGGATCTTGAGCAAGTCCTTCGCGCACAATTGCTCTGCAGTACAAATGCAATTGCGCCGTTGAGGCACTTCTGAGCAAAAGATGCTGGAAGAAGGACAATAAAAAATTTATGAATAAAAACAAATACACAAGTAAAGTCATAAGCAGTCACGGAAGGAAGCGACGAAGCAGACAAGGAGACAGCTTTCTTTGCTTCCGTCTTTTTTTTGTATCACTTCAGGCAATGAAACATAAAAGAGGTTCGAAGTGGGCATGCCTCCATTGACTGAGAATGCAACTGTTGGGTGGGTAGCCATCTGCTGGGTGCGTTGATCTGTGTTGGGTGGGCACTAGGTAGCCATTTGTTGGGTGGGTAGCCATCTGTTGGGTAGGTAGCCATCTTTTGGGTGGGTAGCCATCTGTTGGGTGGGTAGCCATCTGTTGGGTGGGTTGCCATCTGTTGGGTGGGTAGCCATCTTTTGGGTGGGTAGCCATCTGTTGGGTGGGTAGCCATCTGTTGGGTGGGTAGCCATCTGTTGGGTGGGTAGCCATCTGTTGGGTGGGTAGCCATCTTTTGGGTGGGTAGCCATCTGTTGGGTGGGTAGCCATCTGTTGGGTGGGTAGCCATCTGTTGGGTAGGTAGCCATCTGTTGGGTGGGTAGCCATCTGTTGGGTGGGTTGCCATCTGTTGGGTAGGTAGCCATCTTTTGGGTGGGTAGCCATCTGTTGGGTGGGTTGCCATCTGTTGGGTGGGTTTCTATCTGTTGGGTGCGTTGCCATCTGTTGAGTGGGCACTGGGTAGCCATCTGTTGGGTAGGTAGCCATCTGTTGAGTGGATAGCCATCTGCTGGGTTGGTAGCCATCTGTTGGGTGGGTAGCCATCTGTTGGGTGGGTTGCCATCTGTTGAGTGGGCACTGGGTAGCCATCTGTTGGGTAGGTAGTCATCTGTTGGGTGGGTAGCCATCTGTTAGGTGGGTAGCCATCTGTATGGTGGGGTAGCCATCTGTTGGGGGTTAGCCATCTGTTGGGGGTTAGCCATCAGCTGGGTGGGTAGCCATCTGTTGGGTGAAGTAGCTATCCGTTAGGTGGGTAGCCATCTGTTGGGTTGATAGCGATCTGTTGGGTGGGTAGCAATCTGTTGGGTTGATAGCCATCTGTGGGCTGGATGTCCGTGTGTTGAGTTGGTATCCATCCGTTGTCTGCTATTCCAAGCGTTTACTTAGCGGTCCGCTGGATGTCTGTCTTCTCATCCGTTGACGCGATAGTCCGGCAATAAACCTGAACTTATCGGAGCCACATATAGTCGGTTTCATCGTCATCCGATTATCCGGTACATTGGACCTGATCTTGGGCTATTTCATTGGGCGGCCTCGTTGTGCGGCGTCGCCTCGGAACCCTCGGTGACAATTGAATTGCGTCGAAGCCATACATAACCTCATTGTGACGAGGCAGACAGAACGAAGGCACTTTGAACTTCAAAGGTTTCTGGTGCCCGCCTATACCATTCGACGAGCGACCGATAGCCTTTGAATCACACCGCACGTTCCGATTGGATAGATTAGTCTTGGCGTGGCGTCCTCAGTTTGAGGCGCCGACCGACCTCTGGCGATGAATGCCGAAATAACACACGGATCAGCGGACCCGTTGACGTCATTTGCCCTCCTACTGCTTCCCGTTCTTCCAGTTTTCCAGCTGTTTCAATGAGTTTTTCCAAGTGACGATAATTCCACGGAATGTATCTCGTTCCGTTCCTCCTCCTTCCAATTCCTCCTCCCTCCACCCGAACAAACAAATCCACCGGAACAATGACCCGCACGACGACGATACGTCGACGACGACTGTTGTGAGCGTCATCATTATCGTCATCGTGGCTTTTGATCATTGCCAATCGAAATGAAAAATCAATAAATAAATTGGAAAAAATTAGTAATTGAAGAATAAAAAAATCAATAAATACATAAATAAATAAATAAGGGCACTTTTGAGCAGCAAGCACTTTGGGGACGAGAACCTTTAACACAGTTTTAGCTTTAGTTTCATTGAGGGACAATTTACACAAATAAATAAAAATAAATATATAAATAAACAAAGAAATAAAAGCAAGATTTTGGTGGGCATAGATGGATAGATAGCTAGATAGACAGACAGACAGACAGACAGACAGTCAGATAGATAGATATATAATTCGTCTGTCTGTCTGTGTGTCCCTCTATGCATCAATCCATCCATCTATCCATCCATCCGTCCATCCATCCGTCCTTCGGACCATCCATCCATCCATCTTTCGGTCCATATTGTAAACGAATGACCGAATGATTGAAGGCACTCGTCTGCAGTCTCTTCCCTTCCGTTCCCTGTTCTTCCCGTATCCCTACCCATCGTTGCCATTCCTATGCCTGCTTCCCACTCCAGTATCGCTTGTCTCCAGAACCGTTCCTAATGCGTTCCATTAAAACGACAAACGAACGGAACAGTTCCTTTGAACGGAATGGTTCCGTTGCTCTCCGTCTGATTTCCTGTTGATTTTGGGTTTCGATCGACTCCGGGGTGGGGTCAACGCCCGAGCTAACTGCCCCTGGACGCCTCCGAGTCACGGCCTCGGGGTGAAAACAACGAACCCAATGGACTCCTGAGGAGTGAGTGGGAACTGGTGGCGCGTCAACGGGCGAGGCTTCGGTTCAAACACAGTTTTAAACGACTCTGACCAAAAAACAGTAATAGAAGACTACTAATATTTCTGATGTTGACGATGATGATGAATACCACAGGGATGAGGAAGATGATGACGAGGATGGATCGTGATGATGATGATGACGACGACGTCGAAAATGACGATGATAATGATTATAACGATGATGGCGATGATGATCTCGATGATGCTGATGCTGATGATCATGATGATGACGATGTTGATACTGACGACGACGATGACGATTACGATTACGATGACGATGATGATGACGATGATGATGATGATGATTAATAGTAGCAACTAAGATGTTGTAGAGGCCACATTATAATTTCTCACGATGACCACATGACCGCCTCCAAGCATTTCATCAAACGATCTTTCTAGAACAAATTCGTTTCATCCTTCATCACGTTCGCCCGACTTTGTTCGCACTCGGCGCACTGTTCGTTCGTCCCTTTGTCCTGCGCCGCCACCAACGTCACGTGATGCTTCGCGCACGCGTACGGTACCTCGTCTCGACACAGCAGCGCCATCTCGTGTTCGTGCGTCTGTCGGAGACTGGTTCCTTGCGGCTGGTTTCCCGCATCAGCGCCGAACTTCTGTCCTACGCCGGCTAGCGCGTAACGGCAACATCCGGTCTTTAGCATATCGTGCGCATGCGCCGACGCAGGGTGGCGCTGTAGGCCGTCTTCGTGAACCGGAAGTGGCAGCGTCTCATTTCTGGCGAGATTTCGACCGTAGATCTCGTCGGAGCCGGCGCTACCGCCGTAGAACTGGTCGCTGCTAAAGTAGACGAGGTTTTCGCCAACGAGGGCCCCGCAGCGGCTCATCGGGTCTCCACCGAGACAGGCGAGGCGGTCGGGGGAACCGTGTCCGAGGAGCTTCATGCAGGCGTACGCGTTGGGCTTCGGGGCCCGGTTGGACGTCGTTCCTCGCACCCGATGAGTTGATGGCGCCATTGGTCGACCGGAAGTGCCGTCGGGGTCGTCACATGGCGCCATCATTGTTTTGGTCTCGGGCGATGCGGTGCCACCACCGGCGCGGGCTGCGTTGAGCGTGAAGCAAGTCGTCGACGTGCGCATCGTTGGAGTTCGGACTCCCGATTCACCCCTCTCATCACTCCTAATCCTACGACAGAAGAACGAAGACGTCTTCAATTTTTAATGGCGCTATATAAACCCCCGTCCGTCCGTATCTGAAGCTATATAAACACTGGCGGACAGCGGATGGCGAGATGAAACACGGCTGACTCTAAGAAATGGACTCCAATCCTAATCCCCAGATGGCAACAGAGGCAGGGAGCCGACGCACCGCACGGCGGTGCTTATGCTTCTTAGCTTCCTGATATTTAGTGGCTCCATAAAAGGTGCGCGTAGCAGTGCCGCCGTCTTTTCGGAGCAGCAGAGCAGTAAAGCTGCTTATTTTCACCGGGCAGTCGTGGGATCGATCCCAGGAGCTTAGCCTCTCCTCCTCCTCCTCCTCCTCCTTCTGTTGTTCATCGTTCTTCTCGTCCTCCTCCTCTATCTCTTCGTCCTCATTCTATTCCTTCTTCTTCGCCTCCTCATTCTCAAACTCCTCTTCTTCAATTCCTCTCTGCTTCGTCTTCCTAATTATCCTCTTTCTCTACCGAATCATCTCCTTCCTGTTCAAATTATTATCTGCTTCCTCTCCTACTCTCTTACTGCATGGGCTCCTCTCCCTCCTCCTACCCCTCCTCTTCTGCCAATAATTCCCCTTCTCTTCTTCCTTCCTCTCTCCTCTCCCTCCTCCCAATCTTACCCTCCTGCTCTACCTGTCTCTACAGCCTCGTCTTCTCTTACCCTCTACCTCTCCCTCCTCATCCAGCACCACCTCCTTCTCTTCTTCTTTTCGCTAATCTTCTATCCCTCCACCCAATACTCCCCTTCCATCCTAGCTCCATGTTCTCAACTACTATATCCACCGTTTCCTCCATCTATTCTTCCTCTTCCTTCTCTCTTTATCCCTTCCTCCTCCCAATCCTCCCATCCTGCACTAATCTCGCCCCCTACTCCTCCCTTTCCACCTCCTCCATCTCTTCTCCTTCTTAGTTCTCTTCTATCGCTCTTTCCAATCCTCCCATTCTGCTCTTGCTCTGTGTCCTCAACTGCCACTTCCACCCTTTCCTCCTTCTCTTTCTCTTCTTCCTACTCTCCCACTCTACCTCCATCTCCTCGTTCCCCTCCTCCTCCTCGTGCCCTGGACGATGGGATACAACGTCGATTTCCATGTCGCGCACCATCTGAAACTGACAGTTCGTTGTCCTCCGATGAAACCCGTAAGGACAATGCAAACGGTTGTTGCGACACTGTTGTCTTGTCTTCGCTTAAGCCAAAAGGATTCTCCAAAGACAAAACCAAGTCTATCGACATAATGGACGACAGAGGCATGCACTGAATAACTGGAATCATATAGCGCCAATCTAATCGAAGGCAGTTGCTACTAAGCGCAAGTAATGCTGCTACGTTGTGGATGGTTTGGAAGCTTGTTTGTCAGATAACGCCGAGCGGTATCAGCTGTAGCTATCTCAAATCTGAAATTATATTACCCCCGTTGGAACTGCGCCTGTTACCCCTAACCAATCAAACTGGGTTTTACAAATCACTAAACTCTTTTTTTTATTTAGCCATGGCAGGGCTGTCAGCGCCACTGGATATATTGCCTGAAGGGGCGCTATATAAGTGTCCTGAATGAAGGAATGAGTGAAAGCAAAGAAGGGACGGAAGGATGTTGGCCTATACACCTATAGGGACCTATACGAAGCTTCGATATTTTGAAAATGAGAACGGCAGCATTCGAAGCATTTTTAAATCATGACCCATTTACATTGTAATTCTTGACACATTTTGTTGTAAACTAATTGTTTTAACTATTGTTGAGCGCCTTGCACGACTGCCAAAACAGTCACATTCGAGTAGTTGTTGAGTTTTTGTGCTCAATGTCGCGTGCAACGACATTTAACTCATCATCGACTGCGACTCCCGCATCGCAGCATTCAAATGGCCAACGAACTGGCGCGGGTTAGATACATATGCAATTGGAAAAAAGTAAAATAAAGCAAAAGCAATGATTCCTCTGTTGTCGAAAGTAGTGATTGACTTGCTATTCAATCCACAAACTGTTTGTCAGAGTGTCAATTCAATTGGACGGACAAGTGGTAACAAACTCACGCTATATTCCCTGCAAAACGAATGCACCAACATTGATTTGGGCGCGACATGAAGATTTGTTATGCTGACATTGCATATACCCAAGAGGCTGCGTGAATTAATGACCTAAGCGTTTGATTTAGGCATAACGTGCGTGACAAAATTTAGTGAACATAATAATAATAATAATAATAATAATAATAATAATAGTAATAAGACTAGCCATTCCAGAACAATGCCCCCAAATTTTTTGAATCCCGATAGATCATATGTACCTCGGGAAAAAAATAATATAATAATAATAATATTATTCACTATTTGAAACTGAAAAGAACGCTATTATGATCACAATCATTGTAAGAACGGTTGACAAGAAATCATCATAAATGAGTCGAATTAACTGTTTCGGATGCTCTCATCTAATTTTTACAACGCCGCTGCCTAACGAATTTAGGATTACCTGAAGGTAGCGGCCCGCGGGATCGAACTCGCTTCCTCTGCTCTGTATGCCAGTGCGTCATCCAGAGCAGGGCCACAGGTTTATCGCTGGTCAGAACCAATATTTATGTTATTTTGATTTTGTTGATCTATACAATTTTTGGCTCAATTGATCTTAAACTGCAGAGAAATTATTAGACGTAAGTCGATTATATCGATGACTGTGGTACGTGCATGTATGTGTTAGCAACTCCCATTCCCGCTGATTCTATTTGAGATTCCACTTCGAACCGTTACCGCGATTCAAGTAAAGATTCGATTCGACTGAAAATGTGTGATTCGCAGGGCCTTACATGCACTATACCCTTCCTGATCCTCACGTGTTTCCTCCATATTCTCTCTGTTTTCCCTCCACACTTCCTCTCCCTCGGCACTACGTTAGAGTGGCTGCTCCAAAGGTCATTCGTTGGTGCAAAGGTTCGTGGTGTCCGCTCGATAGTTCGAAGGTTCGATAGTCCGATTATTCTATACTCCGACATTAATTTTACTAGAGGGTGGATTAATTTATGAAAACGATATATAAAACTGTGGATTGATATGAAAAGAATCATATACCTAAATGGAACCCTGATGAATGAAAAGAATGATGCAATCCAGCTTCTAGCCAAACATAATTCTTTCATCAATTCAGTGTACCATTAAAACCGCAATCTTATCACATAGGAAATGGACGCCATGTAATCTTCGGACTATCGAAACCTTCGGACTACAGACACAAAACTTTCCCCGTGGCGAGAGAACTTCGGTCGTCTCTGTGCTTAGCTTGTCGAGGACCGGAGACCAAATGGGCAAGGGTGATGGAATGGGAAAAACGCGAAGGAAGGGATCACAACGACGTAAGGAAAGAAAAGAGAGTGAGTGATAATACAAAACAACTCAAAATATGAAAACATTAAGAAATAAGAAAAAAAATAAGAAAACCCCACCGATTGACAGCAGCCGGAATGAGAGAACAGAACTGGCGATGAATACTAAGGGCTGCACCGGGAACGAAGGAGCCTAACCACTCGGCTGATGGCCCACGATCAGAAGGGCTGTGTCAAAGGCAGGATGCAGAGGCGTCAATCGCCATCTGAGTGATGGAGGCAAAGCCCCGGTCCCAAGTGTCAGGAAGGCAAGATATTCCCCACTGAGGTTCATAAAATATATCCCTACCTGAAATTGTTGGCATTTGCTTCTGGACCCTCCCCCCTCCATCTGGACGCCCCTGGCAGGGTGGGAAAACCAATGAAAGAGAACAATAGTCCCCTTAAACTCCCCATAATAATTCCCTGTAGTTCCTCTACTTTCCCATCGTGTATACCATCCGTAGCCCCCCACCTCCCATATTCCCTGTAATGGTCAATACCAAATTGGTACTCTCTTAATCTCCCCTGTTTTCATTCCACGCACAAAATCCATCGTCCGTTTATTCCTGTCAACTGCAGCGCATGTCTCGCCTATAGATGTCGCCACGACATCGAAACAAACAACTACGATCATTGTTCAAGCCAGCGTTTGGCTGTATGTGTCTCCCTGTCCGTCTGCCTGAACACGTATGTATGCGGTGATCTGCCTGTTGGTGTCGTCCTGAATATCTGTCAAGATTGCTGGGTCAAAGTGTCTGTATGTCTCTCTCAACCCCAGTGTTTGTGCGTCTACCCTGTTGTTCAGCATGTTTTGTTCCTGACTTTTTGGCTTGCCTGATTAGTGAGTGGCATACATGTTGTGTGGTTCGTACTACGATGCAAGTATATACTGCATCCATATATATATATATATATATATGTAAATATTTATATATACAATTTTGCATGCATATATATCTATAGCGAGCGGTTTGAACTCATAGGAAGAAGGCAATCATCGTATTTGAGAGTTTTGCGATTTCCAAATATTATTATTATTACTGATATTATAATTGTTATTATTATCATTAATATTGCTATTATTATTATTATTACTATTATCATTATTATTATCATTATTATTATTATTGTTGTTGTTATTGCTTTTATTATTATTATTAATATTAATATTACTATCAATGTTATTATTATTATTAATATTTTCATTATCATTATTATTACCATTATTATTATTATTATTATTAGTAGTAGTAGTAGTAGTAGGAGTAGTAGGTGGAGTAGTAGTAGTAGGAGTAGTAGGTGGAGTAGTAGGTGGAGTAGTAGGTAGAGTAGCAGGTGGAGTAGTAGTAGTAGTAGTAGTAATATTATTATTGACTCGAACACGGTGATCGTAACTTCCTTGACCGATATAACTTTGAATGGAGTCTGTTTACTTCCTCCAGTTCACTGTATATGTAAAGCAGGTCGTTGTTGTCGAAGAAGCTTCAATTAACTCGGTTATAGGGACTTCGCCACATAATATATGTATACATGTTTATAGGTATGCATTTATGTGTGCATGCATGCATGTATATTTAAGTGTGTATTGTATATATATGTGTGTGTATGTGTGTCTATATGTGTGTTTGCATACATACATCAGTTTTGTATCTAATCATCAATACCCAATTGTACATGTCTTTGTCTACCTGCCTGTCTCATTGTTCGTCTGCTGAGTGTCTCTCTATACGTGTCTGTTCATTTGACCGTCTGTCAGTCCCCTTGCGTCTGCCTGGATCTCACCTCTTAAGGCAGAATATTCCGACGGCCAGTATCATCAGCCCGACGGCTAGAGCCAGAGTGACGATGATGACCAGAGAGACACCTGTCACACACACAGACAGACATCTGTCACGCTGAGAGACGCCTGTCACGCGAACGCTTCACATCCGAGTCAACGATGCCTCGTCATGAATAAATAAATCAGGACTGACCTCGACGTTGAGCGCGCGATGACTGGCTGTCAGGAGATGACTAGGAATGGAGAGATAGAGATAGATAGATAGAGAGAAAGACAGGCAGACGGACAGAGACAGACAGACGGAGAGAGAGAAAAAAAGAGACTGAGGCAGACAGACACAGCGAGAGACAGACAGACACACACAGAGAGACAGAGAGAGAGAGAAAGAAAGAGATACAGACATACAGAAACAGGGACAGAGAGAGACAGATAGAGAGAGCCAGAGAGAGAGAAATAGAGAGAGACAGACAGACAGAAGGATAAGGATACATAATCGCATACAGAGAGACAGAGAGAAACATACACAGACAAACAAAGAGATAGAGACAGACACATTTATAGCGACATGGAGAAAGAGACAGCCAGAGAGGTAGACAGACATACGCAGCCAGACGAAGAAATATAGATAGACGGACACAGAGTCACTGATAATACAGAGCTACAGACCAACGCAACAGATGTACAGTCAGATAGACAGAGAGACAGATTAATAGAAATATGGAGAGAGAGAGACAGAGAGACAGACAAAGAGACAGACAGAGAGGCAGATAGCAGACAAAGAGACAAACAGAGAGATAGACAGACACAGACACAGACAGACAGACAGACGGACGGACGGACGGACAGATAGACAGACAGACAGACAGACGGACGGACAGACAAACGAATAGACAGATACACAGACAGACAGACAGACGGACGGACGGACGGACAGACAGATACACAGACAGACAGACAGACGGACGGACGGACGGACAAACAGACAGATAGATAGACAGACATACAGACAAACAGACAGATAGATAGACAGACATACAGACAAACAGACAGATAGATAGACAGACAGACAGACAGATAGATAGACGGACATACAGACAAACAGACAGATAGATAGACAGACATACAGACAAACAGACAGATAGATAGACAGACATACAGACAGACAGACAGATAGATAGACAGACAGACAGACAGACAGATAGATAGATAGACAGACATACAGACAGACAGGTGCGAGTTGCAATTAGTGCGTTCTTCTATGTGTAGTTTATTGATTCCTATGAAAGTAGGAAATAAGAAACGAGGACATAAGACAAACAAGCATTACGTAAACCAACAACACTGATAATGATAATTATAGACAAAGTCGTTCAATGAAGACTCCGATGGTTTGGAGATGAAGAGGGAGAGAGACAGAGAGAGACAGAGAGAGACAGAGAGAGACAGAGAGAGAGAGACATTCA
>OY365822.1:12282600-12325100 GCA_959347315.1 Bimastos eiseni | reverse complement strand
CTTCCCGGCTATCAGCTGAATCTCGACCGAGTTATCGAGGGTGACGTAGGCGGTGCGAGATCTCGTCTCACCGCCGCAGACGCTAACGCCCCGCGCCATCTTGGCTTCCCGGATGACGGCGTAGACACGACACGTCTTGGATACGGGATCGCCCTGCAGGTGGGTGGCTCCTTCGCCGACCCAGGTCAGTCCCTCCCCGGAAGAGGGGGTGCCCTGGGCGGTGCTGGAGGCGTTGGAGCCAAGGATGGCGAAATCGAAGAGGGTGATGTTGATTCGCTGACCTGGAAGCAATTCGATGAACCACGGCGAATCGGCTGTTCCACATCCGGTCTCGGCAGAAGTTACGCTCGCCAGATATCCGGTTTGGTTTCGGATTGTGACTGGCTTTAGGTTCTGGCAGAGATGACGTTCTGGTGCGATAACTATGAAAGGATTTGTTAAACATTATTATTATTATTATTATTATTATTATTATTATTTTTGTGCCCGAGGTATTAATAATCCCTCAGGCGATACAAACAATATCCGGAGATGTGATGATTTTCTGGAACGGCAACTCACTCGGCAGTGTGTGGTAGGATGCCGCCATCTTGCTCGAGCGGCCGTTCCAGGAACGATTATTATTATTATTATTATTACTATTATTTTTTGTCCTGAGGTACTTCGTTCCTCAAGGGACTTAGAAACTACTACTATGGTGCCGAATTATTTGTCTGGAGGGTCAGGCCTCGTCTTCTGGGATGGAAGAAAAGGTGCTCATTATTATTATTATCATTATTATTATTATTATTATTATTATTATTATTATTATTATCGTTATTATTATTATTATTATTATTATTATTATTAGCATCATCATCATCATCGTCATCATCATCTTCATTATTATATTAGCTTTATTACAATTATATTAACTTTCTAACATGGAAATGATTTGACGCTTTGAACCTCGACCACTGGGTTGAGAACCAAGCATGCCAATCGTTTGACGTTTGTCTTTAAGCAAGAACTGAATTTGTGACCTATGACAACGTGAGTCGACAGATCAAAAGTGTTTATAACTTAAGACTTCTGCTATTGTCTTGCTTTCAGACCTGCTTACTAAACTAGTCGCCTTGAAGGTTGGTCGATGTCGATAGTGTAGTTGGATATAGGTTTAATTGTCAATCGAGGCCAGGCATTTGCGTCCAGTCTTTTGCCTCAATCTCAAACCCCACCCATAGTAAGCTCAGCTGTGTTCTCCACCTTTTCTCTTACTACTTCCTCGATGTATATAAGTTGAAGAGTATTGGGGAAAGCGGGCATCTTTTTAGTGCCGGTGATTGGGCTGGTCTCTCTGGCGTGGCTTTTGTGGAAATTTCCCAAGACTTACATTACATTACTCCGATTCCTATTCTTCCTGGCTGCTAGTATTCTCCATCAATTTTCAGTTTTACTCTCTGTACCATATATAATGTCCCAATTAGTCTCCTGTCCTTCCAGTCGACTCCATTTCTTCTCAGGCTGTTCAGTAATTTCTTCCAATCTACCCTGTCGAACGCATTTCATAGTCGACAAATAATGAGTTTGCAGATTAGGCAGCGAAGGAGAAAACTAGCCACCCGCTCTGAAATGCCGAGGCTAAGATAATGAAGACGCTAACACTTCATACATAATGGTTGACCTCAGGGCTAGCTCAGAAACTGCGTTTCTTCGACTGTACTAGAATTGTAACAGTGTAGGTGTATTTTTATATCTTTGTTTATTTAAAAAGCTGACAATTCGCAGCAAATAACATTCACAGAACAGAAGCGAAATGAAAGTTATCTAATAAAAGTCCTACTTTGGCTATTACAAAAGTAAAACTCAGATACAAAATATCTATTGTCTTTAGAAGGGAGTTGAAAGGGGTGAGCCCTGGATCAGAGGTTGTAGGAGTACCGTGCAATTGGAGGCAATAGAGGCCTCATGCCATGGTAATAATTTATATAGCGCATGTTCAAAGAGACGAGTAAGACCCAACGATGAAAACAGTAGCATCACGGTCCTCAATCGCTAACTGAACAAACGCAAAGGAAAACAATGGAGCTCATTGTCATCCGATGCCAGACAGACTATTATAGAACGAAACTGAATTCAGTAAGTGACGCTGAATTATGAAACAGTGGCTTGGCTTCCATCGAGTTGTACTCTGTCGATATTTTTCACTTCTACGCTAATGAGATGGAGAATGAAACTGGAGCCAGGACCTCCGGTCCCAGCTGGACAGAGATAAGTTACAGCGATCTATTCAGTCTCGTTTTGGTATATATATATATATATAATTTCAGCTTGTGCAAATTGATACAATGATTATTTCCACCGTTATGATTCTCTGAATACCTACAAGACAAAAATATGACAGAAAATATTGGACATATATATATATATATATATATATATCCAAGGAGCTAGTCATAATTTAACCGATCCATACACCTATCTAATCATTAACCACTCTATAGACCCATTTAACCATCAACCAATCCAAACAACGATCTAATCATTAACCAATCTATAGACCCATTTAACCATCAACCAATCCAAACAACGATCTAATCATTAACCATCCATACACCTATCTAATCATTAACCAATCCATACCACCTATCTAATCATTAACCAATCCATACACCCATCCAATCTCCAGTCATCCCAGCATCAAGCCACACATGCATCAATCCTCCGTCCAAGCTTCCATCCATTAATCTCTGATATTCTTCCGTTTCTGTCTGGCTCTCTCTCCCTCATTCCTTCTTTTTATCTCTTGCTCGACTCCGATCTTTCATCCCTCTCTTCTTCCCCTCCGCTAGTCTTCCATTTCGTGTCTCATCCCTCCCTCTTTTTCATGATCTATTCATCCCACTATCTATTCGTCATTCTTCCATCCTGTAATTCATTACTCTCTCCCTCCCTCCCTCCCTCCCTCCATCTCTCCCTTCCTCTCCCTTCCTCTCTCTCCCTTCTTTTCTCCCCCATCCGTCTCTCTGTATCTGCCCCCTTTCTACTTTGCCTCCTTCATCATCGGATTCACTCCATCTATTCATCCCTCTGTATATTTGTCATTCCCCTATCCTGTAATTCATTACTCTCTCTCTCTCTCTCTCCCTCTCCCTATCTCTCTCCTTCCCTCCATCCCTCCCTCACTCTCTCCGTTCCTCCCTCTCACTCTCTTCCTGGCTCCTTTCTGCTTACCTCTTTCCTCGTCGTTATTTTTTCCATCTACCCCTCCCTCCTTATCCTTTTATTCATGCATTCATGCATTCATTCATTCGTTAATCTCTCTACCTCCCTCCACTACCTCCTGCTCCCCATCTCTCAATTCCTTCCTTCTCTCCCTTCCTCAAACACACTCCTCATCGTCTTTCTCTTCCTCCGTCCATCCGACCATTGTCCTTCAGTCCTCGTTCTCAAATGATTCTCTGCTACCACGAAAGTATCTCCTTCACGATGACAAATGCGGTGGTTCTATCGCTATTAGCCATCCATTAGCCAACAACTAGCAGTCAATTAGCCAGCCATTAGCCATCTGCTTCAGCCCCTCAACTTGATTTCTGATTCGACTTCAACTGTACGATAGAATGGGTCACTAGAACGCGCAATATCATTCCGCAGAGCAGCGCCAAAATATACTGATCAAGTCAATAGAGCGTAGGTATACATGCTGAAAGAATAGGTGTATGTAGATGCAGGCCCACGCATGGAGGAAGAAAGAAAGTACGTCCTATTTTGATAACATATGTGCAACTACATCGAACACGACGCAATCGTATTAGTAAACTTGGCATTTATGCAATACCCACAAAATCGAGGCCGCGGGGACCATCTTATTCACAGGCGCTTAATCAAAGCATTATCGATAGGTCGCGAGTCAAGATCCAGAGAGTGAGGCAGATCATGTTACATCATGTGATATCATATAAAAATCGCGTAATATCATATCATGTATCATATCATATATCATGTCACATCATATCATATCACATCATGGCACCCCGACAAAATAGCGAACAACAAAAGAGTGCCGACAAAGGAGCGCTGACAAAAGAGCGCCCGACATAAGAGAGCTGCTATGTACAGTGTGAATTGGGCTCTATCATGTCACGACAAATGGTTCACAGACAAATATTCACCGACAAATGGTTCACCGACAAAAGGTTCACAGACAAAAAGTTCACTACAAAAGGTTATTCGCCTATTTAATTCAGAACTTGGATCGCATGAAGATTTCTATTTTAATAGGAGCTTGATTTATGAAAAGAATTCTGTCTAACCAGATTGATTCAAAGAGTGCAGTTGAAATGCAAGCTGGACTGGAGACAAGATTATAACTAGAAGCTTGATTAATGTTAAGAATGCATTTTTTCCCAATCCATCTTGTAATTTACACAATTGTTTGCGTCAATCCAGTTCCTACTTCTGCAGGATTCCTCCAATTACTCCAGATTCTATTTTAACAGGTATACTATTCCCAATCCGATTTCTTATTGAGCAGGATGTTTTCATTAATCCAACTTATTCTTAAGACATCATTCTTATTTCCATCCAGCTTCAACTCAGGCAATAATCTTTTAATTAAGATATTATGTTCTACTTATGCAGGATCCTTTCCATGAGCCTAGAACAACAACTCTCCCCAGAACAATCTAGAACAATCCAGAATACTCCTGAACAATGCTCCCGGACAATTTTCTCCAGGAACAATATCCCCATAAAATTTCAATATGGCAACCATAATTATAGCAATGATATTACCGGATAACCTTAAACGTAAAGTCAATTTAACATAGTCACTTCAATAGGTAACATTTGTGTAGGATGTTTATCTTTCTGGATTGACATCGCCCCATTTCTAATATAAATAATTGAAATTTCTAATCGATAAACGTTGACGTTCACATGCATGAATGAAGTCTGAGGAAACCGTGGGGCACTCCAATTGAGCCTAATATGTAGATTAAGTAGTCGCTTAATTAGTGGTCTTAATATATGGGTAAGTTTGACTGTCATTTGTATAGCATTAACTTGATCGAACTTTTGTGTGTTTATTCCTGACACAGGGACATAGGTTCGATTAGGTTCCTGTTTCAATCTAAATCAATCAATCTTTCAAAAATACTTCATATAGCGCCCCTTCAAGATATCTACTCAGAGGCGCTCGAGGTGTTTCTATAGTGTGCTGGTGTTATACGGTAATGTTTGAAGGTGTCTTGAATCAACTAATTAGATAATTCAGTTATTTCCATGTACTTCCCATATTGAAATTACTGCAAAAAAACCCTATACAAATTTTACCTTTTCAAGTAATTGTGTTGCATAGACTGTAGGTTTATCCGGCAAATTAATTGCCATACACCTGCCATATTGAAATTCTATGGGGATATTGTCTGGGGGAAATTGTCCTGGTAAAACCTTTCCATTAGTCCAGGTTTTGTTAGACAAGCATTATTTCTTCCTATTTTGTCGGTTTTGATTAATGATTATCATCATTACATCGGGTCATAGCAGATTAAATAAGACCAGACCTTTGACGCAGGTGTAAGTGATTTCCAGGTAGGACTTGAGGTCATCGTGACACGGCTTGTAGTTCTCGAAGTTGTCGTCAAGAACTCTGACGCTGCAGGACCTCCTTCCGGAGCAGTGACTGTCCATGATGCTAAGGACGTCGATCAGGCACCCAATGTAACCGAAGTTCTCCTTCACGCACCTGCTGATGCGCATGCGCCCGTACTTCGCATGCGTCATGAGGATTACCTCGTCTTGGTCACATTTGACCCGGAAGTAGTCAGATTGGCAGTAGGAGTGGTAATCGGGGAGCGCTGAAGACAGGCAAACAGAAAAATATTTCTGGAATAGGTGTCAAGTTTTTACATGGTATTTATTCAGATGTATACATTGGGTGATGTGAATCTAGATTGGGAAGAGTGATGGAGGCAAAGGCAAGCAGGTAAATGATGGTAAGGTGATACAAGGTAACGTGATTTATTGTTGAGAGGTTATGGTATGGTAATGCTTATAAAGCCTACAGCACTAGCATTCCTAACCTACCTTTATTCAATACTGAATCCTTACATTCATCATGGTTGCTTGCGATCATCAGGTACAGGTCTGTTGGCTGAGTCACGACACAGAATAGTTATGGGCTCTCGTGCATTCCATGCCTCCGCTCCTTAAAACTAGAATCGACTGCCTCTCTACATCTCTCTCTCTCTCTCTCTCTCTCTCTCTCTCTCTCTCTCTCTCTTCGTTGCTCAAATTCACTCACTTCTCGCACAGATCAACTCTAATTCATTCTCTCTTCTTGGCTCCCAAGCACTTGAATATCTAGCTTCATCTGGTTGACTGACTACCCGCTCCTCTGATTCGCAATTATTCGACGCGACCTTGCAGGCGTTACAAATTTTATTAACATTATGAAAAAAAATATTAATTATTATATTATAATTATCGTCATTCCACAATCTGGGACACATTGCTTGAAAAATAAAGAAAATAGACATAATGGTTGCTAAATACTGTTATTGATAGTCTATCTATGATCTACGATAAAGTATGGTCGTGTATTAGACTACTCCTGTAAAATAGTTGAGTTTCAGAAAACGCCTAGAGTAAGACTGGGTTCTAGAACACCCATAGAGTAAAGTTGGCAAAGTTCCAGTACATTTTGAAACAATTAAGCAACTTCAACAACAATAGTATCAATCACATCAATGATAATCACGATAATTATTCGACGACATCTTAGAAATTGTTACATCCGATTGGGTTAGTCGTAATCGTAAAGTCCAGATTTATGAAACGCTATTGTGAGTGCAATTACTATTGTTTGATTTCTGTTTACTCTAGCTACTCCTAGGATGTCTGTTATGTAATTGCTTGTTATGATCATTTTTTTAGTGTACATTCTTTGATTATTCATATTATGATGAGCCCGCAGTGTGTTTGCAATCGGTTCAATAAAGTACATACTTGCTTACTTTACTTTTTTACTCCAAAGATAAACACAATGGGTCTATAAGAGATTAAGAGAGCAACATAGTCAGAAAGACCCACACAGATAAACCGATACAAACATGCAGAGGCGGACACAGAGACGTCCAGATGTGTCGTCAGATGTGGTATACAGAAGACACTGCGGATCACGAAAACCTGTCGCTATGAAGCCTTCGTCGGCAACATGAAGCGACGCATTACGGGACGCATCACGTGACGTGCCGGTCGAAGACAAGCGCCATCGCAATTGGCTGCGTTAGTTAGACGGTCTCTCATCCCGATGCCTACTCACCCCCGCTTCCCCGTCCATTTCTGCTAGTTCTATGTTCGTCCAGATCGGAACTACGGGTAACGAAATAAAGGCAGCACTTAGTCAAGGAGTCTTCACGCAACAACCGAGGAAGAGAGTGAGGGAAGAGAGAGAGAAAGAGAGAAACAGACAGATGCAGAGAGATACAGACAGATGCAGAGATAGAGAGACAGAGAGAGAGGAAACAAAAAAAGACAAAAGACAGAAAAATGTGAAAATGGACACGCAGAGAGAAAGAGAGAAAGACAGAGAGAGAGAGAGACAGAGAGAGAGAAAGAGAGAGAAAGAGGGAGAAAAAAGAGAGAGAAGAGAAAGAGAGACACAGACAGATAGACAGACAGAGACAGAGATAGATGGAAGACAAACAGACATCAGGAGAGAGACGATCACAGTTGGAGGAGAGGGAGACTGCCTCATACTTCTAGAGAGGGAGAGGGAGAGGCATCGGAAGAGGCACAGGCGGAGCCGTGTGCTGCACCAGACCAATGAAGAGACCCGGTTTAGATCCGATGAAGGACACATTCAAACACATGGTTCACTAGGTTAGACATGGCTGCCCTCACTACCACGTTCTCCCCATTTCACCTTCTTCTCTGCTGTACGTGACCCTAGCGTCACCATGGACCAAGAGCTAAGCTATGCTCCCCTATATCAACCTCCTTGCTGTGAATCGTATGAATGGAGGACAGAAGGAATGAATAAATGATCTAACAGACAAATAAATGGACTATTAATGGAAGCAAAGCGATCTGTACTTCAGGAGTTAGTTAGCTTAACCGCTGAAATCGCACACGCTCATTAAGGTCTGTACGTTCCATCTGCTTCAAAGGCCAATCAAAGGTGAATAAGTATGCTTTTGCCAACTGCGTGTCCCAATAACGCACTGTCGCCTCGCCCGCACAATCACTTCTTCTGTCGCCTCCAACCTTATTCATGCTCTCGTCACAGCTAGTCTTGCCGTTTGTTGCTCATTCGATGCTTAACTTTCACTCTTGGCCTCTTGGAGTGCTTGGATCGCATCTCGCATTCTACTACCTCATCGACCATATACTCTTATATTGTGTGTATTAATGAATGTTATTAGTCAATGACACTCTGCTACGCTTCTCCAATTGTTCATTTTGCTTCAAGCTGCCTTGATAAATAAGAAATATTACCTAGTTGTGGACTTTTACATAACATCTAATTATTTGATTTTTTGCAACGAAATAGTAAACAAATTTAATCTGATGCCATAATTTTGAAGTTCAACACCAGTAAGGTCCAAAGCAAAAATAATAAAAAAAATTTAATCATCCGGTCACATAATTATGAACGTGTCTCTGGATGCTTGTGCTACCTTCTCCCTCTGCTCCCCTCTGAGCAGCGGACTGTGTATGCCATAGCTGCCCCAGAATTTAACCGTCGGTAGTCACGCAAGGCGCCAATTACGCTATACATCTCAATTTTACAAACGTCACCGCCGAGCGAAAGAAGGAAAGAAGTCAACCTTAGAGGGATACGTGTCTCTATCTCGGTACCTCAAACGCTGCGTCCCATTGTGTTCACAACCACTCTATGGCCTCCCTCGCGAGCTTCGTCACCTTCCCAGGACCTTCTTTCTCCTATTCTTTTCCTACCGTGCTGGAGTTGGAAGCACCTTGATCAGTTTTCTCGAAGGAGAGCCTGATAAATGCTCGATGTGAAAGACTGAATGAATTAACCAATTTATGAATTAATGAATGAATGGATGTACACATGCAGTTATCCACGCCTACGTACCGACAACGTAACTTAAATCAGCGTTTCCCAATCATTCTTGGCCGTGGAACCCCTTTGACCATAAATGTTTTAGCGGAACCCCCGTCCCAAACTTATCATATTCTGCTGTAGGTACAAGAGCTTTAGAATGCAGACAATTATAGACTTAGGTCTAGATTAGAGAAATAACAATGCAAATATCGATTACAATGACGAATTCTCTTTCATAATAAAGTTATACACAGATGTTAAGAAAAAGTCTCCTATGAAAGATTCGTGATTTTATTTTAAATTTTCTTAAGCCTATTGTTCACAGTGAAAGTTTTCCGCGTAACCGTTATCTTCATCTCACGGAACCCTTTGGTTCCGCGGAACACAGTTTGGGAAACGTTGACTTAAGTAATTCATTTATTAATTCTTTCTGATATTTTTTTACGACGTCCATTAAAGAGATATGTGCCAGGAACGCTCTCAACTAAGCCACGACTTAGGAACAAAGACTGGAGTGACTTATTAAACCGATGTACGTATGCACAAATACAAAAACACATATACATACATATGGCTTGTGTCTCATAGTCGTCGTCATGACCCACGACTAATGAATCTTATTCTATCTTCATCCATCGTTCTCGACCATTACCGGGATTCGGAAGACATAATACGTCGGGCTCGGCGCATAATCTCGCCATCTCTATTCCTCGCGGCCACCCGGCAGAGGGAAGAACCAGGTCGAGGAAGCATCCCGGCCGAGGGACGGGTGATCTTGGACGGTCCCACCGATCCACCAACACCGCCGCATGGACGACATCAATTTTGAGCGATCTCTGATAGATTAATTGATGAGAAACGCTCTTTGTCCTTCTGGATAATATATTCGCTTTTCCTGATACGTTCCGTTTTACCGTCGTCTCTCTCCCTGCGCCCATATGTTGCTGCAGTAGCTCGTGCCGACTTCCGGTCTCGAGTCTTGTTTACTGTTCTTTCTTTTCTCTTGTTCGAGTTCTTTCGTTCCCATCTGCCTGATGCACTGAGGGTCGGAAGGTCAAATGCATACAGCATACGTAATTCTCTGAGGGTAGGGTTCTAGGGATTTATCTACTCCACTTTATGAAATGGAACAATTACCTTAATCCTCAGTTTCTCAAACGGTCACTCAACGGTCACTAAAACAATCCCTTTGCCCTGGCAGTGCTAGTCTGATGCGCGGGGAAAGAAGGAGGGCGACGTACCTGGCATCTATTTTAAAATAACGGATACTGCTGCAGCCTGCCGGTCATAACGTCCATTAACAATGTTTATTAAACATACCTGTAGCCTGGTATTTATCCACGACACTAAATATGATTCTACTAGTTTAATAGTATTGGCATAGGAGTCCAGCAAATTATAATATTACTAGCTGTCCACCCGTGAAGAATCACGGGTTGGATAATATTTTATCTCACGATTCAACTGCAACTGGCACTGTTCGTTCTAGCTGCTAAGTGCTAACCCACGAATAATCACTGATCATACTTGATTTTAACGTTGCTATATATAGGCCATAGTAGTGGTGAAGACAGTTTGACGCAGAGCTAAAATAGGCTTACACATTAATTAAAGTAAACTGTCGAGAACTGTGCGTCACCTACACTGCAAGTTCGTAGCGGTCAATACAAAAATACTCTAAAAGTACGTATTACCCACTAAGTTTCCGTTTAGTTTGAATAATTGCAAAATATACTTACATTACACGATGAATTTAACTTTAATAACTGCATATTTAGGCCTACTTACATAGACGCGAAAAAAACGTTTTGAAACGCTGATCGAACGTCTGTTTACATTGACTTTTTCAAATATTTAGGTCAACTTCTGTCCAATCACGCGCTTTTGCGCGGCAAATATGTAGGTCAAAATCTAATATTTCCTTCAACTTCTGTCCAATCACGCGTCTTAGATTCAACATCTGTCCAATCACGCGCCTTAGATGTGACGTACAAAGCACGTGACTTAGATAATTATATAGATAGATAATTGTATATTATAAAAACGTACTGTAGGCCTACGCATACACGCAGTATTATAAGTATAATATTATCAGTTATTCTGCGAGAGGCGCTTATAAATGTAAAGATAAGATACGATAATACCATAGTAGAGTAGTACATCTGTATAATTATTATAATAGTTTAATAGTCAGAGTGCCGTTTAATCTTTGACGCTCTAGGTGCCCGATTGGGGCCCTGTATCTCATAGGGCCCCCATAATAAAGAGTGATACTGTAATGGGAACGTAGTAATACCGCGATGAAGTCTGCGGTAATGGTGCAGAAGAGGCGGTAATGCATTTGGAATGGTAGCAAAGCCTGCGGTATTACCGCGGGTATGGAAATATAAGCGCGGTACTTTCAACTTTGTCGACTGTTGCACTGAACGACCCATTAAGAAAACCAAATGGGCACACAATGTTAGTCATCGCGGCATATAATTGAAATCCATGAATATTCGACATCTTTTCAACATCAGTTACGAATTCTGTGTGAACATAATTTTACATGAAAGAGAATTCACATAATTTTATCACGGTCGTCGATATTATTTTGTGTTATTATTATTAATATAATATAATAATTATAAGCCTAAACCTATAGGTAATTATCTACACTCTCAAGCGTTTGTAGGGTACGCACATTTATAACAGACTATGTTTTGTTTTGAACGAGGTTCCGCAAAAGAAATTTATGATCAAAAGGTTTCCAACTTCCACGGCCATAAAAGATTGGGAAGCACTGACATGGAAACTTAAATTTTAAACAGAACGTAAATGCTATTTTTAAAATCTTTTTGCTTCTGTAGAGTGGGGATTGGAGATTAAAAAAAACTTAATGGGGACGGGGTAGACCAACTGAGAATTTGGTGAAGATGGAGGCTGAGGTAGATATGGGGACAGCAGAATGAGGATGGGAACAGACCGGAAGTACATCTGAACAACGATGTGCTTCTAAGTCTAACAGATACTCATCTGGGACATATGTACATAAACCAAGGGCGGAGACATAGGGGAGGGGGCAAGAGGGAACGGTCCCATCCAAAATTTCAGGTGGAGGGGGATGTGGTTGTTTATATGTCCTCCAATTAATGTTTCACAAATACTTCATAGATATTACAAATGTCTGCATTGTTTTCCACTATTCATCCCATGGCGTTTCATCCATGTTGGGGAACTGAAATTTTTCTGACCTGCTCCTCTCTAAAACTCTAAACCCATTTCGTTTTCGACCCGTCTCCCCAAACCCAGGACCAGGGCCTATGACACAAACAAGCATGAATACAATAAACCTATGCCTGCATATATACCCATGCAGCTGCATTATATAGACGGCATATATATATATATGTATGTACTGCATATGTATATATATGTACTGTATTTGTATATATTTATATATGTACTGCATATTGCATATGTATATATAATGCATATATATATATATTGTATGCACTATATACTCCATACATACACATATATGGGCCAGACCTGGTTGAGGGACCGGCATAAGCAAAGTCTCACGAAATCCTGGACCTAGGGACGTGTGAGTTCAGAACGAAATTGCAGCTCTCTATCTGGCTTTCCGCATCGCTGCCCAGATGCACCGAGGACGGACGGACGAAAGTGCGGACGGAAGGACGGATGGAAAGACAGACGGACGAATGGATGATCAATCGAGAGATGGATCGATTGAAATCTCGATTGATGGAGCATCAACGAAACGGACATTGAGACAGACAGTTGGACATAAGACAAACAGGACTAACGAGAAGGACGGAGATAATGAGTTGATGAAAAAACATTGTTGAGGGGCCGTGAAGTAATGGCTTACACAATGGGGCCGATGAACCGAGTTAGATACCCGTATCCCCCTCCCCTAAGGTTGACTAGTCCTTCTTTCGTCAGGCGTTGACACTGTTTAAAATAAGATGCATAGCATAATGGGCGCCTTGCGTGGCTGTCAGCGGTCATATTCGATGTCTGTCATAACTTGCCTATCTTTGTTCATCCTGTGTTTGTCAATTTGAAATTAGTCTAAGATGTTTATATAGATTTGATAGAGAACAGGACATTTAAAAGATAGAAATGAGTGAAAGAAATGTGGGACAGGTACAATCATTGTGTATCCATGATCGTATTATGGATGACGGGTCAGTGTAAGAGATGAGCTGAATTGGCAGTCAGACCTTGCATAAGTAATTAGTTGGCCGGAAAGGCGTACGCTGCGCTCATGGGGAGCCGAAATCAATTCCTTATATATGGCTATAATAATAAAAGTAATAATAACATAATGACGATAATGATGACGATTGTATCGTACCGCATTGCCATTTAGTTGCATTATACCGTATGAGTTTGCATTGCATTAGTCAATTTATATAGCGCTTTCTCACAGAATAGCCAACTCCTCGTTACCCGATATTTGACGAAATAAACTGACGAGGAACGGGACGGACTGGCAGACAGACGCCAGCAGACAGAAAGACGGATGGACAGACGGATCAGAGGCGTTGGTGCGGAGGCAAGAGTGAGTCGCCGGAGACTGAGGCTGTTAGAACGTATCAGTACCATGGTTGATGATGCCATTAAAACGATGCCCCATAAACGGCTCTGGGCGGGACGGTCGGCCGCCCCAATTATTTCCATCGATCGATGAGGGCGTGATTAGTGGTAACACAGTTCAAAACCAGTTCCGATGGAGGAGTTGCGATCACGACTAGAGCCTCGGCGCGAGGACAGCCATTGCCGAGTCAAAGCGAACGCAACCGGTGACGCCATCGCCGAGTCAACTGAACGGACGAGACACGCGACCGCTATGGTTTGTTGACAGCGAGGCTTAGTGTTGATAAATGAATCTAGAAGGAAGGAGAGAGAGAGAGAGAGAGAACGAATTAAAAGAATTTAAGAGCGCATGAACTAATTGCCGAATGAACACACAATTGCATGATTGCAACTGGACACACTAAAAAAAATCTTCGAACGAATGATCCAATGAAGGAGTGAACAAGCAACGAATGTACGAATAGTCGAATAATCAAACGATAGCAGGAACAAACGAACAAATGACCAAACGAACAAATAAACGATAGAACAAATGAACGATTGAACAAATGAACGATTGAACAAATGAACGATTGAACAAATGAACGATTGAACAAATGAACGATTGAACAAATGAATGATTGAACAAATGAACGACGATTGAACAAATGAACGACGATTGAACATGCCATATATCTGCAACATTATTCAATGAGTGCTCGTTCAAAGGAGATGAGTATTAATTTATCATTGGTCATAAGATGTTGACACTCAAAACACAGTTCGTCTTCAGTTAAAGGAACAGTCAATTGAATAAGTTCGAGTCGAATGGTTGAGAGGCATCTTATTCGAGTAGCGAAACTTGTTCTCAGAGCAGGAGGAGTTGGGGTCAGCGGTACAAACTATCTGAGGCCTCTGATGGGAGATACCAAGACTCTACGATGGTCCCTAAGATAAGATGGGACACAGCGTACAAGCAATAGCGAATAGACATTTCAATTTTGAAAGCGTGAATATATCGTCATATCGATCTTGCTTAACTTCAATCGTATACAACAGCAGCAACAACGACAACAATAATAACAACAATAATGATGATGACAAAGTAATAATAATCATCGGTAACCGAACTTTGGTTATCACTGGGGACAGGCGTGAAATGTTTCCATTTCCCAACGCCTACCTATTTTCATACAACGCTATACAACTTGTTTGCTTTCATAGGACTCATTCCCTCCTACCTCTGAAGACGAGGCCTGGCATTCCAGACAACCAACCTGTAATAGTCATAGTAATAACATTAATGATTATAATTTCTATTGTGCCATAGGACGGCCGTACCTCTACAATGGCGTCTGTCAGTGACAAGGTGTTTGTATAAATGCTTGCAATTTCAAATCCCGTTGCTCATCTGTGTTTTTTTTAAGTCTACATGGATGAAAGACCTGAATAGATCAACATAATAATGTTTGTTGATTATAGTCGCCTAAGAAATTTCTGTGAAAACTGAAATAAAGAGGACTTTGAGTAACCATTTCTCCTTACAACTTGCTTCCTTCGGGTCCGAACAGAGGCGGAACTAACGATCGCCACAGTCCCTTCGAGCAGCAACAGTCCCGTGCTAAACTCATAAACTAAAGCCGTCACGCGTCATAACGTATCAACGCGTCACGAGAAAAGAAGTCCGGTTGCACGAAGAACGGCGGAAGAATACAACTTCTTATCGTTGCGACAAACCTTGCTCGATTTCGGAAGGTGGTTGGCAGTCTGGCCGCCCTGCCACGGGTCCAACACGACCGCAGTCAGCGTCGGTAACAATATTTTTTCGTCGGTCGGCAGGGGAGGAATTCATAATCGCTCGCTCGACCGATCCTAACACAATTACCGTCATCATAAGCCCGCACCGTGGCCCTCGTTGACTCCCCTGGGACCGGCGGACCGGCGCTCGGCGGTGGGGCCTGCCTAATACCGGGGACATCGGACCCCATCAGAATTTAATTACCACGATCCGCTCCTGACCGAGGCGAGCTTTGTACGCACCAGGAAGGCGAGTCCGAAGGCACTATTCATGTCCAGTGGAGCGACGATGACGACGGAAGCTGACCAGCGCAGGCAGCAATTCAGCAGCAGCAGCAATCGGATGAAGCACTGCGGATGCACGGACTGGAAGCCAGGGCAAAAGAGGGCGACATAGAAACAGGTGGAAAAATACACAGCTAGAAACACCGAGACATAGACAGGCCTAGAGAGGTGGATATGGAATGCATCACACGGAAGGAACCAAGGAGACACGAAGACGGAAGAAAGACTGACTGACAGAAAGAGGTAGAACAACACACACGCAACCGACCAAAAGGCGGACAATGATAGACAGAGATGGAATGACAGAAACGATGATTTATCATTAGTATTAATATCATTATTATTATTATTTTCATTATTATTATTATTTTTGGCCCTGAGGCACTTCATTTCCCCCAAGGACTTAGACATTACTATTATTATGTTAAAACCGTAGTCCGGATGGTCAGGCCTTGTCTTCTGGGGGCGAGGGATTATAATTATTATTATTATTATTATTATTATTATTATTAGCAACTGTTAACAAGTACTATCATCATCATCACCATCATCATCATCATTATCATCATCATCATCATTATTATTATTATTGTTATTATTATTATAATCGTTATTATTATTATTATAAATAATATCATCTTTATAAATATTATTATTATTGTTTTTATTATTATTCTTTAAGTTATTGTTTAGACACAGACAAAGCTGCTGAAACTTCTTCAAGCAGTTTAAAAGCGACCGAGAATGAAAGCAACTGGCGACAGACAGTGACAGACAGAGTGAGAGAAAGACAAGAAAAGAGACAGACAGACAGAAATTAAGGATCTGGCACACGCGCAAACGAAGAACGGTCTTTGGAGATAGGTACAGATTGTATTAAACGAAGGGAACTAAAGAGACATGCAGACATACAGAGACTAACAGCCAGAGACACAGACACCAGCCTGAAGAGAGCAAGTATACAAGTGTCACACGCACGTCTGCGCAGTCTGTCGTCATCCGCTGTTTCGACCCAGAGGAATTGAAGCTACGACGCAGCGGAAGCAAGGGAAGGTGGAAAGTAAGAAGTGGGATTAAATACATACAGGATCGAAAAAAAGACATGCATGGTGAATGGAAGAGACACACATGGTCGAAGGAGAAAACACACATTGTCGATGGAAGAGACAGACAAGGTCAATGCCAGCTACACACATGGTCAATTGTTTGATTGGATCAATAAAAAAATGGTTATGGTGAAAGAGACACATATGGTCGAAGAAAGACAGAGATACGGTCAATGCCAAGAAGCCAGAGACAGACATGGTCGAAGGAAGAGGCAAACATGGTCAAGGCAAGAGTCACACATGATCAAGGTTAGAGACAGACATGGTCGAAGGAAGAGGCAAACATGGTCAAAGCATGAGACACGCATGATCAAGGTTAGAGACAGACATGGTCGAAGGAAGAGGCAAACATGGTCAAGGCAAGAGTCACACATGATCAAGGTTAGAGACAGACATGGTCGAAGGAAGAGGCAAACATGGTCAAGGCAAGAGTCACACATGATCAAGGTTAGAGACAGACATGGTCGAAGGAAGAGGCAAACATGGTCAAAGCAAGGGGCACCAATGATCAAGGTTAGAGAAAGACATGGTCGAAGGAAGAGGCAAACATGGTCAAGGCAAGAGTCACACATGATCAAGGTTAGAGACAGACATGGTCGAAGGAAGAGGCAAACATGGTCAAGGCAAGAGTCACACATGATCAAGGTTAGAGACAGACATGGTCGAAGGAAGAGGCAAACATGGTCAAGGCAAGAGTCACACATGATCAAGGTTAGAGACAGACATGGTCGAAGGAAGAGGCAAACATGGTCAAGGCAAGAGTCACACATGATCAAGGTTAGAGAAAGACATGGTCGAAGGAAGAGGCAAACATGGTCAAAGCAAGGGGCACCAATGATCAAGGTTAGAGAAAGACATGGTCGAAGGAAGAGGCAAACATGGTCAAAGCAAGGGGCACCAATGATCAAGGATAGAGAAAGACATGGTCGCGTTAAGAGAAACACAAGGCCGATGGAAAGAGACACGCATGGTCGTAGGAAGACACAGCTATCGTCAGTGACGTAGGTACAGACGGCCGAAGGACGAGACATGTAATATTATGGTGGTTGAAAGAGACACACATGATGGAAATAGGATACACATATCGTAAAAGCAAGAGACGTACACAGACTATGAAGGAAGATAAAGCCGTGGTTGAAGCAAGACACAGAAATGGCTGAAGCAACATACACACATTGTCCAAGAATGAGATACCAACGGTCGATACAGGAGACATATATGGTCAAACGAAAAGACATACATGGTCGATACAAGAGACACATATGGTCAAACGAAAAGACATACATGGTCGATACAAGAGACACATATGGTCAAACGAAAAGACATACATGGTCGATACAAGAGACACATATGGTCAAACGAAAAGACATACATGGTCGATACAAGAGACACATATGGTCAAACGAAAAGACATACATGGTCGATACAAGAGACACATATGGTCAAACGAAAAGACATACATGGTCGATACAAGCAACATACTAGGTCGAAGACAGAAGCAGGAAGCATGGTCGATATAAGTAAAAAGACTGAGAATGGAAAGGAGAGACAAAGAAGAAGGTTGACAGAGAGATATGCAGTGATGCAGGCAGGTTTAGAGGCAGGCAGGGGGACGAAAAGAAATAATAAATGAAATGAAAAGGAAGGAAGGAGATCGGAACGGGAAGTAGACAGCTTGCAGATAATGGAAGCAAACTGACAGCACACAGCAGGAAGAAGACTCAGTAGACCCTACGGCGAAGGAAAGGAATGGAAAGAAGGCTGGTAAAAGGCAGGGATGGAGGCAGAGCATGGAATGCGATGACCGGTGGAATTAATCACGTTTCTTTTGCACTCAGGTCATCGCCGATGCTGTTGCTGCTAGTAATGACCGTGGTGAGGGACATCTTATCTCTGCCCCCACCCCTCTCGGTGTCTGTGGGCCGCGTGAGGAATGGATGAGTGGGGCAGAGGGCGACGTCGAACGCCGCTTCAAATAGACGACACATTCAACAAACAACGAACAATGAAACTCTGTTATTACACCTCGCTCTCGTCTTCCTGCGTTCCTCTCTTCCGCCTGCTTCGGTCTCGTATGTCCTCCTACCCTTCAATTATAATCGTCGTAACATTACCATGCTACCACTCCTCCTCCCCCTCCTTCTCATCATCCTATCAACCTGTCACCTCGTAGACTTCGCCATCTCGCAGTCTCGTGCAATTTTCCCTCCATCCCGAGCTTTATTTTTCTCTCCAACTCCTAATAGCCCTCTTTCCCATCTACTTATCCATTCTCCGTGGAAACCAAAATACTTAAAGTGAATGGCCACCTCTGAAAACAATGGTTTTCCTTCTTCTCATCACCTTTCTATATTGCCTTCATCTCCGTGCTTCTCGCTCTCACCTCTCATGCCACTTCCTTTTGCCCACGTGCTTCCCTCGCCCGCCTCTTAATTCCTCACCCTGACCTATTCCTACTTCACCCGCCCCAGTCGTAAACTCTCTCTTTGCCTCCAGGATGCTCACGGTGATGTCATAATGACAGCTTTTATTGCCGACGTCATAGATCAGGCTCGGCGTCAGCGTCGTTCGGGAGCAACTGTTCCTATGACAACGGTTTTCGTGACGTTCTCACTCGAGGAAACCTTGCCAGTCAAAGACAATGGCCGTCTCCAAAGACAATGGCTTTTTCCTTGGCAGTTGTTCGCGCCTTCAGAGACGGTCGACAAAGGAACGAAAGGAAATGGGGAAAAGCAAGAAAACAAATTGTGGCGAAGAAGTGACAGCAGTTAAATGTAGAACAAAGCAGCGTAATCGTGACATAAACCATAACAAAGGACGGTAACGGACTTTGCAAAGTGCAACAATGCAAATAGGCCCGAGACGTTAAAGTGCAGCGTAAGGGCGACGCTATGAATTCGTTGTATTAAAAGCAATATACAGATTCATTGAAATAAGACAATAACACAAAGCAGATTTTGGAGGAATATAATTATAAGGGCAGAACGCGATGACGTAATTATGGGGTTCAGCAAGGCAATGAGATATTAATGCAGAGCCAGCCTGCCGACATACATTTTTCTAAGCGCTTACTTCTTATTAAACGTCAAACCTAATTGCAAGGACAAACGTTTCAATTGCTAAGCGTAATTTTTCAAAAGGAATTGATTTCTGTAGCGCCCTTATAATAATGCATTAAGCGTCAATCGATGGTCAAAATTGGACAGAAATGCGCTTGTTGAATTAATCTGGCGGATTAATCTGTCCAGCGTCGGCCGGACCGTTTAGCACCGTTGTGCGCATAAGCCGCGGAAATTAGATCCCCATTTTATTACCGGTTTTGCCTAAATGGCCAAGCGTCGACTAATAACCATAACTTCCGGTCGAATCAATCTCGGAACCTGATTGGCTGATTGATGATTGACAGCGTCGAGCAAGTGGCCGATGACCTTGACATCAACCTCTTTCCTCTATGTCGTGTTATTCACGTGACCTCCGCTAAAGCTTATTAACGGATTAGCGATGGAAAGTGGAAAACAGTCAACGATCAATCATATTCAAATTACGTGTCTGGGAGACAAGAGAAACAGACAGAGAGACATAGATACAAAGAGAGACAGACAGTTAGGCAGACTGGACTCAATGACTGACAGACAAGTCATGCAGGCTGACAATCAGACTGAACCAATAGGGAGAAACGACCTTAGGAAGGCAGTTTGAGACAGATATACACTATGCATATACAGTTATGCACACCCGCATACATACATAGATACGTACAGACAGTAGAAGAAAGACATCCATATTATTCACAGAAAAAGAGAGACAAAGAGAGACAGAGAGAGAGAGACAGAAAGAGACAGAGAGAGACAGAGAGACAGTGACATACAGACAGACAGACAGACAGACAGAGACAGAGTGACAAACACTTAACCAATCATTTTATTGACAGACAGAGAGGAGAGAGAGACAGACAGACAGATAGAGTGAGAGAGAGGGAGAGAAAGAAAGAGAGAGAAAGATAGAGAGAGAGAGAGATAGAGAGAGACAGAGAGAGAGACAGATTATGAAAAACTTACCAATTGGTAAATAGACAGTTAACGACGATTTTACTGATCTGTATGTTGGTTGAAAGACACGTGGGTATACATGTAGGTAGACATGACTGACGCCTGCAGTCAGGAATAACCTTTTTTGGCTGACAGGTAAGGACACCAGAAAACAGTAAGACAGAAAGACGGACATGTGAGAAATTAGGACAGACATGCAGAGAGACACTAGAAGACAGGCATAAGAAGACATACATATACGCGCTAGAAGACAGACAAACAGATAGAAAGGCACATATAGACAGACAGACAGACAGACAGACACGCTGCATGGAAGACTGGTAAGCAGGTAGACACTAGACAGGTACAAATATCGTTTAAGAAATGCTGCTCTAAGACATACACTTTCATGGTACTCCTTCCACCCTGCTCGCACAGAGCCTGGCCCCGTGGATAACTCATCATTTATTCAAAACGCAATCTCTTCCGCAAGCCACGTGATTACCTCGGGCGGTGATAATATCACGTAACTTCAAGACACGTGACGTCGATTCATGGCGCGAATGCTAATCTTTGCGGATGAGATGTAATTGAGTTTTCTGCAAGTTTATAACTGTTCCCCGGTGATTGAATTTACGAAGGGCTTGGGACGGTTTAACACCTTTCAGTTAATTTATTAATCAAAACTCCAGTGAATTCCATCATTCGTTAATACTTTGTATGCAATCATACAGCGGTCTGTCAGTTTGAAATTAAACGAAAAGCATTATTATTATTATTATTATTATTATTATTATTATTATTATTATTATTATTATTATTATTATTATTATTATTATTATTATTATTATTATTATTACTATTATTATTATTATTATTATTATGACTATTATTATAATAATAATAATATTATTATTATTATTATTATTGTTCGTATGGTCAGACCTCGTCTTCTGGAGTGATTTATTATTATCATTATTATTTATTATTATTATTTTTAATAATCAGGTATTATTATTCTTTTACCCGCTGTAGTTTTTATCCCTCAGGTGACACAATAATTGTCCGGAGACAGAAAAATTTGGGCGATGTGGAACGTTTACGTCTCCTCCGGTTCAGGCATAAAGAATGTCCGCGAAATGCAAAATCATTATTCATTATTATCATCCATATACAATTACCATGGAGATCAAGCTTAGCCCTAGGTTTTAGTGGCGCAATGTGTACATATTGCTTTTCGCCTACATCCAAATAATTTTCAGCATTCTCTTAACCCTGGATTTTCCACCGAAACGATCCTCTTGCGGGTACTTACTCATTTAACATCACATATGCTATTTCCGTAGATCCATGCATTAAAAGTTCTTAATATATAAGCCGAGACTGTTGTCTTACGTTTGATCCCTTAGACCAGCGTTTCACAATCTTCTTTGACCATGGTACCATTTTGATTTTAAATATTTTGGTGGATCCTCGTCCAAACAATACTTATTCTCTTGTAGGTACAAACGCTGGAGAATGCAGACAATTATAAGCTTAGGCCTAGATTAATAACAATACGAAATTTGGATAAAACTGACATATGAATTTTCTTTCGTATAAAATTATACAAAGATGTTGAGCAAAAAGTCTCCATGTGTTCACATTAAAGTTGTCCGCGGAACTCTTGTCTTCACTTCATGGAACACCAAGGTTCCGCGGAACACAGTTTGGGAAAAGCTGCCTTAGACCAATATACGAGGTTTTAAACTTTTAATAAATTGCCAAGTGAAATGAGCTCACCTTAGTTTGGAATTTCGAAAAGAGATTCCTTGCTAGTGAAGAAAATGATGGAGGAACGAGAACTGAATTAAAACGACGTGTCAGTGAGGTTTGGGTGGCTAATGAAACAGAAGCTGATTAATCAAAAGCTGACGAGTGTGACCGATAAATCTCGTAGGAACTGCCATTACCGTGATAGGTAAGAAAACCTAGAATCTAGCTTAAACAAGCTCTCCAACAAACGCCATGTAACAATATATTCGTTTATTGAATAGAACAGATTGCAGTTAGAAAGTATATTCAGTTCAAATCTGAGGAGAAATTAATAAGTCGTGGCATTGATGCGATTTATTACTTGATTGTCATCGAAATTTTGATTCTATTGCATCGTAAATAAACTAGCGTGTTCCTGCAAACGCTGACGCCTTAAACTATCTGCTTACAGACTATAAATTATTGCATAACGCGAAGCAAAGGAACCGAATTCGATTCCCATGTCCCTCGTAAGGCTGACTGGTCCTTCTTTTGCGTTGGATAAATTAGATGTTAGAACGTAATGGCCGCCTTGTATGGCTTCCGACAGTTAAATTTGACTCCAGTAATAACTCCTGTCATCATTCGTTCGTATTATATACATATATAATTATATAATTATATATATAATATATATATATACTTGTAATCATACTGCGGTTCGTCAGCGTGAAATTAAACGAAAATTATAATAACTATTATTATTATTATTATTGTTATTATTATTATTATTATTATTATTATTATCATTATTATTATTGTTATTATAATCTACTATTATTATTATTCTCAACTAAACTAGATCACCTTTTTATTGCATTGCCAGCATCGGTTACCTCGATCGACCTACCACTTTTGGACACCATCCGCCACCATTCCCCTTCGGAATCACCTTTTACCATGACATCACTTTCAGATACCTCGACCACCATGTCTCCTTCCTCGCCTAGGTCCTGCCACCCCATAGAAAACCTTCGTCTGTCAGCCACCCGGCAACTCGAAGACCACCCCTGAGCATGCACCGCGCCACTGGGACTAACGCCTGTTGAAAAGGCGACCGACAATAATGACGACGTTTTAGAAATTCGCGGAGAGCAGGGAGGAGGAAGCCTGGAAATGACAGGAACCGCAAACGGAGAAGAACGGAGGCACGGAGGGAGGGGTTATAGTTCTAACAAAGTGTGTGTGTGGACGACCGATCGTGGTTGACTGACGGCTGAGTCCCCCGATCGAGGACCGAGCGACGGAGAACGTACGTCAGGAAGCGAGGCGATAAGTTTAACCTGCGACCCGTTGATGTAGAAATCCGAGCGGAAAACAAGAGAGCCCGGCCGGGAGCGAGGCACCCCCGATAAATCAACATTTATCAGCACGCCTGGCGCTGTGCCGTGGAAGGGAGAAAGGAGGATGACGGAAGGGGAGGAAGGAGACGGAGAGAGAGGGAAAGGGAGGAAGGGAACGGTGTATGGAGGAAGGGGTGAGTGGATGGATGCACGGAGGGGTAAGATGGTGGGAATGGACGGAAGATGGAGAGAGGATGGAAGATGGAGAGAGGATGGAAGATGGAGAGAGGATGGAAGGGAGAAAGCGTTAAAGGGTAGGAACAGGAAGCAACAGGAGCAAGTGACTGAGGGAGTAAGGATGGGACAAAGAAGGAAAGGAAGGGAACGGATGGATGAAGTAAGAGTTCAGATGAGAGAGAGAAAAAAACAGAGAGACAGAGACAGAGAGATAAACAGACAGAGACAGACAGACAAGACAGACATACAGAGACAGAGACAGTGACAGAGATACAGCAAGACAGACAGAGACAGAGACAGACAGACAGACAGAGACAGAGACAGAGACAGTGACAGAGATACAGCAAGACAGACAGAGACAGAGACAGACAGACAGACAGAGACAGAGACAGTGACAGAGATACAGCAAGACAGACAGAGACAGAAACAGACAGACAGACAGAGACAGAGACAGTGACAGAGATACAACAAGACAGACAGAGACAGAGACAGACAGACAGACAGAGACAGAGACAGTGACAGAGATACAACAAGACAGACAGAGACAGAGACAGACAGACAGACAGAGACAGAGACAGTGACAGAGATACAACAAGACAGACAGAGACAGAGACAGAGACAGACAGACAGACAGAGAGGGGGAGGGGAACGATTTAAATGAATGGAAGGAACGCGTGTGGAGAAGATGCAAAATGCACGAGAAATGCAGGTGGAAGAAATACTGGGAAACTGACGCAATGGCAAATGAACAATTGCATCGGAGAATTTATACAGCGCGTCTTACATTCATAGCAATTCGGAGACGAAGTCAGCACGATGAACCAGAGAAAGAACGAAAGCAACGAAGAGACGGAGCAGCCGACTGAGCCTAACGAATAGATTATTCAATGTCTTTCCAGGAACTAAACTCGTTAATCTCTATACACCTACTTCTAGACGTACAGGTAAATGAAGTTCAGCATGGAAATTCACTCTTCGCAATTATTGTCGCATTGATAACGTTACAAGTTTCGAATCATAACAAATAGGCAGAGAATGTAGCAATAACGATAATGGATAATATTGTTTCAACCACACGCGCAAGCATACAAAATAATTTTATAAACAGCTTGCCGCATTATTGTTAGTTATTAACATTGAAGTTTTAACAAAATTTACGCCTAAGGCAGGAAATTAGTTATCTTTGAACAACGTTAGGTCAACCTAATGTAGACACAGAGCAATACAATGCAAACATATAAAGTACACTCCCACAAAACACAATCACACCCCTCTATTTTCTACCGTATACTGCTTCGTAACGATTGCCTCCACTCGTCCTCTCTTTCTCTCTGTGTATTACTTTTCCTTCCCAAAAATCTCAAATGAGTAACAGCGTATATGTTAGCATGCATCTTATTCGCATGAAATTACATTTAACATCACTTAGGCCAGCGCAGAGAGCACTTCTGAGTAGCAGTGAAGAGGCGCTACATAAATGTTCGATTACATTACATTAGTATTGCTTGTTGCAAGAGTATCGTTTTGGGATGACGTCATTTCAATGCACCGATCATCTTTGTTATCAGAAGTCTACAAGAACATCTTCATCTTTAAAGCGAGTTTGCATGTACATAGAGGTCCCTGAGGAACCCGCTCCCCCCCGTGCATCTGAGCACAGGCTGCCAGTAGAGTAATGCACGAGAAGCAGCAGGGACCTAGATTGATTCCCGCATCCAATTAGGTCGACTTGTACTTCCATTCGCTAGGCGGCGACGTTGGCCAAACTAGATGTAGAACGTGATGGCTACCTTGCGTGACTGCTGCACAGTTAAATTCGACTCCTATAATAACTTGTGAACAAAGAAGATTCATGCTATACTTCTAATCGTAGTCGTAATCTCAATTTTTCTAGAGCGCCCACAAAAGCGAAGTCGCGGGAACCAGCTTATTCACAGGCGCATAATCAAAACAGGATCAATATTCATGGGGTTAAAATCCAGAGAGTCAGGTCTACGCAGACAGGCAGACTTGTAATCATACAGTCGTGTGTCAGTTTGAAATCGATTAACGAAGGTTATGATTACCCTAAATACTCCGAACGGTGGAGGTTGCATGGTACAGAGTGCATTGTATTCCCTCTGTGGTTTCCATCGACCGATGCCACGAGCATTCTCATAACGGGGCCACAGAAGCAGTGGAGACTCCTTAATTCTCCAACATAGGGGGCAACGGAGGTGTCGGTGAACCCGATAGAACGAACCAGTTAGATGTAGGGGAAGGTGGGGCAAAACGCGGATGGTGGTTCCCCTCTATGGAAAATGAGCAGGGGCGTCCAGGTAGGGGGTCCGGAGGCAAATGACTCAAATTTCAGCTAGGGGATTACATTTTTTCGTCTTAGGGGGGGGGGAATATCTTGCATTTCTGGCATTTGAAGCCAGGGTTTGCGTCCTTCACTCACAGGGGATTGACACCCCTGCACGGTGGCCTAAACATTAAACAAGGTAATACGACGATGGAGCCTTGTTTGTCTGTCTGTTCATTTATCGCAGACTTCATTGTCTCTTGCAATTTTTATGTCTGTTCCATACTCTCTGTCTCTGTACCTCTGTATCCATGGGTGTCTGTCTGATTGCCACCCGACATTTGATTTACTCAACCCTCTACTCTCTGTTACTGCCTGCGCTGTCTGCGTTTTGGCTGCGTGTCCTTTGCTACTGTTTTGTTCAAGTGTTCGCATCTCTGGCTCTAATGTGCTTTTTCTGTCTGTCTGTCTCTTTTTCTGTCTGTCTCTGTCTCTGTTTCTGTCTTTGTCTCTGTTTCTGTCCCTGTCTGCCTGTCTGTCTGTCTGTCTGTCTCTCTGTCTCTCTGTCTCTCTTTATCTTCTTTCTTCTATATCTCTCCATTCGCCACTCTATCTTGTATCCAAATTTAATAACGGCATGTATTCTTTCTGCCATCCTACTTCTCCATGTCCTTGTTTCTCTACTTGTCTGCCTGTCTCTCTCTCTCTTTCCCTTCAAATGTCTGGCTGCCAGTGTCCCTCTACCTCCTTCTAACTAACCTTTTGTTGCCCCTCTGCATGTCTTCCCTTCCTTGCCTTTCAATTTAAATCTCTCTTATGTGCTTCTCCAAATAACCTTCCTGTCCGTGTCATTGTTTCTCCACTCGACTGTGTGTCTCCCTCTCGAAATCCCTGTCTGTCTGTCCGTCTGTCTGTCTGTCTGCCTGCCTGCCTGCCTGTCTTCCTACCTGCCTGCCTGCCTGTCTGCCTGGCTGTCTGTCTGTCTGTCTATCTCCATCTATGCGACCTTCGTGGTCGACCCCTGAGCCTGGCCAGTTGAGTCCACGGATGACTAGATACGAATGATTCGGAATCATCGAATGCGATCGGAGGATGAGGCAGCGCCATCAGCCACAGCAATTGCAGCAGCCGTAGCATCTCTAGGACGGGGAGATGTCTCCCTTATCACCTCAGGAAGATGGAAGTTCAACCCTGGAAGAGGATGGTGATTGGAAGGGAGTGGAAGGGAATTTGTCCACGTCCATTCCATCATCTCCATGGTCTGTGCTATATTCTGCCAACATCCTGCCATGACGTATTGCACCGTCCTCTCTTCGTTGAACTCCTCCACTGTTTGAACTTAGACAGTGCCAGTCCCAAACCTGGAGAAAAGAGGGGAGCGACACCAAATCATCTTCGATATGGAACGATGTCGTTAAAAAATCAACACAACATCCTCTCTTCTTCCCACTGTCACTGCATATTCCATCCACCTCTCCTATTCCCGCTGTTAGGGCCATATTCCCTCATCCAGTCTTTTCATCCATCTTCCAACTATCATTGTCATGTTTGATCCACATCATCTCCCTCTCTACCTCCTCCTCTTCCCCTCCTCCTATCACCGTCTTCTCTTCCTCCTACACTTTTTATCCTTGTCCATCCTTTCCTTCATTCCAACTGTTTACCTCTTTATCCGTAATCCTCTCACACTCCTCAAAACCTTTCATTCCACTTATCTCTCTCCTAGAGCTGTTGCCCCTCTCTCCGCTCTATTCCACCCCATTACAATCTTCAACGTAATTATCATCATTATTATCATCGTTGTCGTTATCGTCATCATCATCATTATCATCCTCATCACTATCATTTCATCTCCATCATCCACATCAACATTTACATCTGTATCTACATCATCATCAACATCATCATCATCCCAGTTCTTCAAATAGTCTACTCTTCCCCTACACTCCACTCCCACTCCTCCTCCTTTCCATCTCCTCCTAATCGTCCACCATTTCTTCATCTTCCTCCGGCTCCAGCCATCTTTCGTGGACCATCGTAGGAGATGCATTGCAAAAGTGTCCTGATTATTTCTTTAAGAGACCTCGCGGCCGCCTCTCAGATTAAATGATGATGATGATGATTTACGTGACGCAAAACGACATCTAGCGATAAGAAGACGAGACCGACGAACACGTTCGTACAGAGATTCACAGACATACGGGCACATACTCACAGACGTACAAGTACACGTACATCCAGATCCTATCAGAAATTCTATAATATACATGCGTAGATCAATGAATTACTATCTCTGACCCACTTACTTATCTTCAATCTTCAAGCATATATTATGCATGCTTGCGCGCGTGTGTATATGAATATGTGGGTGTATTTATATATATACTTGTTACTTATTTGTGTACGATAATACAAATATATATATAACATATATATGCATGTACGTGTATATATGTATGTAAATGTATGCGTTCATATGTTTCTGTATGCTTTTGATAGGGTCAATGCATAGACACCTCTTAAAGAGGAGTCTATCATATTTCGAAACACCATTTAATGTCTGCTTATATGTCGTTCACCATTTATTTGTACGTTTAGTTTCTTATTCGTCCGTCGTTCTTACTGGATAGACGCATTTAATCTATGAGATAAGTTTGGATGGTTTTTATATGTAGTAAATTTTAGTACATACATACATACAAATGTCATACATACATACATGCATACATACATACATACATACATACATACATACATACATACATACATACATACATACATACATACATACATGCATGCATAAATACATACACACATACACACATACATACATACATACATACATACATACATACATACATACATACATACACACATACATACATACATACATACATACATGCCTAATAACATACATACATACATACAGGAGTACGAGCATACTTAGGTGCATACATGCATACAAGCTTGCAAACATACAAGCACATGTAAGTGTATAAATGCGCAATGTTGGCACATTATAGGTAGGCCTATATATTACTATATACATGAGAACATGCAGACATACATACCTGAATGAAGACATTTAGACATTGAGACAAGAGACATGCAAAGGTATCTGTATACAGTAACGCTCACTTTCTCCCTGCGATCTCAGGCTCGGATCCTCTGTCTATGGCGTTACTGTAACAGTTCTGAGCTTTTCTCGACTGAGTTCTTAAATCTTTACTTTTCACAGCCAGCTGGAAGAGTATACGTCGTGCGTGCTTTTATCGCGCGCGCAAGATTCGCACAACAATAAGCGAAGCCACGACGACCCTCTTGCATGTTTTCATGCGCTCACTGGTAGATTATGGAACGCTATAAATAACTATGGAACTGCTTCAAGGGGGAGAAGAAACACGAGAACTGGAGTACAAGTCTCTTATCCGCGTTTACCTATTGAACCTGGCATTGGAAGCAGTAATGTCACTCGATCTAAGCAACATCGGGTCAGGAATCAAATTAATTGGAGGGATGGCGAATAAACTCCGACGACATTGACCTGCTCGATAGAAGCGGATCAGGAGGGCTAATGAGAGCAGACGACAGCTACTAAAAAGATAAAACAAGGGAAAATTTGACTCACTTCATGTGCATATGAAAATTTGGATTAGATGTGTAGAAGCAGTGAATTGACAAATGAAACTAAGATAGAAAATAAGCCAGATGATTATACTGTCGATTCTCCTAAATAACTATGGTACAGCAGAAATGAGTTAACAGTTATAAGATCGCAGTGATTTCAGGACAGCCGAAAATGACAAATGATGACATAAGACGGTCTTTAAATGAACCCACACTCTGCTGAACAAAGTCGTTCAACAATGACTCCGATGGTTTGGACATGTAGACAGAGACAGAGAGAGACAGAGAGAGACAGAGAGAGACAGGCAGATAGAGACAGACAGAGACAGACAGAGACAGACAGAAAATGCCAGATGACAGAATCCCACACAATGCACTACATGGACGATTCGAAGGATAAAGAAACAAAGACTGCGATGGATTTAAGTACTACAAACATCACTTCAACAAACATATTAGTTACAGTGAGAGAAACAGTGGACAGACGATAGACCGAGAGCAATAGAGGTCATTTTATTCGTACCCATCGCTGCCGCAGACTGCTTCACCTGCTTTATAGGGTCAAACCTGGTCGCTCTTCTGGCCTGAACCTCCACCGTGAAACATTTTGCTATTAAGTTGCGGTGTTATCAACTTAATTCTTCTTTTGAATTTAAGGAGGTCCTTAAATTGAATTGTAACAACCTTGATGTGGTCGTTTTAAATTTCCGTCCAATGAAGTTCATTCCATTCTTCCTCTCGCATCTTCTCGGAGAATATTATAATGGCCTTACATGTTCCTCCCAAAGTTCGACCGTACGTTAGGGCAGAAAATAGCGTACGCGTACGGTACGTAATTTACTAAAAATAATAGCGTACGCGTACGGTACGTTCGTATTCCGTACGTATGAGCAGCCTTTAATATTAGTTGCTTCTCGTGACGTCACATTTTTTTCTCTCGTCATTTTCTATACGCGTATTAAGCCAAACCGCAACTTCCGAGTGCCGCTGAAAGGAACTGGAGCTTATTTGGTTTCTTCCATAATAAAAGGAGGGCTCGACTGAATCCGAAGACCATTGAGAAGATGGTCTATATCCATGCCAACACACGTTTAATGAACAAAGTGGAAGAAGTGGATTATGTGGAAGAGAACGTGAAATGGAATGAAACGAATGATGATATCAGTGATACGTCAGAAGACTCAGTACAAGAAGAGTCAGATTACTCAGATTCTCCAGATGATTAGAATTTAGATACAGTTTTGCAACTTCATACATTCATTCTTTATAATACTGTTGATATTAGAGTGATAAAGATGACACGTAATGCAGAAAAATTAGCGTACGCTAATTATTAATTTAGCCAAAAAATAGCGTACGCGTACGGTACGCATTTCAGCAGAAAAAATAGCGTACGTTCCGTACGTACGGTCGAACTCTGGTTCCTCCTACTTCCGCTGTCTCTGGACCAGTAACACAGCTGTCTCTTCTACCACCCTGAATTCCATAGCTCACACATTATTTTGCTCTAGAATTGACTGTTGCAACTCGCTTCTCATTGGCCTTCCCAAGATCGTTTGGCTCCTATTCAGTCCATCCGTAGAGCTGCTGTTATATATTGATTGCTCGTTCTCATAACTAGGCCTACTCCCACATCTTCTTGTACACGCATATTCAATAAACTGCACTGGCTTTCTCTTCCAGCATTCCGAGTAAACTTCTTGTCTTTGTCTGAAAGCTGTGTCTTGCCCTGAAATATCTCAGAGCTCTCAATCGCACTTCTCAGTATACACGTACAACCGATCTTCGATCTCTGCTCTCTATGAACCCTTGAGATCTTTTTGTCCCGTGAGCCAGGACCACTTGAATTGGTCCAAACTAGATCATTTGACACCATTGAGCTTGCCCTGTGGAATGCCCTCCCTTCTCCTCATATTTAAGCGTCTCCATTCTTTTTGGATCTATTAACTATATCTCCATCTATCCTCAAAACATATTTCCTCTCTCGGCTAACCGCACTGGAAGCGGCTATGTAGAATAAGGTACCAACGACACGATCGTCTACATTTTGCTTTACCTCCATTCCGTAAGCGCCTTTAAAAGACGGAAGCATCACCGAAGAATCTCTCGTAAACGGGCGCTATATAAGTCTATTATTACCTCTACATTTACAGCTACCTGATGCAATCGTTCTGTGAGGCATCAGATTATTACAGCGATCCATAATAAACGTAAAAACTAATATTTCATAGAAATTAATAATGGAAAGCGCAAGGACTGAGATTTTTTACCGATAAAGATTGCAATAGACTACACCTGATATCATCTAAAAGAGAGAATTTGCACAGAAAAAATGTGATATATTCACTTTTATGTATTCACATAAATATCACGTATTTCGTATGTTTAACGTATAATTATCCAGTCACAGATAAATTTACTTTTATTGAAGCAATATCAGTTTTCGAATTGAGATTTTATGCGTTATGTAATGAACATCATGCATCTTCCAGATCAGATTTAAAGATATTTATGAGCATATGTACCCTAGTATTATGTACATCATAAAATACAATTGTACATATATTTATGTGTAAATATATGTGTATGTATGTGTGTATGTGTGTATGTATGTATGTATGTATGTATGCATGTATGTATGTACGTATGTACGTATGTATGTATGTATGTATGTATGTATGTATGTATGTGTGTATGTGTGTATGTATGTATGTATGTATGTATGTATGTATGTATGCATGTATGTATGTACGTATGTATGTACGTATGTATGTATGTATGCATGTATGTATATAAGTAAGTATGTTTGTCTGCATAGTGTCCATGCATCCAAGAACTTATATAGCTCATTCTCTCTCTGGCAAATGATGGCCTACGACGTGACTGTCATCTGAAAGAGTTTCGTCCTGACAAAAGCCGAGAATGTGTCTTAAGCGCAGCGCGTGCATCAGTCAACCTCAGCAGAATTCTGTTGATTGATATGGCGCCAACTGTCGACCCATTGCATTCTACCTTCTAAAACTGTCTGCAGCAGGAGATGCCATTACTACTAATCGTAAGCGGTAAACCTTTACACTGAATCTGACCGACTGGAATTAAAACAGGCGCCTCATAAATGAGACGAAACTGAATCATAATTATATATTCATTTATTCGCTTCTAAAATTAATATAGCGCCCTTTCAAGGTTACTACTCAGGAGCGCTCCCATCTCAACCCCGGCTGATCGGTATTAAGGCTACTATAAAACGAGTCTGAGTAAACCTTAGGCATGGGTTGTAATGATAATGGGAGCCAAATTCTATGCCATAGGGCCAACAAGAGAGAACGCATTGAGTTCAGTTGAAACTTGACTTAACCGTTAAACCAAATTAGGTCGAATCGCTCTGGTCCCATATTCGTTTCTTGAAAGGCGTTCGTTCAAAACACTACGGCTCCATAAGCCTACAATGTAACAATCGTGCCACTCTGAACTGACTTCGGTCTCATTGGGCCAAAACCCAATCAATGTTACGATAGTTTAACCAGATCATTCCAAAAAGCCTGATGCAGTTATCGCAATCGTCAATTGCTCGTAAATTTCTACAGCCCTCACAAAAGCGAAACCGAGGGAACCAGCTTATTCACAGGCGATTAACTAACACAAATCATTCACAGACGATTATGCAAATTTGCCAAGAACCATTGCGTTAGCCAGGCGGTTAGCGTGCATGGATGGTGTTGCGATTGAAACGCTGACGGAGGTAGGGGAAGAAGTATCATGATAAATGATCCGAGAATAAAAGTGTGTACAGTTTTGAGTTAAAGACCTGAGGTTTTGGTATGTTCGTAGGAAGAATATATGTCGAAATACTCGAGGTTACGTACTCTGTGGCTGGTCGGCGCTGCTGGAATAGCCTCCTCGTCTGAGGTGCGTTCTGCGGCATCGATTGAGATCTTTAGCTTAATAATAAAAATTGTCTGTTCCAAATAGGCGGGACTGCAATGGCCAAATTTTGGCGATGAAGATTAAGTGGCGGAAGAGCGGAGCAGTGTCAAGGTGGAATGGGATAAACGAAAGAAGGGTTGGGACGATTGGAGAGCGTTGTGGGTGAGTCATTTGACTCTATATTCAATTCGTTCAGGTATACATACTGTACTCTCTAAAGCATTTCTATTCTGACAAAGGCTCTCACTCGCAGCAATCGACGATAGAATGTCCTTCGCATTATGATAACGATGCGAGATATGTCATTAAATCATATAAGAATAGAGTTGATTGAATTTCACGTGGCCTTCTCGACGCATTTCTGATCGCGGGCTCTTCGAAGGGATGCGTTCCGCTTTATCATAGCGGCAGTCAAGAATTCCTTAGAATGGTCTTGATTGGATATCGGTCGAGCTCTCCCCAAAAGACTGCCCAATTTTACTGGTAAGAAACATCGATTTACAACCGGTGCATTTTGACAATAACGCCCCAGCAATCACTGTATGAATCAGATTAGTCATTCGCGTGGCGAGTATTCGGCAAGGACACTCAGGCCCAGTGGAGATAACATTATTAAATGCACCGAAGAAGGTTGAAGCTTTCGTGTCTAGAAAGTAGGTCAAGTCGACGTCACTGACCTATTAAATAGGGGTAAATACTAAAGAGTTTGCCAAACACTGAAACCTCCACCACATCTTGCACCTTGGCAGTGCCAGTCTCAAGCCAGGGTAAAGGAGGAGAGCGACGCTAATGACTTTCTCATTGTGTGTCGTTTAATTGAAACTAGCCATCCAAACACTGAATGCTTTAGCAGCACGTGGTAAACTATTTACTTACTTCTCTTGATAGACCCTCAGAGTAACTCACTTTGTACATCATTTGATTTATCTTACTCGATCCGGTTAACATGGCCTGAAGTTGACCTCTTTCTAGGTAGCAATTGTTGGTGGGAAAGAGTGGCATGGAGTTATTTTAATTAATTTGCAAGTGACCAACGGCTCAATGTACATGTACATCTACAGTTGAGGTTGATCCGAGATCTGTTAGATAATAGTCCTACCCACTACTTTGTACTTAGATTCGGTCCGACTTACCGACTGCATAATCTCACCTCAACCTACCTCACTTCACCATCACATGTGTCTGATCTCATTCTTGCACATCATTACGCTTCTCGACTTCAACTCACCGTACCCTATAATTGTATTCAACATTACCGATGCCCTTGTATCATTCTTACCCTGCGCATAGGTGTCCAGACTATAAACGGACAATTTCTAGGGCGCCGTAACGCAACCATGCCACTACAAGGTCACTTAAAGGTAGGATAGGGAGTCCGGAGATAAGGTGGAGTCCGGAGGCAAATTTGCCTCCAATTTCAAGTAGGGAGGGGACATTTTTACGTCTTGGGGGAATATTTTGCCTTCCTTGCACTTGGGACCGGGGGTTTGCCTCCACGACTCAGAGGGCATTGACGCCCCTGATTCTGCGATACAAGACCGTGCACGTTAACTCGCGTCACCTCACTCCGCCTCATAGTACCTTGCTTACCCAACCCTTGCCATATCTTTATCTTCGTCCTAACCCTCAGTGGCGACCGTACAGGGGGCCAATGCCCCAAAAACTGAGTTGGCGAACCCTCAAAATGTATGTAAATTTCAGTTTTGAAGAAACCAGACATCTAATTGGTTCCTCTGACGGGTGCCAGGGCCCCTTCGTGACCCCCTCTCTCGCACAACTTATCCTATAATACCTGAGACTACCTTGTCTTCGACTCCACGAACCTCACTCAGTAGATGGAAGCACTTACCCGGGTGTGAGGGAAGATGAACGTTGTAGAGCAGACCGAGCGACCAAGATGTCAACATTACAACTACGAGCGCCACCCTCATCCTCGACACGAAATGGCAAGGGACCAGGCTTCCGATTCTACACTTGTCCAGGTCCCAAGACTCCTTCTACTCTGTACGGCGAGAGAATCCAAGTAAGGAGTGCCCGACCCGCCGACACAAGCAGGAACGGACAAAAGGAAGGACCGACACGAATTGTCCTGAGCGGATGTTCAGACGAGGATTGTCCTAAGCGGAAGGACAAACACGAATTGTATCAAGCGAAAGGACACACCAGGATTGTTCTAAGCGGAAGGACACTCACGTATTGTCTTAAGTGGAAGGACAAACACGAATTGTCCCTAGTGGAAGGGTACACAAGGATTGTCCTAAGTGGAAGGACAAACACGAATTTTCTTAAGCGGAAGGACAGACGAGGATTGTCCTATTCGGTCGGACAGCCTCGCGCTGCCCTGAGCGGACTGGTGTTGAGAGTCCTGCAGTCGTGTAAATCCATTCCTGCAGATCCTTCTCCGTTGCATGTAGCCAGACCGGAAGCTCATTGGTTCGGGTAAATCCGTATTTCCGGTTCCGGTTTCACTCGAATGGGACGCAGATCTAAGGATACTGCTAATTTCCGCAAACGCTATCAGGTCTTCGAGCGGTGACGATGAGCGCTCATGGTAGAAGAAGCGGAGAAGAGGAGGAGGATGGCGGGGAGAGACTGGGTGGTGAGGAGGAGGCGGGGTGAAGGATGGGAGAAGATGGGAGCGAAGAGGGAGGAGAGCAAGAGGGGAGGAGAAGGATGGGAAGAAGGGTGGATAGGAGGAAGAGAAGGAAGAGAAAGAGAAGGAGGAGGAGAATGGCAAGGAGAAAATGGATGGAGAGGAAGAATATGAAGAGGAGGAGGAGAAGGATGGCAATGAGAAATTGGTTGAATAGGAGGAATAGTAGAAGAATTTGACGACAAGGATGAGGAGGGATAGGGTGTGGAAAGAGCAGAAAAAGATTTGTTTGGGCTGAAAAATTGAAAATGGAAAGAAAAGGAAAAGAGGACAGGACTGGAGGAGAAGAGGTTGATGAAAAGGAAGATAATCGCAAGAGGCGAAATAATTAGGAAGCGAGAAGAAATGAATCAAAGTGTAGCAGGAAAAAAATGAAATCAAGATGACGAAGAGTCAAATGTACTGGATGCATTATAGGATTACAGAGATCGGTAGAAGGGAGGATGAACTATTTGATCAAAGCACGAGGTATATGATCAAGAGGAAAAGGCATCTGATCAATACCAAGAGAAATATGATCAGGAGGATAAGGAATATGATCAGGAGGAAGAGTTAGTCTATATGATCAGAGGCGTGAGGAATATGATCAAGAGTATTGGGAAAACGATTAAGAGCAAGATTTATATGATCAGATGTGGTAATTATATAATGAGGAACACAAGAAAAATGATCAGGAGGAGTTATAACAAGAGGAGGAGGTGGAAGACTAGTAAAGAAAAGGAGGATGAAGATGAGGAATAGCTACGAGTTAGAGGATGCCTCCTGCGCTCGTTGGATACGTCGTCGTCGTTCTTGGTGTCTAGATAAATCCTCGGTGTTTCCAGGCGCCTGAGGCTGACGGACCGGGTCCGTTGGTCGTCTGTCGTCGACTGCCTGGCCGCCGACGCTGTCTTCGCTGCCGCTGATGGCTGATGGCCGTCCGTCCATCCGTCCGTCCGTCCCTCTGTGAACGAGACGAGCTTATTAATTGCTTCGATCGCAGCGGATGATGGTCGATGCGTTGAGGCGCAAGCGGAGAGGCTCGGCGTCGGCGCCCGATTGAGGCAGGGCAGAGGCAAGGGACGGACGGAGGAGGAGGAGGAGGACGGTGAAGGAACTGAGGAGTAGGAGGAGCAGGAGGAGGAGGAAGAGGAAGAAGAGAAGCAGAAAGATAAGGAAAGAATAGGATAATAGTGGGAAGAGGAAGAAAAAGAGCAATAGGAGGAGTAAGACTAAGACTAGGAGGAGGAAGAGGAGGAGGAGAAAGGAAGACGATGAGAGTGGGAAGAGGAAGAAGAGGAGGAATCGGATGAGAAAGAGGAGAGGAGCAGGTAGTGGAGGAGGAAGGGTAGGAGGAAGCGCAAGAGGAGGAGAAATAGTTGGAAGAGGAAAGAGGAGGAGCGAGAATAGCGAGAAGTGGAATATTAGTGGGAAGAGGCAGAGGAGAGGACGAAGAAGAGGCGTAGGAAGAATAGGAGGAAAATCAAGAGGAGGAGTTATACTAGAAAGAAGAGGAATACGAAGAAGACGGGATGAGGAGGAGAAGAGGAAGAAGGGCAATGATGGGAGGATTGCGTCAGAGAAGGGCGAATGGGAGAGGACTGAGCCACTGGGGATCAGAGGAGCGAGCTGAGGGCAGAGGCGAAGTCTAGCGAGGACGCAAATTGTGTTACTGTCGTTGGCCGCCGTACGAGAGGCTGGATAGAGTCAAACGGAGGAGATAGAGTCACCAGGAAATGTGAGCGGCAGATGGACCCTGTAGCGGAGGAGGAGGACGAGATGCTGCAGTGGCAGAAAGGAAGGAGAAGAGTCCAGTGGTCCCTCCAAGCTGTATGCACGTGCGCACGTGCGCGCGCACACTTGTCGTAAAGCCAGCGTACACAAGAATTAGAGGGAACATTGCAGTTCATGATTTATCCACAATTTCTTGGGGATGGGTCGTAGGATGGCTTATATTCACAAGAATAATTCTGGTTTTAAATGTACATTGTACAGCGGTTACAAGGGGGTTTGCTAGTAAGACATTTTCTGGGTCTGTAAATAGATATAGTCCTGTGATTGCTATAGTAAATCCTTTGATTGAGTGGTGATAATATTGAAAATAATAATAATAATAATAATAATAATAATAATAATAATAATAATATGAATATGAATATGAATATGAATAATAATAATATGAATAATAATAATAATATGAATGAATGAATGAATGATTGATTGAATAAACGAATGAAAGAAGACCCAAAAGCTCTTACACAGCACCTGTGGTACAAACTTCTAGCGACATTATATTTCTAAGCCTCGGCATACGAGTCAGGGTTGGTACTCCTCTCCATCCTCCCACCGTTGGCTATGTATAGGAGACGCAGATGGAGCGTTGACCTCGAAATAGAATTCTGCTCTGGAGAGAATTTCAACCCCCAAGCTCCCAACTACCAGTTCAGCACGCTGCCACTAGACCCCTCCATGCCATCTGTCAGCTGTCTACGGGAATCCTTTGGTTGGTTCCACGCTTTTGCGTGGGCCCACCACTGGCGACCATTTTCAGCTTACTGCGCATAGTTTTGCTAACTGGTGTGTTTCATTCGTCTATAGCGACATTTAGAGAGAGCGCCTCTGAGTAAATATATTGAGGGGGCGCTATATAAATTCTCGATTGCCTTACATTACATCACATTACTCTGCAGCCTAGGCAACAAACACAAATCTCTGGTACAGATGCCTCTTCCACAGTCGATGACCTAAAACAAGACAAAATCTGTTGAAACATTGACGACTTGATTGCTTATATAACTTGGATGGAGGAAGAGGCAGAGACCAGTCAACGTCAGAGAAGCAGAAAGGGGTTTCCACGGGGTTATAAATAACCTCGTATCTCGTGCAGTGATCAATGCATTCCAACGTTGCCGCCGCTCCAGCTAGTATATAATATATCTAAATATATAAATATATATACATATATATACATATAAACATATATATATGGTTCGACGACAACAAGCGGTAACGTATATACACATACATAAATATACATGCATGTTGACGCATCACATAATATATATAAACATATATATATATATATGTTTATATATATATATATGCTTGATATATGTTATACATACACGGAACGCTTGACATTTGTTTATATATATATATATATATATATATATATGCGATATATAAAAACTGACGTTCGCCTAAATATATATAGATATAGATATGAACCCTGACGTATGTCATTGATTTCACGTCATCGTCATCGTCATCGTCATCATCATCATCGTCGTCGTCGTCGTCATCATCATTGCCTGAGTGTTGACGCAAGCATATGGAGGCAATGGGTATGAAGAAATGATGTAATCATATGCAGCTCTACATAAATATGATCAAATGTGAATATGTGTTACATATGAAGTCAGCAACAATTACATAAAGTATATGTTTACTTCGAATGTGTAAGATTACTACAGAAGCCTAACTTTACTTATACATTATGTACGTATAAGTATATGTATGTATTCATACAAATAGTCTACGAATCTCTACTCACTATATATAAGTTTTATTTGAATACCCTGCTTTGTTCAAATCAGTAAGATACCCAGTATCCATTACCCACGCAACATATTGACCCACAATGAAAACCATTCCGTCCAAATCGTGTCGACCTACCCATAAGGGCTGGCAAATTAATTGTTTATAAATCAGAGAGTATAACGAAGTGACGTCCTCTAGACTATGTGGTTGACTCTCTAAATGGGGATCGTTAAATCAACTCAAAATTTCGCATTTTCTTCATCCAGAAATTTTCTGGATGAAGAAAATGGGAATTTTTTTAAATACCGATTTGCTATACCATCGCCAGTGCAAATAGAATCAATCAATCAGGGCTCATCTAAGTTTTTACTTTATTCATGTACACATCGAAACAAAAATTCAATTCAACAGATTTTATTGATATCAAGTATAATCATAATGTTACGATATTGATTAACTGGATTTAGAGTGTAATCCCAGTTTAAAGGAATATTTGAACAATGGTACAAGACAACAGTGACAGCTTCTCTCAGATATAAAACAGTAGCTGAAAGTTACGATAAACGATAAGTGCGTCTATTCAGCATTGATTGATAGGTTGATAGATAGATAGATTGTATAATTGATTGATCTAGTTATTTATTTATTAATTCATTACTTGATTGATTGATTTATTACTTACATCAATCAATAAACAAATCAATCAAAAATCAATCTAACACGACTGATACGGAAGAAAGGACTAAATGAAATGTTTCTTAGACCATTTTAGGCTCTAAGGGTGGCTGAACGAATGCGTGTTAAGGTCCTTAATCAAAGACCAGCAGTTCATGATTTTTATTATGAGTGTTCATTTATAGTGCAGCCGCACACCATTTCGTTGCGTAGGGTGTTCATGCATCGACCTCGGTTTCCTTGATATCAGCCGCCCCACCTTACATCTATAGTCACAATCGGCATCGTCACAGGCGGCGATCGTCTCATCCACAAAGATCACAGAGACCAACAACAATAGAACTACCCCGCCCTAGGTAACGCAAAAACAGTGCAATTAAACAACGCATGCACAGATCTATTTATATATTTCATTTTTTTATTAACTCCAAACTCACCGAAAATAATCTCATCCAGATAGAACTGGCCATAACGTTAGAGCTACGTAATCAGGAAAGGAAAGCGATACGTTTAAATCTGTGCCGAAAATATCAACGTTACAACTAAAACCTGTCGTATTACACTTCGGTCTATGTGCGATCTAGACAATGAATAATTTTAACTAGATTCGATGCAAAAGAAACTATATGCCTGCGTTGTATGGAAGCGCCTTAACGATACTGTTCCATATAAAAAACGAATGGACGCCGCCCTCCACCTTTCTCCAGGCTTGGGACTGGCACTGTCAAAGTCCAAACAGTGGAGGTGTTCCGACTCCACAACCCCCACTTGAAAGGCCCTATTGGCTTTATAGATACAGCAGCGATTCTTAACCTTTAAAGATATCGGCCACTGTTTGGAACGGTGTCGTTAAATAATCAATCAATAACAAACCTTTAAGGCATCAATGACTTGCTTTTGAGTCCAAATTGCGGACAACCAGAAAAGTTCTGACCCTGGCTAACTATGGTTATTATTATTACTATTATGGTATAAAACGTAATTGTAATAATATGAAAATTAAATATATGACTATACTATGCGAACTATGCAACCATAGCATTCGTACAACAAATTTGTTAACAATCGGTATGAGTATTTTACTTATTTACTATTAATGTTAATAAATGTTTAAGCTTTAAAGTAGAACATTAATTACATGCTGTTACAATTTGAATTCATATGAATTTAATATGGCGCCCCTTCAATACGACTACTCAGAGGTGCTCCCGATCAAGGTCCTAGTAAAAAGAACAGTTTTGAGTTTTCGATGAAATGCATCTGAGGGTACCCTAGGAAGGGAGCGGATGACCGGAGAGAGGCCATTCAACCCTGTGTGGCCAGCAATGGCGAACGCCCTGGACTGGGTCATGGTTGTGCAAGCAAAAGGTACAAGGAGAGTATGTTGAGAGCATGAAAGTAAAGATCGGCGACCCGGACATGCTGTGACAGGAACAATAAGGGATTTCAAGTGTACTGGAGTCCAACCGAGTAGACAGCTCCATACCAATGGACATAGTCTGAAGTGAATGCGCTGACAGACAGGGAGCCAATGTAACGTTTGTCGCACGTAATCAGAGACTGTATCTAATTTCATTTTATATTTATGCAAGCATAATAGGCTATTGCAGGTAGAGTAATTTTCATTTCAAAAGGACACCTTGAAATTG
>OY365822.1:12255100-12277600 GCA_959347315.1 Bimastos eiseni | reverse complement strand
TAACGTCGTTTTCGCGATGACGTCATTAGAAATGGCGTCACTCTGGCGTCGTCATATAGCGCTATATTAGATTTGACGATGAAGAATTTGTTGACAGGTAAAGACGATTGATCATCATCTCCATTAAAATAACAGTTTTTTTAAACCACATATTTACGGTGTAGTGTTCAAACTGACACGCCGCACTATGATTTCAAGGATAGTGTCAGTGGATGATAAATTTATTGAGAGGGATCGAATTTAACTGCGTGGCAGCCATGCTAGGCGACATCACGTCTTGCATAAAATGTGCCCTCCGCTCCCTAGCAAATGGAAAGACTAATCCACTACTCTGCCGTCCCTTAGCTCTTAATATATCGCATTTACCTCGATTTTAGCCTATAAATATTATAATGTTACGGGTTCTCAAAAACGCATTATGATATATAAAAATAATGGGGGTGCATGTGTGCAGGTTAATTTAGATAGGAAGACCCTAATTTGGTGGATAATTTACAAATGTCATCTCTGCCATTGGTCACTCTTCCAAATGCATGCCAATTGTCGGGGAAAATTCTTGTTGCCCAGTTGAGCGATGCTATTCCCACCGATTTTCATTGAAGAACCTTTTTGAGAGATTCAAGTCATGGACATTTTTACCAGGGATGTGGTCTCAAGACGGCCGTCTTGGTCTCGCGACCGGAAAACTGCGGTCTTGGTCTCGAATCATCGGTCTTGGTCTTGGTCTCGGATCATCGGTTTTGATCTCGGTCTTGGTCTCGAATACATCGGTCTTGGTCTCGGACCATCGGTCTTGGTCTCGGTCTTGGTCTCGAATGCGTCGGTCTTGGTCTTAAAGGAACGGTCTTGGGATTGGTCTCCGTCCTAGTTTAGCGTTCTTGGTCATTTGCCGTATCAGAGCAATTTTTTTTAATTTGTCGGTTATTTTCGATTGTTAGAGACACCGGATGTTTAGGCCCTATACGCGATTGTTACCGGTTTATGGCGTGCTGACCATCTATTTATATATACGCGTTACTATGGGCAAAAAATTCATTTGCAACGGAACAAATTTCAAGGTTTTGGAGCAATCTGCATGGTCTTCCACGTGTAGACACTGTTAACCTACAATTCCGAGTACAAATGGCTTACACCATTCCAACGGAACATTAATCTTCTTGTTCATACGTCTTAAAATATTTACCTATCGTATACTGAAAGTAATTTATAGTGTGATATTTTCAGGCCGAAGCCAAAGGCTGCACCCGCAAAAGTTCAGACTGGCCAGTAAAACTGTTTTCTTGACCATTATTAGGATTCATCAGCAATAAAATTAATGTCTTAAGCGTGTTATTCCGTTTTAGCGTCCTAACAAATTGAGTTGCTTATAAAAAAGAGTATCGGTCTTGGTCTTGGTCTCGGACCATCGGTCTCGGTCTTGGTCTCGGAACACCCGGTCTCAGTCTTGGTCTTGGTCTTGGTCTTAGACCTCTCGGTCTTGGTCTCGAGGTTTTGGTCTCGTGCCCAACACTGATTTTAAACGCACGTAGGCCTACATTTTGATAAAGCAATACGTTTGTGAATCAGAAATACTATTGTTTTGTCATGAAAAAATTAGCATTACTTAATGAATTATACGAAGCCTCATGTAGTCTCACTTTGACCTTCAAACAGAATAGAACTGAAACTCTACCGAATACATGGACTATATATGATCTCAAGATACCAGTGTCATAATCCATCTATCGACAGTAATAGGAGTAGGTGCTTGTTCTTGGTATTCTTAAATGTACAATTCTAACACATTTCGCGCCCACCTCTATAAAATACCCTTTATAAAATCCACTTCTTTGTCAATTAATTTTCTCGTATCTCTTTCCATCGTTAAAGGCAATGATTTTAAGGTGACTGTCCTTATCCATCTATGCTAGTGACTGACGCAGAAGATGCTCTTTTCGCATCTTGACCCATTTCCACTCGCTAGGTGTCAGTGAAGCAATGAATTTGGATTCGACTTCAGTCACTTCCGTGTATACTTATAATTGGGTTCAGTAGGACCGCGAATCTATAACTGACTGGTGATTCACTGCCTGGCTGGAAGTCTTATTAACTGATTTACTGAAAAACAGACATATAGACAGAGTCTGACAGACACACATTTTGTATGTATGTATGTATTCGTGTTTATATGTATGTATGTATGCATGTATGTATGTATGTATGTATGTTTGTATGTATGTATGTATGTATGTATGTTTGTATGTATGTATGTATGTGTGTATGTATGTATGTATGTATGTATGTATGTATGTATGTATGTATGTATGTATGTATGTATGTCTGTATGTATGTATGTATGTAGATATGTAGGTATGTATGTATGTATGTATGTGGTTGCTACTTCGATTACTGCATTAAGAGAGTCGTGCACTTATATAGCGCCACCCTCTGATCCGACAACAACAATGGGCTTACAGAATAGCTGTAGAGATTATGTGAACACGTCAAAAAGATTTACGGCGTTGCCAGGAGCAACGCGGGACGCCATTTGCAGCAGCCATGTCCATCATCCATCATCGTATTTTCTGTGCGTGCTGACAATCCCAAGTGTTTACCTGCAAAATGGCTCCAATTACCTGGCCAAGGAACCATGGCGTGTTAGCTTTTGATGTTAGGCACATCGCTCTACTGTATGCAATCAATCAAAGCCCAAAATTCATACGAGAAAACGGCAATAGATGCAGTAAGCATAAATCAAGTTATACAAAAACCATGTCAACTGATTGGCACTCAGTCCAGTGAGTCCATCATCTTTTGTGGGCTAGATCTAACGTCGTGTGGTAGGTCTACTCTAAAGGATGGCTGTGATGATGATGATGATGATGATGACGGCGACTACGACGATGATGATGATGACGAAGCAGCCAATCGATTTTAAGCCAATTACAGCCAACAAGACTGAAATAGATTGGCTTTCACACATTGACGAAAGTGCATACGATAACGTTCCAATTCCCTGACTGCCATCCATGCACAGCTCATCGTCCGTCGCTAGGTAAATATACAATATATATATTTACTATATATATATACCATATATATATATGCACAATATATATATACACAATATATATATACATGTGTGTATATATATATATATATATATATCTGTGGATGGAGACTTATCACGTTAACTTCCTTATTATGTTCCCTGCTTCTTCCAGCTGCGTCAGAGGCTAGTCATGTTACTAGTCCATCGTACGGACCTCGTGCTTTCGCTCTATTATTATTGTTATTCCATAGTTTAACGACAATACCTCCACTGCTTGCACTCTGGTAGTGCCAGTCCCAAGCCTGGATAAAGGAGGAGGGCGACGCTAATGATCTTCGTTATCACAAAGTGTCGTTAAACTGAAACTGTTTCTACAAACAACATCTTAGGGCTATTATAATAGTGGCCGTTGGTGTCCTTAAAGATAGTAATTTTTGTCCGTTCACTTCATAAGGTTTTCTTTCATAGGTTTTCTTATCTTCTCCCGTCCTTTTATAAGTGTCTAGCAGGTCGTATGAAGCAGAGACGTCCAGATAAAGGGGGGTGCTGGAGGCAAATGCCTCCAATTTTAGAGAGGGGGGACATTTCTTGCATCTTTGGGGGATATCTTGCCTTCATGACACTTGGGTTTGCCTTCATCACTCAAGGGGGGATTGACGCCTCTAGTATGAAGCGATGATATTAAAGTTGAAGGCAGAATCCTTGTGTCGCTGTTATATTAACTTGGATAACGATTAGCGTGGATGATGTATTGTGGACATCTGATAATCCTTCAGTTTCCTTTCTGTCATTCATTAGTACTTCTTTCCAACTGATTTAATGTCGAGTTCGTAGAAGCAATTTATCAGTAGCAAGAGCCTTTAAATGATATTGTCCCACAATATCTGTATTATTTCCAGAAAATCTTTTCTCTTGGCTAATAATGGCTCTTCCATGGCCTTCGAAGGCTCTTCTGTATTCATTTTGACCTTAATTAAGGCCCTTTTCGTGGCTGCTATGCGGACTCTTCATACAGAAAACCATTCTTTTGCATGTATGCAGGCGCCCAATAAATCTGTTTATGCCACAGAGAAATAAATTGGAGAGAAATTGGTAACGGTAACCAGTGATAACTCTTCTACTAAAGATTAGCTAAAAATTGAATATTTTATTTAAGATAATTGCTACAATTGATTTGAAAAGTGTTTCGGCGTTGATTGCTTTTGTCGCAAAAAGTGTGGCAGTTATTGCACCCTGGTCCAGTCGCAGGGACATCGCCGTGGGCGTGATGTAAACTTAACGACATCCTGCGCAGATCGGGAAGCCAATTTTTACGACCTCCAACACGCTTGCAATACGATCATTAAGTGGAACTACGCTCGAGTTACGTCGGTACTACGCTCGCCACGTTTCTATTACGTTCAAATGCGCTCGCATTGCGCTTCTTTTCGCCTTGTTCGCACCACTTTTTTTAACATGTTCAAAATTTGGCCACGCGCTCCACGCTCATGGTGACGGCGCCACGCTCGATCGCGATTGCAATACGTTCATAGAAGATCGAACTGCGGTTCTACTGCGTTCTACACGATTCCACCACGCTCTACGAGCGCGATGGTAGCGTTTCTCGTAGAACGTGGTAGAAACGTTGTGAGATCGGGGCCCAGTGTGGCTGGGGTATTAATCGAAAATTGTTTTACCCGAGCTCAATAATTGCAATGTAGTGTAAGAGAACACTTTCTATAGCGCCGCTAAAAATTAACAGCGTTCTCAACGGGCGTCTGTGCTTGGACCATAGACAATGAAAATCTTTATTCGTCTTCTGAACTGGTAAGCAAAGAGGGCTAGTAACTCCAGGCGCATGGACTGAAGAGAAGGGAATGGAAAATGAAGTAAAGAAGGGAAGTTGTAGATACAAAAGGGGAAGGTCAGGAAGAACAGAAGGGTACCACGCTTAGGGGAAAACACCATTTACTCCCATGTACTTTAAGTTTGGTGCATTATGCCTAACTGCCATGTGCATTATTATCATGGCTCTATACAAGTCATTGCATGTACAGTATGACCTACAAGTGGCGCGTCTATCTTCCCTTGGAACAAGACCGTTCCACGTGATCATCTACGTCATAGCGACGTCATAAAAACATAGAGTGAAGCCACGCCGACGGTTGTCGCGTTTTTCGCTCTGACGTCATAAATCAGCGCAACATCCGGTCGGTCGGCAGTTTCCGGCCGTCAACTTCCGGGTCAGAGTGCGTTGTCGTCCGCCATGTTTCGCCGACAGTTCCATCGGGTCGTACATTGTTGTGGCAGAAGATATTTGCGACATGAGGCGATCTGAAAGCAATGACATATTGCCATGTTTGCCAGCGCTCGCTTGCAATTGCGCTTATCTTTCCATGAAGTGAGTGAAAAATGACTGTGTCATTAGGCTTCCTGTCCGGTCGTTCCTGTCTTGAGCCTCGTGACGTCTCGGTCACGAGACGCCCCACCTTCCCTCCCTCCACTTATGCCCGGTTACCATGGCAGCACAGGACCAGGACATCTGCCCTGCTTCCAACCACACGTGCTGATAACGAACGAAAAGCAATGGTGAATGACCAACCGTATTAATGGATGTTGATGATAATAGATGGCGCCGGTGTATGATGGCGAATCGCACTGGGTGGCGGTACTTTAGTCCTTTTACCAGATCGCATTAGGTAGCGGTTCCATGCCTTTTACCGGATGGATCGCAATAGGTGGTTTACATTGTGATTCGGGTCGTGACAGCCAGGGCCATTAAACGATGTAGAACACAATAGGCGGGAGCAGTGTATATGGCTGGTCACAACAGGTAGTGATAGCATATCGTAGAAAAAACAATAGATGATCACGATATAGTGTGGCTATCTTGGTCACGATTGCTCCACAGATTCAACCATCAACAACATGGGTGACCGTGGAACTGTACTTTATGCGGACAGAAGGTACAGATACAGTGAAATTAAGGAAGGGAAGAATGGGAAGGGATGACAGGAAGGAGTGAGTATATGGAAGGACCAAGACATGGGAAGAACTGGAAAAGGATTATGGTTGGGGTAAATAAAGGAGACCATTGCAGAGTAGGTGGAGAAGATAACGGAATGACTGGAAGTCAGAGAGTGCATAGAGGAGAATGACAGAGAATGAGAGCAGAAAGCGAAAGGTAGGAAGTGCAATGACAATGAGAGAAGAGAAAATGAGGGAAGAGAAAAGGAGGGAAGAGTAAATGAGGGAAGAGAAAATTAGGAAAGAGAAAATTAGGGAAGAGAAGGGAATGGAAAATGAAGTAAAGAAGGCGAATTGTAGATACAAAAGGTGGAGGTCAGGGAGAACAGGAGGGTAGGAGAGGTATTGGATAGAGATGGAGGGAGGAAAGAGCAGAAAAAAGCGCATGGTAGAGAGGGTCGGAAGTATGGAAGCGAAAACGAAGGGCTGAGAATGGTGCAATGAAAGAGAAAGGAGGAATGAGGACGGAATGAGGAAAAACAAGGAAAAGCAGGAAGTAAGACGGAGGCTACTGATGATAGGGGACTAAGCCCTCGGCGATAACCAAGCGACGTAACTCTTGCGATGGCCCGTCTCGCATTTAAGTCTCGCGAGATCAAAATCTCGACAAACGTGAATTAAACGCGACAAGATCGTAAAGCGGCATAGCGAACGAGAACTGGACAGATGGGACTCAGCCGTAAACGGTGTCTTGAGAGAGAGAGAGAGAGAGAGAGAGAGAGAGAGAGAGAGAGAGAGAGAGAGAGAGAGAGAGAGAGAGAGAGGAGAGAGAGAGAGAGAGAGAGAGAGAGAGAGAGAGAGAGAGAGAGAGAGAGAGAGAGAGAGAGAGAGAGAGAGAGAGAGAGAGAGAGAGAGAGAGAGAGAGAGAGAGAGAGAGAGAGAGAGAGAGAGAGAGAGAGAGAGAGAGAGAGAGAGAGAGAGAGAGCCGTATACAGATACAGGGAGGACCTAGGTCGCCCAGTTTCCCCCATACCGCGTTATCACACAAACACCCTACACTCTACGGAGAGGGTATACGTGTCTCCCAGCCTCCCCTACCTTGTTTATCGTGTGCAACCGGCTATTGCGATCGAATGCGTGTAGTATAGTGACCTCTTCTTCTAAATATCTACAATAGCTCATATAGTTGGAGGAACACCTTTGTTCAGTATTAAACAAGCAGACCTGACTGACAGACTGATTGATTGACTTACTTTCTGACTGACTGACTGAATGAATGAATGAATTATATAATGTCTGACCAAATCACACAGTGACTGCAGTGTGACTACTTTCTTTCCATGAAATGAGTGAAAAATGACTGTGTCATTAGGCTTCCTGTCCGGTCGTTCCTGTCTTGAGCCTCGTAACGTATCGGTCACAAGACGCCCCATCTTCCCTCCTTCTCTCCTCCCTCCACTTATGCCCGGTTGCCATGGCAGCACAGGACCAGGACATCTGCCCTGCTTCCAACCACACGTGCTGATAACGAACGAAAAACAATGGTGAATGACCAATCTTATTATTGGATGTTGATGATAATAGATGGCGTCGGTGTATGATGGCGAATCGCATTAATTTATACTGACTGCAATTACATGTATATAAGATTTAAAACGTCGATACGGAGTTCATAGCTGCAGTGTCATTGATTACCATCATCGGGCTACCACCGGCAATATAAACAACACAAAGCGACAACAAGAACAATAACAATAACAATGACAATTGTTAACGACGACAATGACAATTAGCAGTGTTCTTATAGATTAACAAAGGGTTTCTCCGTCGCCCTAGTAACAGCCCGGTAAACAGCAGCAAGCAGATCGGTGTTCAACAGAGAATCAAGCATTAACAAAGCGTTAATATTCACAGCAATAATGAAGCATTATATGAACAGCAATAACAATGCAGTGTTTTAAGGGCTGCGACAAAGAGTTTCACGTCATCAATTTAGGAATAAATTAATTATAAACTCGTAACTAGAATAGAGAGAGTTTCTTAAACGAAAGAACTCAGTTGTTCAGACTTCAGACCCAGAAATGTAGGTTCACACATACATACATGCATATATGCATACACATATACATATATATGTATATCTACATACATACATATGCATACATATATTCATTCAAACCCACATACATACGTACGTATACAAACACTGGGTCCTGGAAAAAAGGCCCCTCCCCGATGAAAGCATGAAAATAAATAGTAAAGCCGTTTTAGTCCGTACATGTTAATTTTAAAAATTGACACCTGTTCATACTATATCATTTCATGCTATCATCAGAGGGTTCTCTTTTTCCCTGGATACAGCGTATCATGCACTGTACATAATGTATGTACATACAGACATGCATGCATATTGGTATATGCATCCACACACCGATACGTTCACACATCCATACATGGTATATAATAGTATTATAGTATTATATATAAGTACACACAAGTTGATTCATACATACAGCTTTGGTAGGTCTCTTGTTAGAAGCGAGGGTGGATGAGTTGAAGCTTCCAGCAGCGGAAATAGATACCAATCACCCTCAAGGTAACTTAGCCAAAATGAAACTATAGGCATAAACTATGTAGCCTACCCGCCATCATTGTATATATATTTATATGTATATATATATATATATATGACGACGTAACGCCAGACTTGCAAAGCTGAAGACATTGATTTTCCACACGTATCGACAACAGAGAACATCGAAGGCGATGACAACTATGCATATTGTTCCTATGAAGACCGTTGTCAAGGCAACGAATACTATTTTGGAGACAGGTCAAATGGTGAGCGACGTGGCGAAAGTGACTACATACATTATACGGTGGTACACGTTACATAGTGTGAATGTTACATTATTTTACACGTAATACATCATACTAAACAATAACTTACAGTTTACACTACACTGGTTTACACATTATAGTAATTTACATTAAATAAATAATTTAATACACCTTTACACATACAAAATCTCAAAAATTCTTACAATGATTGCAGCAACTATACGATAACGTCATCATCAATATTAAGGCTGAACCGAACGTTCGCTTCGTATTCGCTTCGGGGCCGAAGTGTGATGGGCTAAATAACTATTCGGTATTCGGTCGAATAGTAGCGGTTGGACCAAATGCGAATAGAGGTTACGTTGCCTACTACCTGGACCACGGTATCGCAGTATCAATAGTCTCATTACATGTGGTTAGTGATTGAACGTTAGCGATCAGCGATCAGTTTGAGGCTTGTGCAGGTCAATTGTTTGTTATAGGCCTACTTATCAGTTAATATTGTATTAAATTCAAATTACAGATGGGTAGTTCAGTCCTGGACAAGCAAATTGCTTAGTAGACCCATTTTTACACTATTCGTATTCGTATTCGTACTCGGTCGAATGGTTGGTCTAATTATTCGTATTCAGCCGAATACTGAAAATGAACGATTCGGTATAGCCTTAATTAATGTACCAACATCAACGAAAATTAAATAAATAACTATAATAACAATAATGGAATAATGAAAACAAACAATAAATGTATATATAGATGCTGTCGTCTAGAAGGAAACAACTTACAAACAATTTCGTTGATTTTGATGACTCTTAGACGCAAGGGTGGAGACCTGGGGGGCAGAAGGGAACGGTCCCCTCTGAAATTTCATGCGGTGGGTTGGTGCTGCTTATATCCGTCCAATAGTTCACGAATATTTTTTAAACATAAATTTCTACAGTGCTTTCCACTGTTCATCGTTTTTCTACATCCATGTTTGGAACTTGAAATTTTAGCCAAATTGTCCTCCACATTCAATTTTTTGCGTTACATTCCCCAAAGTAGGTTGTAAAGTACGGGAGCTAGCACATCAAAGGAATACCCTCAAACTCAGGACCAAGTCTCCGTCTTTGCTTAGACGCATAGAAAATAATCGTTGAAGTCGATTTGAAATAAAACCTTGCTGCACACGGAATAAATAACTCTAGCAACAGTCACAAAAACTTCCGCTATAAACACTTGAGCGCATAAACGACTGATAAACAATTTCAACAGTGTCTAACATTTACACTTCTGGCCACGCCTACTATGACAACGTTGATAGCCACCCCTAAATTTGATGTTGGCCACGCCCACTGTTTTAGACACACCTTCCGGGGGCACAGAGAGCCAATCACCGCATCTCTTTCTGTGGCCGCAGTCAGTACTCACTCGATTAACATCAATAAATAGTGTCATATCATCTTTGGTATTCGCAGTATAGTTAGTTTTCTAATTTTTTAAATTATTTTAATAGATCAAACTTCATCAACGAGCTTCTTCCAAACATTCCTTATGCAATTCTAAGCAGGATATCTCACTGGGTATCCGGCGATCCCTTCAGGTATTCCTTAAGACGAGGAGAAATTGGCAGGCGATCAATGAGATCAAGGCGGACCTGTCTCATAATGATGAACTTGCACAGGTGTTTCAGACTGTGCAGGCATTTGAACCGTGACAGTGGGTGGAGCAATTGAACGGGGGCGGGGCTAAGGCCCGGCCCACGTGGTCTCAGGTAGTAAACGCAGCGCCCGTCTTTTGATACATCCATGGCCTTGTTGACGAAATCGACGATCGTGGCGACGCCTTGCATTTGCATCTGAGAGTGGAAGCCGAACATCCCTGTTACAAAACCCAGACAACATTTATCTAGCACCAGGTTTTAAAAGTCCATCCGTTGCTAGCAATACTGGCCAGACAGCGCAAAATATTTCGGACTGTGACTAAAATAAATGTGTTGCCATTAGTAATAAATTTCAATGTAACGAATAATCTATTAATCTAACGCCATACTATATATATCTCAGAATTTTCCATTCTCTGTTGATTTTACTTATTCCATTTATTAACTTTTTAACAGTTCAATTATCATCGTAATAAATGCAATGCAGCATAAACCTCCTCACTTTAATTTCGCTATGTTGAGTCGTTGTACACTGCTCACAGAGTAGTGTGGAGTTGTATTGAGTGCTAATGTGTAGTAGTATATAGCATTGTGTAGTATTGTTTAGCATTGTTTAGTATTGTGTGGTATTGTGTGGTATTGTGTGGTATTGTTGGTGGACGTATTGTTTAGCATTATTTTGTATTGTTGGGGGACACCCAGACAGCCATAAGATGGATGTTCGAGGTGATGTTAAGGGATGTCTGGATGTTAAGGGGTATGCTATATATGTTCTTTAGTGTTTTGTGTAGTGTCTTTTACCTTTGTAGTGCTCGATTCTCGTGTGGTGAGTGCTGTTCAGGGACCGGAAGCTGAGGCTGAGGATGTATCTGTCATCGGAACTGTCGCGAACGAGGAATGTCCCATCCGGTTTATTGGCCAACTTCATTTCTGCTTCTTCCAGTTCCATTTGGCCCCAGTACCAACCACACTGCAACAGTAACACAACACTTGCTGTTAACATTATTATTATTATTATTATTATTATTATTATTATTATTATTATTATTATTATTATTATTATTATCGTTATCATTATCGTTATCGTTATCGTTGTCATTATTACTATTATTATTATTATTATTATTATTATTATTATTATTATTATTATTATTATTATTATTATTATTATTATTATTATTATTATTATCATCATCATCATCATTATCATCATCTTCATCATCATTACTATTGTATTGTATATGAGCATTTATAAAGCGCCTCTAGAAGGGTGAACCGTCAGAAGCGCTGTTATCATTTTTAATATATTATTATTATTCTTATATTATTATAATTTTTGTTACTATTCGTGCATTGCACGCATCCAGAGCAGGCACTTGGAATTATTATCATCATTATTGTTATTAATAATACGACAAAATAATTACTCCTTCGGACAGGTAACAGTCAATACTAAAATATTAGCTTCAAAGCTGCGTTCCAGGACTATCGTGAATTGGAAGAACGCGGATAACTGGTAAGAAGGAGATTGTAGTATAACCGTACGAGTGCTTACAATACATTCGTGCATTTGTCAAAAAGCACATTGTCGGAATCGTGCATAATTATATTCTAGTGACTCGTATACATCACGAAACTAAAGTTCCATCTCAACAAGAACTTTTACCATGACTCTCCCAAGCCTCAAACTTTCAATTATCGGCCTAAACGACACAGCTTTGACCCCTTAACGACCAACGTTATTGATTATGCCTTACGCTGTACTGCGCGCTGGTCGCAACATTATACACGCAGCCTGTCCACTCCAACCCTCTATAAACCGGACTCGGACCTCCTCTGGACTACCCCTTGGACAACCCATCCGACTCGACGCAGCGCTCGTGAATAGGCTGATGCCATGCGCCTGGATTATTTCTGTGGCAATTTAGAATTTTGGAGATTACGATTACCGTGCAGGATTACAGAGAAACACGTCTGAGCTCTTGTACCATTATATGACCAGCGTCCTATACAATCTCTCCCGTCACAGTTTCGCATCTACGTCCAATGCTTTGACCCCCAACGACGCCACGGTCAATTCCCATACACATTGAACTGCCACTCCGAAATGTCTTATCGGTGACCAGCGGCGGTCAGTCGTTGACCAATCGGTCAAGCGTTGACCCCGGTTGACGAGATTTCGAAGAATCGTCGGCAGGGGCACGCCCCTTCTGTTGAAAACGTCCAGTGTGAAGGATTGCGACTGACCCGTATCAACCCTCTTTGCCTCGTCGCTCCTCGCCGAAACTACCCCAATTGGTGTGAAGCCAAATAGGAACCGGACGTAAACAGTTCCCACGCGTGGGCTGTGATTGGCTCGCCCGATCATGTCGTGGGTCTTTCCTGATTAAGACTTCCTACAGCTGAAACGTTTTGATTTAATAGAACCGATTTGTCTGTAGGATTTGCTGTTGATTTGATTATCTAAATAACTGTTCTATTTCAATTTAAAGCTGATAAATCACAGACTGCTTGGGCACCGATATTTCACTTACTAATGTTACTAAAATGTATTGTAACAAGACCAGGGATTTATCTCCGCGGGTCTGACGAGAGCAGTTATGTTTCGTAACAAATTTTGCAACCAAGGTGCAAGTCAATGATACCTCAAACTGCGCCACACCATCTTGTGCGTGAAAAATAACCGAGCCGGAAACGTCTATAGCCCAGGAGCGAATTTTCCAGTACATTGGATGCAATTCTTCCCGGCTGCCAAATACGGGTCCGGATAATCCGGGACGAAAATAGAAACCAATCGATTCCGTTCGGAATCATCGTTTCTGGAAGGAATGGGAGAGGGATTGGAAAAGGTTGCTCCCGCAAGCGAATGAGAGAAGGGAACCGGAGACGGCCGTTCCCGATTATCGCTCGCATCCTAGCGTCGCTTTTGGCGTCGTCAGTGCCTCCAATTTCCGCAATTGCCTGCAGACTTGGAATGGGTTCGCTGCAGGCGTCAGCGTTGACCACTCTAGGAGAGTGGACACATAGACAGGGTCAACGAGAATTGACACTTGGCGCTACTGCCAGGAGAGGTTGAGACACTCTGGCGAGAGGGTGTGGGCTGACCGAACCATTTCTGATCGATTTAATTGGACTGCCGATTGGCGCCTCTTTTCAAGGGGTCAAAACCCTCACCTTTGACCCACCCACCAGTCATTCCCGATCGATTCAACTAGACTGACGTCCGTCGATTCTTCGCATGGGGCTGACACCCTTGCTCCAAACCGATCGATCTAATCACTCTGCAACTGCAAGTGTATCGGAGTGTCTACAGGGGATTCTACCATCCCCACCCTAATTCACCCCTTCCCGAAGAATCCCAAACTTCATTGGAATTTGTAACCGCCTCTCATTTCTCCTTACCCTCCATTTCTAGACTGTCCCCTAATTTCTCGACTGGATGTTCTCCATTTCTTGAATGGAGTAGATATAATATATTATTTTGTTCCAAGGTTTACTTGACGCAGAGGTCCCAAGTATCTGCTCTGTACGCACGCATGCACAAATTTAATGTTTGCCATACGTGAGTGGGTGAGTCATGGGTAACCCCTTCCCATCCTCGTTACCCAGGCGAATTGGTATTCTGTTAGACTGTCATCACATAGCGCCACAGCCTACTCTCTATCTCTATAACGTCACCCCTCTGCTCGAGAAAATGTTGACTCTTGGTAATCAAGACAAACTGAACGATCGCAGGCAACGTGGTGTGCTACGATCATAGAAGCCACATTCAACGAAATATTAACCACGATATTTCTAAAGTGTCACTCTGATGCTAAAAAGCGAAGGGCACCAGCTTATTCACGAGCGCTGGCGGTTGCCGGGCGCGTTTTTGACATTTGTATAGTGCATCTTAAAAATGTGTTCTAACGCATTTGTTTTTGATGATTTCAGAATTATTGACCATAAGATTATAATTATATCCAGTTCCATATGATTCACAGCGGACGAACTACATGTATTCTTTATCGTTTATGGACTTCGTAGAATCCCCAAAGTATCCATTGTCTTGTATAGTATGCTTAGCGACAGGCGACCGAGGTCAAGGTCCAACGGTCAAGTCCTATACTTATGATTTGGAGTTCTCTGCACGGTCAAGGTCAAATAAACAAGGTCGAGTCATTACTTGCGCTTTTGAAGTCTGCTTTGCGATCACGGACAAGGACCCAAGATCGAGTCATCTAATCTTATTTTGGAGTTAATTGAGCGGCCAAGGTCAAGGACCCAAGGTCAAGCATTCTACTTACGCTTTGGAGTTCGCTGAGACTTCGAACAAAGTCTGCCTTTCGATTGGACGACGCAGGATAGTTGGATACGGGAGACAAGAGGACGTCTGAAAAAAATGAGAGCAAATGAAACAACCGTTAAGTAATAATAATAATAATAATTACAATTATTGTAAAGATGCTAAGTAGATATTTTATAAATGAGGCTGATTAACAACGCCTCCATTGACTCCATTGATACACCGCACGAAGATAAGATTGTATTTCTTAACAGTTTCATTGCACTGAATTCTATTTCATTGCATTGAATATTATGGTAGTATGAAGTACACTGTGTCCGGAAATAAGGGGCCCTCTAAAGATAACGGCAAAATAAATAGTAAATATTTGACGATTTTCAAAATTCCAAACCGTTTTGACCCTGACATAACTATGAAGTCCTCTAGGACTTCATAGTAATGATAGCTGCTGACATTTATGAATGACGTCATAATGACGTCAATTGCGTCAACATTCGAGTTTTATGGACGGCCAGCTATACGATCGAACAGCGATCAAGGTCAAGGCCCAAGCTAGCAGGGGCGTCAATCCCCCTCTGCGTGATGGAGTCAAATATCCCGGTCTCAGGTGTCAGAAGGCAAGATATTCCCCCTAAGGCTAAAAATTAAACCCCCACCTGAAATTGGAGGCATTTACCTCCGGAGTCGTCCGGACCCCCTATCTGGACGCCCCTGCAAGGTAAAGTCATCCACCCTAGCTTTGGAGTTCACTGAGCTGCCAGTATGCCAGTCTATAACTTCATTTTTACACAAATTGCAAACATTTTGAGAGCTCAGGCGTGTCACTTAAAATCAACTAACTGCCACGTGTTGTACAGCACACGTAAATGACATTTAATAAAAGCATAGATTCATAGAAGCATCGTAATCATAAACTCCAAATTTCTTACGCTCCACCCTAACGCTAGATTCAAGGCACCAGCTTATTCACGGGCGCCGTAATTGATATATGTCTGCAATAGAACTGTCGTCCGCGTAGCTGTATCGCCTTTCGCCTCCACTCAACCAAAGCATCAGTCGCTGGCATCTTCCTCCATCTCTGGGAACATATTTTTTCCGTCGTCTGAAGGCGCCATCTGTTGTCGTGTGTTCGTCCAACGCCCCTCTCTCTCGCCCCCTCGTCGTGTTCCATACAACTCCGCGGAGAGCAGCCGTAAAGCGGATCGCCCGTCTGCCATTAATAACCATGAACGGCGACGTCTCCCATAGGACGAATAGTTCTCATCAACCAATATCTTTGCCAGGATGGACGCCGTGTGCGGGACACCGTTGGGCGACGCGGTTGAGACCCCTTCCAAACCCATCCTCCCTCAGTCTTCCCTCGCCTGCTTCTTCCTCCCTCTGTCTCTTTCTGCCTCTCTCTGTCTCTGTCTCTCGCTATGCTCTCGCTCTGCTCTTTGTCTCTCTCTCTGTCTATTCTGTCTCTCTCTGTCTCTCTGTCTCTCTCTGTCTCTCTGTCTCTCTCTGTCTCTCTTTCTGCGTATCTCTCTCTGTCTCTGTCTGTCTCTGTCTCTGTCTGTCTCTCGCTCTGCGAGACAGAGAGAGAGAGACAGAGAGCAGAGTGAGAGCAGAGCGAGAGCAGAGCGTCTCTGTCTCTCTCTCTCTGTCTATTCTGTCTCTCTCTGTCTCTCTGTCTCTCTTCCTGCGTCTCTGTCTCTGTACCTGTATCTTCCTGCGTCTCTGTCTGTACCTGTCTGTCTCTGTCTCTCGCTCTGCTCTCGCTCTGCTCTCTGTCTCTCTCTCTGTCTCTGTTACTGCGTCTCTCTCTATCTCTGTCTATCTCTGTCTCTCTTTCTGCGTTTCTCTCTGTCTCTGTCTGTCTCTGTCTCTCGCTCTGCTCTCGCTCTGCTCTCTGTCTCTCTCTCTGTCTATTCTGTCTCTCTCTGTCTCTCTGTCTCTCTTCCTGCGTCTCTGTCTCTGTACCTGTATCTTCCTGCGTCTCTGTCTGTACCTGTCTGTCTCTGTCTCTCGCTCTGCTCTCGCTCTGCTCTCTGTCTCTCTCTCTGTCTCTGTTACTGCGTCTCTCTCTCTCTCTGTCTATCTCTGTCTCTCTTTCTGCGTTTCTCTCTGTCTCTGTCTGTCTCTGTCTCTCGCTCTGCTCTCGCTCTGCTCTCGCTCTGCTCTCGCTCTGCTCTCGCTCTGCTCTCTGTCTCTCTCTGTCTCTGTCTCTCTCTGTCTCTGTCTCTCTCTCTGTCTCTCTTTGTCTCTGCCTCTGCATCCCTACGCTTTTCTGTTAATCTCTTCTATAGACATCGCATTCTATTGCTCCCATTTTCCTATTCAGCTGCTTCATTTTATAGTTTTTTCTTTGCTTTGTTCCCTCGATTTCTATTTCCCTCATCTCAATAAATGCTTTCCTTAATTCTCTCTACGTCATTCCATCAATATCTGTTTCCCTGTATCCATCAGGACAACCCGATTTAATAAACCGCAAAACTCCAAATGTAAGCTTTATCGTTTAATTTTTAAACTAAAGAGTTCAAAATTTATGCGAATTGTTATTAATGATGCTCTCACAGAATTATGCGCTCGTTCGGATTTTTCATGGGACGACTATCGTGTATTTCGTGAAGTAGAGAGTACGTCAAAAGCCTCCAAAATCACTAAAAATCTGAAACCTAAAATCTTCTTGAAAAAATCTTGTTTTTTACAGTCCTGCAATTCACCCACCTATAAAACTATCCATCCATCCATCCATCCATTTATCCATCCATCCACCAATCCATCGATTCATCCATCCTTCTATCCATCCATCCATTTATCCATCCATCCATATCGATTCATCCATTGATTCATCCATCAATCCATCCATGCATCCATCCATCAATCGATCCATTTATCAATCTCAGTTCCCCCCTTCCTCTCTTTCTCTTTCTCTGTCTCTCTCTGTCTCTCTATCTGTCTGTCTGTCTGTCTGTCTGTCTGTCTGTCTGTCTCTCTCTTACTCTCTTACTCATCCTCTCCTTCTCTCTCTCGGCACCCCTTCCATCACACAACGCCTCCTTCCTGTCTCTCTTCCTACGCCTCCTTTCGCCTCAACTTTCCATAATTCCTACCTCTCCTCCACCACTCCGTCTTAACGCTACGGATCAGGTCAAAGTTTCCTCTGCCCACATCCTCTCCCTTCATCCTACGACATGTTCACCTCTTATCATATTCATACCTTCGTCTATTCTCCTCTGTCTTTTTTCCCCTACCATTCCCACCTTCTCTCCTCATATCCTTCCGCTTCCTGTCCTCCCCTTCCATCTTCCCCTTCTACCACCTGGTGACAAGCGAACTGCCCACGCGGCCTACATCACGTCCCTACACACGGAGGCTCCGTCGTCACTCCGTCGGGAGCGTGTTCCGCAGGTCCGCGCCAAGACGCGCTTAATTGTATGCTACGGCGCTCCATAAATTAAATTTTATGCCAGCGGCGCCCCATCCAGCCGTACGCGTGCATCATTCATGGCGGGCGGTAGACGCGGTGGGGTGATAATGAAGGCAATGGGATTCGTACGTGTGTACTCTGGCGATTGGGATGCGGACGGGGCAGCTGGCGGCTGCTGCTGCTGTTGGTTAAGAGGGAGGTGGTTGTGGCGGACGTGAATGAATGGAAATGAGTCATTGAGAAGCGGGAGAATTGGATGAATGGACGAGGTCCGGATGAACGTGTCCCGTCCCAAGTTCCATCGCGGCCGCGGCTCTCGCCGGAGCGTGGATTAATACGGGACGAGGCGGCGGCGGATTAGGACGGGTCGTAAATAGTCCCCGGCCGTAAAGTAGTCCGGCGACGACTTAATTTCTGCCGATTCGGCGGGCTGCGACGCGACCGACGAAATCGCACCGGGTGGCGTAATTCGGACTCATTGAGAAACGTCGATTGTGCCTCTGAAACTGATCGCGTCCGGTGTGAATATCCCATGACCGCATTTCTACTATGGATTTATGTAGCGCGGCCAGTATTGGCCCATTGTACGTGAAATCGTCCGTAAAGAATGCGTGAGGTTGGAAATTGAGGGGATTGGGAGCGGGATTGGGTGGCGGGGCTCCCCCAATTCAGACCACGACAGGTAGATTGAGATGTAGGCAAATATTAGCCCACAACCGCTGGAACACGCTTCCTGCCACCTTTGGAAAGCAAATACTCGCCTATGTAAATACCTCCACCATACAACCAATCTCCCACCATAACCACACTCACCACAACACAACACCATAACCACACTCACAACTACACACCACAACCACCACCACACCGCACCACAATCTAGCGACCACTTCTACCAGAGCGTGTCATGTTTGCGATTTAATCGTAATGGTAATCTTAGTCGGAAATTTATATTGCGCCACCTCAGGAGAGACTGACTACGGGCACATCTGACCCAATGCACTGAACGAGCTGCAGAATGGTCTGCAAGCCTCAAAGAGAGAAACTCGAAGCTCCGCGGCTCAGCCACTGATCGCATGCACTCTGGGGGTGCCAATCCGAAGCTCAGATGAAAGAGGTGGGCGACGCTAACTAACTTTGTTATTAGAGCGACGTAGACTAAAACTACAACTGTTGGTGGAGGTAGACAGTCCCCTCATTACATGGCAAAAAGGAAAAGTTTATGGCCAGGGTTGGATGAAACTGAGGTCTATACGTTCGGTTCAGACGGACATTCAGCATGTTAATGTCATTTTTTTAAATGTCACGTGGAGTGATTTTATTTCATGCCATGTTCTGTAATGCGATGTGATAATAATGTTGTAAAACATTTCGAATAGTTTGCAATGTCATGAACATCGTTGTTATGTTATAAACGCACTTTAACATTGTTATGTTCTTTTATTACATGTTCCGTTTCTTAACGCTATGTATTTGAATGAAGCATAATGCTGTTATATCACATTTGACATTTGTCCGTCCTAAGACGGTGTAAAGAATTTCAGCTAAAAAATCTTTTAAGCAGGCCATACTCCCCTAACCCTACCTACTTACCCCCTCTACAGTCCCTACACCTCCTCTCTCCTGTACTCTTCTCCAGAAAGTTGACCGATCAAGTATATACTAGCAGAGGCCCATGCCACACTCCAATGCATGTTGAAGCGTTACAGAATTTCTGTAACTTCGTCACGGAATTGGTGACGGACTTTATGACAATTCTAGTCCACTAATATATTTTATTTTATTTTACTTTATTATATTATATTGTGCAATGCTACGTTTTTACAATTTCTATTGTCGTGCAATTACACGCAATGTCCTTATAATATTATATAAGGCTTGTATTTTGCCATTTCAATTTGCGCTTTAAACTGTGATGTTAATTGTTATGTTATGATGGATCAATAGAAACACAAGTTACTTCTTCTTCCACTGCTGGTGGTAGTGGTGGCGGTGGCACTGGTGGTGTTAGTGGTGGTGATGGTGTTGTTAGTGGTGGTGATGGTGGTGTTAGTGGTGGTAATGGTGGTGTTAGTGGTGGTGTTGTAGTGATGGGGTGTGTGGACGTAGTTTCCTGTCTACTACTGCAGTTGGTCAAAGTGGTTTGAGTGTTGCAGGGATTTCTAAAGAGCTTTTATAAGAGAGAGCGAGCACTTGTCGCGGAAGCAAACGTCGCTGTAGCATAGATTGTTGCACGGATCTGATAAATTATATTTCATATAACGGATAAAAGATAAGTAGACGAACGATGTAATCTCATACATACATAAATATATAATTGTATCAGGAATTATGAACCATTTATCACGTGTAATCACGCATTTCCAAGCGACGCAACATCACTCAGCCTCGGAATAAATAACCAGTTATTAATACGAGGAAAGTATCTGGTTTTATTTATGCTTGCGTGACATAACTGTGTATGCTTCTTAAAAGTTATTAATAATAATCCAAAACTGAAACAATATATTCACGCGGACAAGTAAAATATATATATACAGCGTATATATATATACATACAGTATTTTACTCATAATGACATTTAAAATCATTTTGGTCAGCGTAGAGAGCGCCACTGAGTAGATATCTTTAAGGGGCGCTATATAAAGGCTCGATTACATTACATTATGTTCAAAATTCATCCCATATTTATGGATAAATATATATATATAAGAAGTATATATATCATGTATATATATATTATATATTCAGTTAACGTATGCAAATTTATCCATTAGAAAATTGACTAATCCAAAATGTAACTATTCTATATACATATACACATGAATATGCATATAGATACATATATATTAATATATAATGACGTGAGTGCGCACTGTATATATGTATATATAGATAATATATATGTATATATAGATAATATATATGTATATATAGATAATATATATATATAATATATATATATGTGTGTGAGTGAGTGCAGTGTACTGCAAATGTGCAGAAAGTATTTAGTGGGTACGGAGGCTGGTGGTATTTGAGTCCTGTGTGGTGTCGTTGGTGATGTAGACCGACTGCTTAGCCTTTCCAGATGCTGAAGATGCGGATGTCTTGGACAGAGGCAAAGCCGCCGCCCCTTGTTTATGACGCCCGGCAGACGACGCCTCTTGACGTCTTTTGGCGTCATCAGGAAGCGTCACGTCATGTCGTAAGTCGTCGTCAGATGGAAATGAATGAATCGTCGAAAATAAGCTAATGGAAGCGGGCAATTTATGTGGCGCCAGTAGAAAGGATCCTATCGGATTTAGGTCTAAGTGGAAGAGAGTGAGAGAGAGAGAGAGAGAGAGAGAGAGAGACAGACAGACAGACAGACAGACAGACAGACAGACAGACAGAGACAGAGATAGAGACAGAGACAGAGACAGCGACAGAAACAGAGACAGAGAGAAAGGAAGAAAGTGAGAGAAAAAGAAAGAGAGACGGAGAGAAAGAAAGAGAGAAAAAGAGAAAAAGAGAGAGAAAGAGAGAGACAAATAGACACAGACACAGAGACAGACAGAGAGAGAGACAGACAGACAGACAGATCGACAGAGATATGGAAACAGCAGGAGTGACAAAGGGAAGGACTGAGGGATGGTCAGATGGAAGGACAGTTGTAAGGACGGACACATGGACAGACTGGAGAGAGAAAGGGAGAAGGACTCATATAGGGACGTGTGGGATGATGGAAGGATGGATAGAGAGATGAGAGAAGGAAGCATAGATAGAATTAGAGGGACAGAAGGAGAGGCAAAGGCAGACACACAAAGAAGGACACGGGAATGGCCACGGAGAAGGACCCAAAGAGCGAGGTCAAGGTAGAGTCCGAACGATGGACAACCGAAGGGAGAGATAGATGAAGATGATGGAACAAGGGAGGAGACTTCAGGGAAAGAGAGAGGGGGTACAGTGAGAGGCAGAATGAAGAAAAGAGGGTGACAAGAGAGAAAGAGAGAATCACAGACACACAAACAACGAGACAGACAGAGAGAGACAGAGACAGATACAGAGAGACAGAGACAGGCACACAGGGAGGGACATTGGAGGATCAGAAGGAAGAGGGAGCGAGGGTGGTAAGGAGGGACATAGCGACGGGCAGAGAAAAATAACGAAAAATGCGACGGAGGCAGAAATTAGAGGATGGAGAGAGAAAGGGGCAGAGTGTGACAGAGGGTAAGAGAGGGTGAAAGAGGGTGATAGAGGGTGAAAGAGGGTGACAGAGGGTGACAGAGGGTGACAGAGGGTGACAGAGGGTGACAGAGGGTGACAGAGAGGTGGGTTGATAAAGGCGTAAATTAATTAGAGTG